>JASUUJ010000210.1:0-1200000 GCA_030449895.1 Citrus mangshanensis
GTATGCTTCGTTCAGTTACGTGTTGCTATCTTTTAATATATTCTTAGTACATGTCATTTATAAACAAACCATTGACATTTATATTTAGGTTAAATTATACCTACAAATTTATGAGAATAAACTCTACTTATAGCATGAAGTTATAAATATTTTAAAGTACATGTTGTGTTTTCATTCAAACATAAGTTAGAATTTTCATGGTGTGTCAAAAAAAAAAAAAAAAAAAAGAGGTGGGGAGTAGGTATAACTATGAGAATTGCAAAAGCAAACCCCATGCCATGAACATAAAGGCAGCTTGATTGAGATGGGGTTGGGTTCCCCTAGAAGTAGGAGCATAATGGGGACCATATTTTTAAAGTCATTTGGATCATTGGATGTGCATCAATTCAAAATTAAAGAAGAAAAAAAAAGCTATGTGAAAGCTGTAGACATCAGTGTGTCACATCACGCCCCACCTTGTTAGTTATTACAATTGCTTGTCCGACAATGCATCATTACACTAGCTAGTTCAAAAAAAAAAAAAAAAGTTCATGTGATGCCCGCTTTTGTGGGTCTAAAAACCACTTTTATGCTTGCTAAATGAACAGCAATTAGAGGCTAATGTTAAGTATTTTACTTTTGCTGTAGTAAAATACGATTATAACTAATTAATCAAATGACGAAAAGAACAATCGGTTTATCACTCTCGGTGGTATGACAGCAACTAAGTCATTAAATTTGTTCAGTTGCATCACTTCTAAATAAATTGATTTACTTTGCTTTAGTTTGTTTTTATTCAAATGAGACCAATGGCTACAGAACACAATGGGGGGGAGCCCAAGGTTGCAGCTTTAATGTCACACTACGAGATGATTTTCCAACAAAAAGTGAGTAGCTTACCAGTTACGCAGGAAGAGCAAAAAAGCAAGAACAAGTTAAGAGGAATGTGTGTGTCCAGGAACGAACTTTTTACAGTGGTGGGTCATGTGACTTAGATAGAGTGTAAGGGGTTAGGGCGCCAAGGCAATAAAATAAAAATATTTATGCCAGAACTTTATATAATCTTTTGATTATCGAATAATTGGTGGCGATACTATTATATGAATGTTGAGGTGAGGTGACAATGCGAATATTTGGAGGGTTTGAGGCAGCAGCGTGGCATTCGGAGAATACGTACTGGCTTGATGAAGGTCGATTGTGAATCATTTGTAAATATTAATGTCTGCTGATGAAGGTCGACGATCGGTGTAGAATGCATTTGTAAATATTAATTGCTAAATCCTGCTGATCCTGTATAAAGGGTGAAAAAAAAGAGGAATGTGTGTGTGTGTGTGTGTTGAAGGCAGTGGATTTTGAGGGTCCAATGTGTACCAATGTAAGGCGGAGAATTCAAATAAAAAAGCATGATACATGTCGCAATTATGGTATAGCAAAAAAGGAATGATCTAGTGAATAAATTCGATCCCAAATATAGGGTGCAAGTGCAACTATGGGTTGACCACATAAACCGATATATTTAGCATAGATAAAAATGGTTTCTCCCACATTATATGGTGGAGGTAATTGCACGTTTCTTGTGATTATGTAATACTTCATGAATGATGTTAATCTTTAAATTAATAAAGGCAAGCGTCGTATAGCGTTTAATATGATAAGCCATATGGTATTGTTATCCTTTTTTTAAATCATTCATCTTACATATCGATAGTATTAAAGAGAGAATCCATGAGTGATAAGTTAGAGACACAAGCAAATGGGGTAAAGTGAGGTAAGAGTTGAGAGAGAGGTATGTGTTGGTAATTAGGGAAGGGACATGCTTCAATGTGCTATTGTGGCATCCATGTTGGCTGTTTTTTTATTTCTAACGTGCCGTCAGTATGTTGGCTTGTTTGACAAACCAATATCATAAGGAGCAATGACTAGGTGACCCATGCCATTTCCCATGTTGCCAAAAGAAAATAAAAATTAACAATAAGTTATACCACTTGGGTTAGTTGATTTTACAATTTTTGCATGGTATAATTTTGTAATAAACAAGTCAATTAAAAAAAAATGCCCATTGAATACGTAAAAGATAAGGGTCTAAGATTAGTATGAATTATTATTAGTATTAATTATTAAAGATAACAGCAATGCTCTTCATATAAAATGTGAATCCGATTTTCAAGGTGTTAAATAAAGACTCAATGTTAGTATTAAAGATCAATCTTAACAGTTTCTAAGTAACAAGTTTCGGCGTGCAATTTTCTCATAAATATTGAGAGCTTATATAGAAGAGTTGCATGAAATTTGCAAGCCCTTATACAAATTGTACAAAAATGTTTAGATTGTACAATAGCTTATTAATTTCACATCACTCGTTGAGAAAAAGAAAGTGTTTAAATATTTACAAACAATGAAACGACAAGTCAAACCTTAACTCAACAATGTGAGATGCAATTGAAGTTCTCACCCTACAATTCTTATAACTTTGTGAAAAGCCATATAATTTTAATCCACGGGCCGTAACTACTGTAAAAATAGAATCACTAGACATCAAGAAAAGCTTGAAAACCTCCAAACTTCATTATATTTACCGAACACTTTGAAATTCATGCTCTCAAGATTAAGCAGTAACATCAACTTAGCAATTGAAAGTTCCATTTAAATGAAAAAAAAAACTCAGCATTTGAAGGTTGAAGACAAGCAGAAAAAAGGACGCATATGCTAATATACAATCTCTAAAGAAGAAGATTCATTCATAAACAACTTGGAATTCATTTATAAATGACTTGCAAAGTTTGAAGACATATTTTTAACTTTGCTTCAGCTGCAACAGTTAAGATGGATTATTAAATATCAGCTGAAGTATCTTCTGTAAAAGCTTTAAATGAAGAAAAAAGGAAAAACAAAAAAAAAAAATTGAAGAATAGCCTATAGATGCTGACAGTTCCTGGCTTATCAAACTAAATCGTTACAAGGTGAAGGGGGGAAAAATTTTAAACATCAATTAATGCTACAAATGAAACTGTTTACTGCTTCACTACTGGGGATGTGCTTCATAATCCCTTGGAGGCTGCAGAGAATACAAAGGGAAACAGGCAAAGTACAAGCTGTATGGTTTCTATTCGGTGTCCCTGAGGCTTTCGCTTGTCAGCCAAATCTTCTTCTGGACGATAAACACAACTTCATCTCCATCCTGATCTGAATCTGAACTGGCATCAGCAGTTGTGGCCACTGCTTCCCAATTCAAAGCACGTAAATACTTCTTTACAAAGTCTACCACCGATTGTTTGTCCCTGATGATAACAAAACCAGTAGGCCTAAGAATGCGATCCATCTCAAGTAGCAGATCCTCACCACTGCAACCTCTTTTCTCAATATCGGAGAAGACAGTCCAAGCATGGAGTAAATCATATGTCCGGGGTATGTTGAATAAGCTTCACACCTGAAAATAATCGATCAATAAATCACAATCGGAAACTTACCACACCTAATTTGATCTGAGTTCCAATTTTTCCAATCATTTTGGGATGAAGATTTCTAGGAGAGCTAAAAGGTGAAAGACAAATGAATACGATCATCACCAATCTAATTTCACTCAAACAGGCCTACTAGTCAAGCTGGAAACATATATGACCAAAGCTAGCTTGAATTTGAAGTGATTCTACTAACAATAAAAGGTCACCTCATCTAATTGACTCATGAAACACGGACACCGACAAGTGAAATACAATGCAAGAACTTTGGTGGAAAATAAATTTTCTTTTCTCCAGGCCAGAGTAAAAAGTATAATAAGATTAGTCTGAAAGGCCAATAGCCAGTTATATTATAGTCAGTTTTTGTGCTTACCAGTTATGAATGCTGCCAATCAGGCCTCTGTCATATATCAGCTTCAGAGTGTTCGGTCCATCCTCAGGCACAACATTCATCACCCAAACATCTTTCTCCTTTAGAGCTGCAGCAAATGACCCCAAGTGTGCCTTCATGTCCATCAAGTTCCTTAGAAGGTTGGATTGAATCTTTGGACTCAAGAGATTCCAATAACTATCCACTCTATTTGCCACAATTGCTGCATCACACCAGCAAAATTTTAGCAATGTCGGGGTTTATGATTGCTACAAACAAGATCCAACACATGCACAGGCAAACTAAACTACAACAAATCACACACACGAAAGAAACTGAGTTTAATTACCGTGTCCTTTTCAAACATTTCACTTGAATAACCAAAATCAGCAAGTCGAGGAGAAGGGCAGTCAATCTAGCTGGCCAAGGCCAATCCACTTCCCTAGCTTTCTGGACATCTGACAGAAACCAAGAAGATTATTAGTCAGCATGTAATTCTTACCTTAAAACTTTGCCACTCAAACTGGGATTCAGAAACCCAAGCACAACAAATTAATGAAAGCCAAAAGCAGATAAGAAGTTAACAAAAGTCACTGGCATAATCGCATATATAAATTCAATGACTTTCAATATACGGCAGTTAAACTAATGGTGAAGGATATAATTGAAAGAATATTGTACCAGAATTTATAATGTTCTTGTACTGATAATATATAAAATGTATCAAGATTTAAAAGCATCTAATTTGGGGTAATATATGATTTAACTGGAAAGATCTCTTAGTATATCAGGTCTTAAAACCAAAACTTGCCGACATCATGGTTGGGTAGATTGATTTTAGTTTACTTTATATGATAAAAAGAACACAAAAAGAAATAAAGATTTAGGGATGAAACATCAAAAACTGATTTTCTAATCTCTCGTGGTCTATGTAAAATTTCCCCCACTGTTGTGTCTAAATTATTAGCATTCAAAGTAAAAACTATAATTTCCACCCCTTTCTTTCAGAAATGCATGCCTATTGTTCCTACACATTCAATTAAACTATAATCTCTGTTCGGTCCTGTTTTCCGGGGGTGGATTGGCATAAGGAAAATTAATCAGCTTAAAGAAGCTTAAATTGTTTTGTTTCAAAACAACGTCATTGATATCAAAAACATAGACAGAGACAAAAGCAACAGAAAGAAAAGGATACTCACGGTCAGAGTATGGCGTAATGCAAGCTTCCATTTGGACACCATATACTGCATCCGGATCATCATCAGAGTGACAGAGAGGAGGAAGAGTCCCAGGTGCTCTTGCCATATAGCAGTCATTATTTAGAGGTTTTGCCAAACAACAGTTTGGTTCCTCTTTACAGCTATTCTCAACACATCGTTAGACAAGGGCACTCATCTCTTTCCATATCCTCAGATCCTCTTCATCTTGTGCATAAGCTTCAGGAGATGAGTAGGCAAATAGCCCCCTGGTCTGAGGTAACCTATCTAGTTCAAGAAGAAGAATGCCATCCCTTTGGAGCCAATCAATCCTACAACGAGAACAGTGAGCAAGCTCAAAGATCTGCTTGGGTAAGGAGCCTCTTAGTTCCCAGAACACCAAGATATGCAGAATTCCCCTCTCAAGGCGAACTGGATTTGGTTTTGATGCACATCATTTGGTGCCAAAGACATGGTTATGACATCAGATGAAAGAAGATAAGCTCCAAAACTAGCAACTCCACATCAACATCAAGAACTGTTATGCAACCTTCCTTCATTGTTTATATTGTCATTGGAAAAATTGAGCATCTGCCAATTAAAACCACAGATGTATTTAGTGATCTATGCAGCAGAAGAAGGTTTAAGAAGATCCATGGAATCTAAATAGCATAAATTCCAGAACAGTAGTAAAGACAATGCACAATAGAGAAACACCACAGAAACGAGATGCCAGAAGATACAAGAAGCCCACAACTCCATTGTCCGGGATTCATGGAGTTAGTAAAGAGATTTAGGATCGAAGAAAAGCATACTTACGTTAGCAATTGAAGCAATATACTTATCAGCTCCATAGTGGAAATGTGTGCCTCCTCCAGGGAATATAATCTTTTCACCTTTGACAACCATCCAATTCTGATCAGACTTCTCATGTGCAAGGTGAGTATGAGGTATGTTTGCTTTCATACTTCATCTCTACTTTTTGGCCATGGTGGGACCTGAACCATTACATGAACATGCAGCAGTTGATAATGGTAAAACCTCCTCTTTATCTACCACAACAGAGAATATATACTATATCTGCTCATAATATGACAGCCACAACGCAATTTTTTTCAGAAAAGGTCAATGGATGCTGAGAATCAGCTTCATTATATTCTCACCTTGTACCCAGATGGAGGAGGAATTAAGCAGTTAAACCTCCTCTGGGAGAGGACAGTGGCGTTCATAGTGCTCCATCAGAGACAAGTCCAGCTTCAATCTCATTTGATATGAGATTCCTGTCTAAGCAGGAATTAATTCTGAATGCCTATCATCACAGACCTTCAAATAAATAGCAGAAAAATAAAACCATCACTAAATAAAATCAAATTGAAGTAGGAAAAGCATAAAAGTTGGAAGAAGTATGGACTTAGAGATCATAGAGCAGCAAGAAAGAATAACAAGGCAGAGGTACAGATGAGCTTAGCAGTTTAAACTTACAGGGAAACTCTTTGGTACAACATCATCCTCAACATCCCCAAATTTTGAAGCTTCATCTTGCTTTCCATCATTATCGTCCTCCCCACCCAAGTAAGATGACCCGAGTTTTCTCAAAGATTTTCCATATTCTAAAGCTGATGAACCACGGTTTGAAGATCCGTAATATGCATATAGAAAACCAATAAAGATTGCAACAACAAACACAAAGGTAATTAAACGCTTCTTTTGGCCTCCATCAGGTCTTCCCCTCATCTTTAATTTATATTTGAAATCTTCAAGCAGTGTCTTCAATTTTACTCAGAGCAGTAAGATATCACAATGTGGATCTCATTACACTAAAATCACTGAGCTTCAGATTCAATATCCAAATAATCCCTTTGTGTTTACCACCTCAAGAATACAAACAGTTGAAGATCTATCAGACAGGAATGCACCAGTGATCAGACAAACCGAACAACCTGTAATTCCCAGGAGTTAGCTTAAGTTGTGTAAATATGCATACAACAGAAAGTCCAGACAAAATCCAGATATTTTATCAAGACATGAGATCCTTAAAGCTGAAGAAGGTTCGACCTTATAAATTAAATAATTGAAATGCGACACACCACATCCAAGTTCTTGAAATTCTCAAAAGTCAACTATGTAACACTCCCCAAAACCAACAAACAATAACAGCTTAATGCATGATTAGGGCATCGAGGGCAAAACATTATTGGATCCCAACAATCAAGCTGTTGGAAAGAAACGTTTCAACAGTCAGACCTTACAGATTTCAAAATCTGACTACTTCAAGTCTTCAACAATGGAAGCATGGCTATTAAAACGAAATATCAAGCCCAAACTAAATTAAAAAAATATATATATGTAAACTAATTAACATGCTTAATGGCAGACAACTGTTAAAGATTAGTTTCATTTAACATATAATAATAGGTCCAGAAGAAAGAAGCAGAAGCTTGTATGACAAGAAATGAATGGATGTGCCAAGTCAAAAGCCATAAAGATAACATTTCATAAATTAAAGAACAAGCAATAAATGTTCAATGATGTGAAACACTTGCAGTTAAGAAGCTTAATCATCAAGCAAAAAAGATTGGATCCAAGAAAGTTGACAACAAAAATGAAACTTGAAAGAAGAACTATCTCCCATAGTGGTGAGTTAACCAACTCAATGAACATAAATCTCACAGATCTATATCAAAAATCCCAATCAGCAACTTCATCACGCATCCAACTCCAAACTCAATCAAGAATCCACAAACTTGACACACATTCAAGAAAATTTCAATCCCAAATCACGGTTAAACTCAACAATAACTTCAACCTATGTCAAAACTAACAAAGATAATGCAACCCAAATCAGATCGCAGTAAAGATTCAATCTTTAAACCAAAACACAGAAACAAAAGCTCAAAAAATGAATAAATAAATGAACAAACAAACACAAAAAGAGGAAAGAGCTTACTGGGTATCAAAATTTCAATGAAATAACGAAATGGATGGAGGGGATCTGACACAAAATGCAATAGCCACGGCTGCTGACGCTGCTGCTCCCTGCACAAAGAGATAGATGTAGAGAGCGTGAGGACTAGATCTTGGGCGATTGCTTTTTCTGCTTATATATCTAGACAGCACAGCCAGACACACACTTGACTCGAAGAGTAAGCGTGTGCCTGTTCTCTGTGTGCGCGCACAGTTACGACGGGCAAAGGCTGTTAAAAATAATAATAATAATAATAATAATAATAATAATAATAATAATAATAATAATAATCATCTCCAAGATCTATCTGCAACTTGCTCGATTCAATTCAATAAATGAAGGAGCCTTTCGTTAAGTTCTGTTAAAATAACAGTAGTTATTAATTAATTACTTATTTATCTAAATTTAGTTATTAGTGTTGTTTAGGGATGGTGATCATAAATTAATTAGTTAGTTTTTTTTTTAAAGTAATTAATTAGTTAGTTAATTATTAGGGATCGCAATCTAATTGATAATGCCCCACTCAAATTTATTCAGAAATTTAAATAAATAAAATGTAGATGTGAATTCTTTGTCGTTATTTTCTTGTCGGTCGCATTTTAATAATTGATAACAAAAATATCTATTTTATTTTTTTTACTGTGTGGGGTCACGTGATTAAGATGGGAGACGATTTTTTCTTTTTTGGTGATTGTGGTATTAAATAATTGATAGAAAGAATTAATGAAGTGGCAACAAGATTGACATAAAAGGCAATGGCGGATTTGGAAAGACACGTGCCCTTGCCCCGTCTTTTCGCTGATAAAGCATTATAGAAATGGGTGATTTACAGTAAAGTCCTAAACGTTTGCTTAAAATTAAATAAAGCGCTGGTGTAAGCAATTTCATCATTTAAATCCTTCTTATTTCTGTTTTTAGCTAGATAAACCATCGACTGGGATTGACCGTCACTCTTTTTTACAACATAAGAACAGAACCGAACTTCTACGTCAAAAGTTTAAATTTTTTTTATATTATATATATACAATCCCTATCTTACATGTATGTAAGATACATCTACTAAATCATAACGGTGTATGTGTGAGGCCATGTGTTCGTGTATTAAGGAAATTATATCTTACATGTAGGTAAGATAGGGGAATCATTATATATACACCATATAATTAATTTTAAGTATACTGTTAACTATAGCTCTTAGTATAAAAATTATTCCTACAATCGTTAACAAAACTTGAATCTTCTACTCTAAAGTCAATGGAAAAAGAAGTCACCAATCGTGTGAAATTATTGATAAAAACTTCAAAATTCAAATGCCACTATGTGATATTTCTACTTTTTAGGGGGTTATTCGAAAAAGACACCCAAATAGGATATCCAATAACTAAATCTTGCTTTCAAACAAGAATAATAAATGAGAAGCAGCATCTCCACTAAGACATCACGCCGCCTTCATTTTAATTACATGTTGCAGCTTGCATCTTCTTATTAATAATAATATATAATATTTATGTATGCATGTATGTATACAAAGTCTTATTATTTATATATAAGATTTGGAATCAACGTGAATATATATATATATATTGAACAGAATGTGTTGATTTTGTTTAAGGGTGGGGATAACTGAACCAAACCGATTTTTTTTTTCATCTAGTCATTTTTTGGCTGTTTCGTTTGATTTTTTTTAAAAAAACCAAATATTGCAGTTCAGTTTTGATTCAAAATTTTAAATCCAGACACTGAACTTAAAATAAATTTTAAATTAAAGTATTGCGATGTGAGGTTTAGGGTTTGGTTGGATTGAATTAGACTAAAAAAATTGGTTTGGTTTAATTTTTTTGAATTCGGTTCAGTATTTTATAAGTAAAAATATCAAATTAATTAATACCCAAACTGAACCAAATAGAAATATCCAAATTGGTTTTTTAAATTTTCTAACCGAACTAAATAAAAAAATTCAAAAATTGAGCGAAATCGGCAGTCACACTTTAGTTTGGAAATTCAAGAGACAGTTTTGAGTGGTCTTTGGGCCTTGGATTTGAGATCAATGGGCCACTGGTTGTTCCAATAATGGGTAACTACGCACCCAAGCCTTTTTTGGTGATATGGAGTAGAGGAATTCGAACCCTACTTTTTTTTTCTCCTTTTAAACTCAATGCACTCTCGGTTGGATCATTAAACTAACAGTGTATTGAGACATCAGTTTGAATAAAAAATTCACAAACCAAACCGAAACCCCTAAATTACTGTTGAACATACATCAGTCACTGGATTAGGGACTGCTGTATGTTCGGCAATTCGAGAGAAACAGTTTGAGTGGCCTTTGGGCCTTGGATTAGGGATCAATGGACCCATGGTTGTTCCAATAATGGGTTACTACGTGCACCCAAGCCTTTTTTGGTGATATAGAGTAGAGCAATTCGAACCTAACTTTTATCTCCTTAAACGCGGTACACTCTCGGTTGGATCATTAAACTAATAGTGAATTGAGACATCAGTTTGAATCTCTTACGTTAAAAATTATTGGTCACGTCACAATGAATCGAATGAGACCTTTAAACCATAATCCACAGCGATATCAAACGAAGCCATCAGGTAGGATTACTCGGGCGTCTAAAGTTTTATTATTTTCTGTGACATTCGTTTCTGGGCTGCACTAGAAAAGGCTCAAGCCCAAAAAACACATAACAGAGTTGGAATGGGCTGGTTCTTACCTTCAACAAACGAGCTATGGAGCGTAGGTTAATAGGACCCGGAACTTGCCACTGTAAAGTAACATTTGAAAAACGTAAACCATTATTTATTTTATTTGCTGCATAATATGGAACGGGAAACTTATGCTTTTTTTTTTTTTTTGAGTTTTGTTATATAGAAATTGTTACTGACATTACATCAGATATTATAATTAATATTTATAATCATCTTCTGCAAATTAGGGCCCGTGTATATTATGGCGTTGATCTTGTCAGGATATTTTAAGCGTTCTACAATATTAGGAAGTCTTTACTGCCCAACTCGCATTTCGTAAGGAGGCTATGTCGCCCAATTATATTAATAATTGAGAGTCTGTAAAATAAACCTCAAAAGGCCTTTCTTATGGAAGCTCAAATTGATATTGTAAGTCGAAACAATTAGGCCAAAGGCACATTGGTGGAATCTGAGACTTAATATTACAGCCTAAAGACCTACCGAGGATAAACCAAAAATTGACACAAATTAAGAGCAATGAAGAGAACTCATATCTAAAGAGATATCTTTCTACATTATACATATATTTAAGAGAGCAATATTATTGGAGAAGAGTACAAGGAATTCAAACGATACGATGACTTTTGGTTGTATTTAAAAATTATTTCTTTTTATATTTATGTGAGGGAGAATTGAAACACGTATAGCTTATTTTTATGTTAAAATTTTTATAAATTAAATTAATTAATCCAAGATGTCAAGTTCTTGAATTAAACATTTAAGTATTTATTAATGAACTTTTTATAGATCATATTTGATATTAAGGCACTGTAATTTTTTAAATATAGTCGTTATTAAAAAAATTACTATAATTAAAAAAAATTAATGATGTATAATAAATATAGTTTTTAAATAATAATTTTAATAAATATATTTATAAATTTTATTTTTTTACGTATAAACATGAGATACAATAAAATATTTCAGCACCGTAAATTCACAGCTGCTCCACCACGACACGGCCATCTCCTGACAGGAGACGGTGTTAAATCAGCACCGAAAAGAAGGGTCGAGTGAGTGAGTGAGTGACAGACATGAAAACAAATCAGCACTGACAAGGACAAGACAAGTTAAGCCACGTCTAGTCACACATCAACAGATACCGTGACCCATCCGACGGCCGAGATCGACACACGTGGCGGGAGGCGAGAGGGGAGATCATGGAATTGACCGGATTAAAAGGGGGATCCCATATCATCATCGGTAAAAACTAGGAGACATGAGTGACAGCAGAGCACGTGGGCAGACGAAAATTCAATTCAGTGTTTGAAATATGAAAGGACCATATTTTGAAACCGTGGGGTCTGTCTGCGGGGACGTGAAGTGACGTGAGTGGGGTTTTTTGTGTGTTTTGTAATTCTCGTACCCTTTTGTTATTTTTAGCATCTTTATATGTAGACTATCACCCTTTTGCCTCTTTTTAAAGTCTTTAATTTTTTTTTTCATTTCTATTACCACCCATGAATAAACGGTGCAACGTGAGAAATTTTAGAATATATTTATTGTAGTATAATTAATTAATATATGTATGATATATATAATTAAGTTTAATACAATGCACTTAATATGATAATTTCTGAAATAAATCTGCGTATGCGTGATATTATTTATTGTTGTATGACTGATATGGTATAACTGATGTATTCTAGAATTTTTCGTGTAATGGATACGCTCTGGCTTTATTTTTAATTACTGAAAATTCTACAAATAATCATTTATGTTTTCTTCGGACCTAGTTCAAATTCTTTCTATCATCTATATAAATTTTGGTAATAGTTATTTTAAAAATATTTCAGTGTGGAACACTTTTTCATAATCGGACAATCAAAAATAATAAATAATATATATATATATTATCTATTGGTAATTATATAATTAAGAGTGAAAATGATACTAACTTAAACTCTCAAGATTTTGTTCCCATAAATATATAATTGGACAATCATATTTCAGAATTGAACAGTTAAACTTGTACGGTTTAGAAATGAAATACATTCATATCACATTTCGCTAGCGAATCCCATTTATTGACTTGGAGATGAAGAATTTTTTAATCGTGGAGATGCCGTTGTCGACTTTTGAAACACTAAAATCTAAGTCTTAATTAACTCGTGGGTCTGAATACATAGGAAAATGAGTGCAGCAATGCAGCTAGCTAGCTAGAGCTAGGCGTTGAATTGTGTAAGGTCGTAGCTCAAGAAATTTAAATTTATTTTACTGGCAGCCAAGCAACACGACCGGACAAACAATCTTTGTTACATTTTTTCAAAAGGATTTCGAATTCGATTACATTGGAATTGCTATAAGATTGATCGAGTACTCTTTCATAAACCACACGTTTAAAGTGATAACGTATTTTTTACTATTTATTAGTTTGATTAAATAGTACTAAAAAAGTATTCTGTCTTAGAGTAATCCAACACAACCATTGCCTTTTCTAAAATTAATCTACATGGCTACAATTGTAAAGAACAATCAATATCAAATATATGGACCCATAAATTTTCACCAATATCTCGACTCATGAGTTATAACGCATGAAACTGCTTTTCATTTTAGTCGTTAATTTATTTTTTTTTTCTGTAAACGAGACTTGCATCTTAAGTTATCTTGAATGTTGTATTTGAGCCCATTTTAACCCTAAATGAATGGTTTAGTTTCCATTTCCATGAAAAATAAATCAATATAAGATATGATTCGTCAGTTTTGCTTTCACATGCATGCAACTTTTGGAATTTTGGTGGCGGCGGCAGCAGCAGCATTATTCTTATCATTCAACATAGCAAAACCATTTTTACTATTTTGTGGCTTTAAATGCTTAATTATTCTCAGTTTCTTCAACCGGCTCATTTTATAATTATTCGGTACAAGTAATTAAGGTCTTTGAATGACCACTATTAATTATGACCAGGGGTCTTGTAAGGAGAAGACAGAAGAAGAGATTATTAACCTTAATTAACTTGATCGTGTTAGCCATGAGGGAAAGTTTGAGGAGAAATCAATATATTACTTAATTATCTAGTAAAAAGCATATATCCTCAAGCAATAAATTAAATTGGTGACAATGTCCAAATTAGTCATAGAGATAGTAATATTTACTAATTTTTTTTTTCTGTTATATACATAAATGTAATGTTTCATAAAACAATAAGATTATATATAGGATGCCTAAGAAGATTAATTTAAAAAAGTATATTCATGTTGTTAGAACCAATTCAAGCTTCGAATAGCATCAAGCTGAATCCCACAAAAAAAAAAAAAAATTAATGCTTGTCAAAAGAGATTAAAAAAAATCATACAACAGGCATACTAGATCACCCAAATTGATGATGACATTCTAAATCAGATATTAATTATAGCCAAAAAGGAAAAAAACTAAAATAAAAGTCAAATTAAGATGGTGAAGATTAGTTATGTATTTGAACCTTAAAAATGATTGAATAATCTCTTTTTCATTTTATAGATATTTTCAAGTCGTTCTACCACTTCTAAATAATACATAAGCACTATATTGAATGTGTAGCTAAAAGTAGAAGATTTTCCACGTCTAGCCTATAATCTAATTTCTCTCTTAGGTGCAAATTAGCTCTTATAAATTAGTTTTCTAGACGTTTTCAATTCAACCTATAGTTCAAATAAAAGCGTATATAAGTTGGTCAAGATAATAAATTTTGCATGTGCAATCAAATAAAAGTAATTTCGACTTCTGTTCAAACAAGAGGGCATCCTATGACACATTATTTCAACAAGATTCGCCCTTGATTTCTTAATCTAATTGGGGACGTACCTGTACAAGCAACTAAATGAGGAAGCATAAAACAACATATGATGCACAATATAAATGGAAACCAAAAAGCAATAAATTAAAGCATCTTCAGCTAGCTCATTATAAGCAGAATTTGAAGGAAGCTGGATATCAAAACATATTCCATTCTCTATAGAATCTAATTTACTTGTTGCCCACATTTGCCTTTTTCCCAAGTAAAGGGAAAAGTATAAATATTAAGCCACATGCTAGATCAATTATAATTTCTTTGCATCCAAGAACTTGATGATTTTATTCATAATGCTAGGATGATTCTATAATAATTATTTGCTAAGGAAGATGAAAAGGAAAGTCCAGTAGCATCAACGCGTCCCTATCAAAATCTTAAATTGATGATATGTTTTGATAATAATAAAATTGATAAAATAATAGCCTATTGTAATAGAGATTCAAATATAATTGATAGGTGTATGCCCACTTCCAATAAGAAGCATTATAAAATTTCAAGGCATCATAAAAATTTGATTTATTTGTTATTACATTAAGAGATTTGGAAACATCTATTGATGTAATCATAAATGAAATAGATCCTCAATTATTTGGCATGTAGTGGTAGCTATAATATCTTTGCACTATAGCTACACCCACTCACCTTATAGGGAAAATAATTAATCAAAATATTACTTGGAAATAAAATAATTTTTAGTATCTAAATTTAATTGATTAGAGTAATTAATCCTTTTCAATCAAACAAACAAAACTCAAAGATCAATCCATTTAAGGATAGATACTTATATTTTATGAAAATAAATACAGAATAAGAAGGAAAAACAATGAAGAGATGATTTCAAGAGAACATTCAACTTAAACAATCAATCAAAGAGTATATCAATCCCTTCAAAGGTTTTTGACCATAAACACATTTTCAAAACCAACCCAGTCGGAAGATATTGTAAACAATTCTCTCTTTGATGGAGTTTATACAATATATAGGCGCCAAGACGGAAGGGGAGGGGGCCAAAAAAAAAAAAAGCTCACATAAGAATGGAAAACAAAATATACGAGTCAATAATAATCAGCCAGGCATGGGAAGCATGAACCATTAATATATTTGTTGGAGGGTTAATTGTCGCTTTGTTGGCTACAATATTAATTGTCGTGTAAATATTGCCTGTTAAATCACAAATAACATTTATATCCTGTAATCCCAAATAATAATTTAAATAATTAATTATTTAAACACATTTATGATCTTGTACGGATATAGTAGGACTGGCTTTGCTTGTTTGATCTTCCCAGAACTAACCTAATGCGCTTAGTAGAAAACTTAGAGGAGGCCACTGAATATATAACTAGCCAGGGTGTTCGTGAACGTGAAGTGGTGATATGTACATGACACTCCCAATTATTCAATTGCATTTGATAATATATCACCTCTTTGGGGAACATTGGAGACAGAAGTGACACAATGGAGAAATGAGATGATAACAATATTGTTCATTCAAGACAAAGCCCCATCCTACGGCTAGCTAAACACACAACTGCCATCCATAGATGGACTCACTCAACAAAGAAGGAAATTTATAATTGAAGAAACTGCATTGATCTACCTTAAGATACTACTCAGTACTGTTAGGTCAAAATTTGATAATGGGTTATTTACTTTCTTCTATTTCTTCACCCAAGGTATAACTGTAGAAGCAAGCTTAAAGCCAATATGTAGTGACAAGAGAAGGAAAGAAAACATGAATGATACTAAAAATAAACAAATTTGCAGTGAGTAACAAATCTGCAGACAGTTGTTGATTCTTGCAGAGTCCGTATTTTGAATGACCTATTATACTATACTATACTATAATATAATATAATATAAGAAATTAAATCAAAATCAACGGACGAAGAAAAAGAGGAAACAGACACACAACATGATCCGCGAAATCTATTAAATGGTCATCAGCATCATAAATCACTACATACATTAACAATACCACAGCTTCTATCACGAACAATAATCCAGTTTTAAAGCTAATACTTAATTAAATAATAAAGGTAATTAAACTTAAAAGACACATACATACCCATATATAAAGATGGATCTTTTATTAAAAACCTCCGTTTTTCATCTCTTCTCGTCTGATCATGCAGTTGCATTAGGAGGTGTTGGCTGAGGCTGAGGTTGAGGCTGTTGTGGTGGGCGCTTACGCTTCTTCTTCTCGTAGCTGATGCCTCTGGCTTTAGCCTGAGAGTCACGAACTTCACGGAGGTAAAGCCTGACAGCGCGGGCGCCAAAGGGGTTGGCCTCTGGCTTCCCACCATGCTCTTCGAAGGCAGCTCGGAGTCGGCCGATGAGGGCATCGAGGCTGCCCACGCCTGCCGGAGCGGGCAGGGACAAGGTGCCGGCGGGTTCGGGTGGCCGAAGAAAGGGCAGAGCTGCGTGTGCACTTTCGTCTTCCCAAACTGGTCCAGGTACCGCAGGAACTCCAGCACGTGGGCCCCGCTGCACCGCTCCAGCGACAGTGGCGGCCTGTGGTTCCGCAGGTACTGCCCGAACGTGTTCCAGTCCCTCCGCTTCTGGTTCTCGTACCGACTTAGGGTTGTTGTCGATGATGATGGTGAGGGTGATGACGTGGCGGCAGCTACTGCACCAGCAGCGCCGGAACTGGTGGTGATTGTGAGGGTTGCTGTAGGAGTACAGCTGGGTGTGTTATTTGAGATACCAATGAACTCGTGATGATGAATTGACGATGAATCCATTTTCTTTTTTCTGGGGTTAGTACTTAGTAGCTGAAGATAATGGATTTTTCTTCCCCTAATAAGGGTTTCGTTTGTTGACGATAATCAAAATGATCAAGAAAGTGGGCTAGCTAGCAGCCGATGAAACCGTTGATGAGACAGAGCAAGATACTGTTGACTGTTGAGGTGTTTGATGAATCAATCAGTAGTGGCATGGGAAAGCAAGAAGAAGAAGAAGAAGAAGAAGAAAGGATTTGAGAGTATATAGAGAAGAGTTAAGTGAGCGCAACAAGAATTAGGTTCTTTACGAAATAAGTTTTAGAGATGTGAAGTGTTGAGTGAGGATCAATATGCACAATGATACCACATAAGTTTTTTTGTTCTGATATCTGATATCACTGCTGCTGCAAAAGCTTTCTTGGGATTCATTCAATAATGCCATGAAAGAGAGAGAGAGAGAGTGAGAGATTTATTTTGCTTGGGAGGAGATGATGATGAGGATATTAGATTGTGCTTGTGTATAAATATATATTCTATCTATAGGAAGCGCAAACAAATGGGTAATACTGGTATGGCAAGCTAGCTACAAGTTTCCTTTTTCTTTTCTTTTTTTTTTTCTTTAAAATAAAAAAACGCATTTGATGAATCTTTGTTTTTGATGAATCCTAGAAAATCTTGAAAGGCTTATGATGTTGGTGGTGGTGGGCTTTATTGGTTAGCTTTTGTGTTTAGGGCTAGCTTCCGAAAAAGGGGGAAGCAACTCAGTTCCTTCTAGTCCTAAATATATACACAAACACACAAAGGGTATACTCTTTAACTAAGCATAGTTAGTGAAAGAGTAAGTAATTGGGTAAGTGAAGAGAAAATAGGTTAGGGCTTTTTATGGTAGTAAAAGAACACTAGGCTATCAGACAATAAATTCCAGGGGTCAGTAGTCAAACTATTCTTCTTTCAATAATTATAGTCCCTGTGTGTGGCAGGTGCACAAAAACAGAAAAAAAAAATCAAGAAATATTTTTTCCGACTATTTAATTTACTCCTCCGGTCACCAGATTTTGTTGTCCGGACATTCTGTCGGTTTCAGCTAGGGATCTCAAATTGTATTAGTCTATCATACATATATTAAAGTTTTAATTTGATAAAAATTCGATCACCGTGATTTATGATTATAACGCTTTAAATTTGTTGTTGCATTAGATAATCCATTGCAATAAACAATAAAGCAAATTAACCTGGTGATTTGCACATAGCAACTTCAAGCTACAGAGGAAATATTTCTTTTGTTTCTTTCCATAATCTTTCCATAGCACTCCGTTTCTAGATTCAACCCCTCCAATTAGAAAATATTTAGAATACATATGTTGTATTACAATAATTAATACGTAGCGTGTAATTGAATTTAATAAAACCACCACTTGCGTAATAGTTTAAAAATAAATGCGCATGTGAAATCGTTTGTTGTTGTATGGTGCGTCTGACATGTATTAAAATTTCTCCAATTAATGCTACGATAGCAGATTTTATAGAGATATTTATTGTTTGCATCTTGAAAATCTTCCGAATATGAAGTCAGAAAATTCTAAATTTAAAAGAAACTAAGAAAGCTATGCCATAAGTCCATAACACATCAAAACAACAAGAAGGTTGGATATATATACATACATATATACTTATTCGGTATATGTGTGCGTGTATATATATATAAGTATATTTGTATTTATTGATTTCTCAAATATACCTAACTTACGTTTTTTGTAGACATATTTAATGGTAGCATCCTATTGTCCATTTTCGTCTGAATGATTAAGCATCATGGTAGCTAGTGCTTGGAGCTAATTTTCAAACGTCAAACTCAACCAGCAGAAATTAAAGCATTTCTCTAGTACAAATGTTTTTCATATGATAATTAACTAGAATAATATAACAGTTCTAATGTTATAATCACGTTTATCAAAGCTTTCGTCACATATTTTAAAAACTTTATTAAAATTCTCAACATGTGTACTATATTTTAAGTTTTTAAGGTATTGAGAAAATTTTATTAAACATGTAGCTGATCATGTGTTCTCGAGTTGAACAAGAATGTTTCACTTAGAAATGATTTTAGTAAATCTTAATTGTTTGTTTAATTTCTAAATCTGTATGATTCTGATGTTTGTTACATGCAATGACTCTAATTAAGTGGCTGTTTTTTTTTTTATCGAACATTAAATATGCTTTACTTTTAGCTACTTAGTTGTTTCATACAAAATTGAGATCTTCCCATTAATTGGAGTACTATATTCTATCATTTACCCTCTTGGTGCTAATTCGTGTATATTCATATAGAAAAACTATTAAGTTTATATTAATTTACAATTAACTTGTATAACAAAGATGGCCACAAGTTTATATTTCCTAGGTTTCTTGTAACATTCATGAACATAATAAAAAAGTGTGGCATCTCGCAATCAGTATACTGTTAGACGATCTGATTTTATTAAATTGACTGTTTGACAATGTAACGGTATCAGATTTTATGATAAACTATTTTTTGGAAGAATTATTGAAGGTGGTGAACGTGAATGGAGACGCAGACGCTGGGTGAGTGAAGAAGCGCATTATTGGTGGGTTTTTGACTCCCATCAGTAGCAATTTGGCAATTAGTTTTCAAGTGGAAGAACATGGCAACTACCCATTTGCGACGAAAGTTGGAGGTCGACGTGCTTTGAGGTGATGGATGGAGACAGGGATAAAGTTAGCTGTATAATTTGGTTAAATTTGTGAAGGAATAACATGATTTTGTTTCCTTCAACTTCAGCTTCAGCTTCAGCTTTTTTTTCTTTCTTTCTTTCTTTTTTTTTTCCCTTTTTGTTTTTTTTTTGGGAGGCATTTCCAAATTGCAATTGCCATTGATTGACAACTCCATTTATGAAACTACCGAATTACCCTTCGACCAATCACTGATGACAGTCCCATTCAAACACGCCTTGTATTTTTTTTTTTTTCTTGTACATTTCCACCCTGAATTGAAGCATGGATGCGTCCATCAAGCCACTGTTCCTCTGGTCTGGAAACAGTGCGTCTGGCTACAAAATTTCGCACTGCCGATGCCAAACAGCAGGTGCTTGAACTGACTTTAACTTGTTAATTATATTATTTTCAACTTTTGTTTTGTTTTGTTTTTTTCTTTTCTTGAGAATTAGGTTAATGTCGTGCTCCAAACACCTGTCTGTGATAAGCAAAGTTCTTGTACAGTGGCGATCTGATTACATATCAAGAATAATTGCGTTATTTTCATTAAATTCTGATATTTTTCCTAATGCTTTGGGCTCTTTTTCTTTCACTGGGTACTGAAACTGTTTAATTTCAAAAGTTAATTAAAAAATGGAGGCCTCTCTTACGTTTATACCATATCAACTCTGATAATATGAAAATGTAGAAAGTTATGTTTTTAATCTATAGTAACTATTCTCAGTCAATAATGGATGTTTTGTTCTTTCTTATAGGTCCTTTGTCACTTCAAAATATTGTTAAGGCATGGAAGCACACTAATGTATAAGTTTGACTCTAATACCATATATGACACTCCATGTGCCTATTCATATTTATTTGTGTATCTTATAAAATTTGTAGGGTTACTTATATATAAGTTCGGCTCTCATATTATATAGAAGTTTGTACCTAACTCATACTCAAATTTTTATTCTCTGACCTTAACCAAATAACTATACGTGTAATATTTTTTCAATATATCAACTCACAATTACAGGTTAGTTCAAGAGTTGAATATTATCATAGGCATATTTATTTGATCTAAGATTTACTCTTAACTAATTTGAGACAATATCTCCAATCGGCGTGCCGCATTTTTGCCTTGTGTATATTTAGTCAATCATTTGATAATAAATCAACACATGATAAGAATTGAATGAACAAAGAAATATTTGGAAATTGAGAGAATACCTTTCCAAATTGAAAGAGATTATTTTCGTAGACCGAAAGACTTTTGACAATTTCTAAAGAAATGGTCTCCAAGTTTATAAAAATATTGAAGAAGGCTAATCTCGAATATTATCAACATTGTCCCAAAGTCCTTTGATTAATTTTCGACCAAAACACGTCAGATGTAACAATAATTAAACCCATAGAAGGAAAGCTAATGTTGTATTGTATTATGCCACATATTTTAGTCAATAATTCCCCGGACCAACCGACAATTCATCCTAAATATAGTAACCTTGCACTGGCACCAAACAAATGCTACAAAATTGTAATGATGTGATGTGCATATAATTTACTGTGATCAAATAAAATGGGCGTATTGATCAATATATTTCATCAACTAATGCTGGGAAAATCAGATGGCAAATTGCGAAATCTATATCATAATTTTCTATCTTACATGACATAATTGTCTTTTTCGAGTAATTGTTTCACTTTACAGCAATTAATAAAAGGCTTTTGTTATGTTACATAATCATGTAACATACATGATTATGTAGCAGCCGTTGGATTTCATCAAACGGTTGTGAAAATATAAAATAAAAATATTATGTTATTTTCACAACCGTTGGATTTTCAACCAACGGCTGATGCATAATAATGTATGTTACATGATTATATAACATAACAATCTCCTTAATAAAACTGCAAACACGATAAATTGACGTGGATTGTAGAATATTTTGGTACATTATCACAATGTTGAAAAATCAAAATTTGCGTCTGTTCTTTTTAAAGACAAATCGTCTAGGGAATATTAATCCTTAATCGTACATTAATCACTCTCTCCTAATCATCCACATTATTCGGTTTCCTTACGAAATATGATCTCACATTAGTGCTTTAACTAAAGTTTTATCATGATCCTTGAATTTTACAGCAGGAGAGAATGAAATCATTAGGAAAAGGAGCAGGCAAATGGGCAAAGCATACAGGCATCTGTTTCCATTTGCTTTATTTTTTCTCTTTGATTGACAAGTTAAAGCAAAGTAGGGCGGAGATTTCGTATGTCTCAAACTTTACAAGTAGTAGATATGTGGTGTGTGTTTGTCTGTGTATATAGATATATGATTAATGTGCTTAATTAAAAAGCTTTGCTTTAGTAAAGTTGAATTAACTCCAAAATGTTAAATATGAAATTTTGCTTGATCCGGTAATGGGCAGTAGGCATAAATTTAAAGAAGAGAATCAAATAAAAAGTTTCATTGGAGGTCTAAAAATCATAAGAATTGTGTGTGGTTGTAATCAACTAGTTAATGGAATCTTTTTTTTTTTTAATTTTTTAATCCCCCAGTAAGTATTCTACTAGAAGGAAAACAAAAAAAAAAATTTAAGGAGAAGTCACATCTTATAGTAAGGGTAGGGGCTTGATTGTTACCATACATATCTATCAACTTCGTACATGGTTCCCTTTAATTCTCTCTCTAGTTTGTGCAGTAATTAACATGTGCTATGTGCATTGTTCAAGTTAAAATGATTCTTTGCTTCTCGTTATTTAAAAAAAAAGAATTAATATCAAAGTATTTAGAATACTAAACTGGCTTTTGCAAAGGACCAAATGATTAATGAATTGTAATCAGATTTTGTTAAAATTGGTTTTGTCAATAAAATATTAGTTCATCTTTGCGCATGTAGAGAAATGAGATGCAGCGTATTGACACTATGACTATGGCTGGCCATTTTTGCTAACGAAGAATAAGTATGATCAGTGATCATTTTAACATTCAGAACCCTTTTTCTTATTAACAAACACTTCATATTTGACTAATACTCGTTTTTAGGAAATAATATAACTACCCATTAATGAAATCGATCAACCAAACTATAACAAAGTGAACAAATTTATAGTACCAAGAAGAAAATTAACGCATCAGTGAAAGTGAATCTCAAAAGTGTTAAGTTTTAGGAACAAAGATAAAAATCCATAGAAATGTCAACCCTTTAAACTGAGATTAATAACAATCGTAAGAAGCTTTTTCACCAACTCACGACCTGCGGGTGTGAACTTTTAACCCAGTAAAGGGCTGCTCGACTAGCAATTTCACAAACATGTAGCAGACATTTGCCACCTCGCACCAGATTGTGAAGTGGCAGCCGTGGCCAGATTCAATCATCTCAATGCCTAAAATCTAAGCATACAAAATCAAGCAGGCTGACATTGTAAAGGGTAGTGGATCCTCAGGTTGCAAAGATCTACATAAAAGCATAAAGTGCGTAAGGGTTATAGGCAGGTACAGGCTAAGCTAAAAAGCACACCATCACATTACCCTACCAAAGGCTGTATTCACAACCGGAACGCACAAGCAATGGCAAATAGCAATAGGCCAGTTAATCCGGATCTAAGATTAGGTTTTATTATTAATTGGTAGAGGCAATCTACAAAATATGAGTGGGCCTCGAATATTAGAGAATATTTAAAATATCTGAGCATATACTTCAGTGTGTCAATATATGGTGGTAGTCACAGTTATATAGTGTGATTGTAAATATTAATTGTAATATATGATGTAATATCAGTAATATCTGTGTATAACATACCTAAAAAAAAAAATAGTAATAAGCCAGTTTGGCATTTCAGCTGTTTCCTTATGTGCTCTAAAAATTAGGAGAGCTATTTCTTAATAATAAGCTATTTAATATATTAAAATGTTGGAACAGGAGACCTATTTCTTAATAATGGTTTGATAATGATTCCTTGTGAAATATTCAACTCAGATAAATTCAGTGGCTGACAAAGCTACATGGCAGGCTCTGTTGGTGAATAGATTAAATATTGCGATCTTCAAGCAACAGAGTCATACTTGTGAAAAAAAATAAAATAAAAGAACAACAAAATCCAAATATCAGTGAGGTATGTCTCCTATCTTTCAAAAAGCAGACATCATGAGTAAGTCTTGTCTTTTAACTCTTATGCGTGTTCTTTTTTTTTTTTACACTGATACTATTAGTGATATTTAAAAATTGGACTAATTTAAATTAAATCTTATAAAACACTCTCTAAATTTTTACTCTTATTAATATTCAAAACACGTCTACTCAATTTACATTTCATAAAGGAGAATATTATCTCCACTCAATTATTTCAAAATTGAAGAAGAAATGAAGCCTCTATATGGGAGCTCCAACTAGCAGCAGCTCCTCCAATCACTTGGCCAGAGTCCACTCACGTAACTCTTATAGGGTTAATAACTACTAAAAGTGAGACCTCGCAAAAAAAAAAACCACTAATCCCCGTGAAGGGGGTAAAAAGACAAGAATGCGTACTACTGATTTAACTCGCTAATTTTTCAATTCCAAGTACTTTCATAAAGACTATACAGTAGACTTACATAAGACTAATTACAAATGACAATTCCAATCATGATTCAACCTTATCATCTTGAGTTGCAGTTCAAAACACTGTATACAACTATAAATATGAAATATTAATATTACTTGGCATCCTTTTTCATATTGCTTCTCATTGGTCACAATCACCCATGAGCCAAGGAGTCCTTGGATCCTCCCATCTTATTTTTGCCTGCACAAAAGATCAACAAGTCATTTTTCTGCAGTAAGTTTTAAACTGTGAAGAAAAGGAAATATGCACATATATATATATATATATATTTTATGCGGCGGTGCTGTAGTATTCCATGAAATCCTTGACTAAATGATTACTCTGGCAAAAATCAATGAGATAATGTGTCTCTGCAGTCCCCAAAGTACTTGAGTCCTATTTTTTACTCAATAGGCATCAATTTTACCAATTTCAAATGAATTGAAAAAGAGTCTCCCAAATTCAAGGATTTTACAAAATTTGAAAGATGCAAGTACTTTTTGCAGAACTTTGAAAAGTGGTCAAATCTGAGCAGTTTCCACAGGACCTTGAAGCTGCAGAATAATAACATTTCAAAAGGCAGAGAAGAAGTGAACAGTGAACCTAAAATCTTCAACCATTCATTGCTCTTCATTTGGAACATAGTTCACTGTGAAGCAAGAATCTTACTAACCTTTCATAGCTTCACCGGATTCTGCTTCGGTAGTCAAACGGCATACAGCCTAATAACCTGGCTGATATTGGCACGACAAACAGGGCAACCCCATTTTTTGGCTTTGACCTCATTCAAACAAGACATACATCCAGCCATGTGACCACAAGGTACACAAGCCCCCTCAACTGGAGCATCCAAACATATCACACATGAGGTAGCATCTTTGTCTCCTTTCACTTTAGTCTTGCTACCAGGCAATTGCTCAATGCTTGGGGAAGAAACATCAACAGGGCCTACATCAATAGATGGGTACTGAACTGGACCATCTTCTGTTATCTCATCAGTAACTGGAGGTGCTGATGGGATTGTGTCCAAGCAATGTATCATTGTTTGGTGGCGGGCATGTTATTGTTCTGAATCTGAGTTTGCTGAGATGAGTGGCCACTAAGCCTGGCTTCGTGCATTACCCACTGACCGCTACTTGCCTTTGAAGGAGAAGGTGCTGCTGATGCACCCTGACCTGAGTTATTCCAACTGGTGGAGGCAGCAGTTGGTCCACTGCTGGGTTGAGGATCACAAATTGGTGTCTCAGCAATAGCAGTCTGGATGGAGGCATTAATTGCCATTGCTAATTCCAAGTCTTCTGCTGGTGTTGGAGCAGTAGCTAGAACAGCATGACTCTGAGGATTATGCAGAAATGCAGGATTTACCTAACATTCCACACTTTCACGTTATAAACTATAGCTAATTAAGGAAACATAAATCCAAGGCATTAACGTACAATTTATCGGAACAATAGTATCTATTTTTTTGAAGGGCATTGGATGATCACTTAAGAAAATATATTAGTGATACAGGACAGCATTATCATGTCAACATAATTGGAATTTATAATTTTACTGATGAAAAGTACTTGACAAGTAACTTTGCCCATAAGGCCATAATGCATGTATATAGCAACTATTTTATTAAGCACAAGAAATTGAAGAATGATACTATCATAAGGCAACATATTGTACCTGTGGTATTCCCTTGCAAGCATTGCAGAAAGCCTGAAGTTGTTGCTTGTCACTTTCATTTGCAGCTGCAAGCTTAATGCGTGTTTCTGGAAGAATGCAAATCAAATAGTTCATAAAAGCACGTCTAAACTGTAGTAACGAGTCAAACAAATTTAAAATTAAAGTTAATTTTTAGTATAAAGGCAAACATTACTTTATCCATGGATATCTGATGGATCCATTCAAAACAGAGGCAGGAGCATGGCGAGGTACAATTTATAGTTAACTAATTTCTAATGTTATTACTCACTACATAGTATCATAAATAACTTGAAATAACTCCATAGTTATTATACTTACGCCTAATAATTTGAGTTCTACACCTTCGTCTCCGCCTCCTGCCTCTTGGAACTATTCATGAATATAACATTCAATCAAAATGTAGAGAATTGGATGAAGGGGATAGTAACTTCAAAATAACGAACAACAGGTTTGCAAAATAAATATTTCAGAATCAGAAATTACCGGTGGAGTTGTCAACAATTGTCACGGATGGATCAGAATGCGGAAATTTTGGTTCTTCCAAATTGGCTCTCCACAGAGCAATAACCATACGTGGTCGGGCATCCTGCACATTCATTTATAGTAGCGTATAAGTAAGCAAAAGCACATAATCTTTTTCTCTTTTTGGTCACTGTCATCCAATAGTTTAGGAGAAGAAAGATATAATAACTCAGAATACCAAATGTTAAATTTGTCCAGCATTCACAACAAGAACGGTGGATTTTCAGGGATACTATAAACAGCAGTAGATATTCAAAAAGAGAACGCTCCATACATTGTGATACAACAAGAGTCTCAACTTGGCATAATTTCATATAAAATAAACACTTCATTCAATACAGAGCACAAAGTCCAAGACGCAACCAGTAAGGAGGATCAAATAGGGACACCAAAATTCATAAACTACCAAAACCACAAAGACCCAAGTGACAGTAGGTGCAAACTCTGACTACAAACACATAATCAGGCATCACATGGTGGCTGAATCATTGCCACTGCCAATCTTTTAATAAATGTCATTCTGAACCAACGGTCTGTAAGAAGGTTTTGGTCAGTGTAGATAAACAACCACAGACAGCTAAAATGTCATGATAGATGAGGTTATTCCTGTCCTAGTAACACTGAGAATTTCCTAAGGAAAATGAAGTATAACAGAGGACCAATGACACCCCACCCAAACTGGTAAAAGTAGCTAAAAATGCACCCAAAGAAAAGAAAAAAGAAAGAAAGAAAGGAATTGCATTTTAGAGAAACTGATTGCTTCGGAAAATATTAAGGCATACCAAGAAGGATCCTAAGCAATGCATCTAAATTTATCTGAAGAAATTCCATAGCACAAACTACAATATTTTAAAGAGGCCCTAGTCAAATCGTACCAGTAAACTAAAACAATGAATCATTAACACAGACAATTGATGAGTAAATTCATTTAAAACTTTTGACTTAGGATAGAAAAAGATTCAACATATGTTTCAACAAATGCAATAATTACACATAGACCAAGCTTTTTTTCACACATTGTCACATTAACCAAACCAACAGTTGTAATCTGGTAAAAACCCAAGTAGAAGAGTTGATAATGACAGAATCAAAACAGTTGAGGAAAGGGGTGGCGTTGCAGGCGGTGATGAAATGTAAAAGAATTTTAATGATAAATACAAATCTCGGTAGTGATGATTTTGCATTAACATTGTCAAGCATCCCTATGACTCCATCCAGCCTTCTAACGCAATGAACAATATAGATATCAAATATTAGAACTGTTAATCAGAGTTCAATTCTCAACCAGTGAAAGAGAACTTAAATTATAATACCAGCAAACTAGGATATATTGCAAGCTCCAACTTGAAAGGCTTTGTAGGGTTACGGGAACCAGTTGGCAAGACAGCAACCCAACTGAAAAAAATCCAATATCAAGTACTACTTTGTGAGAAAAACTAATTAACTTACAGATTAACAAAAGAGGATTAAAAGTGTCAAATGATTTGCATCAACACGACCCATCTAACTAGGCTCCGATGAGCACATATCCTAATATAACTGAAGAAAAAGAGGATATAGAACTCGATACCCACACTTTTCTTGAAAGCAACTGAGGGGCGAATAATTCAAGAAATCCCGGTCCATAAAGCTCTCGCAACCAGCCAGAGAATATGCAGATGTGATTCTGTAAATCATCAAAGAAATCTCCAGCTTTAGGTACCACTTTACTTAAGAAAAGGGAAAAATATCTATGCATTGGAATATGGAGCACATATAGAACTACATAAATTTCTTATCAAGTACCTCAATTGCACGTACAACATTGGTGAACCCTTTGGCTCTAGCAACCTCAAGAGGAGTTTGACAATCATCATTCAGTACTAATGCATTTGCTGGACATTTGATCACTTTACTTATTAAACTCCAGAGGACAATGGAAAACAGAAAGAGGAACAAATTGTAGCTCAAAGAATTTAATAGGTACACTCAACCGCACAACGCACCTCCATGTGAAAGAAGCAACTTCACAGTTCTTTCGAGGCCTCTTTTAGCTGCATGATGTAAAGGAGTCCCACCATGACGACCTAAAACACACCCGACAAGAAAACAATAACAAATAAGAAAGTTAAATCAGATGTTATATCAGCTAATCCTCCTACTCGCTAACACTACAGTAAGTGACACTCTAATTTGACACCTTTTAAGGGAAAAAAATCTTTTAAACAATGCATTTTATCTTTGCACAGGAAATTGATCAAAATTAATCACATTTCTAATCAAAACCAAAATTTAAACAAGGCGCTTACTGGGACGATAAGCATCGACTTTAGCCCCAAGCTCGATCAAAGTTTTGGCCACATCATAAAGCCCTGGGTTCATACACGCCGCAATCAACGGCGTTTTCCCTTCTTTATCAATCCACTGCAACCACAAATTTTCTCTCACATTAAACAAAAACACAAAAATCTAATAATTAAACAAAATATTATTATTTTTTTCTCATAAAATTGATATTTAATAAAATCCTAACCTCGAGGCCAGCGCCGTCTCGGCAAAGAGATTTGATGCCTTCGACGTTCCCGTAATTAACTTGTTGATACAGCAACTCCTCCTTGGATTGTTGCAGGCCCATCGTGTTTGTTTCCCAGGAAAATGAAAATCCGCCGGGAAAATGCAGCTTACCTTTTGGTTTACAAATTAATTAATTGTAAGGAAAACGAGTAAATAAATACAGATAGGATAGACGATAGAGGAAGAATAAATAGAATTATTATTATTATAATTATTTAAAATTTTTGAGGAAAGGTTTCTTAGCAGAGAAGGATTGAATTGCGGAGTATTTTAACAAAGTCAAAAAGAAATTATAATTTCTAAGAAAGTTCTTGGAATTTCATTTGTAATTAAACGAAAATTTTCTTTTAGTTAATGGGCTGTATAAAACGGGTGGTGGTTGACCTACAACAATAACGTCGCGACGGGGCCCATCTTCGGGTTTGTTTTACTCACAGTCCTTTCTGATCTTTGAAATAATGAAAAGCGCCAAAACTTCTACTTCATAACAAAAAATCCATGATTGTTTCAAGTTCTTACAAATAGACCCTTAAGGGACCAAATATGAGTGAAAACGACAGCCTATAAAATGGATTCGTTATGATTTCTTGTGACTACAATCTTTTCAATTCTGTTTAGAAAGAAACCCTAACGCATCAAAAGCATCCACTGCACAGCCGCCACAGCCGCGCGCCTCCGATCGAAGACGTTGCTGTGTTATCCAATGGCGGACGACTCAGCCAATCAAATTCCACCAACCGACGAAATCAACTCCATGTCCATCAACTCTCAGAACGATGAAGCCTCCTCCACTTCAACTCCTCAGTAAGTGTGTTGTAAATTTGACAACTTATTTCGAAGCTGTTTTACATTAAAAAATCAATTTTTTGTTTCATGTCTGAGTGCTTGTGATTATTATTTTCTTGTGTTAATGATTGTGTTACTTGATTGGATTTAGGATGAGTGTAGAGGAGAAGTTTCGGATTGTGAGAAGTATTGGGGAAGAGTGTATACAGGAGGATGAGTTGTTGAATCTTCTCACTAAGAAGCCTCAACCCATTTGCTATGATGGGTTTGAACCATCCGGAAGAATGCACATTGCTCAGGTATGAGATTTTGCTGGCATCGGTGTTATTGTAGTCAAACACCATTAATCTTTCACTTTCTTGAGCATCCCCTACAGTTTGCATCACTCCTCATATTATTTGAGCTCTACTTTACCTTGTAGTTAATTAGTGGAACCTACTGGTTATTTAGTTACCGCTAGTTTGTTAGTTTGAACTGAATATGATTTAGGGTCTAAGTTGTAAGTTTGCACCATTCGAATTATAATTTTTTTAAATACCGGTGGCTTGACATTTGATAGTTATGAGATGACTTCTTGACCTCGTACTTGGGTACTGGCCCTTTGCGTAAGCGTCTGATATCAACCCTTCTAGGAGAAAAAAGAGTTGATGTGATGTAGCACCAAACATACATTGAAATAGCAGATGAAGAAAGGGGAAGCAAATAGAGGGGGGGGGGGAATGATAGAAGTATTATTGGAGGAAACAGAAAACTAGAGGAGAAAGGGAGAAAATTTAGAAAAACTAGGAAGGGAACATCAGAAACTTTATCCAATGATCATCGATACACGAAAGTCTCCTTCAAACATGGAGAGCAATCTCTATTTTCAGTGGCCAAACTCTACACAACACAGGAACTCAAAATCAAAAGAAATGTGCTTCATAATAAGTAATATAAAACCTCCTTAAATAATAAAACTGTGATTGTTCATATACAGTGCTGACCATTAATGTAGCAGGATTAGCTAGATTTTTTAAAGTAAAATAAATAAGTTCATAATCATCTATATGCTCCTTGATATATATATATATATATTTTTTTTTTCTTTACTCCTTGATTTCACATTTATTCTTTTTTACGCTTCACATCATAGGCTCTTATGCGATGATCAAATGCTTTAACTCTCATTTTCTGTAATAGTTGTTGTGGTTCGAGCAAGTTTTTGCCTTTCTGAAATGCTCCTTGATATATATATATATATATATATTTTTTTTTTCTTTACTCCTTGATTTCACATTTATTCTTTTTTATGCTTCACATCATAGGCTCTTATGCGATGATCAAATGCTTTAACTCTCATTTTCTGTAATAGTTGTTGTGGTTCGAGCAAGTTTTTGCCTTTCTGAAACCTGTTATCGTTATTTGATTGCTGTACAGGGTGTTATGAAGGCAATAAGTGTGAACAAACTGACCTCTGCTGGTTGCAAGGTGAAAATTTGGGTGGCTGATTGGTTTGCACAGCTAAACAACAAAATGGGAGGTGACTTGAAGAAAATTCAAACAGTCGGGCGTTATTTGATAGAGATATGGATAGCTGTTGGGATGCGTACTAAAGGAGTTGAGTTTTTGTGGTCTTCAGAAGAAATTAACGCCAGGGCAGACGAGTACTGGCCTCTTGTTATGGATATAGCTCGCAGGAACAAGCTTCCTAGAATAATGAGGTACACTATGTGTTTTGTCATTCTTGGTTCTTTCTCACTGTCTCTCTCTCTCTCTCTCTCTCTCTCTCTCTCTGTGTTAATGGAATTGCCACGTAGGTGATGGCTTGTGACATGGCATATCTGTCTGATTTAGGTGTTGCCAGATTATGGGTCGTAGTGAGCAGGATGAGTTGACTGCAGCCCAGATTCTCTACCCCTGCATGCAATGCGCTGACATATTTTTCCTTAAGGTGCCCATCTTTTAATTTTTCAGATTCTCTACTAGGTCTTGTAACTTTAATTGTGACATGGTTAGGCTAAATTATTTCCTGTCAAATTGTAAAAGGTTGAGTCGTTCACCTAGTTTAAGTTCCATCACCTTTTGGACATGTCTAGCTTTTCCTATTCTTATCTCCTGATTCTAGGTTATCACTTTTTGTCAATTATCATCTGATGCCTTGTGACTGAACTTAGTAGCTGCTGACAAATTGTATTTTATCTCAACAGGCTGATATTTGTCAGTTGGGCATGGATCAGCGGAAGGTAAATGTACTTGCAAGAGAGTACTGTGATGACATCAAGAAGAAAAACAAGCCCATCATTTTGTCGCATCGTATTGTCCTTTTTCCTTTTTACAAACTTTTGCCCTTTTTATCTTCTCTTGATTTTCTTACTAAGTTTTGGATTATGTGATATACAGATATGCTTCCTGGACTTCAGCAAGGACAAGAGAAGATGTCAAAGAGTGATCCATCATCTGCCATCTACATGGAGGATGAGGAGGTACGATTTGTTTTGTAGTTTGTAAATTATATGTGGAATTGTATGAAATTAGTAGCATTTTCAATGACCGTATTGCAAGCACAATCTTAAGTTATACTTTAACTCAGCATGCTGCTTTCTTAATTTTATCTTTGTCCAATGTCATAGGCTGAAGTGAATGTGAAAATAAAGAAAGCATACTGCCCTCCAAAGATTGTTGAAGGAAATCCATGTCTGGAGTACATAAAATACATCATCTTTCCATGGGACAAAAATTTTGTGGTGGAGCGTAGCGAAGCCAATGGTGGCAACAAGTGAGTCCCTATTAATTTTACATTGCCAAATATAAATGTCTTTATGTTTCCCACTCCCACAATTTTATATTTTAGTCTTTTTTTTCATCATGAAGCATTCACTATGGAATTTAGAAGAAACAGGATATTTTGAAATATGGTATCATTAATCACAAACTCTGTTGAAATGCAGGACCTTCGAAAGCTATGAAGAACTTGTTGCTGATTATGAAGAAGGAAATTTACATCCTGGGGACCTGAAACCTTCTCTGTCTAAAGCAATAAATAAGATACTGCAGGTAATTGCTTTTTCTGTCCTTATTAAGCTAGGAAAAGTTGAATTTGACGTAGCCCAACCTTGTACAATTTGCTCCCTGATCTTGTGCACTTGGTTGAAATCAACTCTCAGTTCTTTGGCTCATCTGGAATGATGCGATTGAAATCTTACATGGGCTCTTTTATTAGAGACTGACGGATTTGATGAGCTGAGTTGTTTTTGTTTGGGGTTTGAATATTCTGTGCGCTCTTTTGAAACCGTTGTAAACTCTCCCTGTATCCCTCTTCTTCTCCTGCACCCAGAAGTGAAAGCTTACAAAGAATAAGAAAAATCTTACAAAGACTAAGAAGCTACTTGTGAATAGTTTGTTATCCTCAGCAATCGTTCGCACTCTTAAATGTTTCTAAATAATGTTTAGAGGATAGAAAGTTAGTTTTTCCCTTGTTCTCCGTTGCTGTTTTGTTGACCAGACTTAGAGAGAGATTGGACAGGGCTCATTAGTGCCACTTATTAAATTTTACCTGTGGTCTTTGCAAATCCTTTCAAGTAAAATTCATCCTTCTTTGAAAGGTCGTGCTTTTGTTAAGATTACTAGAAATGATTTGCTGGTAGGCATAGACATATGAAAGCAAATGAATGACAATGTTTCTATCTTTGATTCTCTATTAGTGGCTGTAATTGGAAATCACGTTGGATGGAACATTCTAATATTTTTTTTGTTGTAGATGACAATCATGCATATCTTCTGAGAATTCTTTGATCTCTCTCATCCCTTCTAAAAGAAATTATTCTTTCATTGTGCTAATATTTCACTTGTTCAACTTCTAAAGCCTGTGCGTAATCATTTCAATGATAATGCTAACGCCAAGGACCTGCTGAAACGTGTTAAGGTATTATTCTTATTTTGCATCGTACTATGAGTAACGTTACATTATTAGTACATTTAGAGCATGAATCGCTATTCCCACCTTTCGGTAACCTTTTTCTAGAAAACAATTAATCTCTGCTTTTGTTTTTGTTTTTGTAGGGTTACAGAGTTACCAGGTGAGATGTGCAAGGGATGTCTGCTTGTTGCCTTTGGTGTCTTGCTAACAGAGAAGAATCCGTTGCAATTTGCAATAATCATACTATTGAAGTTACTTCCTTTTGATTAAAGTTAAATATGACGTTCGGTTACGATCATGAATACTAGTAGAAATTAACAAAAATTAGTTGTTGAAACTATAATTTATACTATTCTCAGCTTGGGGATTGTTTAATTAGTTTTTCAGTCTATTTTTTGTTGTACAAATTCAATTCTCTGCCAACATTTGCTGAATTAGCAGTCAAATAAACATCTTAAAACTTGCATTCGAACATTGAAATAAAAACAGTATAATGTCATTGAGTTCTATGATTTGTAAGAAGTTCTACCAAAATTTTATTATTTAGATTGGAATAATGAATCTGAATGAAGCACAAAAACTTAACTGGTGAAAAAAAATATTAATTACTGGTTGTAGCAGACATCATTCATTAATAATTCCTCGATAAACTCATCAACTTCACTCTCTTGGAGTACTGCTGCGGGTTGCTGCACCTCATTCATCATCAAATAATCATTTTCTTCAATCTTACATCCAAAATCCTCCAAGTATTCAAGCGTCATGACACCTTCATCATTCTGTAGATAATTTGCAAACTCTACTGAACTTGAAGCCCTACTTCTCTCATCCACACGATTGACATCATCATCATCCATAAAATATTTTTGAAGCATCGTAAGGTTCCGATCTTTAGTATCAACATGCAATATAGGCTCTAGCTCATCATCAAGCCGTATCATATCATCTTCATTGTTCCTTGCAAAAGAAGTAACCTCTTCAGCATCATCATCAAGCGCTAGACCATACTTTAACAAAGCTTGATCATCAGCTTGTAACTCCAATTCAAATTGGTTTATTTTGTTATCATCAATCATCAAATTATTAGACCCGACATAACCTCCAGAACTTTCAGCTTCAGTTTCGGCTTTGGCTTCGGCTTCTTGATGTTCATTCCCGGTTTTGTTTATTATCCTACAAAAGACAAAATTATCACCATCATCATCACCCCCACATGGTGATGATCTTTCCTTTCCAGCAGCCAAAGAATACTCATGCATTATCCACTGACCATGATGATCTCTCTTATTAGAAACTGATTCTTTAGCTTTGAAAGAATATTTTCTTTTATACCCAATAACAACATTATCATTCTCGTTAGGATCATCATCATATATTTGAACAGGCCTCTTCTGAAACTGCCAAGTTCCACAGCCAGCAACTCTCGAAATCCGATTAGGGCTTGCCTTCTTCAACTTTGTATAAACATAGAATATGTTTTCTCCATAATCATTGTCATGATTATCAGGATTGTTTTTTTCTAGCTGAAAAATCTCCCACGGAGACTTGTCACCATAAACATCGCAATACTCAATATCTTTAAGGCATGGCAGCGTAGCAGCATCTCCCTTAAGGTAATGCTTCACAATTTCTTCATCAGTTGGGTTAAATCGAAACGCCACTGGCAAGAAGCAGCTGATAATTGATCTTTTCATCGTTGTAGTCATTATTAACTTTGCTAGCTCTGGCTGCTCAACTGGACATTGTAAATTACTCTATATAAATGGGCGCAAAAAGCGGGGCTCTGTCTGAACATTAATTACAAATTCTTTAGGTTATATTTCCGAAGTTGTTGGGGAAATAATTACTACTAGACAAAATTTCTTATTTTTCAGTAACCGGTTTCCAATTTGTTTCTTTTCCTAATTATATTTGAATTCTCGCGTTTCCAAAAAGGACAACATGTGAAAAGGGATTCGTTCGTTGTGATTTTTCTTGTGACTCTGTCCTTTCCATTCTGTATAGTGTATAGATAGAAACTCTAATCCAGCAAAAAACATCCACTGCACAGCCACCACAGCCGGCCGCCTCCTATCGAAGACGCTGCTGTGTCACCCAATGTCGGACGACTCAGCCAACCAAATTCCTCCAACCGACGAAATCAACTCCATGTCCATCAACTCTCAGAATAATGAAGCCTCCTCCCCTTCAACTCCTCAGTAACTGTGTTGTAATTTCTACAATTTACTTTGAATCTATTTTACGTAAAAATCAAAGTTTTTTGTTTCATGTCTGAGTAATTGTTAGTATTATCTTTTTTTGTGTTGATGGTTATATTACTTGATTGGATTTAGGATGAAGGGTTGTGACAAGTGTTGGGGAAGAGTGTGTGTATACAGTAGGATGAGTTGTTGAATCTTCTCAATAAGAAGCCTCCACCCATTTGCTATAATGGGTTTGAACCATCCGGAAGAATGTAATGTACATTACTTGGTTGTGTGGTTTTGTTGAGCTTTACTTTACCTAGTATTGTTCTTGCAAATTACTACTGATTATTTTAGATACGGATAGGATTTAGGGTGAAACTTCATACCATTCAAATCAAAATTTTTGTAATTTAATTCCGGTGCCTTGAGGTGTGATGATACTTATGCGATGACTTCTTCACCTTGTACTTGGGTGCTGGCCATTTGCATAAGCGCCTGATATCGGCCCTTCTAGGAAAGATAACAGTTAATGTGATGTAGCTAGCATGGAACATTCTCTGAAATAGCAGAGAAGAAAGGGTTAAAAAAGAAGAAAAGAGGGGAATGATAGAAGGATTATTGGAAGGAAACAGAAAGCTAGAGGAGAAAGGGATAAAATTTAGAAGAAATAGGAAGGGAACATCATAATGTTTATCAAATGATCGTCAATACGTGAAAGTTTCCTTTAAATATGAAGAACAATCTGTATTTTTAGTGGCCAAATTCTACATAAAACAGGAATTCAACATCAAAAGAAATGTAATTCTTTGTAAGTAATATAAAGCCTAGATAAATAATAAAAACTGTGATTGTTCAGATACAGTGTTGACCATTAATGGAGCACAATTAGCTAGATTTTCTTTTTAAATTAAAATAAATAAGTTCATCATCATTTATATTATCCTTAACCTTTATTTATTTATTGGCCTTACTTCTCGATTTCACATTTATTCTTTTGTACACTTCACATCTAATGCTCCCTGTGTGGTGATCAGATTATTTTCTATATTATTTTTAAAAATTTATGAGCAGGGATGCTACTTGAAACATTTTCTTTTTCGCAATTCAGAATCAAAGATTTGTTTGGATAATTAATAAAGCCTCAAGCGAAGTTGACTTAAACAAGTATATGTACAGAACAATAAACGGAGCCCTCTGGCTGTATACCCCAGTACTGAGCCTAAAAGCTGAAACCCACCTGAAATCACAAGTGGTGGTGCAGTTACGAATCAACTGAAAATTGAATGGTAAAACCGTACGAACATTTTTGCTTTAATTAATTAAAACGACACACAAATTAAAGCAGCATTTTCCGACCATCAACCACCAATTAAGTGGGACACCGAAATGCCGGAAAGTGACAGCTAGCTTTCATCCGAGTCTGAGGTTTTTATTTTTTTAATGGTGTCGTGTTGAGTGTCGCCCATGGAAAACTTGCACGACGGGCGTCACCAATAACCACCCTCTTGTTTCGTTTTTTGATTTGGTAGAGTTGCAGAGTTACCGGGTATACGTGCAAGCCTGCAAGGGATGGCTGCTTGTTGCCAGACGCCGGTGCCAAGTCATGATGTCTTGCCAACAAAGAATTCGATGCGGTTTGCAGTTTTCATACTACTACTGAATTTTACCTGCTTTCAAATTAAAAATACATAAAAAATTATTAGCTGCAAATAAATAAATAGATCATCTGTAAAAATTTAATGAGGTTCACTTACGATCATGATTATTATTAGAAATTAACCAAAAGTTTATACTCAAATTATGTAATTATTATTATTTTTGTTTCTACAAATTCAATAATTTGCCCATGTTTGCTGAATTAATAATTCTTCAATAAACTCATCAACTTCACTCTCTTGGAGTACAACTGCGGATTAAATTATTAGACCCAACATATTTGAATTTCCCGCGTTTCTAAGGTTATTTTAGGCCCATGAGCTTATGGGCTGGACCTTAGAAGCAAGCTTGGGTCCTCCTTTATGTTGGGCCTTTGTCATTTCTTTTCTTTAATCAGAAAAAGGAAAGTGTGTTGGAGGTCTAGGGTATTGGAACCCTAATAATTTGGTATAAAAGGAGTCTACCCATCTCCATTTCTTCTAAAGCTGACCTTTCTCTTTCTTTCTTTCTTTCTTTTTCCCCCCTTTTTGAACTTTTTTTTTTTGAGCTTATCAATTTCGATTTGATTTGTGATTCATGCTCCCAGTGATTGAACAACACACATGTATAATATAAGTTTCAGCCTTGTCTGAATATTATTTGGTGTTGATAACTAATTGTTCTGAGGGAGTTTGTTTGGCTTTTCTTTTATTTTTTCTGGGTTTTAGTCATGAGTAAATACGATGATTTGTTTTATTGGGAAAAACTCAATTTCTTCTTTCAAATCCCCCAAATTCTGAAGGCCCGATAGTGTCAGAGAGTAACAGAATCACATTTTATTTCACACCATTTTTGACATAAATTTGGTCTGCCGAATTTGGAGGCCGCCTCCTGCAGAACAACCATTGTGTAGCAATAGAAGCATTACGCGTATTTAATAATTTTATTTGAAATTTGGGTGTAGTAGTTCCTGCCTAAAGATAGAAAAAAGTATGTATTAAAAGATTGCCCTTGTCAAAAAGTAATATGTTCCTCTAACGAGTTGATTACTAATGCTCTTACAAGTTCATTTCATCTACTGTACAGCTAGAATGGTTTGAGTAGCAGGTTACAGCACAAAGAAGACTTGAAAAAAGAAAAATGAATCAATAAAAAGAATTACATTTTAAGCTTTTCTGCCACTACTAATATACGTAAACAACATTCAAGGACTACCCCATTTTGAAGCATAATCCTGTGTAAGGCTATTTTTGTTTCTATGATGATGAACAAATCATTTAACGATGCCGAAGGAGAGCGGCTTCTTGATCCTACTTACCGAACTGTCTACGTTATATGGTGGTAAGAGACTAAAACCAATGTGAACTAAGGTTAAGAAGAAGAAGAAGAAGAAGGTGGTGGTGGCGCATTATCGGTTTCCTCTGGAGGTGCTGGTGGTGGATCAGACGGCGATGGTGCAGGCACGGGCGCTGAACAAGTTGCTACGGCCGCACTGGATGCTGATTCTGATGATGCAACAGAGCTGCTTGCGTGTGGACTGTATCTCTTAAGCACCCTATCTTTGTTTTTAGTCCACCATTCTCCCGCCTGATGCTCATCAAACCTTCGTTTACTGCACATATGTTAGAAGGCAGGCGATTCAGTAAGTGCATCCGGATTCCGGGCAAATTCAAGCAGTGATAAAAAAAAAAAAAAAAATTAAATTATACAAGGTTTAGCCCCCCGTGAAGTATCCACGATGGGATTTTTTAAACGATGAAAGGAATGTACGATGAAAAGTTTTAGGCTGCATGCTGATCCATGCATGTTTCTGTAGATGGATTTGTTGATTTTCAGCTAGATAAACCATTTAATTAAGTACCTGAATCTAACTCGTCTGAAGATCTTGGCACCACCTCGACGTTCAACAAAAGTGATGTAAACACCGGGCTCAAACTGTTCAATGGTTTCTTTGTCTCCACGTATTTGTGGTGGTCTGGAGTTATTTTGCGAGCTAGGCTGAGGTTGTGCAGCCTCTCCTGTACATAAAACCGATGATTCCTGCGGATTACTATCCTCTGTTCTGTTGTCTATTATGTTAGAAGGCTCACTTTCCAATGAACTCGTTTCAGGTTTATTTTGTTGGTCAGAATCTACAGCGGCGGACTGGTGAGAAGAGCTTTCAGCAGGTTGTTGGTTGGAGTCTATGATTGCAGGCAAGGAAGAAGAGCTTTCAGATGCTGCGTTAGTCTCTAAACAGGCCTCAGCTTGAGCAAAAATGGATCTGAAGTTCTCGCTATCATGGAACTCAGGAGGCAACTGATGTATCAACTCTTTCAACTGAATAATAAGAAAAGACGGCAACTTTGTAAAAATTTATGAAGCAACTTCGCACTTAATAAATTACTCAATAATGAAAAGATCATTTTCGCATTTCCCAGGTGATATCAAGAGTGATCCGCTTAGACATAGTTTCTTTTCCTAGTACCAGGAATGCAAATATCAGGATTTAATTTTCCAGAGCTGATGTATTCATGTAATAAAATATCAGCAAGATGCATATATCTTCTGAGCAAATGAACTAGCAAATAGCAACTTCTTGGCATTGCCGATGGATTATGTCTAATGGCCAAATAACGGATTTGGGAGACTATGGTCTCAGGTTCAAATGTTAACAAGAATTAGAAAGAGAGAAAGTTGCTCATTGACACGATCATGTTCTTAACATAGTTGTGGAATAAGAACATAGTTTAATTTTATTATGCATAAGTGGTACTATAACCACCGTTATCACCACCAGCACCACCACCATTGTCATCATCATAATATAAAGTTTGCTGTCAGAAGAAGCATCCACATTAGTTTCGTTGACTGAAATATTGAATGCGTACCTGTCTTGAGATGGACTTGACAACTTCATTGGCGGCCTTTAACTTGGAACATTCCCCTGCAGCCAATAAAGCAGCATCTTGAGCAGTTTTTTGCAGTTCCTTAATCTCCAGATCTTGAGCGTCACACTTTCTATTCAAAATACTAATCTGAAGGCAGTAAAAAAAATTAAAACAATTAGCCTAGATCAGTCAGCAAGACTCTAGATTTTGGTTTCCTGCATAGACAAATCAACGGCTGAATGCAGCCAAGCAAGGTAAATTTGCATGAGTGTATAATTATTACTTGATTCTGAAATTTTGCTACATCTTGGGTTAACGCTTCATTTGATTTCTTGAGTCTTTCAATAACCGTCCTAGAAAATCCACTGCGTGGAGGGCTTGGTCTCCTCGAGTATGGTGAAGTAGGTCTTGAGTTGACACCGGACTGCGGTAATGACTGTTGCGTTGACGGTGGTAGTGGTGGGGTCTGCGGTGCCGTAGCAGGCCACCACGCAGAATTAAAAGCACTCAATGAACTTGGAAAAGCTACGTCCTTTAGATGTGTAAGTGATGGTACTTGGGAGGCTCGAACTATAGAAGAGTCAGCTCTGGCTCCGGGCTTTCCGGACCTGATCTCAAGGTATTTGACTGCTTCTGTAGCTGGAGACAGCAAAATCCTTGAAGATCTTGTCTCTCCCCTTTCAATTCTATCTCTGCCATCTGTTGAACGTCGAGGAGTAGTAACTTTCCTACCAATGTTAGGACCAGTACCAGCGTCAGCAGCTTTAAGTTTTGCATAACAAGCATCACACACCCGGTGTGGTTTTCCTGGAGTTGGAGCTAATGCTGCTTTCAGTGCTTTTTTGGAGCTACAAGCATGGCAGTGCACCAGTCCGCAATGATAACAGTTGTGCCTCTTTCTTGTGAAACCAAAAGCTTGCCGACAACCAGAGCAAACTGATTGGTCTGCTCCAGAGACCCACTTATGGATGCATATGCAGGAAGTAAAATTGGAACCACATGATATATTTTTCACATGTCTATCTCTGAGTGCTTCGACCATCGTTGGCGTTTTCTATCTTCTATGTCCCCATGTCCTAATCTTCCATTTGCACCTTTTCCCCAAGTGAGTACTTCGCTTCTTGAAGTCAGGACAGCAACATGGTATGCCCCACAAGAAATTTCTTCAACAAATTCACCAACCAACTTATCTTGTACCAGGCAAGGAATCTTGCCATCGGCAAGAGGGTTGCCAAGCTGACCATGTGCAGCACCACCCATCATAAACACGTGACCTGATGTCGTGAGGGCAACAGTCATATGATGTCCGCATGCCAGCTGGTGGAAGTTGTACTCATAAAGAGAAGAGACACAGCTGGGAAGCAGATAAGTATCCTTGTTTCCATGTCCCAAACGATATTTGTCACCATCACCCCAGGTGAACAATTTTCTTGGTAGAATATTTGCACTTGTCTGGTTTTGAGTCTCGACAATAGCTGCAGTGTGCCATACTCCACATGCAACTTTAACAGTTTTTAGTCCACTCAATACTTGAACTTCTTTTGGATATGTAAAACTTTCTCGATTTCCATGTCCAAGAGCACCAAATGATCCATCTCCGAATGTAAACAATTTTCCATTTGAAGTAGACAAAGCTGTATGCCATGTCCCACATGCAATAGATAAAACCTGATGTCCATCTAAAGGACCAGAAACTCTTTTTGGTATCCAATGGCTAACATCAGTGCCATGACCTAGAAGACCAGCATTATGGATACCATCACCCCAAGTAAATAAATCACCAGATGTAGATACAGCACACGTATGATGCTCACCACATGCAACGAAATCTACATTATTGACTGCCAGGAAGTCGACGAGATGAGGACGACTAAAGTCCCTTTCAATTCCATGACCAAGTCTCCCTCCAGATTCCTCTCCCCAGGTGAAAACCTCTCCTTGCCTTGTTACTAGAGCAACATGCCGAACACCACAGGCTATCTGATGAACATCAAGAACTACATTGGATTCCAGGGGCTTGGGAAGCAGCACATCAACTTTCGTAGCCAATGAGCCAAAACTCCCCTCAGGAGAAGCCCCATCTGACCAAAGCTCACCCCATACATAAACATCACCTAATGATTCTATGTCATCTGGACCCGATCCTCCACTTGAACAGCTAGGTGTGCTTGAAACACTAATACGGAAACCATCTCCAGTACTTGTTCTTAGTTGCATATTTGGATGTTCTGAGGCCACATCTGAGCTTGCAAAAGTCGAAAATGAATCACGAGAATCAACAGATGTCCTATTGTAGGCAATATTATTCGAGAACTCTAGAGTTGCCCCAAATGGCCGTGCACTGATATCAGTTAGCTGAAATAAAAACATGAAAACTTTGATTACATATCACGACTAGAAAACTTTTCATATAACACAGGGCCAAAAAATTATTACTTGCAATCCTCATTTTTTAATGATTACCAATGCACACAACATCAATGGTTAAAAGGATATCATCAATCCTAATTTGATGAGCTTACGGGAAAAAAAAAAAATTCATCAATTCAACTGTTCAGTTATCCAGGATAGTAACTCTATACTGCATCGAGCAAATTATTGCAATGATGTAAATTGTGCAAATTATGCAGTTCGGTTATTTCCAAACGCAGCTTTCTCTTGTAACATCTTTGGACCTCTAATCTAGAATGGTAGAGCCTGATTTCCAGGTAAGATTACTAGACAAACCATTTTTCTAATTCAATTATCTAGTCAATGTACTAGAATCTTTGTCAAGCAAAACAGTAACAGCAAACAAGTTTATAGATGGAAAAGCATCTAGTATAAGCAGATTCATTTGCAATCAATAATGAGCCCAGCCTGCCAATACAACAAAAAGATTAAGTCAAATTAAATTTTTAGCTATTATTATGGGGTTCACACTCTGTTGTTCAGTAGTTATCGTAGCTCTGCCATTTCCTTTTTTTTTTTTTTCCCCACCCATTATGAAATCATGCAGGAATCGATTTTCCAATTTTTGGTGTAAAAGTAACTAAATAAAATTAGTATGAAGTACATTATGTCTTCATAAACTAAAAACAAAACAAATATAGAATTTGATATCTCATCCGCATTTAAAAAAAAAATCATGCTGAAATGAAAACTCACATCAGAAATGTCACTCCTGGTACGTCTATTAGAATATCTTGTAATTAATGCCTGAAGGCCTGCAAACCAAACCTCTGTCTCAGCTTTGTCCTTGCAGATCTGTGGATATTAACAACCAAGTGGTATATCAATGGATTTAAGCATATCGTCAAGCAGAAGGTAAGATGAATTTTTTTGGTAGCACTCACCAGATCGAGGGATCTTTCACCGTTACTGTATACAAGTGAAAATGACAAGTAATCCTTTTCAGGACGCAAATATCTTTTAAATACAGCCTGTATAGAGGTAGCAAAGAATTAGTTATTTCTAACCATGTCAGTAAGAAAAATATTGGCACCTTAGTACACAAAGGAGGTCAACTGAACTAGAAAATATATCTTCATTTAGCTTAAGAAATAGGAGATTAACTCACAGTTCTCTGTCCAGGGATTATCCTTGACACAGTAGATAACTTCAGATTCCTTTCTCCTCCATGTGATAACCAGATAAGGGAAGTTTCATCCTGTTAAAACCACCAAAAGTGTAATCATTTATATACTTGGGGGTATTGACAGAAGCATCATCTCCCGACAAATTGTGAGAATATGTACTTGAGGTACTAACAGAGTCTACTTTGCAAAACAGCTGTATGAGGAGTTGCACTTGCACATTAAAACTTTATATTTACAGAAGTCAAAGTCAAAAGACAAAAAAGATAATTAAACTATATCCTTCCCAGAAGATTGACTTCATGAAACATTTTCCAATGTTGCTGCACAGATATTAATTATAATGAAATTAAGTATCTCATTTTGAAAGAAAATAACTCACCGAAGAAAGCCTGAATGCACGAAACTTAGGTTTTCCTTTCCGGCTGTACTTGACTAACTGAGTGCCTTTCTTTAAAGCAATGAGTGCCTTCAAAAGAGCGAAGCGTAGTAAAAATAAAAAACCAAATACAAGCAACCAGATATCACAATCTAAGGTAAAAAGGTAACAACAAAGATTACAACAAAGATTCCTGTAGACATAATGTCAGACTACATGATAACTAATGCAGCAGTACATTTTAATTTTTTTTTTTTTATGCCTACTTTCAAAAGTCTGGAAACTACTTCTGCTATTAAAATTTTCAGGACCTAGTTATTGGTTTCCAGCATCATCTCGAGTTAATATTGTATGGATAGCTGAACATACAATTTGTTTCTTTTTTCAAACAATGATTTCTTGTTCTCAATTTCCTCCCTTAAGGCGTCTTTAATTTCTTGCAAACAAGATGCTTCATTTGCAACACACCTTGCTTGAACCACCAAATTAAATTGATCAATGTATCCCTTACTTATTCAACAGACCTCTTGTTTTTTTAAATCATTCCTAGTTCATGCCATTCATTAATTAACCTAACTGACCGAGAATTTTGCCAAGATTTGTACTCATCAACCAAGCATTCAACCATAAGTAACCTGATTGATTACATTAGGTACCCATTTAGCTCCAAAGATTACTAGTCCAAGTAACAACATTGCATTATATTGAAAACCCCATTTGCATTCAAATTTCCTCAGCTTTGCCTAAAACACAGAGACCAAATCTTTCCTAAAAATCCACACTTCAGCTGCTTAAATTTGAGTGAAACCAAAAACCAAGATAAAAAGAAGGGTAAAGTACTAACCTGTTCAATGTCACGCTCAGATTTTCCATAACTAGCAAGATCTGCCATTCCATGTGAAAAACTCGAAAGGAAACCGCCGAAGACAACAACTGCATCAGGTGGTGGTGCGGTGGCGGCGACTTCCTTGCCCCTGTCTTCATAGATATTTCTTTCTGCTTCTTCTTCTTCTTCTTTTCCCTCCTCTCATCAAATACAACAACAAACAAACCCAACAACAACACTAACAATATTTCAAGATTTAATTACCCAGAAAAATACAATAGCAGATCGATCAAAACGAATTGTAATCTAATTTTAATCCCTTTAACAAACCAATTTGATTTGATTCAAAATTTCAAAGAAGCAGATGAAGATCATTCATGCGTGCATGCAGGGAAATTATTATTATTATTATTTTTCTTGACGAAGAAAATGAACGCAATGTGAAGAGAGAGAGAAAGGGAGAAGTAAGCGGTGTGTTTGCAGCTCAAAATGTATTTGTGCTCAGATATTGGCGCGCTTCTGCTCTTGCTTCCACGTTTTCACTCTCTTTTTTAACTAACTAAACTTCCTCTTTATAATTTACCTTTTTCTTTTTTTTAATATATATTTCTGCCACGTGGCATGTGGGTAAAAGAATCATTTAATAAATATTTAAAAAAATTAAATTTTGAAAGATTTTAAACCATCTCATCTGCATACTTTCTCCAACCCTATTGCTGAGAAATATTTTTTTAAAACAAATAGAAATTCAAAAGTATTTGCTGTCCAAATGTTACAAATATTTCCATTGTTGGATGCTTTTAGGAATAAGATGCAAAAATATGAAGATCATGGAAAAAATAAATACATTAATTGATGACAAATGATGTAATTTACATGGGAAAATAAAATTGACAAAAGAACCAAGGTGAGGGACCGTCTAAATTGTTACTCTTATAAGATTGTTGGATCTCTGTATCTCTTGAAAATATCTTCAATATCTGCCATTACTTCTTGCGGCAAAGGCCGCTCAGCCGTAAAAAATGAATCAATGTCTTCTTTTAATTGCTCGACAGAGGTTGCTCCGATGATTGAACTTGTCATAAATGGACGGTCTCGTACAAATCCGAGCGCAAGTTGAACTGGAGTTAGGCCGTGCTTCTTAGCCATCTCGACGTATTTTATTGTTGCTTCCTGGAATTCAGAACCAAGTAAACACAAGAGGCTAGCTTGGCATTACTGATATATAGTTGGAAGCTAAAAGAAGATAATTATAAGTATATGAGAAGCAACGATTCCTAATCTAGCTCTTCACTTCTCAGGCTAGAGTGATGGGGGTGTTTAGTGTAAGCCAATTCCAGACATAACTTCCATGATTATTATAACTAAATTACAACCAAATAAATTTAGATGATCAACATACCCTGGCCAGGGATGTATTATATCTCTCCATGTAACCAGGGAAGAGGTTCAACCTTCCTTTCCTTGCTGCTTCTGAATTTATATCTAAATATTTTCCAGTCAATGATCCACCACCCAGTGGCGAATAAGCAAGTAAGCCAATATTGCAATTCTTTGGATGACAAACTTCAACAAGATCAACTGCAAAGAATCAATAGGACAGGCTTATAATGCTGAATTAAGCAACTAAGGCAACAAACCGCTTTCGATAAAGATAACTTCTAATTCTTAAGCTGATATTTCAGAATAAAAACTACATAAGTCTTGAATTTTATTTGTGTATAATTATTTATGATACGGCCAAAGTGGGTCTAGAGAGTTCAGTGAACACTCTACTTTTGCATTCTAAAAACAATATAATTACTCATCAGACAGCTAGATCTGCATTAACAAAGGAAAAAATGGAGATTAGATGGACAATTCAATTTAGCTAAGCATCTGTCTAAAGCAATCCACAAATTAAGAGTACTTAAAAACATAAAAACCTGAAATTTGATAAAATTTTCATTTATAATGATGCAATGATATAGAATAAAAAGGAACTACCTTCAAAACGACATCTAACCAACAAACTATAACTATTTTGGATACTAACAATCTTCGGAAGTCCTTCAACTTCAGCAGCATGAACAAACTCCATCACCCCATATGAAGTCTCATTGGAAACACCAATGTAAAGTACCTATGAAGTTGAAAAGCATCTGGTATCAGTTATAGATATTAGAATCTCTTTGACATTACAACAAAAATAGAACTTTATTTGAGATGCAATGGAACACACAGCTTTTGAAATTTATCATTCTTTTTTTCAATTTATATATGCATATCCAGATACCAAAAATAAAAGTCCTTTGAGGTTCAAGGCAATCAACCATCTGCTCTCATCAAAAGATAAATCTAAAGGACACCCAAAAAAGCTAACATGCCATAGTTTAATACATCATAATAAATGAGTGATAGTTTAGTTGTACTGTCCAGAAAATCAGACGGTTTTTCTTTTTAATGCTTAAAAGACAATATGTTAACACCTGAAGCTAGAGTCCACATGATCTAGAAGACATTACCTTCCCTTCATCAATAAGTTCTTTAAATGCCCTCAGTTGTTCTACAATTGGCACGCTTGGCCTCCATTTTGAATAATCATACGTGTATTCACCAAATAATGCCACATAACGGTCTGGCCTGGAATGAAAGTTGAAAGAGAACTTTTCAGAATGCTTTATTTGACTATTCTGACTCCAAGATTTCTTTTGTGAAAGATTTACATGCTTATTTGACTGCTCACACACAACACCCAGATAAAAAGAAAAAGGAAAAAAAAAGGAAGAAAAGAACTAGACATCAAAAGGCATTTGTATGTAAGGCAATCAAACTATTTTGCAAAAGGAATCTGTGCTAAAGATGGTAGGAATCTAAGCCCAAAAAAAAGTTCAAACATCTGCTGTAATGTAGACCTTATGACACTCCTTAAGGTTTGACATCTAATACTTGATCAGCTAAGACTAAAAGTACATTATAAAGCAAGATGCCATCTAGTACAACAGCTATGATCTCCTGATTGTCTTACCAGAAACCTGAAATACATCAGGCAGGGGATTTTGTAAGGAAGGGAGAGGCCTAAACCCCCTGAGAAGAGGTAAACTACTATTTGTGCAGAAGGAAAGTGGACCTGGGAAAGCAATGGCTACATTACCCATCATCAAACAAGCTGCAATGACAGCTACCTCTGTAGTTTTGTGAAACGTAAACAATTTTCTGCATAACATGTTATACGAGTATTACTTAATAGGATTCCATTAGGACACCACATCAGCTTCAAAATCATGTTTGCATCTAATCCAGGTGACAATCACTTCAAGGAGAGAAAGTAATCAGAGAAAAATATGTTTCTTTACATTGAATGTGAATGTAATATTTAAATTGACTTCAATAGACAGCATGTGATACAGAAATGGAACAGTTTTGCATCCACAATTTGACAAGCAATTAAGGATCATTTTAAGATATGCGCTAGTGACATATGTCACGGGACAACCAGATTGGAGAAATAAAACCTCCAAGATTTTGTATTCTGTGACAATTAGTAATATGGAGACTGCAAAAATACCAGTGAATTTGCAGTAAGTCGATGTAATCTGTGTTCAGGCGTTTTAGGCTTTTCTCTACACTTTCCTTTATGTTAGCAGCATCGACGCGCAAAAATTTTGCATTGTCACGCAAAAAACTTGATCGTTCTGAATAACCAGAAACTTTTGTTGCAATGATAACCTACCCACAATTGAGATAAACATATTGATCAATAATCTGAAAGTATCAGATAACCAGATTCTTGCTTTATCAGATAACCAGATTCTTGCTTTCAGAAAACATGATTAATATCTTCATATTATCTTCTCAAAACAGTGAATTTTCACAAACATGCATATGAACCCATTACTCAGATATCTGGTATGAGAATTAACAGGAAGAAATACCAGCACGATTAGATATGACAACAAGAATTTAATATCACTTTTAAATACAATTTACAACCGTTTTGTCCAAAATTCTCATTTTAACTACTTTGGAAACAAAAAGCACCATTCAATCTAAAGAAGGTGCAATAAGGTCAATGATTTCAGGAATTGACATAACTGCTATATCAACTTTTGTAAAGTTTGCTTCAAGCTGTAAGCTGCAAATCATAATTCAATTTTCTACCACATCGAGATCAGCTGACATTTAATTTATTGAATTTATAAATTAAACCCTTATGAGAGAATAGCTGTAAATTCAGACTTCATTGCTGCCTGACGTCATCCCACGAATTTGAGTAAATGATGTGGCTTAAAATATACAATTTCAATTCCGTTTGTAAAATCAAAGAAAAAGAAGCTACCCAAGATGATCAAAATCTTTGTTATGCTTGTGCTTAGAAGAAAGATGCATTAAGTGAATAGGCCCGAACCTTATCACGGGCTGAGACTTCAGCCAGCTAGCAATATAGAGATCTGTTTTTCCTTGTGTTTCCTTCTTCATTGGAATGGGGTACTGTAAGACAAAATGCAAAGAATCATCGAAATTCACTGAGAATACAAGAGAAAAGAGAACTTGCAGCTACCAACATCTAGTTACAAGGAACATATTAATCTTCATGAAACCAAAAGTTACAATATTTTGCATTATGAATTTAAGGCTGTAAAGACAAGACCACTGAAACAAAGGATCTTCCTACTAAATAACTCAGGAATAGAAATCTTCAAGATGATAAAGACATAACCAGCTAAGGAGATAGAATTTTTAGAGACAACGCCAGGAAACAATCCTTCTGTTTTTTTTTTTTGGTTAATTCCTCCGGATTGCAGAGGAAGAGTCAATGAAGCTTTTGACATTAAAACGTCGGTTGCATTGTTGACAACTAAGTTATAGGTGATTTTCAAAATTGAAACTGAAGGAAAGAGATGAGTCAAAACAACATTGTTCATTTACTTTAAGATTCTATTCGTGGTGAGTGGCCGGTCGGGTTGAGGTTCTGAGGGTTTGGAGGCACATGTCCATCAGTGCATACGTGCATGTATCTATAGGTAATGTGTAACTGAACTTACAGCCTCTGAAGAGTCAAGAATATTGATGCCGTTTTCAAATGCGTAACTGAGAATTTCATGAGATTCCTTCTCCGTATTTTGTTCTCCAAAAGTCATCTGGAAAATATGAAAGACTTAATCACACACAATAAAACTTGACAGCAGACAGTATACTAGTAATGCTCCATTCTTCAAAATATAGGAACAGGCATCATGCTCCACATACAAAATAATGATATAAGACCAAACTGAAGAATACTGACCTTCCATATTATAATATCCCATGAACTTAATAAAACTTTCAACAGCGAATTCCTGAATCACATGCCCTTCCAAGTAGTTCAAAAAATTTTCAAACTACTCGTGAGACTTGCAAACAACTTAATGTTCCACAATTCAGGATCCAACATGATACCAGACACAAGGGCTTAAAATATTTACAATTTTTTCAAAGCGGTTCAAAAGAACAACATCAGTTTGATAATGGTAAATACTTTTTAGAAGGATGGATAATTCAAGTGCCTTGAGTTTTCAATTCTCAAATGGCAGTCAAAATAACTAGGTAATTAAACGCATTCGCCTTTGTTAATGACCTAAGATTTGTTTACCAAAATCTAAGCAACATAACATATCAAAAGAAAAAAGCTGTTGAAGTAGGATACTGTCCATTCATATAACATCACTTTCTATGAGCAGTCAACATAATTAGGAACAGATTTTTTAGTATTAAATAAATACAGAGTACATTTCATTTTCCGGCCACATTACACAAAATAACAAACAATTCATCACCCAAAACATAAAAAATTAAATAAAAAAAATGTAAAACCCCATTACTAAAAACAGTTTATATACAAAAAATAAATAACACCCATTTAGAAGAAAGCGAAGTTGCTTACAGTCCCAAGAGTGATTTCACTGATAACAAGATCAGAGTCACCGAGCTTCCTGTACTGCATTGCATTCTTTTCTGCTTGTTTTGCACTGATGGGTGTCTTTAAAGAACTTGTTCTGACAACGAGCTTCCTACTTCTTCTTCCCGTCACGTTTGACAGTGGCTGTATCGAGTGGCGCGTTAGTTTAAGCTGAGAGATGATACCGGTTGTTGTGAATGTGGCTGACGTGGCCATTTGCGTAACCGAAGCTTTGAGCTCCAGCAGTTGAGAGTCTTGAGTGAAGCCAAGCGAAGGTGCAGACAAGACTGGTGGCCTTATCACAACAAAATCTCGACTGGGGCTTTTAACACCCCTCTAAGATGCTTATAACACCCTTTTCTTTTTCGTTTTAAAATATCTTCCCAAAAAGATTTTCAGTTTTATTGATAAATTTTTTTTATATATATTAAAATTAATTATCTTCTCAAATATTTTACCTAAACAAAATATTTCTTTTAAAATTACATACAAGTGCTAAAATATTAAATTTATCTTAAAATTTTATTTTATACAATTTCTAATATTTTCAAAAAAAACTTTTTTCAATTAAAAAACTAAAATATAAATATAAATTATGAAACGGATTAGGTGTAAAAAATTATTCAAAGATTAATTCATCTAAATGTTTAATTAAATATTTATTTGAAAATAAAAATAAATTAATTTGTATTAAATTATTTGAGTAATTTCAATTGAAATAGAGTTTTATGAGAAATTTTTGGGGGTGCCGAAGAGCCCACTCCAAAATGAAATCGTTTGCTTTGACACCGCAAATTGAGTCCAGCGGGGCTACGGATTGAATTGAAGTTATAGCCCAAAAACAGATGGATCCTAAATCCGGGCTGTACAAAATCGAATTGACCCGTTTATATTTGTTAATTTAAGCGTCTTTTCCGTTTAATTTCAATAATGTCCAAGTCCCTTGAAAATACCAACAATATACCATCCACTTTATATAAATGTAACTAAGAAGATAATACCCTCGACAAAAATATGCAGTTAAATTAAATAGAAAATATTCGACTATACTCTCGATTTTCATAATAAAAATTTAGTAAGTTCAGTCATAAGTTGAATGAGTCAAGTAGGTTAAAAAAAATCGAGTTTATAGTAATTTTGATGGTATATCTGAGTTAAAATAAGAAGTGAACTTAGTTTTATTTTCAATTTGAGATTTGTCTCGTCTAAAAATCAATACCAAGTCCAAGCTTGCAACATACACGGATAAAAGTATGAATAAGTGGATTCAAGTCATTCCTCTTGAAGTTGGAAATTTTGGATGAGATGTGAAACACAAAAATGTATGAAAATTTTTTAGTTATGCTGAATATAAAAATTAAATTAGCTAGACGGCCTGATCTCCAATTCTCCATAAGCCTTAAGCCTAGATAAGGAATATTTATGTGATTGAATTTGGCTTGTGGAGGAACACAATTCTAACTAGTAATAGAAACCCAATGAAGTAAGCCTATTCACCCATTTTGTTATGAGTATTGATATTTAAACACCATCATGACAAAAAAATGCGATACTATTTATGTTACAGTATTATTGTTGCGCATAAAATAACAACACTGTTCATACCATACTATAAGTCTATAATTCTATTGTTTCCATCATGATAGTGTTTTATTAGTGGCCAAATATTATTTTTCTTTTGTTATTATCCTTAACGTAAATCAGAATTTATAAATTGAATTGGCTTAGGGCTAGTTTGGAAATACTATAACTTCTAAAATAATTATTGTTAGTTGTGCTGTAAAAATAATCAACTGTGAAGAGAATCAGTTAAGTGTTTGGTAAATTTTATTTTTAAAAGTACTATGAGTTTTGAAAGCAATTATGGACATTTGGTGAATTTTACTGTTGAATTGCTAAGAGAAAACAAATGACGAAAATGTAAATAATATAAGATAAAATTTACTTATACATATAAAAACATGTACATATAATATTTTTAATTGTGTATTATAATAATTTTAACTAAAAATAAAACTTATTATATATTGATTTTTATTTTTATCTTAAAACAATTGATAATTAAATTTATAATATAATGAAACACATTTAATAATAATTCGACCAACAAATTGATATTGATGAATTATAATAACAATTTATTATAATATTGATTATGTTTCCAATTTGAATAAGGATAATTTTGAGTTTAGGTAATGATTTTAAAGATATTTATGGAATTGTATTAAAAGATAAAATTGATTCTCAAAATAAGAATTTAAAAGCTACTATTTCCCTACTTTTCAAAATCAGCTTTGGAGGGATTGATTTTGAAAAAATTGATTTTGCCTTTTTTTTTATTATCAAACACTAAAATTAGCTTTTAGATTTTCAAAATCACTTTTAAGCCTCCTAAAAGCAATCCCAAACGGGCCCTTATTTACAAAAAGTTTAGTTGTGCGCTCTAGATTCTATATACGCCTAAACATTTCAAAGAAAAATGACATTGTTATAATAGTTTTATAATTTTGCTTATGGGTATGGCTCACATTAATACTACTCCTCTCTCTTCTTCCCTTCCCCTAATATTTTATTTTTCCTTATATTTGCTTAATACGCTAACGTTCATGATTATATATATATAGAAAGTCCTTAAAATCTTTAAAGCTGTGGGGTTTAATAGTACTGTGAAATTAAGCTTTAAACTGTATGGTTTTAAAGATTTCTTAGACTTTTCCACACTTAAAAATTCTGAACTAGAAAAATTGTGCGTGTGTGTGTGTGATTATTTACTCACTCCCAAAAATCTGTGGACTTTTTATTTAATCTAAGTTTTCGAGAAAAAAAAACTTTGTGGAACTATCTAATTTAAGTTTATCATTTTTGAGATAATAAATGATTCCATTATTTTAAATTTAAATTTAACTATTATAAAACTTACCTATCTCCGACAAGCCACAAATTTAGATTAAAAATTTTAACCATACCTATCACTAGTATATATAATGCGTTGATGAGCCTATTTCACCCAAATCTCTTTCATTTATGGAAATTATAATGTCACTTTAATGATAAATATCTCAAATTTCATTTTAAAGTAATGTGTTGTTCATTAAGTGGTTGATAATTTTTTTATAAAATTAAAGTGAATTATTTAAATTATCTCACAAACTAATTAATGAATACCACATTATTTAAGATATTTTTTTAAAATAAAAAATTTAGAACGTGTACTACTAGTTTTCATTGGATTTGATGATGCGTCTACTAAACTAGAATCAGAATGAGCTGGAATCAGAATGGCCAAGAATGAGAATGGGCTGAAATGAGCATATGGAACGAGAATCAAAATAAGTTGTTTACTTAAACTGTATGAATTGAAATCGGAATGAGCTAGATTGCCATTAATGTGTTTACTTTGTCTTAGAATCGGAATCAGAATGAATTAGATTGTAACAAATTACTAAAAAATACTTAATGGATTATTGTCATAATTATTATTAACTAATATATTAATTAATTGAATTTTTTAATTAATTAATTATAATAACTATATTAACAATTATTATAAAAATATATTAACTAATAATATTAATATTAATTACTTAATTAAAATAATATATTAATTATTGTAAATATTTATTCAAAAATTATAATTATTAATAATTATTGTTAATAATATATTAATCTATTACTATTATTAATTTATTAATTAATAGTAATAATTATATTAATTCATTAATAATAATATATAAATTAAGTATATTAATAATTATTATAATAGTATATTAATTAATTAATTAAAATAACAATAACAATAAATTAATTATTGCGATTATTTATTCAAGAACTATAATTTTTAATAATTATAGTTAATAATATATTTATATATTAATTAATTAATTATAATATTATATTAATTAATCATAAAAGATGATAAAGTGGACATTTTTAATTTTGGGGAGGATAAAATGTTCAATTCCGGGAATGGGAGACTCATTCCCACCTCCCCATGAGAATCAATCTTCCATTCTTCATTACCAAATAGTGGTGGACCCTATCATTCTGATTCTGATTCTTGCTTCATATTTGAGAAATAAACACCGTCAATCATTCCAATTTCGAATTCTCATTCCCCAATCCGAAAAGTAAATGCACCATGAAAGTTTTCGGGATGTGTCATTGAAAAAGTTTTCGGGATGTGTCATTGAAGAATACTACAAAATTAATATGGCTAGATCAGAATCAACACACAATCCACAATTAATTCATCACGACATGAAGTCATCAAGTAGGATTCATCGATTGCAGAGAGTAGAGACACACTAAAAACAGGCCACCAAGAACAAACACCAAGATGGCAAAGCCAATTATGGGTTCTCACATCATGATCGCCACATACCTCTCCGAGCCAAAACAAAAGCGATCTATGTGTCGAAGATTTGAGTAGTGTTACTTATGCATATAACATGCAATTAAAATACAGAAATGTACAAAACTTGCATGCGCCTGGCTGCCTCTGCATGCATTCGTGTTAGTCCAGCACCAACACGTACACAAAGTAATCTCATTATGTGGAAGCAAATCAGGGCATTTGCAGGCACGCTAAAACCCAGTGATCCCAATATTTTCTCTTACAAATACCACCCCAATCTAGTTCACTCTCTTCATCACAGCAATTTTTTTCTTTCTTTTCAAAATGGCTTCCACTTCTTTGCTGTGTTTAGGGCTTGGGTTTCTAATTCTCTTCCACGCCTGCTTTGCTCAGATAGCGCAGGGAACAGACGCAACTCGGGAGCAACGGCAACAGCAACAACGCTTCCAAACCCAGTGTAATATCCAGGACCTCAACGCCCTCGAACCCCAACAACGGGTAGAGTCCGAAGCTGGCGTCACAGAGTTCTGGGACCAGAACGACGAGCAGTTACAATGCGCCAATGTTGCCGTGTTTCGCCACCGTATCCAACAGAGAGGCCTCGTTGTGCCTTCATACACCAACACTCCTGCGCTCTTCTATGTTATTCAAGGCAAGCAAGCATGCACGCACACGACATTTAGTTAAATTGTTTTGTAAATAACATGTTTGAAATTAATGAAATTAATACAGGTAGAGGCATTCACGGTGCTGTATTCCCCGGATGTCCCGAGACATACCAAGAATCACAGCAAAGGTCGTCAGAGAGTCAGAGTAGATCCCAAGATCAACACCAAAAAGTTAGACAAATACGTGAGGGTGATCTGGTTGCATTGCCTACTGGATCGGCTAACTGGATTTACAACGATGGCCCATCAGAGCTTGTTGTGGTCGCTCTTGTTGATGTTGGCAATTCTGATAACCAGCTTGATCAGTTCTTGAGGGTAATTAATACCTAAACGTTTTTGTTATATATAAGATAATGAAGCAATATTTTCAATAGCGTAACAATACATTTGGTGTTGTCCTTGTTCTTGTTGCCAGAAATTCTACCTTGGTGGCAACCCACAACCACAACTCCAAGGTTACAGTCAAAGTCAAGGCAGCAGATATCAGGGAAGCCAAGGCGGGGAGGGTGGCGACCGCAGCAGGAGAGGTGGCAATCTCTTCCGCGGCTTTGACGAGCGTCTGTTGGCTGAGGCCTTCAACGTGAACCCAGATCTAATCAGTAAACTGCAGAGGCCACAGATGCAGAAGGGGATTATTGTCAGAGTCGAGGAAGAGCTGAGAGTACTGTCACCTCAAAGAGGCAGAGAACAAGAACAAGAACAAGAATTCCAAGGAAGCGGAGACAATGGCATCGAGGAAACTATCTGTACAATGAAGCTAAAGCACAACATCAATGACCCATCGGGTGCTGACGCGTACAACCCCCGCGGCGGACGCGTCGCCACCGTCAACAGATTCAACCTTCCTATCCTTCGATACATTCAGCTTAGTGCTGAGAAAGGGAACCTCTACCAGGTGAGAAAAAAAAATCATTAAATATCACGTCATTTGAGATAACAAATTTATAATTGTGATTTGAAACGAATTATTTTGCTTGTGCATGTAGAATGCCATGATGGCGCCACACTGGAACTTGAATGCCCACAGCGTAGTCTACATAACAAGGGGCAACGGCAGGATGCAAATTGTGGCGGAGAACGGGGAGAATGTGTTCGACGGTCAAATCCGGGAGGGTCAGCTGATCGTTGTCCCGCAGGGCTTCGCCGTGGTGAAGAGGGCAAGCAACCGTGGATTGGAGTGGATATCATTCAAGACAAACGACGTCGCCATGACAAGCCAGCTGGCCGGACGGGGGTCGGTGATTAGAGGGCTGCCGTTGGACGTTATCCAGAACTCGTTCCAAGTGTCGAGGGATGAAGCTCAGAAGTTGAAGTACAACAGGCAGGAGCTGACTGTGTTTACTCCAGGGCCTAGGTCACAGTAATTAGTTAGTGCGTGATCAAAGTAATGAGCTTATATTAAGGGTTTATATATGTGTATGTACATGAGGAATAAAGTCCTTGCTGTTGGCTGGAAAGTGTTCTGCTGCTGTAAGTTTTTGTTCTGGTGAAATAAGAAAACTAAATGTTTTGCCGTATTTGACATTCTTTACTAACTCACAAATTATTTTTATAAAATCAAAATTAACTTGTATTTCTCCCAAATCCTTTTCATCAATCTCTTATCAAATAAGATCTTTCTCATAAATTCACTCAAAGCACCTAACCAATGGGCTGGTTGCAAAGTACTTTATCAATTAATTTAGAAGTGAACCTAGCCAAAGAATTACATAACTACCCTATTCCCCCCCCCCCCCCCCCCCCAAAAAAAATCACATATATATTCACAAAATGGTGTGGAGTACAAAGGATAATCACTTAATTACCTTAGATTTTGTAAGTTATTCTTTCATGCTTCTCTGTCCTTATACTTCAAAATAAAAACTCAACTTCAAATTAATTTCTCTCCAACCTCACTAGTTTCTATTCATAAAGCTCTCAAATCAAATTTACATTTGTAGATTTCTCTCTAGAAGTCCTAATTTAAAACCCCTTTGCCATTTGAACCCTTCTTTTTCTTGTCTTCTTCTTATTCTTCTTCTTTATTCCTTTTCCTCTTCTTCTCACAATCAGCCCTTCATTCTTTTCTTTTCTTTTTCCAAATAATAGATTTCATCTATTTGCGAAAAATGATTTATAAAAAACTAACGAGATAATTGACAAATTGAGAAAATCTTCCACCAAATATGAAAGACAAAACAATGGAATGTAAATCTAACTAAAGCATCTATTGTTTAGTTAGGCTTAAAAATAAAATTTTAAAAAATTTTAGGCCTTTGGAAAGAAATAATTTACCGAACTTTTAGACACATAGTACAGCTGAAAAAATGATGGGATATTTTTGTTTTCAATAAATTCCTCTTAAAAAAATGATGGGAAATTTCATTTTTAAGTAGGTGTTTACTTCATGTATGGTATTTTGTGCGGGTCTTTGTGTCCCGAGGGAATAGCCTCAAAATCCCGGGATTAAGTTTATTAGTTTGTTAATTCAAATCCCTTCTCATACAAAATCTTCAGATCAGCTATTAATTAAAGAATAAATTTCAAGTGAAAGGATGCATCAAAGAATCAAATGACTTCACAGACTTAAACGAGTACTCAGTCAAAATCAGTCTTTAGTTCAACCATGATATTTTCATATTGATGCGTTCAATTATACATATAGTCCGATAACACTCATTGTTGAAGAGATCTTCAATGCAACAGCTGCAGAAAATATATTTGGAGAATGCGGCTAGCTACAAATTTTATTTTTCAATGCTTGTAATGCTTCTCCATCATCATGTTACTTGGAACATGTAGCATTAATGATAAAACCAAGACAAAATTCTGCTTGGCTAATGGAAGAAGAATTTAGAAGAAGCAAGCGTATCTGAATATATGGACAGAATGAAACAAGCGTTTAGAGAAGCAAAACGGTTTTCTTTGAGAAGAGACAGGCGTTTAGAGGATTTGGAGAATGAATGGGCCAAGTGCGTGAATTACTGAGAATGAGGCAAGAGTTTAAATAGACTGATATATCGATCGCGAAATCAGAGAATAGGTCATTATTGGACGAACGTGCGCTGTTTTTGCAGTAAAATAGCAGATGCAGGTTATTATTGGATGATCACGCTAGCTCTACATGGTAGCATATCCCACAAAAGTTTTTCTCTAGTGCTTTGGCCTATTTGATCATAGAGGACTTGTTGTGGGATAGAATACAGTACGTTGACTATTAAAATTTGCAATGAGATGTTTGGAAACAAAGAAAAACAGAGAAAATGAAAAAGGAAACTTCTCGATTTTATTAATCAGAATATTCTCACTTTATTAAGCTTACTTAGCTAAGCTTATATACAATTATTCTAACTAATTAAACAACTTCAAAACAACTAATAACAACTTCAGATTTAGTTTAGCCATTGAGCTCTTGCCACATGTCATTCAGTTACATTCAATCTTGACACATCAGTCAGCTCTGTCCAGCTCAGCAGCTTTGTCCAGCTCAGCAGCAACTATATCTTCAACATTGACATGTGACAGGGCAATAACTCCCACTGATGGAACTAACAATAAATTTTCATAATAGTCTGAAATCCATTAAATTTAACCTTAAAAGTGAGAGCCACGCTCTAAACCACTGAACTATCCATGCGAACTCATGGGATAGTTCCACCAAAATTTCAGTATGAGAAATGTGGCAGTATGGAAAGCATTCCACCAAAATTTCAGTGGTAAATGTGCTTGAGCAAGAAGGGTAAGGCCTGTTTCTACTATATGTCTATGTTTGCATTCAATCTTTCCATTCTGATGGTGAATATAAGGACAAGGATGTCTGAATTGGATTCTCTGCTCAGCAAGATAAGGAAGAAATGGTCTAAATTCACCTCCCCAATCTGTTTGAAGACATTTGATTTTCCTACTTAGGCATTTTTCTATCATATGCTGGAATTCGATAAAGGTTTGTAAGGCTTGAGATTTAGTAACAAGAGGGAATATCCAGGTGAACCTAGTGAAGTCATCTAAGATGGAAAGATAGTAGTGATAGCCTTGAGAGGACAGCAAATGAGCTGGTCCCCATAGATCAGCATGCAACAGCTCTAGTGGTTGAATGGTAGTGGTGTCTATAGAGGGAAAATGCTGCATGTGACACTTTCCAAATTGACAAGCATTACAAAAAATTGGTTTGAGAGCTCTATTGATATCGAGAGAATGATGTAAATGCTTCACAATTTGTTTAAAAGCATGCACGGTTGGATGACCCATTCTTTTATGTAAAACATTGTAATCAACTGAGTTTGAGTGAGTAACAGACAAGGCCATTGATGCTTCATTATTGAATTGTGAAATATTTACATCTGTCAAAGTTTCTCCAGAATTTATAAAGTTTGAAACATTGGAATGACTAATCATTGACACTGGAGAAGAACAAACATTTGACACAGAATTGGAATTTGAGCTGACACAGAAAACATTAGACTGAACTCTACTTGAGACTGCGGCATGAGACACTGCAATAAGACATTCAACTTGATATAATCCTCCTCTAGCAATCCCCTTGAGCAAGATGATCCCTGAGTTCTTGTCCTTGACAAAACAGAAGGTTTTATAGAATTCAACAACAACATCATTGTCAGCAAGTAGTTTAGATACGCTTAAGAGGTTTTTGGTTATAGCTGGAACATACAAAATATTATTGAGATAGATAGATGTTGCAGCAAGTGTATTCAATTGTGTGCAGCCAACATGTTTAATATGTAATCCCATGCCAATTCCTATATGTAGCTTATCAAAACCATGATAAACTGAGTAAGAAGAGAAGATACCTGCTTCCTTAGTCACATGATTTGTTGCTCTTGAATCAATATACCAAGCTGGATCAGCTACAACTCCATAATCAGCAACTGGACCAGTGGGAGCAAATTGTGCAGTGGGAACAACAGAAGGAGCAACTCCATAGTTAGCAAATGGAGTAGCAAATGCACCATTGTATTGACCTTGTGGTCCTTGAAACACAGGAAACCCTTGAGGATACATAACATTTGCATTCTGATATGCAACATTTCCTTGAAACATGGGTGCATTATATCTAGGAGCACCAGTTGTAATTCCATAAAAATTTCCATAACCTCTTCCAAACATGTTTTGAGGCTGACCAGGAAAGCCTCTAAAATTGAATCCACCTCTAGGCCTAAAGCCACCTCTTCCTTGTCTAGGAATAAAGTTCTGATTAAACCTGTTTCTGCATTTGTATACTCCATGACCAGGTATGAAGCATATTTGACAAATTACTTCCTTATTAGCATTATATCCCCCTTTGCCATTATTCATTACAGTAAAATTTCCACCATTAAAGCCTCTCTGATTAGTATTATTGAACTTATTGTAATTTTGTCCTTTCTGAACAAAATTAGCTGACATATCATGCAGCAATTCGTTTTGCACCTTTCCCTTACTCATCTCAACCCTAGTTTCATGACTGAGCATTAAGGAATACACTTCTTCAACAGTGAGATTATCTTTTTCAAGCCTAGCAAGTATAGTTGTCACTAATGACTCATAGTTGTCATCAAAACTAGTAAGCAAATGCATTATAAAATCTATTGAAGCAAGAGAATTACCACCAATAGCTAAGCTATCTGCAATTTTTTTCATCTTATTGAAATAATCACTTACTGACATAGCTCATTTCTTTGTGGTTTGAATCTACATTTTCAGAGGTATGTATCTAGCCTTTGACTGTGACATGAACATCTCGGCAAGTTTCTCCCAGATCTCAAGTGAGGTATCACAATCCACAACCATGATAAGTACATTGTCCACCATAGACGACAACATCCAGCTCTGTAAAAGCTTGTCAGTTTTCTTCCAGTCAATATAGTCAGAATTTTCACGTCTGCTTGAGCTAGGAGCTTCTGATCTACTGGCAGCATTCTCAAATGAGGAAAGAAAACGATCTGGACAAGAAGATTCACCATTGATAAAACCTTCAAGACCATTGGCAATAATCGAAGCTTGAATTTGAGCTCTCCAAACCAGATAATTTGTTCGATCAAGTTTTGTTGGTTGAATAAAGGAAAAAGAAAGTGAAGACGATCCTGAATTGCTTTGATTCGTCATGTTTCGTGGCTCTGATACCATATTAGAATTTGTAATGAGATGTTTGGAAACAAAGAAAAACAGAGAAAATGAAAAAGGAAACTTCTCGATTTTATTAATCAGAATATTCTCACTTTATTAAGCTTACTTAGCTAAGCTTATATACAATTATTCTAACTAATTAAACAACTTCAAAACAACTAATAACAACTTCAGATTTACTTTAGCCATTGAGCTCTTGCCACATGTCATTCAGTTACATTCAATCTTGACACATCACTCTGTCTTTCATATATCTTCAACATTGACATGTGACAGGGCAATAACTCCCACTGATGGAACTAACAATAAATTTTCATAATAGTCTGAAATCCATTAAATTTAACCTTAAAAGTGAGAGCCACGCTCTAAACCACTGAACTATCCATGCGAACTCATGGGATAGTTCCATACAATTTTTTTCCTTTGACCCATTTGACTACTTAATGAAAACATACGTAGTAATGCTAAAGAGAAAAAGACGAGAGAATTTTGTTCATTTTCTCTATTCAGCCCATTTTCTCTTTTTCTTTTCAACATTCTTTCTCTAATCTTTTTCTCTCTTTAACATTTTTTAAACATAAATTAAAATGAGACTTCATAGAAAATGATTATATATATATATAATCTAAGTTTATTTTTCCCTAAATGTTTATTCTGAGGCATTTATAATTACGTCCAGTAATTATACTTCATCTACGATTAAAAAAAAAACTATAAAAGAAAAAGTGAGACATCTTTTGCGGAGAATACCGCATATAGTTTTTTGACGATGAATCACACGAAAACTGCTCATATGCTTAATACCCAACATCAGAGAGGGAAAAAAAAATACAAAAATACAAATTTGCTCATTAATTTGCGTGATTCATGTGTACATCTACTGCTTTCAACGACAGCAAGTTGAACAAAAAAGGCAAAGGAGTTTGGAGCGTGTCCTTTAAATTCATTCAGATGCTCTTGAATTTTGAGTGAAGTGATCAAGTCATTCAGTAATTAAAGTATCCCAAAAAAAAATCAAATTCAAATTAGTGCAATGTGGATTCAGTATGTGTGGGTGTAGCTAAATTAGAGATATAAAGACAACAATATTTGTAATTATTTGCGCAAAGAAATATTACTTTTTTTATTTTACTCGCATCTTAAACTTACATACAGTGCCGCAGCATTCATGTCGTTCATGCCCATTAAGGCTTTTATTCATACATAGTCGTCCCTACCTCAACTACTTACACTACAATACATAGCTTACTTCCTGATTACGTACCCATTTACATAATTTCTCTTAGGCTACGGCTAAGCCCCACTGTGACCTAGGCCCTGGAGTAAACACAGTCAGCTCCTGCCTGTTGTACTTCAACCTCTGAGCTTCATCCCTCGACACTTGGAACGAGTTCTGGATAACGTCCAACGGAAGTCCTCTTAACACCGAAGCCCTTCCGGCCAGCTGGCTTGTCATGGCGACGTCGTTTGTCTTGAATGATATCCACTCCAGTCCACGGTTACCTGCCCTCTTCACCACGGCGAAGCCCTGCGGAACAACGATCAGCTGACCCTCCCGGATTTGACCGTCGAACACATTCTCCCCGTTCTCCGCTACAATTTGCATCCTGCCGTTGCCCCTTGTTACGTAGACTATGCTGTGGGCATTCAAGTTCCACTGTGGCGCCAACAGGGCATTCTACATGCATGAGTAAAATAATGTATCAATCAAATGTTATACTTGTACTTCAAATAAATAATGTGACATTGATGTTGTGTGTGTGCGTGTGTGTGTGTGTGTGTGTGTGTTTTTTTTTCCTTTTTCTTGCCCTCTTCTCACCGGGTAAAGGTTTCCTTTCTCAGCACTAAGCTGGAGGTCTCGAAGGATAGGAAGGTTGAATCTGTTGACGGTGGTGACACGTCCGGCCCGGGGGTTGTAGACGTCAGCATGTGATGGTTTATCGATGTTGTGCCTTAGTTTCATTGTACAGATAGTTTCCTCGAAGCCATTGTCCCTTTCATATGACGGAGTTTCTTCGCATTCTTCCTGTTCTTGTTCTCTGTCTCTTTGAGGAGACAGTACTCTCAGCTCTTCCTCGACTCTGATGATAATACCCCTCTGTATCTGTGGCCTCTGCAGTCTCCTGATTAGATCTGGGTTCACGTTGAAGGCCTCAGCCAACAACCGCTCGTCAAAGCCTCTGAAGAGATTGCCACCCCTCCTGTCGTCGCCGCCTTGGCTTCCCTGATATCTGCCACCTTGACTTTGACTGAAACCTTGGAGTTGTGGTTGTGGGTTGCCACCGAGGTAGAATTTCTAGCAACAAGAACATCAATATGAATAATTACTCCTAATATTGACAGAGAAACATTATGTAAATTCTAATAGGATCAAAAAAATGTTTTGTTAATCGAATACCCTGAAGTACTGATCAAGCTGGTTTTGAGAATTGCCAACGTCAACGAGGGCAACCAAAACAAGCTGGTCCCGGCCATTGTTGTAAATCCAGTGAGCTACTCCAGCAGGCAATGCAATGATATCACCCTCACGTAGTTGTCTGACCTTTTGGTGTTGATCTTGGGATTTACTGCTCTGGAACGACTGTTGTTGTTGTGAATCTTGGAAAGTCTCAGCACATCCGGGGAATACAACTCCATGAATGCCTCTACCTGTTAATTAATTTATTTCTAACTTCGTTATTTAGAAAACAATTAAAATAATTTAACTTAATATCTATTGAAGACTGGATATGCTTGCTTGCTTGCTTGCCTTGAACAACATAGAAAATCTCAGGAGTGTTGGTGTACGCAGGCACGAGCAGCCCTCTCTGCTGGATACGGTGGCGAAATACGGCAACATTGGCGCACTGTAATTGCTCGTTGTTCTGGTCCCAGAACTCTGTGACGCCAGCTTCGGATTCGACCTTCTGTCGGGGCTCAAGGGCGTTGAGGTTCTGGATATTGCACTGGGTTTGGAAGCGTTGCTGCGGTTGCCTTTGCTGCTTTCCTTCCCTAGTTATGTCTGTTACCTGCTCTATTTGAGCAAAGCAGGTGTTGAAGAGAACTAGAAAGCAAAGGCCAAAACAGAGCAAAGAAGAAGAAGCCATTTTGAGAAAAATAGCCCAAAATTGTTTTTAGAAAAGAAAAGCTTTTGAAACTCTGCTGTGTGATGAAGAGAGTGAGCTAGAGTGCAGTTGTATTTATAGGTGAATAGAAGTGAATTACAGTTTCGGACGTGGCGGATGGCTTAGTTTAAATGTTTTGATTTTTTTGCATGCAAAAATGGCATTAAGTGTAGCACGGCTGCAAATGCCCTCAAGTGTTTTACACATATAATATTCTGCGTGTACGTGTTGTGATCGACTAAGACAATAGCATGCAGACAGTTTTATGCATATGTTCATATTTGGAAGAATGGTTTGATGTGTAGCGGTGCATCAGACGGTTCAATATGATCAACTTTGATTATATGATCAGACGGTTCTTGATGTCCATATCCAAGGCCTTTGTTTTTTTCTTTGATTGTTCAATGTTGTTGCGGCAACATTTTTCGCACACTTGTTTGCATTTGCATGTTGAACATGCATGTGACAGCCTAAACCTTCGACACATATATCATATTGGTTTTGGTCCAGAATAATGTGGCGATGAGATGCAGTGATTGTCTTTGGCATTTTGAGTTTGCCGGCTTGTTTTAATGCGTCTCTAAGATTGATGTATAGTACCTGCTGGGAGAAATTAATTTCCTAATGAATTTACTTGAAATTGTGTGCAGGTTCTTCAGTCTATAAACATCAACCTTAAATATGTGAGGAAAGGGTTAGAGTATATTACATATAATTTAATATACGGTAAATTTATGAGTTGTCACTCGTGACAGCTCTATTGTTGTATATTGTAATTTTAAATTTTAAGTGTCAGCTCAAGAGTTGTTGTACGTTACACATAATGTGTTATTTGAGATGAAAAAGAATAGTATCTTCCACACATTTCATTGAAATACTGAAGCATATATATATATATAGAAACTAGGAAGTTATCTTAGGAAACTATACAAATTAGGATCCCTATAATTAAGCTAATAAGACAGCTATATACAACTAATTATATTATGTAACACTCCCCTTCAAGTTGGAGCATTGATGTTAATCGTGCCCAGCTTGTTACATAGATAATCAACCTGAACCCCATTTAGAGCTTTCGTGAAGATATCCCCTAATTGATCTCCAGTCTTCACATACAATGTAGAAATCAAACCTTGCTGAATTTTCTCACGAACAAAATGACAATCAATTTCAATGTGCTTAGTTCGCTCATGAAATACAGGATTAGATGCAATATGAAGGGCAACTTGGTTATCACACCACAATTTTGTTGGTACTGAAGTTTTAAGATCTATTTCAGTCAAGAGCTGATATATCCACATTATCTCACACAAAGACTGTGCCATAGTCCTATATTCTGACTCTTCACTCGATCTTGACACAATGTTCTGCTTCTTACTTTTCCATGAGACCAAATTTTCTCGAATGAAAACACAATAACATGATGTAGATCTTCTATCCACTTTGGAACCTGCCCAATCTGCATCTGAAAAACATTCAATATGAGTGTGCCCATGATTTGTATACAAGATAACACGTCCGGGTGCTCTTTTCAAGTAACACAAAATTTTTTCTAACGCTGCCCAATGATGAACTGTTGAGGATGACATAAACTGACTAACAACACTGACAGAATATACAATATCTGGACGAGTCATTGTAAGATAATTTAGCTTTCCAACCAACCTTCTATATTTCTCAGGATCTTCCATTAGTTCTTCATCTCCTGTAAGGTGTATGTTTGGAGTCATTGGAAGACTTTGCCCCCAATTTTCCTGTCTTAGTTAATAAGTCAATGACATACTTTCTATGAGATAAAAATATACCTTTTTTACTTCTTGTGACTTCAACACCCAAGAAATACTTTAGCATCCCTAAGTCCTTCGTGTAAAACTGGGTATGAACGAAAGACTTAAGAGATGAGATTCCTATAGTATCACTTCCAATAATGACAATGTCATCCACGTACACAACTAAAAGAATGATACCAGCTTCCGATTGTTTGTAGAACACATAATGGTCAGACTTGCTTTTCATCATACTAAACTTTTCAACAGCCTAACTAAATTTTTCGAACCAAGCACGAGGACTCTGTTTCAAACCATATAGAGATTTTCGAAGATGACAAACTCGCCCAGATGCCCATTGAGCAACAAAACTAGGAGGTTGCTCCATATACACTTCCTCTTAAAGATCACCATGAAGAAAAGCATTCTTAATATCTAATTTATGCAAAGGCCAATGATGAGTAGCTGCCATAGAAATAAACAACAAAACAAATTTTAATTTAGCAACAAGAGAAAAGGTGTCAGAATAGTCCACTCCACAGGTTTAAGAATATTCCTTAGCGACAAGACGAGCCTTCAATCGAGCAACTGACCCATCTAGATTTACTTTAACCGTGAACACCCATTTGCATCCTATAGCCCGTTTCCTTGAAGATAAATCGACTAAGTTCCAAGTACCATTGTCGTCTAGAGCATTCATTTCCTTTATTATTGCATTATGCCAACCAAGATGAGATATGACTTCATGAACAATTTTAGGAATAGAGATAGAATCAAAGGATACAATAAAAGAACAAGAGGAAGACGACAAGCAGTTATAAGAAACAAAAGAAGAAATAAGATAAGTACATAGGCGTTTACCTTTGTGTAACGCAATAGGAAGATCATTGCTCGGGACTAGATCTAATGATGAATGAACGGGTGCAGGACATGAATCTGGAGGTTTACACAGGAGCTGGTGCCGAGACAGGTTCGGAGGATGTGATAGAATAGACTAACAAATCATCATCCTCCCCCTAACGTGCGGGAGGAAGAGAAGACAAAAAATATGGTGTGTTTTCCATGAAGGTAACATTAATTGAGACAAGATATTTGTTAAGACTAGGACAATAACATCTATAACCTTTCTGAAGATGAAAATAACCAAGGAAGATACACTTCAAAGGCTTGGGATCTAATTTAGTGACATGCGGACGAACGTCCTGAACAAAACAAGTACTACCAAATATCCTAGGGTCGACAGGAAATAATGACTTATTGGGAAAAAGGATTTTGTAAGGGATCTCACCATAAAGAAAAGATGATGGGATGCGATTAATTAGAAAACATGTTGTAGAAACTGTATCGGCCCAAAAGGTTTAAGAACATTCATTTGAAATAATAGGGCGCGTGCAGTTTCAAGAAGATGTTTGTTCTTACGTTTTGCCACTCCATTTTGAGATGAAGTATCAACATAAGAAGTTTCATGAAGTATGTCATTTTGAACCATATAAGATTGAAATAAAGCAAACGTATATTCTTTGGCATTATCACTTCGCAAAGTATAGATTGAAACTTTAAATTTTGTTTTAATCTCAGCACAAAATGCACAAAAAAGAGAAAACAACTCAGAATGACTCTTCATTAAGTATAATTAAGTTACATGAGAATAATCATCCACAAAAGTAACAAAATACTTAAATCCAGGTTTGGACAAAATAGGACAAAGGCCCCAAACATAAGAATGAACTAATTCGAAAGAAATCCTAGCATGTTTATTAACTCTTGGACTTGAACTAAGACGATGGTTTTTTGTAAACTGACATGACTCACAATCTAATGAAGACGCCTTACTAAATTGTGGACAAAACTTCTTGAGCAAAGGAAAAGATGGATGACCCAACCTCTAATGTGCCTCGAAGGGAGATATTATACTAGGGCAAGCAACAAATTTATATATTGGTGTATCAAGAATGTAAAGGCTTCCAGACTCATATCCTTTACCAATAATCTTCTTCGTCATAAATCTTGAAATAAGTAATGATCAGGAAAAAATAAGATACAATTATTAAGATTGCAAGTAAGCTGGCTTATATTGATCAAATTAAAGAATAAATTAGGTAAATGTAAGACAGACGATAGTGGAAGCAGAGGGGTAAGAGTAATTATGCCAAACCCACGAACACAATATGGTGACCTATTGGCTAAAGTAATAATAAAAGTGGAAGTGTGTGCCTAAAAAGTAAAAAAGAGACTAGAATTATCTGTCATATGATCTGTGACACCAGAATCAATGACCCATTTGGAAGATGAAGAAAGAAGGCACGCATTTGGTTTACCTGAATCAGCAATAACAGTGACATAAGGAGATGAAGACTTTAGTGATTCTTGATATTGTGAGAACTGGGTAAATTCATCTACATGGATAAGAACTGATTTTTCAGAATTATCATTAGTGGATGCAACATGGGCCGAATGAGCTTTTTTATTCTTATACTAAAGCTTTCGACGCTCACGCTTCTTATGTCCTGGCTTGTGACAGTAACACACAATTCCTTAAGAATCATGTGGCTGAGCTTCAAACCCTTGTGAGCCTCCTCATTTGTTTCCATTTTGATTGGTTAATCTCCCAGGCTTATAAATATTATTTTGACTTACCAAAACACCACTGAGTTAAACAGACAGAGTACCTTCTGTGCGGAGTACTCGACTAAATACTTTATATAAAGAGGAGATCTCAGAGTCACAAAGAACTTGTGACTTAGCAGTCTCAAAGTCAGAGAAAAGGCCAACAAGGAAACTTATGATAGCCATTTGCTCTCGTTGCCATTGCTGAATCTTCATATTGGGGCTAAAAGGCAGTAACATATTAAGCTCCTTATAAGTCTTCTTAAATGCCATAAAATAATTCGCAAGGAACTGATCTTGTTTTTCTCCATGGTAAAATGATGTGCACACCTCATACATGCGAGAAAGGTTCCCTTTACCAAAATACAATAAATCTAAATAATCCATCAACACTTTAACAAATTCATAGTGATTGATCAAGCCAATTACCTCGCTATCAATAGAATTTCGAATCTGTAGGAATAAGTGAGCATCATCTCTAAGCCACGTCTTCCTTGAATCATCTTTAGGAGGATTGTAAGTCAAATGAGTATCTTTGTCAATACTCCAGAGATAAATTCGAACGGTCTTGCTCCAATCCAAATAATTCAAGCCATTTAGCTTATGGTCCGTGATTTTAGACATCACAGGCACCATATCGATCACAACAACATAGTTCGTCTCAGCCATAACTCATTGATGAACATAAATCAGCGAAGCACAGAAGCCGTACTGACACAAACGAAACATATAACCACCATAAAAGCATAATGGAACAACCGGAGAAGAACGCTAGACAAACGCGGTGGCGCGTGGGGTTCACGCGCTAGCTTCTGAGCACCGGACTTCGAGGAAACGCTGGTCAGTGACTAGGCTTCCTTTTTGGGCAGGTGGTGAGAATAAAAGGCCACTCCAAATATGGTTACCAAAATAGAACCCTAAAAGACATTAAACCGTAATTTGTTTTTATGCAACAGACCTAAAACAAAACCTTAATTTTGCAACCTTAATGCTCTGATACCATGTTATTTGAAATGGAAAATAATAGTATCTTCCACACATTTAATTGAAATACTGAAGCATATATATATAGAAATTAGGAAGTTATCTTAGGAAACTATACAAATTAGGATCCCTATAATTAAGCTAATAAGACAGCTATATACAACTAATTATAGATAAGTTCAACCATGCACTCTTGGCATTGAAGGAAATGGAGTTTAGGACTATCAAGGCAGTTAAGCAAGCTTTTCACCACTTCTTCTATGTTGTGCTCATAACCAGCAAGAATCATACAAGCTGCATTTAAACTTGCAACACATCTCTGATGAACTTTATCAGAAATTGTTGTTGGAGGTCCCAGCTATAGAAAAGCTCAAAAAAGAGAAATTAGAGACATGGTAGTGGCTAGAGACAGAGCTTGTTGTGTTTACTTAGTCAAGACATAAGTATGACAAGAATTGCAAAGTGGACCATTCAAGTAACAATACTTCAGAGTGCTTCAATAGTTGGAATCTTACCCCACAGAGAGAAGTCTTACCTGATCATGTTTGAAGATATTAGATGCATGTTTATGACATTATTCACAGAGAGGAAAAAAGAAGCACTTATTGGACCAACATTCCGCGTAGAGTGAAAAATGAATTGAATGATGCATATGAAGCCGGAACCAAGATGAATATAATGGCTTATAGGGATCTTCACTTTCAGGTGTAAATCTAATTCGCTTTCATTATAATTATTTTTTTCTTGTACGTGCTTCTTTTAATTATTATTCAATTTATTTTTTAGGTTAAAAACAATGGTTATTATCTAGCAAGAAGGTTTATTATTGATATGATGAGCAAGTCTTGTGATTTTGTTTATTGGGAGCTAGTTGGAATCCCATGTACTCATGTTATGGCTGCAATTAATCATACGAGACACACGATAACAAAGTATCTACCAAAATACTTCACCAAAGAGGAGTACTTGAACATATATGTAGTGATGTTTAAACTAATTCCTAACAATATTACATAGGACCCTTGTGATAGGCCCAAATTTTCTCCACCTAAGATTATCAAGAAGATTGGAATACCAAAAAAGTCAAGGAAAATGGCAGCTACTGAGCCAATAAAAAAAAATCATTTTATATATGTTGTTCCTTTTGTGGTGGGATGAACACAATGTCAGGAATGGGCATTAAAGCAATTGATAGTAAGAGAAATAAGAGTTCAGAATCAGGTAACAGTGTATTGAACCTACTGTTTTAATTGCTTTTGCATGTATTGAACTTAATTCTTAATTGTTATATACACAATGTTAAATAGGGAGTTAATGGGCTGGGAGAAAGTTCTAATGCAACAAGTACTTTGAAGAGGACAAAGAAAATGGTAATTTGTTTATTGTTATATATTGAATAATTTTTAGTTTGTTGTAGATATTGATAATTCGATTATATTTATATATTTCACTTTAGATATGATGTAGGTAGTTCAAAAGAGAGCTTTACTGCTAATAGAGGAAGAGAAGGTAATAGAGGCCGAAAAGGTAATAAAGACCGAGGGGGCTGAGGGGGTAATAGAGCAAGATTAGGTAATGGAGTAAGAGGAAGTAATAAAGGAATGACAAATAGATGCAGAAGAGGTATTGTTTCATATTGATGTTTGATGTCTACAAATAACTATTGTTGTCTTAGATAGTGAAGTGATAATTTTTTTGTGCAGGCCAACATGAAGCTGATAATATTTCTCCCAATCCAACTCAAGGCTCACAAGCTTAATAAATATTAGATGGTTTGTGAAATGTTAGCATTAGGATATTATGTATTTTGAATGCACAAACTATTCTTCGTGCATTAGGTTGTTGTTATGTATTTTGAATGCATAGACTTTGATTAGTGCATTAAGTTGCAATTATGTTTTTGGAATCCACAAATTGTTATAAGTGTATTGACTACTGTTATATTTCTTAAATATTGTTATCAGTGCATTATGATATTATGTATTTTGAATGCACAAACTGTTTTGATTACTTTTGATTTTCATTACATCTTAAATTATAATGCTTTATTACATCTTCAACTATAATGATTGATTGCTACAATATTTTGCCATGTCTATTACATTACTTTCTTATAAATAAGCCTAACATAAGGCCACAGATAAAAACTATGACCAATTTCAGCTTCGCTTTAATGCATCGTAGTCATTTATTCATCTTCATTTAGGTTCATGCCATGACCAGATGTAGTGTTACGCATTTCTATATGTTTTTTTGCTGCCCATTGCCAAAAATTACACTTTTTAAACATGCATATCCAAAAGAGTTTATTGGGATTTTCCAAGGTAGTAGATACCATTGCATATGTTTGCACTCCACAGTTGCAGTATTTAGGGTAGTAGGTAACTTCAGTAGGTTTCTTAGTTTGAACCCTACTATTAACACTTAAGTTACTACTGAAGGCTATTATTTTGTTTAATTGTATATGTATGAAGGCTAAAAGTATGTTTGGTTTTGAATGAAGATTGAGAAGAGCTGGATTTTTTTAGCTTAGATGAATTATAGTGTTCATAGTGGCTTATTATTGTTGTCTTTGAATGATAAAGTGTTAATTTTTGAGTAATTGGCATGTCATTTTCTTACTTTTGAAATGAGGTTGCTACTATTGAAATGGCTTGGTTGCTGGTGTTAAAATAAGCTTGCTTGTGTTTAAAAATGGCTTGAGGTTGCTGGTGTAGTAGCATTAAAATATTTATAGTGGCTTGTAGTTGTTTTTTTTTAATGATAAAGCGTTAAAATTTGAGTTTGTGGCTTGCCATTTTCTTTCTTTTTCAAATAGGGTTGCTGGTGTTCAAATGGGGTTGTTGATCTTTGAATTGGGGTTGTTGTTGTGGTATTGAAATGGCTTGGGGAGACAGTAGCAGCCAATTTTTATAAGCAGAAAAGTAGCCGTTATTTGAATGTAACGGCTACTTTGTCGGGTAATTTTGTAATTATATCTTTTTTTATTTCTTTCTTCTCAAAGGATAAAATCATCTTTTATGCTTCAGGAGTAAAATCGGCTTTTTATGTATTTTATGTTAAATACTAACTAAGTTTTAATGGAATTGTGGGAAAATGCTAACAGTGTAAACGTTTAGTGGCAAAATGTTGTTTTCACCAAACCATGGTACTGACTGATATGTCAAAATAATTTTGCTGGGAAAATAATAATATCCCTAACCGTTTTGATCATAAAAGAATTGTTAAAAAAAAAGTAAGAAACTAGTAATTAAGCAGTCTAGAAGAGCATTAATACTCCTTCAGAGATTCCTCTTTTACTCTCTTGAGAGATGAGATAAATGTTTTCGCCTCCATTTTTCTAAGTGGATTGTGAGTAGAGGTGGAACGTGTGGAAGTCCCTTCTCTTTGTAGTTGTTGTTTTTGAATGATAAAGCGTTAAAATTTGAGTTTGTTTCTTGCCATTTTCTTTCTTTTTCAAATAGGGTTGCTGGTGTTCAAATGGGGTTGTTGTTGTTGTGGTATTGAAATGGCTTGGGGAGACAGTAGCAGCCAATTTTTATAAGCAGAAAAGTAGCGGTTATTTGAATGTAACAGCTACTTTGTCAGGTAATTTTGTAATTATATCTTTTGTTATTTCTTTCTTCTCAAAGGATAAAATTATCTTTTATGCTTCATGGGTAAAATCGACTTTTTATGTATTTTATGTTAAATACTAACTAAGTTTTAATGGAATTGTGGGAAAATACTAACAGTGTAAACGTTTGGTAAACGTTTGGTGGCAAAATGTTGTTTTCACCAAACCATGGTACTGACTGATATATCAAAATAATTTTGGTGAGAAAATGATAATATCCCTAAGCATTTTGATCATAGAAGAATTGTTTAAAAAAAAGTAAGAAACTAGTAATTAACTAGTCTAGAAGAGCATTAATACTCCTTCAGAGATTCCTCTTTTACTCTCTTGAGAGATGAGAGAAATGTTTTTGCCTCCATTTTTCTCAGTGGATTGTCAGTAGAGGTGGAACGTGTGGAAGTCCCTTCTCTTTTAGCTATTATTTGTTTATATAGTGTCCTTATTTTTACGGTTAGAGAATACACTTTATCCCTTTTTTTTTCCTTTATTCCTTTTGTATCTTTTTCATTATTTAAAAGTTGGACACGTGGCAAAATAGGATTTTATCCTTATATGTTAACTAGAAAATAGAACCGCGCTTCACGCGGCTTTGAAAAAAGAATTTAGTATTATCTTTTTTTCTTACTTTACACTTGATGAAACTGATAAAAAATATGAATTGATTTTTTTTTTAGATGATGCAACTTTATAAAAAACAAAAAAAAAACTATTAGCCAGCAATACAAATAAAGAAGCAACGCAAGATAAAGAATAAAATGAGAGAATATATTATAAAGTGATTTTATTCATTCCAATTGTGTGTGTACAAAACAAAAAGATGAGCTCTCCTTTTATAGTTACATAATCACTCCATGAAATTAATGAAAAATTATGGATCATAATTCCTTGTGAGATAGTGAGAGTTATAGGGAAGCTAAAAGTTGCTAATGGAAGATAGTTGGTAGACTAAGAGATATATGTTATGAACATCTACATTTATTTTAATAAATTCATAACACTCCCCCTTGGAAGTTCATTACAAAGAATATGTCTCATTAAAATCTTTACATAATTGTTATTGTGTAATAACAATCAAATTAATTATGAGAAGATGAAAAGTCAAATTTAAAAGAAAATTTCTCTATTTATTAGATAATAGATAATATACAAAGATGAGAAATGGTAATGCCACATTACCTCTTCAAGTCCCAGCTTTATATATATATATATTTAAATGGTTTAATTTTTCTAGTAGAAACAATAAGTAGGATTTTGCTTAATTTGGGGTTGGAGAAGAATGAGGGCAATGTAACTGAAAGAATGATTCTTGTAATAGAAAAATTTTGAGAATTCTAAAAGAATTGTTTTTCTTTTATTCGTTTGATCCTTGTCCCATACATGCTTCAATTAATCGTGATAATATTTATACATACATGACAAGTAGTAAATGGATATAAAGTAATTAATGCTCAGGGCGCCAAATGCTCTTCCCATTATAGTATATTGATGAAACGTTTTTCTTGTTTAATTTAATTTAAATAAAACAATTTTTCATTACATGGGAGAATCTCCACTTAATTGCGAATGAATATTGGGTTAAAGGCAATATTCCTCAAGATCTAAATGAGTTTTTGAACATGAATTAAACTCATAGATTTCAATATGGTATAATGGACAAATTCACCTATGAGTGGACCCAAATTATCTTTCTACGTGACAAGGATCTAACACAAAAAAAATTGATGTGCACGTAACAGATGTTAATTAAGGAAAAATCCTACATTAATATATGATGAACTTTAGGCTATGGAGATTGAAGTTAATCTCAACTCTTTAACTCTTTATCTCTTGATCTAGCTACACATTCCACATATCTGAAAAAATTGTTCCATAAAAGTAATGTATAATTTTTGTCCCGTCAAAGTATAATAAATATGTCATAACTCTTCTTTACTTTCTCAATACAGATTCAACTTGACCCAAAGTACTTGTAATAATAAAAAACAATGAAATCATACAGAGCGTACAAAAAGGAGACACGTGCAGAGATGATAATTCGATTAATTAATTAATTTTCAAGTTTGGTCTCCGCCAGTTCACGGATTGTAGCGTCAATCTCCCGATGTTTGATGCGCTCGTGCATATAGATAAGCAATTTCTCCGTCGGTGGCAGGGTTTCTTTGATCAAAGGGTTATCCAGAAACTTGCTTTTCCATGCAGTAATGGCTGGAAATCTTTCCGGGTCAAGAAATTGAATGGATGCAATTTCTTCCCAAATTGGTATAAGGTAATTGATCCATCCAATTGCAATTTCCAAATACGCATATTTGTTCTCTCCTCCAAAGTAACTTCTTCCTTTGAGTTCTCCCTCTATCTTCTCCAAAGCTTCCATTGTTTCTTTCAGAGCATCCTCTTTTTCCTCTCCTTTGGCCCACATTGACTTCCATACAGTTTTCATCAGCTAAAAATAAAAAATTAGGAGGCCAAACCAGTATTTTAGTTCAGAGAGAACTTTGACAGAAAAACCACAAACTTGTTTTGAAAAAATCAAATCGAATTTTAATTGAATTCAAAGTTGTAAAAACATTAACACTCACCTTTTCATCTGCAAATTTAGCCCAAAATCGAGCCATGGCTCTTTCATAAGGATCTCGAGGCAGCAACGGATCTTGTGGCCATGTCTCATCGATGTACTCCAGAATAACAAACGACTCAACTATCACTTTGTCATCATGAACAAGCACAGGAACCTTTTTATGAACTGGGTTCAGCTCAAGAAGCCTGGTGCTTTTGTTAAAGATGTCTTCTTCAATGTATTCAAATTCAACACCCTTTAGCTTCAATGCCCATACTACCCTAAACACATAAGGACTAGACCAAAACCCCAAAACCTTCACTTTTGTCGCCATAATCTTCTGCTATTGTGAATGTGAGGTGAGATCTATATACACGCACACGCTCTCTCACTTCTAGATAAGTGGAAAACTAGATTTTTATAATAATTACAAGTTATAAGACAAGATAGACGGCAAATTTTACTACTGTAGATTATTTATTTATTTATTTTTTCGATTGGTTTCATATAAATCTAAGATTCCAACTTTTATGCTACATACGCACGACCTTTAATGTATGTGGAATTTTTCTCGAGAATGCGACACTTCTTGAGAGGCAAGGCATGACTTAATTAACCTGCGTGTGTGTTTTTGCCATTGACGGTGTTGAGTGTTGTGAGGACATTTGAAATTTCAAAAGTCTAGTTTCTAATTTTTTTTTATTTCATTTCAATGTTTTATATGCAAAAATATCCTATGTAGAGATGGGAACTTCTCCCCTTTTTTAATTTGAAAATAGTTCCTTGTTAAAATATTTTTCTAACACTATTTAACAAAAGAATTTAATTTCTAGAGGTGGACATGGGTTAAATTGGATTCAGTTTATAAAAATCTAACTCAATCCATTGTTAATTGGGTTGAGAAGAAATAATAAATTAAATAAATAAACATGTCAAATCCAACCCAATCCAACCCTTAAATTATCGGCAATGGTTTGGTTGGGTTGATCGAATTGATCAAAATTAAAAATACAAAAAAATCAAATATAAAAGTTTAAAAAACGATTTGGAATTTAAAATTAAATTCAAATAGTAAAAAAGCACATAATTCTCCATCATAAAATTAAATATTTTCCATTGTGACCAACATCTAACAATAAATAACATGATGTTATTTTCTTTTTAAATGTTTTTAGAGTTTTTTTCTTTTTAAAATAGATTTCATAAGTTTTATACGATGGATGGTTAAAAAAACAAAAATTATAATAAAAATAAAATTGGGATTAGTTGAGATATTTTAAGAGATAAAAATTAATTTAAAATTTTTAATGGATTTAACTAAAAAGTGGGGGGCTAGTTAGATAAAATAAGGAAGTCAATTATCACCACTTAATAAATTGACCGAATCAACCCATTATAACCCAATCAAACTATATTAATTTAACTAGATTGAATTAGATTAAATTGGGCCTTAGTAAACCCATAGAATTTTCTTGTCTAAATTGTGGCTGCAGTATGATGATTTGGGTGGTGGTACAGTGATGCAGGCCCCAACCCCCAAGATATGGTCAAGGGCTTAAGGCTATCCTGTCTCATGATGCTTGCAGCTCCTCCTGGTAGTATTAAGTCTTCAAGCTATTATTATTTTTGCTTGATTTTCTTTAGAGAGTTGTTATTATTATTATTTGTTAAAATTTAAGTGATGAGATCCACTAAACTATTTTATAAACCCATCTTTTCAAAAGATCTATTATTAAATATATAAAAAAATAATTTTTTTTAGTTATACACCCACTAGGATGCCTAATGCAACCTCTGTCCCTTAACTAAAATTTACTACTCCCATTATTTTACTAAATAAACTCATCTTTGAAACCATTTATACAATTATTTGCAAAATTCTGATAAAAAGAGAGAAGCTTCCTAATTCTTTGTAGGCTTCCAAATTTATGAAGACATAACAGGCAGTTCTTGCATATTATAGAACATAGGCCTAATCATAGGATATCATCTTATTCTTTCTAAATATTTGATTTAAAGATGAAATATACATTACACACAACATTGCAACTTTAATTCTCCGATGCACAAAAGTCGGCATATATCTCTTCTGCTCGCTTGTGAAAATATGCAAGCGTCTTGTCCCTGGGTGGCAAGTTTTCTTTGATGACAGGGTGTTTCAGAAACTTGGTGCTCCATTCAGCAATGGCCGGGAATTTCTAAGTGTAACACCTAAGTGTAACAACAACATTAATAGTCCAACATAAATTCATAATTGATTACATCACAATATCTTGTGATAAATACCTAACTGCAGATCTGTTTGATTATTCATTATTTTTAAGTGTCTTTTCTAATAGGTATAGGCTTTGAAAATGGTTAATTTGTTAAGAGTAAGGCTCGCTTAGATCCTTCTCGAACTAGCTGCTAGTTGTATTCTTTGCAATTCTTTTATTTTAATAAATTTATCATTCTGTGGGTATTAATATATTATACATACAACATGAGATATTCGTTATTTCTAAAAACTTAAAATTTTAAAAAATGAGTGATGCTATATTTATTTAGTTGGAATATTTTGTTTATATTTCAATTTATGTGAAATGATAAAACTTAATAACTAACTAGCACTTAAGTTAATCAAATAATGTCACATCAATTGGAATATAAACTAGTTATCCTAACTAAACTAGTATAACATTATTTTTTTTAGCAACACAATGTTAGTAGAATATAAAAAATGAATGTTCTATACATACCTCCGAATAATTGATGTATATATTTGATATTTTTAACTCATCTTATATTGAGTCCGTCTATCTTATAAAAACCTACTATCATTGTAACATACAATTATTGTAAGGTAATTTTTTTTTTCATCTTATTTTATAGCTTGTAAATCTAAAATCTTTAAGAGTCTGTTTATAGAACTTCTCCTAATTATATGAAGTTAACAAAAATGATAAGAACTAATGTATGATACCCTTTTGAAAACAATTAATTTGCCCAATAATGATACTAGCAACAAAAATTCTAATAGAAAATAAGTTTAATTAATGCTCAGGGGCGCCAAATGCTCTTCCCATTATAGTATATTGATGAAATGTTTTTCTTGTTTAATTTAATTTAAATAAAACAATTTTTCATTACATGGGAGGATCTCCACTTAATTGCAAATGAATATTGGGTTAAAGGCAATATTCCTCAAGATCTAAATGAGTTTTTGAACATGAATTAAATTCATAGATTTCAATATGTTATAATGGACAAATTCACCTATGAGTGGATCCAAATTATCTTTCTATGTGATAAGGATCTAACAAAAACAAAAAAAATTGATGTGCACATAACAGAAGTTAATTAAGGAAAAATCCTACATTAATATAGGATGAACTTTAGGCCATGTTTATAAGATTGAAGCTAATCTTCAACTCTTTAACTCTTGATCTAGCTACAAATTCCATATATCTGAAAAAATAGTTCCATGAAAGTAATGTATAATTTTTGTCCCGCCAAAGCATAATAAATAGGTCATACCTCTTCTTTGTTTTCTCAACACAGATTCAACTTGACCCAAAGTACTTATAAAAATAATAATAACAATAATAATAAAAAACAACGAAATCATACAGAGCGAACAGAAAGGAGACACGTGCAGAGATGATAATTCGATTAGTTTATTAATTTTCAAGTTTGGTCTCCGCCAGTTCACGGATTGTAGCGTCAATCTCCCAATGTTTGACGCGCTCGTGAAAATAGATAAGCAATTTCTCCCTTGGTGGCAGGGTTTCTTTGATCAAAGGGTTATCCAGAAACTTGCTTTTCCATGCAGTAATGGCTGGAAATCTTTCCGGGTCAAGAAATTGAATGGATGCAATTTCTTCCCAAATTGGTATAAGGTAATTGATCCATCCAATTGCAATTTCCAAATACGCATATTTGTTCTCTCCTCCAAAGTAGCTTTTTCCTTTGAGTTCTCCCTCTATCTTCTCCAAAGCTTCCATTGTTTCTTTCAGAGCATCCTCTTTTTCCTCTCCTTTGGTCCACGTTGACTTGTTGGCAGTTTGCATCAGCTAAAAATAAAAAATTAGGAGGCCAAACCATTATTTTAGTTCAGAGAGAGCTTTAACAGAAAAACCACAAACTTGTTTTGAAAAAATCAAATCGAAGTTTTAATTGAATTCAAAGTTGTAAAAACATTAACACTCACCTTTTCATCTGCAAATTTTGCCCAAAATCGAGCCATGGCTCTTTCATAAGGATCTCGAGGCAGCAACGGATCTTGTGGCCATGTCTCATCGATGTACTCCAGAATAACAAACGACTCAACTATCACTTTGTCATCATGAACAAGCACAGGAACCTTTTTATGAACTGGGTTCAGCTCAAGAAGCCTGGTGCTTTTGTTAAAGACGTCTTCTTCAATATATTCAAATTCAACACCCTTTAGCTTCAATGCCCATACTACCCTAAACACAAAAGGACTACACCAAAACCCCAAAACCTTCACTTTTGTCGCCATAATCTTCTGCTATTGTGAATGTGAGGTGAGATCTATCCACACACACACACTCACTTCTAGATAAGTGGAAAACTAGATTTTTATAATAATTACAAGTTATAAAACAAGATAGACGGCAACTTTGACTACTGTGGACTATTTATTTATTTATTTATTCGATTGGTTACATATAAATTAAAGATTCCAACTTTTATGCTACATACACACGACCTTTAATGTATGTGGAATTTTTCTCGAGAATGCGACACTTCTTGAGAGGCAAGGCATGACTTAATTAACCTGCGTGTGTGTTTTTGCCGTTGACGGTGTTGAGTGTTGTGAGGACATTTGAAATTTCAAAAGTCTAGTTTCTAATTTTTTTTTTTCATTTCAATGTTTTATATGCAACAATATCCTAGGTAGAAATGAGAACTTCTCCCCCTTTCTTAATTTTAAAATAGTTTCTTGTTAAAATATTTTTCTAAGAATATATTACAAAAGAATTTAATTTCTAGAGGTGGACATGGATTGAATTAGATTCAGTCAAACTCAATTCATTGTTAATTGAGTTGAGAAGAATTAATAAATTAAACAAATAAACATGTCAAATCCAACCCAATCCAACTTTATGGAGACATAATAGGCTGTTCTTGCATATTATAGAACATAGGCCTAATCACAGGAGATCATCTTATTCTTTCTAAATATTTGATTTAAAGATGAAATATACATTGCACACAACAATACACCCTTAATTCTCCGATGCACAAAAGTCGGCATATATCTCTTCTGCTCGCTTGTGAAAATAGGCAAGCGTCTTGTCCCTGGGTGGCAAGTTTTCTTTGATGACAGGGTGTTTCAGAAACTTGGTGCTCCATTCAGCAATGGCTGGGAATTTCTGAGAATCAAGAATTCGCATGGATCCATCAGCTTCTTCCCAAACAGGAAGCCAGTAACTGATCCATCCAATTGCAAGGTCCAAATAACCAATGCTATTTCCTCCGATGAAGTTCTTTCCTCTGAGTTCTTCTATCTTTTCCAAGGATTCTATTGCTTCTTTCATAGTCTTTTGTTTCTCCTCTCCTTTGCTCCACATTGCCTTATATGCTGAATCCAAAAGCTGACCAAACAATTGCCGAGATTAGTAAATTGGAATATTTCAGTAGAATAAAAAATGAGTACTATTGATTCGTAAATTTGCTGTTTGTAAGCAGGGGCGGAGACAGACTTGGAAGTTACCGAGGGTACGTATAGTGTTCATGTTTGAAGCAATAGGGCCAAATCAGAAAAACAATTGAAAAGAAAAAAAGAATTAGTACTAGAATTGTCTATAGAAAATATCAGTATTATAATATTGTCAATAAGCAGTAAATAAGTAAGTTGCCTTTGAGGGACAGTCCAATGGTAGAAATTGTTCAAGAAATCGAAGGTAATATAATCAATTGATGCATGTATGATATGTGTAATTAAATTTAATATAACCACGATTTGCATGATGATCTTTCAAAATAAATGTACATATGTCATATCATCATTTGTTTGTTGTGTTTTTACTCTAAAATATACTTTGAAAGCTCTTTTACTCTACCCTGATTGATTTTATTTAAAAATAAATAAATTTTACTCATCACCCTCTTACAAATGCCAAAACAATCCTTCATTCCGGAAGTAAATACTTATTTTCTTTCTAAACCCATAAAATTTCATCATTCTGGTATCGTTCTTGTTTACTAAAGCCATAACTACATTTTAATTTAGGTACAGTGAAGATTGAAAGGATGCTTTAATCACAAACCCAACTTTTGCCTTTATGTATGTTCTTCTATATGAGTGGTGCCTGCACAATTTATAGTTTTGTTAACGTCCGTTATTCATTTTTTTTAGAAATATTTTTTTTTGTCTTGGATTGAATTCATATCAATTTGTTGACGATGAAGAATAAAATTTTTAAGATGAATTAGTAGTTGTATGGTGTTTAGGAGTAACAAACACTAATGTCCTCATTGATAAATTATTCAGGGTTGTTTTAATAACGTAAAGTTTTATTAAATTAAGAGTGTCCAAAATATAAATTAGAGTGCAAATAATCTCATCTAAATTATAAACTTATATAAGGTCCAGCAAAACATAAAATTAACATAGATACTAAGGCCTTATTTCGAATTGAGGGTGGACAATTGTACCTTAAAAGTTATAACACTAAAGTGTTTAGTGAACACTAGGTGTTGTAGTTCGAAAGTTAAGTTGATTTGATTTTATACTTCTATAATGAAAAATCTATTATGTTTTTAATAATTTTGTCAAAATTATTATTTAAAAATTATATTTACTATATAAACTTTTATTTTATAATTATATTTTTTTTAAAACAGCTGCTATTTAAAAGTTACAACACCTCAATACCAAATAGAGTTTGATATTGGGTAAAATTTTCATTAAAATTTTGCTATATGTATACCTCTCAACTATCAAATAAGTTGAAACCCCAATTACTTCTGAATTGACTCCAATATATGCAAATTAAAGATTGCTTGGTGTTATTAGAAATATATAATCAAATGAAATCGAAATTTTGTTAACTTCCCTCGTACCACCAAAGTTTGTGAAAAAGAAATGAAAAAATAAAATCGAAGTTCCAGTTGAATTCAAAATTGTATAAATCGTTTAATCGTAAGAGTGAAAACGATTAACACTCACCTTTTCATATGCAAATTTAGCCCAAAATCGAGCCATGGCCCTTTCATAAGGATCTTGAGGTAATAAAGGATCATGTTGCCATGTCTCATGGATGTACTCCAGAATAACAAACGAGTCAACTATCACTTTGTCATCGTGAACAAGCACAGGAACTTTTTTATGAACTGGGTTCAGTTCAAGAAGCCTGGTGCTTTTGTTAAAGATATCCTCTTCAATGTATTCAAATTCAACACCCTTTAGCTTCAGTGCCCATACTACTCTAAACACAGGAGGACTAGACCAAAACCCTAAAAGCTTCACTTTCGTTGCCCTAATTTTTTTTTTCTTCTGCTATTGTGAATGTGAGATGATATTTCTATGGATTTATAGACAAACCAAAACTAGTTTTTTATAATAGTTACAAGACAAGATAGACAGCAGCTTTGACTGTATAGATTAGTTTTATTTTTTTTGAGTTGTTACTTAGAAAAGATTACAACTCATTTTTAGAAAAATGTTATATACATGGTCCACCAAACTACCCCATAATCTCTTTTTCTTTTTTTTTAATGAATAACTCGCGTATCTAGACAAGACCGCAACTTTGATTCTAAATAAACTCATCATTTTACTGAATAAAATTCATCAGTTAAACCATTTATACAACCATCATCAGGCATCAAAGACCTCACATGAGTTGCAAAATTCTGACAAAAGGAAAGACGCTTCTAATTATTTGTAGGCTTCCAAACTTATGGAGACATAGTAGGCAGTTCTTGCGTATTACAGAATCGAGGCCTAATCGCAGGAGATCAGCTTATTCTTTCTAATTATTTGTTTAAAGATGAAATATATAGTACACACAACATCACAACTTCAATTCTCCGATGCACAAAAGTTAGCATATATTTCTTCTGCTCGCTTGTGACAATAGGCAAGCGTCCTGTCCCTGGGTGGCAAGTTTTCTTTGATGACGGGGTGTTTCAGAAACTTGGTGCTCCATTCAGCAATGGCTGGGAATTTCTGAGAGTCAAGAATTCGCATGGATCCACCAGCTTCTTCCCAAACAGGAATCCAGTAACCGATCCATCCAATTGCAAGGTCCAAATAACCAATGCTATTTCCTCCGATGAAGTTCTTTCCTCTGAGTACTTCTTCTATCTTTTCCAAGGATTCTATTGCTTCTTTCATAGCCTTTTGTTTCTCCTCTCCTTTGCTCCACATTGCCTTATATGCTGATTCCAAAAGCTGATCAAACAATTGAAAAGATTAATAAATCAGAATATTTCAGTAGAATAAAAAATGAGTATTATTAATTTGTAAATGTGCTGTTTGTAAGCAGGGGCGGGGACAGAATTGAAAGTATTCGAGGGTAAAGTGTTGGATGTTTAAACTAACAGGGGACAAAATCAGAAAAACAATTGATATAAAGAATTGGGAGCCCCTATGTTACATGAAATATAACATACACACTCCACAACAACCACACAAATTATGTTGTCATGTAACATAGCATTTGCCTAAAGAATTATACATTAGCTCTGGATCTGTGATAAAAATGAGCAGTAAATAAGTTGACGTCAAGGGACAGACCAATTACTGCAACCGGAATTTTCAATTCGACAAATTTGTGACGGAAATATTACAAAATTTGAAGAGGTTGCAAACATAAAAAATATAAGGGTGAGGTGACTCTAAAATTAATTTTGAACACTCTTTTATTCTACAGATTCATTCATTTGACTTCAAAATATAAATGTTACTTAGTATATTTTTGTAAATGCTAAAACAGCTCTTTTATTAACTGTCTCGTTCGTTTAGTATAACTTATATAATGATTATAAATATTTATTTAATTTCATTAAATGTTTTTAAATTTTTTATTGTTGTTTAGTGGTTTTTTAATAGAGTTTTGTACATTAATAAACTATTTTGCCACTAATAGAAAAGGTTCAAATTTTGAGATTTTAAGAGCTGAAAAGCTTTTTTAAAATATAAAAATATCTAAAATATTCTTTTCTTATTTGACAATTTTATTTCATTCATTTCATGACATAACTATAAAAAAAATTATCTATTAAAGTGATTTTATAATTTTTAATAAAAACTCTTATTGACAATTAAATAACTACAAATTTTCAATAAAAACTTTACTTATAAAAGTTTAATAACAAAAGCTCTACTAACCTCCACTTAAATAAGTTATGTTAAAAAAGCTATACCAAAAAACATCTAAAATTATTCTTTTAATAATATCATTTTCTTTTTAAACCCATAAAATTTCATCATTATGTTATATCCATCATTTTTGTTTACCAAAGCGATAAATATGTTTTGATTTAGATAAAGTGACAAATCCAACTTTTGCTTTGATATTCTTCCATGTGTTTTGATTTAGTTAAAGTGACAAATCCAAAGAATGTATTTTTTTTTATTCTTCTAAATAAACAATTTCAAAAAAGCAAAATTAGTAATAGAGTTGTACATATTTCTACAGAAAATATTAGTAATATCAGTCAGTAAACAATAATAAAGCTTTCTTTAAGGGACAATCCAAAATTAATGGCGGAACCAATCTTTTAAATTGGACTTCGAGAGAACTTTAATTCCAAAAAAAATATCACAGGTTAGTTTTGAAAAATTCAAATCGAAGTTCTAATTGAATTCAAAGTTGTATAAACTTTAACAGTCACCTTTTCATCTCCAAATTTAGCCCAAAATCGAGCCATGGCTTTTTCGTAAGGATCTTGAGGCAGCAACGGATCTTGTGGCCACGTCTCATCGATGTACTCCAGAATAACAAACGACTCAGCTATCACTCTCTTGTCATGAACCAGCACAGGAACTTTTTTATGAACCGGGTTCAATTCAAGAAGCTCGGTGCTTTTGTTAAAGATATCTTCTTCAACGTATTCAAATTCAACCCCCTTTAGTTTCAGTGCCCATACCACCCTAAACGCAAAAGGACTACACCAAAACCCTAAGAGCTTCACTTTTGTTGCCATAATTTTTTTACTTCTTCTATTGTGAATGTGAGATGATATTTCTATGCATTTATAGACAAATGAAAACTAGTCTTTTATAATAATTACAAGACAAGATAAACAACACTTTTGACTCTGTAGATTAGGCTGTTTCTTCGAATTATTCATAGACATGATTCCAGCTTTAGAAAAATGCTACATACATGGTCCACCAAACGACCTTATAGTCCCATCTTTTTTTTTTATATATATAATAATTCACACACTTATTAAAGTTCGAACTCAAGATCTGAATTTTAAGAATGCCACACTCCTTACTACCAGAGCTAAACCTTAACTTCCAAAATTCCAATTTTTTTAATAGACTAAAAAAAACTTTTACTTCTACACTCTCTTCAACGCTTAATACCCCCAACTCAATTAAATTTTAATTCTAACACTATTTTACTAAATTAACTCGTTAAAATCATACATATATGCATACATACATGCATACACACACATACATATAAACATATATATACATACACATATGTATATATATATATTGAGTAGTTAGAAAATTCTGATAAAAAAGGGAAGACTTGAATTAACAATGTCAACATTTTGAATAAAACTCCTTAATTCTTTGAAGATTTCCATATTTATGAAGAATAATAGGCAGTTCTAGTGTATACATAGATTTTGGGGCTAATCACAAGAGATTTTATTCATAAAATTGTCAAACATCTATCAGTAAATTATGATATGAAATTTCCAATTTTAAGCTTTGGTATTACATTGCTTGGTAAACATTAGTGGCTATAACTTGCAAGCTAAATTGATTTGATCCATCACTTGTATAATTAAAAAATTTATAATATCTCTACCATTTTGTAAATTATTATTTAAAAATCATATTTACCATAAACTATTAATTTTTATTTTATAGTTATAATTTTTTTCCATAAAATTATCGTTTACTTTTAAACTATAGTACATCAATACCAAACAGGGCCTATATACATATATTTAGAATGGACAAAACTATCTTGCAACAGTAGTAGTGTACCACAATAATGCTCTATTACACAATAGTCCTTATTTTTTGAAAATAATAAATTGCAGGTTTTGAAATTTTGACATATAAGCCCTAATTAAAAAATAATTTATCATTTTCTCTCTTGTTTTCTATGGTTTAATATTAATCCTGGTTATTTTTTTCTCCTCCACGCTTCTTTATTTTTTAATTTGGTTTCTTCTTCAATTTTTTTTTAAAATAGAATTTCGTAGATAATTTTTATATTTTTGAATTTTCAAAGACAATGAGAGGATTTGTTAAAAAATAAAAAATAAATAAGAGGAGTTTTTAGCAGATCAATCAATTAGATTTGGTCTAATATTGGTTGTGTTTGGTCTGTTTTTAAGTTGATTTCATTATAGTTATTGTCTACTGATCTCTCAAAGATAATAAGCTTATTTGGCTACTTTTTAATACAATCAATTGGTTTAATGATCAAATTTTGCAAACTAAATCTGAGTTATCCTAGAACTTTAAAAATCTTGTGACTATTGTCCTTTAGTATTAGTATATGATTAGAATACATTTACTTTTATTTTTTAATTTATTAACTACCAATTACTTCGTTTTTTTTTTTTTTGAAAAACATTAGATCATGAGGGAATCCTGATTTAACTACCTTAAATAAAAAAGTTTCAATCATTAAAGTTAGAAAGAAAATCCTGTCAAAAATTTATTAGGATTTAACTAGCTTTATTTGAATTTGATTGAATACGTGCAAACACTAAAACAACTTACTCATCTCAACTTGTATTATTAAAAGCTTAAACCATAAATTTTTGACCTAATTTGAAAGAAGTTTAACTAAACACTGAGTAACTATTTTAAGTTTTGACTAATCAGACAAACTTTACTTTATTTATTTCTGTCCCTTTTACCAAAAAAAAAATCATTTTTCATTTTGGTTCATAAAAATCAAATTGACAAAGTTATTAGAAATCTTTACATGAATTTTATCATTATTAAACTCATTATAAGTCTCTACAAATTTTACCAAATATACATAAAACGATAAGGAAAATATTACTCTACCAATACTCAGGTCCATTATGTTCCCATCAAAAAGCTAGAGAAATAAAAACAGATAAAATAGTAACTCAATATTTTTCTATTCAATTTTAATGTTATGTACTTTCTCAATATTATGGATAATTAATTATAGAAGTAGATATGGAAATAATAGCAATAATAAGAGAATTATAAAATATTGATGTATTTGCGGAATAAATCAAGGGATTTGTCTTCCTGAAGTTCGTAGGCTTTATTGTATTTAAGAGGTTGTGGCTCTCATGGATGCGCAACAGAATCATGCACTATAATTACCCAATATCAATAATAAAAATCCTCTCAAAATTCCCTACATCTTTTGTAGTGATTTGATTGCCTAATTCACTCAGTAGCAATAAACCACTGCCCTAGAATCTTGTCAAAGTCTATTCAAGTTGCAATTAAACCAATTACCAATTTGAGGCTCCAAAACTGATTCCAACTTAGCTCTAGGTCAATGATGACTAAAATAGAAGATTAAACTAAACAAGAAGTAACTAATAATCACACAAAGAACAAAATTTAACGTGGTTTGGCTGTGCACGAAATGCATGTTGAGTGTTAGAAAATGTATATTTATAAAGGAGAAAATCATCATTTTACATTTCAAGTCTTACTAACAACCCTTACTTTTATGTATTTAAGCTTCTTGTAATTTAATTATATGTGTTTTATTTTAATTAAGTATTTTATGTATTTTAGGGGCATCATAGTCATTTCACAATAAATGAGAGATCAGACGGCAAAACGGACATCACTTTTGAACTCAAGACGGTCGAAAACCTTAGGAGGAGCATAAAAGGAAAAATGGTATTGTTCACATGTACGGTACTGTTCACGACACTGTTCACATAGACGGATCAATGACGTGGCATTGACTGATAATGTGGCATTAACTGATGAGGTGTCACGATCTTGTTGGACTAAAATTCTTATGCACTGTTGATTGGTGACATGGCAGCATGTTAGTGGACCAAAAATTGCGCGTACGATACATGCATATACACAGGATTATTTTCAACCAACCGCGTTTGCTGTTCAAGCGGGGTCAAACCGTGTCACTGTTCAAACCGCGTACTGTTGACTGATGACGTGGCACAATCCTGAGCGTCCGAAATGTTTTTAATCCAATGGCCATGATTTACTCAATGTATCTATAATATGGGGGCCTCCCCCCCTAATTTGATATCTCTGAATCTATTTTTGGGCTCCATTTTCTGTAATTTCTTCTCTATCTTGTATTTTTTACGTATTTTAATAAATTCTCATTTTGCCCCTAGTTCAATTATGAGTAGCTAATTTTCTTTTAAGCTTGGGTTGAAGGTGAAGTCTCAACATGTGTCATGGGCTTTATTTGGTAAATTTATTTTCTCTTTCCCTCTAGTTTTTGTGGATGTTTTGACTTCTCGTAGACAAATAATAATAATTTTATCTAGATACCGCCCTGGTTTCACCGACTCCCTAGTACAAGATTATTATTATTTAGCACGATAAGCCCTTAGCACCATATTGATTAGAGTGTGGTTCATGAGGTGTGGATTCCCCCCCCCCCCATGATTTAATTGACATTAATAAGGAATATTTAGCCCATGATGCATGTTGATACAGATCCAGATACCAAAGTGCCGTATTTTAATAGAATTCTCTTCAATTTATTTTCGTCATTTCAATTCCAATTTTAAGATAATCTAAGTCACTTTCACCACAAATCCAACCACCCATTTACAAAATTAATTCTACACACAATTAAAATTCACCTCCTCGTGGGATCGACACTCGTCACCATTAGTCTATTCTACAATAGATTCGTGCGCTTGCAAGTTCAATAAATTTTGCACAACAATGCACAATCTACATCCATAGGAGAAGCCACAGAAAATGTTTTATTGATGATTCAAGATGACAATTACAGAGGCTCTATACAAGAGATTACAAGCAAAAAGAAAATTCTCTCTCACTCTTCAATCTCTCTAGAAACCTCTTTCGAAATTGATTTGTTTTCCCTTCAACAATCAGCCTTTATACCCTTGATGATTGCACAGCTTCTGGACGTGTGTATAACGACTTTATAATAGCTTTGATTCCCTTCCTCACATGTTATTTCAAGTGCTTCACTTAAGCTTGCCCAAAACGACAGAAACCAGTGTCGTTTTTGCTTAAGTTTAGAGAAGAGAACAACACACACAATGCACGTGACTCGTAAATGATTTTACTTACCCAAAACACGGCCGTCTTAGAGCTTCTAGTTTTGGATTCATTTCATTTTAGTCCACATTTTCTTTATTCATATTATTTAATAATTTAGCCAGTAAATTAAAATATTTACTAAAAGAAATAAAATAAACAACCAAAATAAAAAGAAAAAAAAAACATTAAAATCTAATGAGAACTCATGGGTGGATGAGAAGGAGAGAGGAGGATGACTTTTGATCGGGGTGGGAGAGTAAAATAATAATAATTATATTCTATTGAGCAATAGTTAGAAAATCTACCCTTAGAATTATTTCAGCTTAATTAGACATAATCAGTCACTGTCTTCCATACCTAAATCATGACTGCACGTCATAATCAAATTCTATCATAATTAAATTGTGCAGACCAGAGAGGAAAATGTAAATTAATAATTAGTTTAATTTTGGATTGGTCCCCTTGTAAATTCATTATCTTCTAATCACCCTCCCTTATTTTGAAAATCTCAACGTAATACTTTTTTGTAAGAAGGTCAAAAAAAGAAAATCATCAATCCACCTCATTTTTTTCCTCATCTTAAAAAAAGGGGATAACTTGAGATTTTTCAAAAATAAGAGTTGATTTAAAGATAATTAATTCACAAGAGAGGTAATCGGAAATTTACTCTTAACCCTTAAGAGGATAAAATATGAATGAAGAAGATAATTTAATCGAAAGAGTAATTTTATAGATGAAATTGAAAGAAAAGATACAAAGAAAAAGGAAAATACAGTACAAGACTCTCCACACAACATCACACTACCAGTTGAACACCTTAATTAATAAGCAAAACATAACATGATGGCGATCTCCAAAAGAGTCTCTTATTAGTTAACTTAATTTCAAGCTTAAAATAATTAGTTGTTGGACGCTGATGATACAAACTCATGGACTTGGCGGAAAAACGGAAGCAAGCTCTCAGTGGATGGTAAGTTTTCTTTGATGACAGGGTGATTGACAAACTTGGTGGTCCATTCAGCAATGGCTGGAAATTTCTGAGTGTGTGTTTGCATTGAACCGGCTTCTTCATAAATAGGCAGCCAGTAACCGATGACTCCAAATACAATGTCCAAAAAACCAATGCTCTCTCCTCCGACAGCACTATTAAACAGGCTGCTCTTCTCTTTGATTGCTCCATCTATCTTTTCCAATCCTTCTATTACTTCTTTTTCAATCTTCTCTTTTGCCTCTCCTTTCGCAATGAATGCCGCAAATGCTTTATTCCAAAACTAAAAATAGTAAAAGATAATATGATTTAAAAAAAAAAAAACAACTATGGGATAAAATTACTTTTAGCTTCTAAGATCCGGGTTAAAAGTCACCGTTGCTAAACAGCTAGCTAGTTAAGTTTAACAGATCCTAAGCATCCCTTTGGTTCTGTTAAACATCCCTCTGGTACTGTGATGTCGTGAATTTCAAGCTAAAATTGCTATAGAATAAAAACTCCAGTTGTGAAACAAAAGTTTGATGTTGTTTAACTTTTAACATAATAATTTTAGCACAATCGAGGTAGTATAAATAGGTTTTTCATCAAGGAATCAAGGACAAGGGTATAGAACAATCTTACTTCTAAACTAAAGCAGAAAGTATTTACTAAAAATTACTGTTGTTAGACAACAGTACCAAATGATCTTGTATATATATATAATAGATAGATTTCCACAAACATCAACATATGTATATCAATAATAATACATCTATAAATTGCTGTACATGTATAAACTTTTTTGTATAATGTAAAATAAGTGCTTACGTGACATAAAAGTATTGGTTGGTTGAAAGCAAACTCATATAATTAATTTCATTAATTACTTTTACTTTTCAATCAATCTCTTCATGTCAAGTAAGTCACTATTTAGATTATATGATAAAGTTTGTATAATAGTCTGTAGAGATATTATTATGTATGTATGTATATAAGTAACCAGTAGAGAATTCTTATTAAATTGAGAAATACTTACCAAATCATCTACAAATTTAGCCCAGAAACGAACCGTGGCTCTTTCGTAAGGATCTTGAGGCAACAAAGGATTATTCTGCCATGTCTCCTCGATGTACTCAAGAATAGTCAATGACTCATTGATCGGCTTCTCGCCATGAATAAGCACAGGAACCTTCTTATGAATTGGGTTCGATTCTAGAAGTTTGGGACTTTTGTTGAAGGGATCTTCTTCAAAGTATTCGTAATCAACGCCCTTCAGCTGCAGTGCCACTTTTACCCTAAACACAAACGGGCTTGGCCAAATCCCTAAGAGCTTGACTTCTGTAGCCATGTTTTCGGTGCTTGATCTTGATCTTTCAGTGATGATATGATTTTGATCTGATGATGAGATGATATTTTGTCTTTCAACTTCTTGTATTTATTTGCAGAAGCCACGAGTAGAGTAGACTTTGAAAGCTTCAACTTACAAGGTATGAATGTGATTGATACGCCAATTTGGCTATAAAATAAGAACAATATCGACTGTTCCAAAAGAGATTTAATAATATTATTAATACATGGATATTTGTTTATATACAGCTAAACAAATAATTTAACTATTGTTTAATTAGGATCTAACAACTATAGCCTTTAATTACGCAAGTTGCGTGAGGCATTATAGTAAAACCCCTGATTTATATTATTCTAATGAAGAAGACTTTGACTAATAACTCATTCTGAATTCACATACTGCTTTATTATTAATTAATTACTTTTTCTCATTATAAAAACTACAGTTTCAAAAAGCTTGAGAAGTGACGAGATCTCTTACGTTTGCTGCGGTTTGCAAATATAAAATAATGGCGGAGAGCTAATCATTCTACGCAGGTTTACACTAAGTGTGTTTGATATACTGAATTGTATTATAGTTTTATTATTTAATATTATATTACATTCGGATCATTGCATTAAGTTGCAATGTAATAAATTAAAATAATATTATTTAAATTTATTGATATTTTAGAGTTTTATTATTAATTTTTGAAATTAAATATTAAATAATTATTTTTATCTATTAACTGTTAAAATACTAAATAATTTAATAATATGCTATTATTAAACAATAAAATATTACAATATTATGTAATAATATTCATAATATTATATTATAATATAGTATAATTCAATATTACAGTGTAAAAACAAATACTATATAATTTAAGGAAAAAGAATTAAAATAATTTTATCTAATGAAAGTAAAATAATTTATTATCATTTATTTATTGAATATTTAATTTTATTAATATCTTATATTATTATTTAAATTAAAATTTTATTTAAATAATAAATTAATATTTAATAAGTTTAAATTTGGTATAATTTATTAAATAATAAAAGCTAAATAATTATATTTTAAAATATAAATAGCATTTTAATGCAATACAGTCTAAATCCTATTCTTTTATGAGTTTGTTTTATAGACCTTTCATTACAATAGTCACTTTTCTAATGGAATGCAATCCAATTAGAAATTGCAACAAAACATGGATTGGCATGAGAACTTTGTTTAATGCAATGCAATACAATTTAATGCAAGCTGTCAAATGCACCTTAAGGAAATAATCACCTTAAATTGAATACGTAAGACATAGAAAATTCACAAAATAGTTAAAAGTAGAAGTGGTTTTAAGATTATTTATTATAGGGTTATTATCTTCTTATTACTTTAACTATGCCGACTATCAAACAACTGTAACAATAATAGCAATGTAACATTTTTTTTTAATTGAAAATTAGAAATCACATGAAGATCATTTCCAACAAATTCCATATTTATATGCTCATAATGGTCATGATTTTTTTTTTTTCATATGTGTATAACATAATGGACTATCTGGTTAAATTGATAAAAATTTCTTATAAGAGAAACAAACAATTCAGGAGTTTGAATTGCGCTCTGAAGAAATTGGATTACCGTTCAGATATAATAAAACTAAAATGAAAATTCTTCGGAAATTTGCACATTTAAACACTTAATTAGTATCATGTGCCCTTGGGGGACCAGAGGGCCGTGTACATACAATCATCAATTGTTGTAATATCAATATGCATTCTTTTTTATCCTAGATTAAGGTCAAATTGGGTGTCAATTATTTTAATATCAATGTGCATTCTTTTTTATCCTAAATTAAGGTCAAACTTGGCGTCTCAATGTTACCTTGTAATTAAGTTGAAGGCTCGAAGCTTTTAAAGTCAACCAGTCAACCTGTGCTTAACCAATTTATAAAAAAGGGGGTTTAATTATTAGACACAGAATATCATCTCATCATCACCACCACAAGAAATAAATCATCTCATCACAAAGCATTACAGAGATCAATTAATTATCAGCGAAAATAATATGGCCAAAGAAGTGACGCTTTTGGGGCTTTCGACAAGTCCATTTGTGTTCAGGGTAAAAGTCGCTCTGCAGCAGAAGGGTGTTGTTGATTATGAATACATTGAAGAAGATATCTTTAACAAGAGCCCCAGGCTCTTGGAACTGAACCCAGTTTATAAGAAGGTTCCTGTGTTCATCCATGGCGAGAAAGTGGTCAATGAGTCGTTGATTATTCTTGAGTACATCGATGAGACATGGCAGCAAAATCCTTTGTTGCCTCGAGACCCTTACCAAAGAGCCATGGCTCGTTTCTGGGCTAAATATTCAGACGAACTGGTAAATATGACTTGCGTACTGCTTACTTACCTCTCAATTTTATTTGTATATATGTTTTATGGTGTTGTAGTTTAAAAGTTAATCGACTAGTTATATGTGAAATAGAAGTTGATATAGGTGTTATGAATGACTTCTAAATTTAATAATTTTGATAAAATAATAACTATCATATGATTTTTTTTTTTATTAAACAACGTAAATTGTCAAACTACAATAACAAGTGTTTACTGATCGAATTGTGCCAGATGCGCCAAAAAGAGATTTTGTAAATTATTTCTTTTCCCGTATTTGTTGGTTTCAGATGATGAAAGCATTCATGGCTCTGGTTTTGAAAGGAGAGGCAAAGGAGAAGAATGCGAAAGAATTTGCAGAAGGATTGGAGAAGATAGAAGGGGAATTCAAGGGAAAGAGCGGCTTGTTGTTTGCTGAAGGAGAGGGCAATATTGGGTATTTGGAACTTGCATTTGGTTGGATTCTTTACTGGCTGCCTGTTTGGGAAGAAGCTGGATCCTTTCAAATTCTTGACCCTCAGAAATTTCCAGTCATCAATGAATGGAGCACCAAGTTTGTGAATCACCCTCTCATCAAAGAAAACTTGCCGGCCAGGGACCGGATGCTCGTCTATTTCCGCAAACTCAGTGAAGAGTTCTTTACCTTATTCCGGGCATAGAGCATCCAAGAATTATTGATCAAATAATATTTGTGCTAATAAGGGTGGTGTTGTGGTGTGCAATGACTTGTATTTTCCTTTCTCTTTGCATCTTTATTTCAATTTTGTAATAAAATTACTCTTTAATTAGTTAAAATTATCTCACTCTTCTTCATTCATATTTCATGTTCTTAATTGGGATCTGGAATCCGGTAGCTGTGAAGCAAAGACAACAAGAATTGCTTTCTGATAAGAGGGATAAAAATAAAAATAAAAATAAAAATTGAGATCTTTACAAGTTGGAAAGGAAAAAGCTAGCCTTGCTTTCCCCAAATAGTGGGTTTGAATGGACAGGGATTTGTCTGTGGTATACCCCAAAAATAGGGTATTTGTCTAAAAATACCCCCATACTTAAAAATTATCTGTATATGCTTTTTTTTATGTGCAGTTACGAAATTAGCCTAATGAAAAACCTAAATCAACCAAACTACCACAACCAATTAACAAAACCCCCAATTCTCTCACGAACAGAACAACGTCTCCTTCAACCCTTCTTCTGGATTTCTCTTTCTTCATTTTATAAATCCCTGCAATTTTACAACAATTCTTCTACACGCCCTAAAACGCAAAAAACAAGTAAATCGACGCAAAACCGTAATTCCCCCACTCTCCTTCAGCGTCTCATCTTCCATTTTACAACAACTCTTCTACACTCTCGTCGAAACGCGGCAAAATAAGTAAAACGAGAAAAATTGAAGGTAATTTATCAATTTAATATCTGTGGAAATGTTAGGTGGGACTAAGATTTTACTTTCCATCCATGAGGAGTATATGGCCCGGTTAAGCGAATTGAGTTTTGAGTGAATGCAGATGGCAACGTGTACATTTTGTTGTTTTGTTCGTCTCCAGAATTTCATTTTTATTTAAGTAGACCACATTTGCACACACGGCAACTTTCTCTCCTTGCAAGGTTCTTGAATCTTTAATTCTTTTTGGGCAAATTACACATATAAAATGCGCATCAATTTCGATTTTGGTGTCATTTCTATCGAGAAATAATCAACCCAACTTCAATACTTACAGTTGAGAACTAAGACTAGGAGTTGTCTTGAAATTAGTTCATGAAGCTGTGATAAAGTCATTGAACAAATTAATTGCAGTTTATTTGATTAATAATGTTAGATTAGAAAAGAGAAAAAGAGGAATAACTTGTGGTTTACAAATTTGTCAGGAAAAATGTGTTACTGCCAAAATGTGTTTCTGTTACCAGTATTTTGGTTTGAAATTGGGAAGTACTTCAATGCTGAAATCACAATATGAGAACTGAGATGCCTCTGTATAATACCTGCAAATACTTCAATGCTGAAATCACATAAAATAGCCATAACTAAAGTTGATTCAGGAGCTGAACAGTTCACTGTTGATACATCTCACCAATTAATTTGTTTATATTTTTTTATTGATTTCGTTTAATTAATTGTATTCTACTATGTGTAGTGTATGGTTGTGATTTGCAGCTCAATTTCCTTTTTTTAGTTGTTATTATAATCTAACCTCCAATGCAGTTGTGTAAAGAATTTCTTTACATGACTTTTACTATGGAGTCGTGTAAAGAATTCTCCAATGCAGTTGTGTAAAGCATTTATTTACCTGACTTTTACCCCGAAGTCGTGTAAAGAATTCTTTACACAACTGCTGTCGTGTAAAGAATTTCTTTACCTGTCGAGTAAAGAATTTCATACACAACTGTTGTCGAGTAAAGAATTCTTTACACGACTGTTGTTGTGTGATGAATACTTTACTCGACAGCAGTCGGGTATGAACATTTTACTTCACTATATTCGCATAATTAGTTCTTTACTGGACTGTAGTTTGTAAAGAATTCTTCACTGGACATGCGTTGGGTATGAACACTGTATTTCCAATGTTACAAAAAATCTATAGTTTATATAGTAGATTGTAGATCAATGCATGTTTTACTCGACTGTAGTCGTGTAATGAATGATTTACTCGACTAGTATGTCGTGTAATTTTTATGATTGGTTTAAAATATATTATTATGTAACTTTTCAATCATTTTATATATTGATTGATAAATGTTTTTGTATTTATGCAGATGGAACCAAAGATCAAGGAATCTGAATACTTCAAAGCAAAGATTTCAAATCGATCATCACTACAAGCAGTGAAGGACATTAAAGATAAACTCTCTGAGGCGCAGAAAAATATTTTCGTTCTTGTTTGATCATTTTTGATGTGAAAGAGTTAAAGTTTTCTGCTCAGTTACTCCACAGCATATTATTGAGAGAAGTGAAATCAGATGAAAATGCAATGTGGTTTAGGATCGGACGAAAAAATATTCGATTTTCATTGGAGGAGTTTGCCTTGGTGACAGGCTTAGATTGCAGTCCATCGTATGAGCCCGATACTGAAAATAATGATGATGATTACACAATAGTTGATGAGTTCCTAGATGGAAATTGTGCAATCACAACACAAGAACTTCGTACAAAGTTCTTGCAGGCTAAGTCAACTGATGACATGAAAATGGTCAAGCTGGCCATGTTGTATTTTGTTGAGTCCGTGTTACTTGGAAAGGAGAATAGAAATCATATCAATGAAACTAATGTACTCCTTGTGGACAATTTTACCGAGTTTAATGAATTTCCCTGGGGACGCATTTCTTTCAAGATGACCATTGATAGTTTGAGAAAAGGCGTTGCAGTGTGGCGAAGAAGAAGTCAACTGCGGATTCTAAATACAAGGGAGCAACGTATAGTGTACATGGTTTCCCTCATGCTTTTATGGTAACAAAACTAAACTAATTTATTAATCGCTTATTGAGTATTATCTTTCTATTTAGAATTTACCAATTTTTTTGCTGAAAATAAATTGTGTCAATGATTATACAGGTGTGGGCATATGAAGCAGTTTCCGTCATCGGTGATAAATGTGCAAAGCGTTATGGTGATTTATTTCCAAGGATTTTGAGATGGAAATCAACAAAGCCTAAAGAGTTTGAAGAGATTCAAATGAATGTATTGAATAAAAAAGCCTCCAGGATGGTTTTCATAGAAAAATTACATGCTACCGGAGATGTCGAGGCAAATAAGCATTACATGAGCTATTTTAGTGAAGATGAGTGGCTTGAAGAGATCGGTGAAGAGAATGATAATGCTATTGAGTCAGATAGTCATGCAGAAGAAAATCCTTCACATGAAGATAATGAATCACATGATAGTGAGTTAAATAGTTTTGATGGTTTTCCTGATGATAGTGATTCAGATGGTGCACCCACCTCCAGTGGTCCAAGAACATTGCCTCCAGAACATTTAAATAAATCAGCATCAATACCAGCTGAGGTCACAAAAAAAAAGGTAAGTCACTGTTCTATTAAACTATGCTGTAATTTATGCCATAAATTGTTTACCTATTTATGCATACTTGTTATGAAGGGAGTAAGTAACAAAATACTGCGATACTAACTTATTTATTATCCAATAAGTTCATTACTTAGTAAAGAAAATACTAAGTTGCAGCCTATTTATGAGCATCGATGGAGTCAAATGATTTTAGTTTATGGTTATTTTTATTTCTCAGTCCTCGAAAATATATATTTGCTTCAATATTTTTGATACAGTACTTCATTTTCTACTATACACGACCACAGTCGGGTAATAAATACTTCTCTCGACTGTGGTTGTGTAATGGATACCTTACATGACTGTACACGACTACATCAAGGCTAATATAATATTTTGAAAATTTTTATACATGTCAGGGTGGTCCATCTCAACATGCCTCCCGTGCGTTTGATGGTTCTATTCTCGAGGAGAAGGTTACTCATCTTGGTTGTCGCATTCAAAACATTGAAGAAAATATTGCCAAGATGGAAAATACCATGAAGAATATGGACACAAAGATTGATAACATTGAGAGGGAAATCGATCATATTAACGTGATCGACAATAAATTGAGTAGGCTTATTCAGTTACTTGAGGAGTCTTCAACCTCAGAACCTCAGGGGGTTGATTTTAAGGTTTGATATATAAAATGTTGTGGTCGTTTTCATTTAGTATATATGTTTATTTAATTAGCTAACAATTTGGTTGTTATGTCTACAGCCTATGAACGATCCCATGGACGTCGCATCGGGTCAGTCACCTATGCAACAATCTTTGGAGACGCTTGTCAATATTTGTAGTACAGAAAGGGCTACAGACATGATGACGCCAGATGATTCGCATGGTACAGAGGGGGATCCTATTATCGTCTCAACGCAAGAAAAAGATTGTAGAATTGTGTACAATTTACGGAAGAGAAAGGATATGAAAACTTCCACTTATTTACGGACACCGTACACTAATCCTTTAAAGAAGCCGCGAGAGACGATGGATGTTGAGTTGCACCCTCAAGAGACAAAGCGCTTCGAAGTGTGTCCCCTTATACTCGAAGAGGAGTTATTGGAGCTGCAGCGATGGATGAACAATAAAAATGATAAAACAGAGCCGTGAGTTATCTTATATTATGATATTAATTTTTTTTTAACTCCAGATAATTATACTGTATGTTTATTTAATAGTTTTACTAACTTTATAATTGATTATATGCAGTAAATATATTGATTTGACTCTTATGGAGGTTAACCGTGAATTTTTCCGTAAATTATACACACCGGACATGTGGCTGTCTAATCTCGTAAGTCATAAAATTTGTTGTGATTATTACGATAAATATTTGTAATTTTTTTTACTTATTTCACCCTTTATGTTTAGCACATCGACATTGGCTGCTACTACTTAAGGAAAGAAATATCCAAGGCTCCGACTCGGAATGCACAAGCTTGTGCCATTATGGACAGTAATTTTCTGGTATAGTCATTTTTCTGTAGCCTACTCCTTAACTTCTTAGAATAATAACAGCTAATATATTATTGTTAAATTTTCTAGAATAATTTGAGAGACAGACACAAGGTGTATCTGGGAGACCCAGATAGGGTGTGGGAAAAGGATTGTTACTGCATTGATTATGCTAATGGTGCAAAGTTGGATTGTGCCACTCCTTGGAAAAATGTTTCCACTGTAAGTTTCACATTGTATGTTTAGTTTTTTACATCATATGCACTGCAAGTAGATACAAATAGTTACCGCATTTCGTAGACATATTTGCCGTTACTTGTTAAGAATATTGTCTGTATTTCGTAGGTGTATTTGCCAATATTCATGAATGATCATTGGGTTCTCGGTGTGGTGGATATACTTGGGGGCAAGATTTCTATTTATGACTCTATGATAGATTTAACAAAGGATTCAGTTTTGGTGAGACAATTGCTGCCTGTTGCAGACATGATACCTCTAGTACTTCAAAAGATAGAATATCACGAAACACATCCAAACTGTAGTGAGGTTATATCAAAATTCCTTGGCCCATCGTGCGAGTGCGTGACATCCAACAAAAATCAGGGTATGTACTATATATATAATGTGTTTTGAACATAATAATAAGAATGATTTCTTTTTAACAATTGATTTATATGAATTTTTTTAGTGGCGATTGTGGAGCATTTTTGTTGCGGTACTTGGAGGTCCTAGCCCATGGACTTGATGTCAATTCATATTGCCAACAAGATCATGTTACACAATTTCGACAAGCCTTGGCTGTAAAATTATTTAGGCATAGGTCATGGAAAAAAACTTTGTAGTGTCATTTTTTGAACTATGAGATGTAATAGTTATGACGAGGATGTTGATATTTGATGTCATTAAAGACAATTGACAACATTAATATATTTTATTTCTTTGTTAATTATATTAATGATAGATAAGATAGTTTGTACAATAAGTCATTTCCTGTAATAATACAACAGTTGATTATACAACAAATACAAAAATAAAATCAAACAAGATTTATAATGGAGTGTGGATCTGTCTGCCTATTTACACAACTGACGTCGTGTAATTGATAGCTTACACGACAATAGTTGTGTAACTTGCTAAAATACACAACTATAGTTCTGTAAACAGTCAGATGATATATTTAATAAAATATAACTGTAATCTTTGTACTAACATAATGCTAAGTGTCATAACAACTACTATATCTTTCAAACTTGCACGATTGTTGTCGTGTAAATTTATACATACATGACAGAAGTCGTGTAAGTTGCAAAAATACATGACTCAGTAAATAATCAAAGGACGTATTTCTTCTTAAAAAAATGTTGGGATCTCATACCAATTGGAACATTTTACATATATACACAATTATAGTATGTAAGTTTATACGTACACACTAGTAGTCGTGTAACTTATTAACACACACGACTATAGTCCAGTAATAGTAAAATGATATATATAGTGAAAAATATATATTTTTTGAACCAATAGAATGATAAGGTGTCATAATAATTGAATTTTTTTTGCACATTTTCACGACTACAGTCGTGTAAATACATACATACACGACAGCTGTCGTGTATGTCGGGTGCAGAAAAAAAATTTGACAACAACTTCAGGTTTTAACGAATGTAGTTATAAAATCCATCAAATAACAGTCATATGATGCAAATGAAAATATGAGTTGCTTTAGTGTTTATCACAAACCAAACAAAACCCTAAAAATAATATAATGTCAACAAATTGAATAGATAGCCCAAAATAAAAAATAAAAAGTTTCAAATACCTTATTCATGGGATGAATAATACACCCAGCTGCAAACAAAAATCTCAGTGCATTAGCTGTTTGTGAGTGATTTCCGATTTTGAGTGTAGTGTGAGTTTTTGTTGTGTGGAGTTAAAGAGTGAAGTAAAGAGTGTTGTGAGTTGTGTGTGTTTTATATTTTTCTTTAGGGACATTTTAGACAATGTACCACATAAAAAGGCATATTTAGATAATTTTCAAGTATGGGGTATATTTAACTAAATACCCTACTTTTAAGGCATATTTAATTAAAAACCCCTTGAATGGACTAATTAAAAGTTTTAAAAGGATGGCGACAACCCATCACAAATTCACGATATCACATGGCCATTGGGTCCCCTCGAAATCTGTCAATTATAAGATTAGGTTAAGACTAAACTAGATTAATGTTAGATAATTTTGATTGTTTGAATGACAGTCAGTTAATTGTATAATATTCAACTGCTGTTGTCTTTTGTAATAAAGATGACTAGGACATGATACGTTCTACCAATACAATTGAAGATCTAGAGTTTTCTGTTGAAGTATTTTCTGGGGTGGTCAATATTGTTTCTTTCTTTAGTTAAAATATGAATAATTTTATAATGGATTCATATTTTATAAAGTTCAGACTGACTCCTTTACAACTTGTTAGTGCTAATGTATCGACATATAGAAAATAAGACGCTCTAAACCAATCCAATTAAAAGCATAGAAGGAAAAAAATTTCATATACAGATAGAATTCTTATACTTTGATTCTAGTTTACTCTAATCCAATTACATAGGAAAAAAGTTATCTTTCATCAAACTGAAAGATGATTAGTGCTTATTAATTTTAATAATATTGATCGTAGAACAAGTCTCCTTTTGTAATCATGTACCTGAAAGAAAAAAAAATGAAAAAAAAATAAAAATAGGGATCGTGATTATAATAAATAGAGGGTGCGTTTGGTACAAGTATTGTATTATGCTGTATTGCATTATTTTAATGCTGGTGTATTGTATTATGCTGTATTGTATTAGCATTGTATTATAATAATACTATACAATGTTTGGTACTACACTGTACTATAATAATTTTTTTAATTAATTTAAATTAAATATTATATTAATATATTTAAATTGTATTAATATTTTATATTAATATTTATATTATTATTAATTTTAAATTAATATTATTCATATTTAAATATTTATCATTAGTCATAATAAATTGTAAATTTACTAATAAATTAAAATGTAAAAATAAAAAATATAATATAATATTATTAAACAATAAATCATTTATTTATATTAATAATTATAATGTAAAAAAATAAAAATATTAAATAATATAATATTAAATTAAAAAATAATATTTTTATTATTATTATTATTATTATTATTATTATTATTATTATTATTATTATTATTAAATTAAAGTAAAAGTAAAAGTTAGCAAAAGCTGGAAAGTTGGAAACGAAAAGGAAAAAAAAAAGGAAAGAACAAACGAAAAGGAAACAAATATTAAATAAAAAAATAATATTTATTATTATTATTATTATTATTATTATTATTATTATAAAATTAAAGTAAAAGCAAAAGTTAACAAAAGCTGGAAAGTTGGAAACGAAAAAGTAAAAAAAAAAAAAGGAAAGAGCAAGCGGCAGTTTGCCGCATTAGATTGGCCCATTATGCAGTGTTTCTGTAGCTTTTAACTTATCAAACATGGGCTTGTATAAAGCTAATGCAATGAGGAGTTATAATACAACAACCAAACATGCCCAGACGGTACTAATTTACTAGGTAGGTATATCTAATTCTACTCTCTAATTAACACATATTAGGTGGTTGTTGAAAACCCAGGAAAGAACAACAGAATATATTAGGAATAAACAGTAAAAGAGTTCCTCAAAACTCAATTAATTAAAACTAAGATAATGACTAATATTATAGTGGTTAAGAATTTGGTAAATGAGGCAATAGTATAAAAATAGGGTACACAATGAGTCAAATTTCATTATAACCGTTATATCTCTATAAAATTTTGTTTCTGCATAAATATAATTGCTCCATTGTATTTGACCCCCAGGCCCCAGCTTATTTAGTATAATAGAATAGATATGGAGCCCACGACAACTCAACTCAATGTGGAAATCCACTAAACAACTCAACTCAACTCAATGTTGCGCTTTACAGGATTTCGCTTTTATTTCTCACTAAATTAAGTTAACTTAGGACCCAAGCAAGATTGCTTCCGGGACCTAGCCGGCCCTCCAAGTTTGCCGAAAGTTAAAGGCTGCTACAACAAGAAAGCTCTTCCTTTTTTCTACTGCAATTGCTGCTTTGCCATCATAAAAGAACTTCAAAAACCACTTTTGAATAAATTTCTACACAAATAAAAAATAAGTCACTCTCTAATCTTATTGGGAAAAATTATAACCTCAAATTTCTTGGACTATTTTAAGAAATCTGATGACTCGAATTACTATTCTCCACAAATTCTAAAATAAAAAATTAATTGCATACCCACACATTAGTAAAAGAAAATAATCAAAGTGCTTCTATTATATATTTTTTTCATCTATTAAATTCATTTTTACGTGCATATTTATTTATGTGACATGATTTATCGATAGATATGTGTGGTAATAATCAAATGGAAAAAGAGTATACAACAGGAGGAGGACCTAAAAACTTTCTCAACTCCTTTTGCAATAATGAAAGCTGGAGAATGGCAGTCCAACAATTTGGTGAAGATCCATGGGCAATTTTGTACAGCCAATATGAGAGAAAATAAAACCAATGAGAAGGCTCAAAGAAGGTATGCAGCTCCTTTACATAAAGAACCATACAACGTTGTCTGCCTCCTCAAACTCATAGTTCCTTCAAACAAATCATAATTTGCTTACATTTGATGTATCGTTCAAGCCTTTCAAAGAAGCTTAAGCCCGCCAAAAGGGCTTGGAAGAGCTTCACAAGCAATCTCCAATCAAAACTCCAAAGCCTCAACGTACCAAAAACCCTCAAAACAACTACTCATCGCTTCATCAATTTTTGCTCCCTCCATCTCTTCACTCCCTTCAAGAAACGCTTCCTCACCAGAACCACACATCGCCGCAGCCGGTACAACCACCTCTACCGCCAATACTACCAGCAACATCGAAGAGATTTTGAAGCAATTTTCATAGACAATCTTTACTCAGAGCCTATTTCATCATCGTCAGCACATGCAAAGACTACTAACCACGCACATCATGCTGCAGAGACAAGCAGCAGAGGCAAGGAAGTGGCTGCCCATGAAAAGAGTAATAATAAGCAGAGCGTTTATAGCGTTGAAGATGCATGGAATGCTGTTGTTGCTTCATCTCCACAGCTGAGATGTGTGGATGAAAGAGCTGATGAATTTATTTACAAGTTCCGTGAAGATATGAAGATCCAAAGGGAGAGATCGCTTCTTGAGTTCCAGGAGATGCTGGCCAGGGGCGCTTAAACATTTTATAGCTTTCGTTTATTTAATTTTCTTTGTTGGCTTTCATGTTTGCTTCTTTTTCAATGAAACGCACGGAAGTCATACTCACACAAACACACACACAAATATATAAAATCACAGGGGGCTATACAGATTTCAGCTTCCAGATTTCTGGGTTTCTCTCTTCTTTTTTTGTTGAACACAATTGTTTGATAATGGAGATTTCTTTCTTTTCTTACCCCTCTTTTGGTGTGCTCACATATGTAGCTTCTACAGAAGACTGGTTTTGTAAAATTTATTTTTTGTATGCGTTTTGATTTTCGATGTACACAAAGCTTGTTTGAATGTTCCTTGGCTATGCAATTAGTAGACAATTCCAATCGCAGAACATGAGAATTCATTTGAGCTAATTTATTTACAAAGTTTGCAATCAAAGCCCAAGGAACGATGCTAATTAAAACGAGAAATGAACACAAAAACTTGAGGGTACAAGAACACGGGCGAAAGGTATCGTCATTATTTTTGGTGATTATTTCTGAAATTTTGTTTTCATTTCATCAATGCAGTAATTTATAGACCAGAAAGATCCTCCATTAAAACAAAGTCAATTACAGCACCATAGAGACCACATCCAATTGTAGTTTTCTCATTCCAATCCACATTTACACAACAATTAAGATGTCAAATAATTGGAGAATTCAAACCATAGCAGTTCTAAGCAAGGTTCTCAACTTTCATTGATAACAATGCAAATTATGCTTTTCAAGTCTGCAGCTGTTAGCTGAAAGAATATAGTCAAAACTAGTGCAGGAAATCCTTCATCGGATCATCATGATGTATCTTCTTCATTCGATATGCCTCCATCTCCTCAGCAGTAACCTACAACAGCATTAGATGATTTAAGAACATAAGGAAATTGGACTAAGCTCTATAGTTAATGGCTGCATCAACATACTTGGAATAGCATTAAATCATACCTCATCATTCCATCTAACATTATATTTGCGCTTCCTTTCATCCTTCTCTTCTTTCTTCCTTTCATCTTCCTGCCAAAAGTTTTATGACAAATAAGCAATTAACTAAGAATAAGAAGAAGCAACAATAAAATTGTAGAAGGCAGTGTTGATAGAAAATCTACTCTATGGTGTAAGCAAATGGACTGAAAATCGCTATTTATGTATTGTAACAAAACCAGGAATCAATGGTTCACAAACTCGCCTTCCTAAATGCCTCAGCAAGTTGCTTCTGGTCCAGATTCAAGTTATCAGGCACATCAGTACCCCAGGTTGCAAGATTTTTCTCCTCAGCTGGGGCACGCATGTCTGACATTCAAGTTAGCAGTTCCATCAGAAGAGAGAAACAGGCACTTAAAACATAAAGATTAAAGTAATTTATTGAAAACCATCACAAAGAACTTTACAAGTGACATATATATTTTCAAAGGTTTATATCAAAAGAGAAGAGAGAACTCATTGATGCTAGCCATTAACCCATAAAACCAAGTATTATTTTGAAATTAACTACCGCAGAAATGCTAGCATAAGCATCTAAGCTACTAGAATGAGATCATATGAACTTGTAGAAGTCCATACCTTCAGAGGCAGCTTTACGAGCAACATTAGCCTTCATCAAGTCTGCTGCTGCTTCAGCAGCTTCAATTCCAGATACTCCAGTGCAGTAACTGTTCTTAATTGTTTGCTTACAGCATTTGTAGCCCCACTGATGATCCTTCCACCATGAGCCCCAAACACTCGTGTGGTTGTTAATGTAAACATCTTCCTCATATTTGCTTCTCGGAAGAAAAGACTCCTGCATAAGAACCAGGGAAAAAAGTAAGCCAGAAGAATGTTTCCCGGCACTCAATGGAAGAAAAATAGAAATAGCCACTTCTTCTAATTGTTTGCACAATTATTGATCCAAGTATTCAACAAACAATCTTACATATGTTTTGTATTTTTAGACACTCATGATACCATAAGAAATTACATTTAGAACTCCACCAAATAAACTAACACAGACAAATTATCTAGTTTCTCAAAGTCAAAAGAAATTCCTTTATTTGTTTTTTAATATCTCATCAGGCCTTTACCCACTTCTATGGTTTAAGAAATTGCCAACTATTAAGCAAGACTTGAAAGACAGATAACTATTTGTACAAGCAGATATGGTCCAGAAAAAACCAGTAACTGCAGAATATAAAGCCATAGTTCAACTTTGGATGGCATTACCACTCCTTGAATAATTCTTCCAGCATGATCATATTCAACCTGCCTCTCGCTTTGTCCAAGTAGAAGCTCCCTTGGAATTTCTTCTTCACTCGCAGCATTTCCATACTTCTCTACAATGGTGTCTTTAGGACGTGATTTCAGCTTCTCCTTGATGACCTTATAATTCTTGTACAGTAATTCAGCTTGCGAGGGAGCAGCTTGCAAATGGATATCTTGGCCTTTTTCAAAGGCTTCCCAAGCATGAACATTGAGTTGCTTGAACTCCAATGCTTGCCCACTAAGTCTATTCTGGTTATCTCCCTGTAAACGTAACAAATAAACAAATGGAAACCATGTTAGTGACTTCAGCTTAGGCATACCAAAGGCATTTACCATAAAGTTGCAGTTTCAAAGGAACTCACTCCATAAAACTTCTCATTAGGGTCAGCATCAGGAAGAGGATCTTCCCGCATAGACCGTGTTTTAGGATCATAGTAAGCAGAATTAATATCGAGATTCAAAAGATACTTTGCTGTGTCCTCCGAATACGCAAATTTCTGGAAACAAAACAATGTTAAATTAAAGCACAAATGCATCACATTGCAGATGATGACAACAACAACAATAATAACAACGGTGAGGGAGCATATATATTAAGAAGCACACCTGACAGTTCCTGTGCTTCCACCTCCAGTAGTGCGGACACGCTTCTCAACTTTAGCAAAATCCATCTGTTTACTCTCATCAACCTTAGCTTCATCAACTTTCAGAGCATCTTCATCATCATCTTCATCACTAAAGCCGCCCTCTCCATTCTGCTTACTGTTTTTTTCCTCCAATTTTTTCAGCTGCTGTTCTTTTAGGTACTTCCTTCTAGCTTCATCCCTTGCCTCATACCTCTCAATAACAAGTACATATGTTGCTGGATCAAAACCATTCCATCGGTCTCGTTTGCCATCGTAATCGAGTTCAAAACTCTCTATTTTTTCATCAGGTGCTATGTGCATATTTGTCCATTTTGCTCCTGTTTTTCGAGGCCTCTCCATGCATGACTTAGCATTATGCGTCATTGCCCCACAGCTGAAACATGCAAACGGAGATTTTAGGTCACTTATGAAACACAACTTTACTATAATTAGTAACGAAAAATACAAATGTAAAATAACATGGTCAACTATTACTTTTATTCGAGTAGCGTACGGTAGTGTTGGAATTTGGATTGAGGGAAGTAGAGGGGACTACAAAAAGCTAAACAAAGAGGAAGAGTCCCCCTTGTAATCAGAGAGGAGATTACATCTCTCAAGGCCCACATTGTATTTTCCCATAGAAGGAGAAAAGGCAGGTAAATGAGGTGACTCAATTTTTTAATAGCCACATAACATAACTTCATTGGGTCCTCTAAGGTTTTACAAAACTAAAATTTTCGTCAGTTATTATGATGATAATAATAATAATATAATCCCCATAAGTGGAGTCAAGCCACTGTGGCAGCAATTAGGCTTTTCAGCTTCCTCAAACAGTACATAACCCTAAACTCTTTTCCTGAAACCAGCTATAGTACAAGCTATATGTTCTCAAGTCGTATAATGAACAGGAAACATAACATAGGGCTATGGTGAAGAAAGAATCACGAGGTAGATGATCTGGAAATTATTACCATAATAAACAAAAATGAAAGAAACAGAACATATTATAGAAATTAAGTAAAGAGGATGAAAAATCAATTCCAATATAGGCACTGCTGCAAGGCTCAGGAGCTGGGCCAAACACTGACAGTTAATAGTCTGGAAATTCTTACCATGCTCTCTCATTCTTTCCTCTCATCCCAAACTTATTGCACAGGAAAGATTGTTACAGCACCACTAGCATTTTTCTTCTTTTTCTGATATAATAAGAGTTTTACATAGATAGCATTAGATTCAAAAAAACTTCTCGGATTCCTGGTACATATAAAGGATGCTCAGATAATATGCAGTAGAATGAAATATTGGGAAAAGCTATCTATAATTGGATTAAAAATTTCCAAGATTCCTCACATAGAAAGGTGCTGACATAAATAAATACAAAAATACATGGCGAATCCAACAGAGGTAATTTCTTATTTCAGCATCCATAATCTTTTCCGTGCAATGAACTTTATTTTCCCTCATCTCAGTTATACACATAGGCATCTGTAAAATCCTCAAAATAACACCACCACTACAATAATCATCATATGAATCTTTTAGATTACGAAAATAATAATAACAATAAGCATGGTTTTTATGTCTAATAACTTTTTTATTTTTCTGAATTGGATAGCCCATAACTTACTCCAACAAGCATCCCAAATTTAAGAATTATAATCTGGAAGAACGGTAGGAAGTGAAACAATATGGAGTAATCCAACATCCACTTACTTCTCACATGCACCCTTTCTATACTTATCAGCCTGATATATTTTCGCACCTCGATCATACCAGGATTTTGTGTAGTTTGGGTCAGATTTCCATTTCCTTTGATGTTTTAAGCTCTAAACAAAAATGAAAATGAAGACGCTCAATCAGCATACATACAGAGCCTTTAAACTATGATACAACGGAAAAGAAGGCAACCGGAAGGGAAGATGCTTACAGGTCTCTCTGCATTAAGATACCAAGGGGCAGAAGACATATACTGAGGAATGTGAGGGTTAATTTCCTTCCCATCCTCGTCAACCTCAGCTGGAGCAAGCCCGGCCTTTCGTGCTTCCTCCAATTCCAACTGCTTCCTGTGATCCTCCCTTGATTTGAACGCCACTACAATTGCCACGGCAATGAGTTTAAATTTAAGAATACAAGAAAGTTCTAGTTATCAAATGAAAACCAGACATAAACTTGCCCGGAATGCCTCACATGTTACCAAATACAAAAATTTCAGCCCTCCTCGTCTCAATGGCTTATCCCAATTTAATAACAACAATGTATCATGTAAAATTCGTCATTGCAAATATAAAGTTATCAGAATATAACACAATCTTTCCAATTCACTTAATTTTTTTCATTTTTTTCTTCAGAAAGTTCCAAACAGGGTGTTTTAATCATCCATTTCTTAAGTTGATTTTTCTTTAGAATTAATTTATCTTAATTATTCTGTGGGCATCAAGCATAATGTATGCAACTGGGTAATCCGCAAAAAAATCGAAAATAAAAATAAATAACTGGAGAGAGAGTAATGAACCTGACGCAGTAGCCATGTTGGAATGCGATATAAACGATGAAGATGGTTAATGGAGAGATCAGTGACAGTTTCAATAGTCGGCGAGGGGCGACGACGAAGGGAATTAAAATAGAAGATTGTGACCGACCGCAGGATAACTTATTTCTTCTCTCCGTTTTATTTTTACGTCCTCTTATAAACAACAAAGCCGGAGACAAGATTCCAGTAACTTCTTCTATTTTCAAAAATAAATTCTTCAAATATTTTATGTAACATGTATTACTTTTGGGCTTTGCCAAACACTGCCACTACAACTTTATTTTTGGGCCTATTCCTATTGAGCCCACGTAACATTATTCCTTTGGTAATCTCCAAAATCCTCTTAAGCACTATTTCCCATTTCTTAACAAAGTCGGATAAAAATTTTGTATTTATTTCTTGACGTGTCAGTCGTTTAAGTGACACCATGGCTCCTTAATTGTCTCACCGGCTACTAAAATTTGACACCATATATTTACTCGACGCACATATGAATAAGTAAGTTTGAATCATTAAACTTCATAAGATTATTAAATAAGTCGCATAAGAGTAACATAGTTTTCTTCATATCCGATTAGGGTTTGAGTTCTTAACCAACTTCTCCGATTAATGACATGGTTACTTGTGAATGATGAGTATTTATATGATGTTCCATTTGATAAAATTCTAGAAAGACTTTAAACTTCAATAGTGTATATGTATGATATTTTGGTAGACATGCATGTGCGTGTGTGTATTTTATAATATCAATTTATAATATTATTTGGATATATAATGGAGTGCAATTTTTGTAAATCGTGTTAGACAAGTATTTAGCAGGTTATTAGATTGTGTCATGTTAGGTGACGTGATTCAATTAGTTATTAAATGGACTATGTCGTGTCACCTATTTATTTTTTATGTTAGATTTGTGTTTTAATATTTTGACACAATTGCTAAATAAATCGTGTTTATTTCAACTTAAATTTGATATGACATGATATTAACAAGACATGAACAATACCCAATTACCTATTTTGCCAACTCTAACCTGAATAATGAAATTGTAAACACCCATGTGTGTTTTTAGTGGCTCAAAGACTAATTTATATAATAAATTTAATAACAAAAAAAAAGAAACCAATCAAACAAAATTCAGAGATTAATCTTTCAAATTTACAAGCACATTCTAATTTTAATTTTCATCATATGTGTATGAAAGAAAGGTCTTGGTTATGGACATATGTGTATGCCATACAGTAAATTTTTTCTATAGTTATATTATTGGGACCACACTAATTTTATTACTATAAATATGTTATAACTTAATAGAGGCGTAGTTAAAAAAAATTATTTAAACTTAGGCTTCGTTTGGTATAGCTTTTCAGACAGAACTTATTTAAGTAAAACTTTTATTAGTAGGGCTTTTACCTAAAAACTTTAGTTGTTTGGTTGTCAATAAGAGTTTTTATTAAAAATTTATGAAATTACTTTAATAAGCAAACTTTTTAAAATTATGCCATGAAAAGAATAAAATAAGATTATTGAATAAGTAGAGGATATTTTAGAATTTTAACATTTAAAAAAAGTTTTTCAATCTCTATTCCCAAAAGTCCAAAATTTGAGCTTTACTAGTAGATGCAAAGTATCTTATTTAAGTTTTAAAAGTTCTATTAGAAAAACAACCAAATAATAACAAAAATAATAATAACAACTTATAAGATTAAATAAGCACTTAAAACCATTAAATAAGTCATACCAAACAAGCACTTAATGTTACTTAGCCATTAAATAACAACTTATCTGATGGTCATAAATACTTATTTAATTTTATAAGCTCTTATAAAAAATATTCTCGTTGTTTGGTTATTTTTTTAGTAGAGTTTTTAAAACTTAAATAAGTTATTTTACCTTTATTAAAAAAAACTTAAATTTTGGGATTTTGTGAGTAGAGGTTGAAAAGTTTTTTTTTAAATGTTAAAATATCTAAAATATCTTATGCTTATTTGACAATCTTATTTTATTGTTTTCATAACATAACTTTAAAAAACTTGTTTATTAGAGTAATTTGATAATTTTTAATAAAATCTCTTATTGACAACCAAACAACTAAATTTTTTTGAGTAAAAACTCTATTTGTAAAAAACTCTCCTAACAAAAGGTTTGCTTAAGTAAGCTTTACTTTAAAAACTATACTAAACTAAGCTTAGTAATTATTTGTATGGTTTATTTAATAGTTATAAGTGCTTATTAAATCTTATAAACTCTTATCAAAATTTTGTTGTTGTTTGATTGTTTGTATAGTTGAGTTTTTAAAGATTAAATTTACCATTTTGCTTTAGTAAAAAAAAGCCCAAATTTTAGGCTTTTTGAAGTATAGGTTATTTTTTTTAAATATTAAAATATCTTTTAGTTATTTGACAATTTTATTTTTTTTATAACTTTAAAAAAATTATCTATTAAAATAAATTTATAATTTTAATAAAAAAATTTATTGACAACAAAATGATAAAAAATTAGATAAAATTTTTATTTGTAAAAATTCTATTAAAAAAATAATTAATTATGTCAAATCGCCCCCCCAAGAGCGTGGTTGGGTTGGTTGCAGTACAGTTGTAATCTCTACCAAAATTCGGGTTCGATTCTTGGGGTTAGTAAGGGGGGTGAAAATTGTATTTGAACTTGTTCACCCCCTTACCTTTGAAAAAAAAAAGTATGTCAAATTGCAATGTTCATACATACGAGTAGTGCTATTCGAAGTTATCAACAGCCATCAAATAGTTCTATTCGTTTGTTGACCCAGCGCTAATCGTCCGACACTACGAGAAGCATGATGCGTGGTCGTTACGGTGTCCACTTCACTCACGAGGCTCCACACCAGTGCACGCATCTCAAGTCTCAACGGTGTATTTGTTCGATGGACGCACACTCCTTCACGAATTTTGTTTTATTTTTTTTATAACTTTAAAAAATTTATTTATTAAAATAACTTTATAATTTTAATAAAAAAATTTATTGACAACAAAATGATAAAAAATAGATAAAAATTTTATTTGTAAAAATTCTATTAAAAATAATTAATTATGTCAAATCACGCCCTCAAAAGTGTGGTCAGGTTGGTTACAGTGCAACTGTAATCTCTATCAAAATTCAAGTTTGATTCTTAGAATTAATAAGGTGGATAAAAATTATATTTAGACTTACTCATCCCCTTACTAAAAAAAAAAGTATGTGAAATCGTTTTTTAAAAAAAAGTAAGTGAAATCGTTTAAAAAAACAAAGTAAGTGAAATCGCAATGTTCATGTGTACCAAGTAGTGCTATTCGAATTTATCAACGGCCATCAAATAGTTATATTCGTTTGCTGACCCCAGCGCTAACCGCCCGACACTACGCGAATCATGATGCGTGGTCGTTACGGTGTCCTCTTCACTCACGAGGCCCCACACCAGCGCACGCATCTGAAGGCTGAACGGTGCATTCGTTCGACGGACGCATGCACCCACGCGCACTCCTTCTCGACTTTTAAAACCTCAAAAAACGACACCGTAGTCACGTAATTTCTTTATCAAAAGAACTCCAAAACGATGTCGTTTTTGCACCGGACGTTCGCAGGACGACCACGCCTCGCCTGCTTTTCTTATCATCTACTTGCAGCATAAATATCGCCCACTTCATCCACTATCACTCCATCGAAGCTCTCCTTCTCTCGCTTTACTGGAAAAACCTTTTCGTTTCCTGTGATACATCTCTGATCCGAATTAATGGCCAAGGAACCAGTTCGCGTTCTCGTCACCGGCGCCGCAGGTACTGTAATCTCTCACTCCGTCGATTGAGATCTAGCGAAGTCTTATTATTATTATTATTATTTAAACAGATTACTGCTTTGATCTGTTTTTATGAAGATCTATAATTGTAAGAAATAGTTATATTAGGTACCGTACACGATCGGGAATTAAAAATGTTAGCTTTAAACTGATCTGAGTATCAATGTTTGTTTCTAAGACTTGTGTGATAATTACCACTTGAATATTTTGGTCTAATGCCCGAAGTTTGTCACCCGATCCGGCTAATCTGTTAGTTAGATGATTTTGAGCTAATGTAACGTTTATTGAGACTAAATGATTTTTTGTTTTGTCATTGGTGATATGTACACATTTTCAAAAAAGAAAATTTCATCTGTTTTAGATATACTTGGATTTTTAATAAATTTTCTGTTCCTATGTTTCATACCAATTTGATTATTTTAATACCAAATTTAGCTAAGTTATTCTAATACTTGTGTGTTTATACATTGATGTATTTTGTTATGTGCTGAGACTGTGTTTTGCTATGTTAATGGGGTTGCAGGGCAAATTGGATATGCACTTGTCCCCATGATTGCTAGGGGAGTGATGTTGGGTACTGACCAGCCTGTGATTCTGCACATGCTTGATATCCCACCTGCAGCAGAGGCATTGAATGGTGTGAAGATGGAGTTGGTTGATGCTGCATTCCCTCTTCTTAAAGGTGACGGTCTTTTTTTTCATAGTTGTGAAAAAATATCGCGTGTAGATGTAGAGAGTCATTATTATTTCTGTGTGCGAGATTTGTGCTGGACCTGCTTGTTCTGTTTTATGATCATATTAGACTAACGTCTTGTCATGTTTGTTTCAGGTGTTGTTGCTACAACTGATGCTGTTGAGGCATGCACTGGGGTCAATATTGCCGTTATGGTTGGTGGCTTTCCAAGAAAAGAAGGAATGGAGAGAAAAGATGTGATGTCAAAGAACGTTTCAATCTACAAGGCCCAGGCTTCTGCCCTGGAGCAGCACGCAGCTCCGAACTGCAAGGTGGTAGACTTGTTTAAAAAGAAAAGCTCATGCATTTAAATGACACCAAAATTTTCCTTTGATGTATATAAACCTTCGGTCCTGCCAGATTTGTTGGAAAGTATCATCCGTTTCCCCTTTATCATTTAGGGAAAACTGGAGAATGTGCCTGTGGCTGCAACTCTTCAGTTGCAATTCAAACATTGTAGTTATGATTAATGCTCTGGAAAACTTTGTTGTGACCCCCTGAAGTTTTAGTGGCTCCCCTAAATTTTGCTTTGTTTTTTAGGTTCAACTCTATTATTCACACAGAGACTGTTATAGGAAAATAGCGACCTTTGTGTTGGTTGATCAGCATTCTATTTTGATAATTAAAATCAAATGCTTGAATGACTTAATGGTTAGGAGGAGTTTTATCCCAAATTCTAATGAGTCTTTAATGTGATTTTTATGTTTACATAGGACCATGGCGATTCCTTGTTGTAACTATATTGATGAAGCTCCTGAACTGTTGGTGCCATTACTGACTGGACCCTCTTGTTTATTTCAGGTTCTAGTTGTCGCTAACCCTGCAAACACCAATGCATTGATTCTGAAAGAATTTGCGCCATCAATCCCTGCTAAGAACATTACATGCTTGACCAGATTGGATCATAACAGGGCATTGGGACAAATATCTGAGAAACTGAATGTCCAAGTATCTGATGTTAAGAATGTGATTATTTGGGGAAATCATTCATCATCTCAGTACCCTGATGTCAACCATGCAACTGTCAATACTGCAGCTGGGGAAAAGCCTGTCCGTGAGCTTGTCAAGGATGATGCATGGTATTAAACTTAAATATTTTTCTCCCCTTGATTAATAGTAAAGTTTGGTGATTTTTTTTGGTTGAGTTATTATTTTTGTAATGATTTCATACATGGATTGAAGGTTGAATGGAGAATTCATAACCACAGTCCAACAACGTGGTGCTGCAATCATCAAAGCCAGAAAGCTCTCGAGTGCTCTGTCTGCTGCTAGCTCTGCTTGTGACCATATCCGTGATTGGGTTCTTGGAACTCCTGAGGTTGGTAGTCTTCTCATTTTTACTCCAATGATATATACTGAACTGGTGTCATGGCTTGAACCGTGGACTGCAATTGTAGGGCACTTGGGTCTCCATGGGGGTATACTCTGATGGTTCATACAATGTACCAGCTGGGCTCATTTACTCATTCCCAGTAACCTGCCGCAACGGTGAATGGACAATTGTTCAAGGTACAGATGCGATCCTGTATCCTATGTCTTTTCTCTCTCCCATTGCATTTTGCTTTTAATAGTTGAGGTCTTTGATCATCCATGCCTTTTGGCTCATTTGTTAAATACTGTCTTGCTGATAGATAGAGTAGCTGGTTTCACTATATAGGCTGTGTTTATTATTTTCACGTTCACTTGGGTTATCATAAACTAAGACGCATGGAATAAGTTAGGATAATTTATCTAATTTTCCAAAAGTTTAATTAATAATTTAATCAATTATCTTGTAGTTAGAAATCAGATTATTTAATTATTATAATGAAAAAATTAAATATTATAGTGGAAAGATTTAATAAAATAATTTTTCTCTGTTATTATTATTTCTATTTATAAATTCTTTTTTATGAAGAACTACTATTATAAATTATACTGATTAAATAAATTTGTTTGTAATTACAGGATAACTTAGTACTTAAATGATTTAGATAATTAAAAAAGTTATCCCAACTTATCCCATGGGGGCACTGGATAAATCATCTCTAAATTTGGGGTTAGGACCACAACATTTATCCCCCATTTTTAAGCTACTCAAATGTGATCAAGCCCAAGCCAATCCTGCATACCAAGCAGGCCCTTGATATTTTTTCTTTGAATATTCCTTATGAGCAACTGGACTATTGGTGCTAAGATTCTGATAAGAGGGATATGGAGTTGGATATTTGATTTAGTTTTGTTTTCTTCCTTTGAAGACTTTGTTGCATTTATTTGACATCTATATGTAATTTTAGCTTCCTTCAAGCGATATAGACTTTATCCTATTCAAATTATTTTGTTGCTTTATTTGACATCCTTGGTATTAACGTCAAACTCCATTTTATTTTTCTACTTGACACAGGACTCAGCATTGATGAATTCTCAAGGAAGAAGTTGGACTTGACAGCAGAGGAGCTCTCCGAGGAGAAGGCCCTCGCATACTCATGTCTCTCTTAAATGCTTTCTTCCCTTCAATAGTGTGTTACCAAGGCCCTTAGCTTTGTCTGAGTAGTTGGTATAGTTACAGTTTCGAATAAAACCATTGTTGAAACCTGGAGAAACCATTGATGATGGAGAAGCCTTTCCATCTTATGTTGCTATTTCTGCATTTGAATATCGGGATTTTGGAGTTTTGTTACTTTTCCTGGATAAATGGATATTAAAGGCCCATTGTGATTTATGTATCAAACTATCAATAACAATATTTTTTTGTTTTGTTTTTGGAATTTGCCCCATATATATATATATATATAGTAACAATTTCAAAAACAAAAACAAATTCCAAAGCTATATGGATTTTGTTGTACAACTCGGAAGTCTGTTTTTGGAAATTTACTGCCATTAATATTATTTGGGGATATATACTCTTTAACTAAAGGATATAAATCTGCTGCGGCTTGAATTCATGTCTTCAACACAAAAAATTTGGCATCCCAAATTTTAAATCTCTTGAAGTCTTTGTTTTGAATCTCTTGATTATTATTATTTTTTTGTCTGAACTATGAGGTAGTCTTGAGTGGATTTTAACTGTGGGAGGTATATTTAAGTTCGTACTATAATTTAGATTAGTCTCCGTTTATATCGGGTCGGTCCGTAAAAGATAAAAGATAAAAGTAGTGACTTAAAGGCTTCCTCTCTTAAGGAGTAAGAGGGACTTGAACTCCTAACCTCTTTTAAAGAGTAAGAATGTCGAACCACTCACACCAACCAACTTTGATTTGAATCTCTTGATTATTTATTTCAATTGATCAAAGAATCGAATTCAAAGACGCCATCTGGGAAATCCTCTTTAAACCGACGATGATTCTTGGCGCTGGCACATGATGATTGGCTCAAGGAAGGGTACCTGATATTTACTTGCTTTTAGCTTTTAGTTAATTATCTTCGTAGACCGCAGTTGCAATGCAATTGTATTGTATGTGCTCCAGTCAATGAGGACTCAGAATTTTACTAAAATCTAATCTGCTGGTGGGAACATAGACTACTTTATCCAAGGAGTAGAAGACAAGAAAAGAAAAGGTGAAAAGGAATGCATTTCTGGATCATTTTGTTGGGAGTAATTGTATAGTTATAAATTTTTGTATAAATTAATATGGTATGATAAGATTAGTTGAATTAAATGTCACTTAATTTCACATGATTTATTTTTATTATTTTATATTTTTATTCAACGAATGAATTAATATCATATTAATTTATATAAAATAAATTTATACAAAAATTTATAACTGTATCGTTACTCTTTGGTTGGATGCCTCTTGAATTTCACAGGAATTATACAAGAGATATTTTCATCATTCACTTCATCTTCCGGGATATTTATTATTAACGCTAGTCATTTGTTTCCACACATTTTTATTCATTTTCAGCTCATCAATGCCTCTCAGGTCAACAGGGGAACTTTGACTGTTTTATCTTTGGCTCTTCCACATGGAAATCGTATTCATTTTCCGCCACCACAACTGTCTGTATGTCATCGCTGAGCATTAATGACTCTGGAGTTTTGCATACGGTTGAAGTAATGGTCCAAGTACGGTGCTCTAAGGGCAGCATAGCCCATTAATAAAATCAGATAATCTGATAGCGTCCAAGCTCTAAGGTGTGGTATTCCAAAATAAACATCTATCGTATCACGAAATTAAGAGTACCCATAAGCACATCAATTTCGATGACTGTTGAAAGTCATGTTCAGCAGCTTACGAAATTGAAGAGTCAAGAATTTTCTCAACAATTGTTTTGAAAGGCTCGCAGTATGTGAATGAGATCACCTTGTGGTACAAATTCCACCATTCACACGACAGAAATTAGAAATTAGGGCCTGACTGCAGTGCAATAACCTGAAAATGGGGTAGCTGTCCCAATTTCTTTCTTCTTTCTTTTTTCTTTTTCAAAAACAAGTTTTTTATTATTAGTAATGATTTTATTATTATTATCACATGCAACATATTTTTCGCAACACACATTGTGCGAACACATTCATTAGGAAAAGTTTTTTGCCAACAACAAAATAATTGTTGACGATGACCGAAAATCCAATGACTATAAAAGGAAGTTGAGCCTGAACAAACAAACCCCACATCCAAGAAGACTTCATAAAGTGGCATTAGCATTTGGCAATAACCTGAAAATTTTTCTCACGACTAAAGAAAGTAAGACCTAGAACTAATAAGGACCATGTTCCTAATCCAAAGTACTCCTTTATTTTATGCTTCCGTTTTATTGACTTGACTGATAAAGTTTTTGTGGTTCGTGTTCTGCTCTCAAGTATATACAATGCAAAAGAATTTTCTAGATCTTGATTCGTCTTTGGAAAATTATTACACGGAGAAGGGACAATTGAAACAACGAAGAAAGCCCCCCGAAAAGAAAAGAAAAGAAAGGCAAGGTCACTTGCACCACAAGTGAGTTTCATTGAAAATTTTTGTATGTATAATTAATCATGTTTCTTTATTTTATTAAATATGTGCAATAAACAACCGTGTTTATTAAGTTTTAAAGAACCCACTTTATTGCTCTAGTGGTCTTATTAGCTCAAATCTAAATTAGTCGGGATCAAATATAATCTTCGAATACCAGATAGTTTAATACACCAAAAAAAGAGCCCACTTTCTTTTATTTATATTCCTTTTTTTTTTCTCTCCACAAAGAATGTCTAATATTCTAGTTACATATGAGACTCAAAAAAATGATGAATCTAATTTTAAGATAACAAAGAAGACTCCCAGTCTCCTGATCAGTTTGGCCAAATTTTCCAATCATCTTCAAACCATGGGTTTGCTTTCATTCTTAGTTTTGATTTTGGTGATCAAAGGGAGGAACCGAAGACAAAGTGAGAGAAGAGATGCAAAATTCACCAGTTCATTTTATCTATGATAATTATGGAATTAAGTGAAATATATTGAAAAATTTAAGTAACTTTAAGTTTAAAATGATAGATATTTAATGGTGAAGTCTTTTGAAAATACGGGATTTGAATAGAACCTACAAAAGAGTATCATTACGCATCACAAATATTATTTATAGTGCATATTAATATTAATTATGTTGCAAATTATACCTAAAACGATTATGTTATTATCAATAATGAAAGAAAGCTGTCGCAGAGAATATATTATAATGTATTACTTAGGGATGATTCAACGTAACAAATAGAAACCCCAAATCTCATTGGAGCATATTATGGGATCTAGTGGCTACTAAACAATAAGCTTGTTTTTTTTATCTTGTCAACTTCACAAATTCTAAATTAGAGTAACAACTAACGTTTTGTCCCTATAACAAATAGCAGTAATCTTCTGTCCATATTAAAAAATGAACAAAAGAAAAAAACTGCATGAATAAACAAAGCCAAAAAATGTTATGCATTGATACAAAACTAGTACGTACACATTAATTAATTGAAGAATATAAAATGAGGATTACACACAACTCTAAACACAAGAAGCTGCCTATATAGCATTAGCTTTTCTTCAATTACTATACAAAAATTACAAGTCAGTGAAATTTGTCTTTCCCTTATTCGTCGCATCAAATCACCTCTAATAAGTCACCGATAAGAATGATTCCAGCTAACTACTTCTCAATTTTTCTAATGATACACGCATGTGTATACTTTCGACAAAAGACTGGACTGATAATCAAAACACGTTGTCGTATTTATAAATTTCTAAAATGGTAATGTTAATGAGTCTGCCCCGGACGTGACAAGAATGTTGTACCAGAAGTCCATGCCTCCACCGTAATCATGATGACCGATCGCAATTTCATTAAGGCCGCCTCCGAAATCTGATGTCAAATTGCTTGAATTTTCAGATAAGCTGGTGTCTGTCCAGAAGCTTTCATCAATCACAGGAAAACTTTCAAACGAGTCAACATTTTGCTCATGATCCCCTTTCACATACTTATCCATGCAGTACTGATCACTATTATTATTATTATTATTATTATTATTTATTTCTCCAGTAGTGACCGAGGAGAGCTCATCACTGGAAGATGATGCCTGGGGAGACATTGCAGATTCTGCAGACTGATGATCATGAGCTGTTGTTGCTTTAGAGTTTTGTTTGTGATCATCCGAATTATTATTATTATTATTATTGGCCTTCTGGTTTTGCTTCAGTACTGCTGCTGCTTTCTTCTTCAAGTGCGTGTGCCACACGTTTTTAATCTCATTATCTGTCCTTCCTGGTAACCTTGCTGCGATAGCTGACCACCTAGAAAATGGAGCAAAGTTTATAAGAAACCTGAGACATTTACGCTCTATGCTCTACTAATTGGACCATAATGTAAAAGTAACAAACTTGAGGTGGCCACAATCTAAATTATTAACAAAGGGTCCAAAGGTGATTTAGTTTATCCAGCTTGAGGGGCCATTACCCCTCCGTGGCTCTATTCCAGAGGCCAGCACCACGGAGATCACCTTTATAGATAGAGCTTGGCAGAATAAGTGAAGAGTTACTCTCCCCCAAGTCCCTGAAGTTAAGACTAATTAACAATAGAATTGAGATATGTGATCGAATGATAGATGCATACCTATTCCCCAACATGTCATGCAAGTTGATGATAGTTTCCTCTTCTTCTTTGCTGAAGTTTCCCCTCTTAATATCAGGCCTCAAGTAATTTATCCATCGGAGTCTGCAACTCTTTCCACATCTCAACAAACCTGAAGGATAAATAAAATTGAAAGCCAATTAGGAAAATTAACGAACACTACATGTATGTAGATCTCTTCATATATTAGAATTCAATTATGTATGCTACTTACCGGCTTGCTTTGGTAGCGCACGCCAATTGGGATGGCCGTGTTTTTTGATGTGCGCGATTAAAATTCTATCTTCTTCAGGAGTCCATGGCCCCTTCTTCAATCCCATCTTCTCACAGCAGGGAGCCCTCCCCATCTTGTTAATTTCTTTCAAAGTAGTGGAGTTACTAATGAAAGAAGAGATTAAAGGGGAACTCTCTTGGTCGCTTCATCTGCTTATATAAAGATTTTGAATGCCCTATTGGGGTGGCTGCATATTTATGCTTAAAGATATGTTCCAGTGTCTTGCTTGAAAAGTCCAGGGCAAAAATATTTAAAAAAATAATCTTCATCGTGTATTCAACACGACATACGTAGGTTCCTAGAAATGGGATTTAGTTTACTCGAGTATTATTTGCAGTCAATCGAGTTCATTGTAAATGATATTCTGAGTCCAAACCATGTGTTGAAGCGTCAAAATTTGATTGAAATAGACACACGGATGATACGGTGTATCTGTCCCAGGTAAGATTTCCTCAGTGCTTTATGACCCGTAATAGTAGAAAAGTAACCACTGCAAATAATGGACAAAAAAATCTCATGCATAATTGGTCTCAAGAAATTATTATTATTTATGAGTGAGTGAAGTAAGCTAAATGCTGCTGCTGCAGGACAGCCGCCAAAAAAGATAAAAAAAAAAAATGTCACTTCTCGACAACAAGTCTTTCATGTTTTCAAAATAGGCTATCTTGATTTTTCTATATTTATTTATGACCTGAAAAAAATTATTATTATTTTAAAGATGATAACATTTGTTTAGTATTTGTAGAAGAATTTGTAAGTCTATCACTGTCTTTAATTCTCAAATCTCAATTAATTCCATTAAAAATTTTAAAATAATTTTTTATATATCAATAAACCTCTCATAAAAGCCCGGATTTTCTTTTTATAAAATGGTGGTATGATAATAGTCTTTAATAGGGCAAAAGTTTCGAAAGAAGATCTGAATTCTTTCACCTTGGATTTAAACCATAAGTTACAAATGTAGTCGCTTCTTCTTTTGTGCAAATTATAAAAGTGTGTAAATAGATTATAACCATGAATACATGTGAGCAGCTTTCTATTTCTCAAATTTTTTTTCAAAGGATTTACAGCTCGTAACAAGATGTGAATCATAATGATAACCGTTGATATAAAGTCATGAGTGTTGATGGAGTTATAAATATTTGTATATTTATTTTATGTAAATTAATGTGACACAAATTTATTTGTTAAATGAAAAATATAAATATAAATAAATCATGTGACTTAAAAAATATTAAATTAATCAATTAAATTATTTATGCCACGTTAATTTATGAAAAAAGAAATTATAGAGGAGTTCATTGGTCCATTAAATGTCATTTCAAGTGGATTATGAATGCATGGTACGAGTTTTCGTGATTGGAATCTAATTCTTGTGGATGTTTATTTGCCGGCTGCTCGCCCAAACATTTACAAAAAGAAATGAAGACAAAATTAATAAGAATTCATATAAAAAAAGAAGGGATGAAGAAGATAATAGGGGAATGGAGAGAAAAATTGTGGGTCTGATAACTCTATTCTTTTTACTAAATTCATATACGAAAATAGAAATTAAAGTAAAGGTTCCGGTTATTTTGGAGTTAATACTTAATTATAACCATACAATTAAAGTTATAACGTATTTTTTTATCGATATAAACATCAACAACTCCGAATTGGATTAGTTTCTCCTCAACAAATACGCGCTTGGGCCAAAAAAATCCTACCTAATGGAGAGATAATTGGAGAAGTGACAAAACCCTATACTTTTCATTACAAAACCAATAAACCGGAAAAAGATGGATTATTTTGTGAAAGAATTTTTGGGCCTATTAAAAGTGGAATTTGTGCTTGTGGAAATTATCGAATAATCGGAGATGAAAAAGAAGACCCGCAATTTTGTGAACAATGTGGGGTTGAATTTGTTGATTCTCTGGTGCTCTATCTTGAAATAACTCCAAAATAGTTATGGCCTTAAAAGTAAATGTGATCATAATAATAAATTAATAGGATGAAATATCACTAATTAAAAAAAATTAAGGAGTGAGATTGTCTGTACTTTAATATGGTATAAAATAATAATTAATGAATTGTATGTGGACTGGATTGACTTGGTCAATTCTGTCAACAAAAAATTTAGATTCAAGATGGCAAGTTGTACAAGATTAGTTACGAGTAAAAATACACACGGTTTGATTATGCACATAAAGGACAAACTTTGCTTTCAAAGAAAGTAGTCTATTCAACAGAATTTATGCAAATTGGATTTAGAATATCAATTATGGGGTCAGTCTACGCAAATTCGGATTCATTCAATGAAATAAGTGGGAATCAAGACGGCACTGCATTACGCTTTATCCTCAATTATGATATACTAATGTAGCATGTAGTTGAAAAATAATAATCCTAGAGATTTTAATATTTAAGTTACAATTTAAATTTTAATTATTATGTGTTATTTATTTTTTAAGATCTTTAGAAAAAAAAGACACTTTATATTATATACTTAAAAAATGAAACATGAATGCAGTTGACATAATTATGATAACAAGGTATATTTTCAGTAGGACACATTCAAAATTGTTGCAAATAGATAATATTAAGCAAGTTAGAAAATTAATATTTTATTGTTCATTGTATATATGACCCCTTTGATGTGTGTGCATAAATGACTCTCTTGACGTGTGCGAAGAAATTTCAAGTTAACATGATACTCTTAAATAAAATTAAGTATATTGATAGAGTTGTTTTGAGATATTTCTTCTTTTATATATCTTGATCGTGATCTTACATATATTAAGTTAACGATAATTACTAAATTATTAATAACAAGGATTAAATTTCAAACACCACCTATATATGGATTTATTTTATGGACATGACATCAGAGCTAACGTCTCGTGAACTCATTCAATTCTACTCGCTTTCAAACTCTTATTTTTCAACATATCTGTAATTTTTTTGTCAAAAATCTTAATCAATACTTCATATGAGATACATCACCTTAAAAATCAAGATTGGACAAATTTAAAATGATTTGATTGTATCAGTAATGGCATGGAATATTAAGCAAGTTAGAAAATTAATATTTTATTGTTCATTGTATATATGACCCCTTTGATGTGTGTGCATAAATGACTCTCTTGACGTGTGCGAAGAACTTTCAAGTTAACATGATACTCTTAAATAAAATTAAGTATATTGATAGAGTTGTTTTGAGATATTTCTTCTTTTATATATCTTGATCGTGATCTTACATATATTAAGTTAACGATAATTACTAAATTATTAATAACAAGGATTAAATTTCAAACACCACCTATATATGGATTTATTTTATGGACATGACATCAGAGCTAACGTCTCGTGAACTCATTCAATTCTACTCGCTTTCAAACTCTTATTTTTCAACCTATCTGTAATTTTTTTGTCAAAAATCTTAATCAATACTTCATATGAGATACATCACCTTAAAAATCAAGATTGGACAAATTTAAAATGATTTGATTGTATCAGTAATGGCATGGAATATTAAGCAAGTTAGAAAATTAATATTTTATTGTTCATTGTATATATGACCCCTTTGATGTGTGTGCATAAATGACTCTCTTGACGTGTGCGAAGAAATTTCAAGTTAACATGATACTCTTAAATAAAATTAAGTATATTGATAGAGTTGTTTTGAGATATTTCTTCTTTTATATATCTTGATCGTGATCTTACATATATTAAGTTAACGATAATTACTAAATTATTAATAACAAGGATTAAATTTCAAACACCACCTATATATGGATTTATTTTATGGACATGACATCAGAGCTAACGTCTCGTGAACTCATTCAATTTTACTCGCTTTCAAACTCTTATTTTTCAACCTATCTCGTAATTTTTGTCAAAAATCTTAATCAATACTTCATATGAGATACATCACCTTAAAAATCAAGATTGGACAAATTTAAAATGATTTGATTGTATCAGTAATGGCATGGAATATAATACATCTAGCAACTACTAAATCTAACCAATAGGCATTTTAATTTTAAGGGAGCTCCTACGTTACGTTAATCGTAACATATATTCACACACAATAACAGCATACGTTACGATTAACGTAACGTATCACCGGCCTAATTTTAAATATAAAGGTATAAGAGATAATTTGAGCACTTCCTCACATTGCAATAGACAGTTGTAATCATATGGATAGACAATGTCGTAATCATGGCAACCAATAGTCATTGCAATTGAAAATGCATGCTACTTCCGAAAAAACAATGCGTTTCTTTCAATGTAGTTTTTGAATGCCACCTACCTTTCGGTGGAGTGCGTGCTCATGCAATTCGAGGCTGACGCATATCATGAATATTGGCAGCTACTTTCCCACATTATATATAGCCAAAAGCAATCCAAAAATAATCACTCAAGAGAATAATAATAATATGTGAAATAATTACATTTGAATTTATTGTAAATCACATTATATGTAATTATAAAATAACGTATCACCCTTTTTTATTTATTTTGTTATTGTTATGGTATGGCCTATAATTAAAGACAAAAAAATTGTTTTAAAGTTGATTGTATCATATGATAGTGTTTGTCATGCCATAATAGTATACAGATTAATTAAAGAGTAAACATTTAGTTTTTAATATAATTATAAATCCACTGAAATTGAAACCTTCTAAATTAGTTTTGTGAGGACATGATATGAAAATTCAAGGCTAGAGCGAGATAGATCCACCATTAGTTATCTGGGGAAGTCAGTTGCACACTGAATTTTTTTAGAAAGAATACAAAAAATATAAACTTCACTCTTATTTTTTCATTAGCACATATACTCAATTCTTACAGAGTATTTAAAACATCCAAAAACAAATGATTTTGATTAACTTAATTTAGAAATAATGATTGATTAGCAAAGATTGAGTTGATCAACCTTCATGTTAATTAACTGTCTATATATTTTTTTATTACTAATTAAGATAGAGACAACCAATCATTTGATTTATCATTTTATTTCCATAAAAAAAGCTGTTGAATACGACACCCATTACGTATTATTGAAAATATAAAATATTACATCAACCGCCATAACACACGACGTGAGGATTCTACATTATGATATATTGAAATTTATAATCATAAATATATTAAAATTAAAACTTTAAAAATCAGCTCTGTGATGGCGTAGTACGAGAATCAACCTCCATAATTCACATAAAAGAAGGCGTCAGCAAACAACCTCAAGAATGAGACGATTAATAAATGCTCACTACTCAACCAAATTAAGAGTGAGTAGTGATTATGATCATAAAGGGATGACTTGGAAGTGTGTATGTGATGTAAGCTACAATAATAAATTAAGAAAAACTAAATATAATCTCGTGCATATAACCTACCGAAAAGTAGCGAGTCGAACGTACATGGCACCCATTATGGACCATGAAAATTAATATCAGATGCAGACATACGTTTGTATTTTATAGGTTTAATTTTAATACATAGGTTAATTTAAAGCTAAAAACTGGTATCAAATTTTATAATTTAAAATGTATATTCGATAAAAAAAAAACCACGTACATTACTGGTGTATAACTGATGAGTCAACTTACAGCTAATTTTTTAAGTACGTAATTTATGAGTCAACTCATCTTGCAGTTATTTTCAATTCAAACACATTTAGAATATTATAATTTCATCCGTGTTGAAGATATTATTAAAAATACATGATTAAGTGGGAAAATAAATCATTATCTTAATGAATGTAATATGATTATCCAACTACATAAGACACAATATCATCAATGGGTCAACAAGAAATCCATGTTGAAATTAAATATATTTAATTAGGCTGCTAGATTTCACCGATGTACATGAATTTGAAGATTTTTTTTTTAATTCGGTCTCATCGTTCAAATGGAAACATTCTTCGACTAATATGAACTTAAGCATGATCATATGGAAATATGGTTGCTTTAGAAAGAAAATTAACACTCATTAACCTTTCAAAAAGTTACAATTGGGTAAAGCCACAAAGAGATTGCCTTGCAATATAATTTAATAAGGCTGCTCGGTTTCACCAATGTAAAACGAATTTGAAGATTTACGCATGAGTGTTCTTAGATGGACATACGGAATATTATCAATATTGTTTAGTATAAATTAATTGCTGCTTTAAAAAGAAAATTAATTATCACTCATTGACCCTCAAAAAGTTTACAATTGGGTAAGGATACAATAGGGATGGCAAAATCCTCCACGGGTTTGGAGCCACACCCCAAATGGAGAAATTTTTTAATAATTTTTGGAGAATGAGGTGGGAAGTGGGGAAAAAGTAATCCCCAAATTGTTAACGGTATGGGGTTTGGTATTGCATTCCCCACCCCAATCCCCATTATATATAAATATGTTTTTAATTCTTATTTAATAATTTTTATTTTATCAACTATAATGTCAATTAATAATTTTTTTTTATTTTTTATGTAATATAAACATGATATGAGTAAAAGAAAACCCTATAATATTTTTTAACTTTAAAATATTATTATATTTTTTTTTATTTTTTAAGGTGCTGCTCTCTTTAAATATTTTTCACTTTTAATATCATTTTAAGATATTATTTCAAACTTTTAGAGATTTTAAAAAAAATTTAAATACTTTATAATATGGTGATGATTTTATTTTCAGTCTCCAATTTTTAATTTACTGAAATCAAATTTTTATATCTACTATAAAATAAGTAAATGAGGAATGAGGTGGGGATTTCTCATCCCCAACCCACTAAATTTATTGAGGAATGAGGTAAGAAATGGAGGCAAAAATTTTTAATAGGGTGGGGAATGTGGTGGACATCCCCACCCCCACCCCGCCCCACTGCCATCCCTAGGATACAATGAGATTGCCTTGCAAATTGCATTTTTATATAACTAATTTCTATCACTAGTGATTTGTATAATGATTGCACATCTCTTATTTTATATAAGACCATTTGTATAGACAGCCTAGCGCCAAAGTCTCAAAAAAAAACAATCATATGCGTTTTCATAATCATCGTAATAAAAGAAATTATTGATAGAAAATGATTATTGGGAGCGAGCTGTCAAACATATTGAAATCAAGTCAACATTTTTGTTCGAACTGTCAATATTTTCGTGCGAACTTGAAGTGTCAACAAGGAAAGAAGTAACAGTCTGTAATGCATATCAGTATATCACGGATCATTTGCTTTTGGTCCGAGTCAATTTTTTGGGCTAGCTTTTGTATCAAGTAGACAAATTTAAACACGTGTTTCATAAAATAATCCATATGCGTACAAAATTTTCTTATACAAGTGTTTTGGGACTTTTGCCCCTATCACTAACTATTCATACTGTGCGTCTTTGTTCAATCGAACGTATTGAAAACTCTGTTAATGTTTTGTGTTAACTTTTCTTTCACTAAATTTATGAGCAGACGGGAGTTAGAAAGTTCTAAGCACTATCTTAATGAGCTTTAATAACTAAGTAATTAACCAATTCATCGAACACTCTTAAATGCTGCTCTAGTCTTTCTTAATGTCATTAATTATCAACTAAACTGGTTTTAAGTTTCGATAGTTGTCCACTTGTCGTTGGTTTTTCAATGATCATTTTATTAACCTTTCCTTGGGAATTGGGACATAAGATCTTTGGATTTGTCGGCAATTCAGCTTTTTTAAAGCAACACAAAAGCTGAAAGAAAATCTAAAAATGATTCCCATGTGTTTGCTAGGGTAAGGTGTTAAGGGAAACAGTACAAATCATATCCCCCACGATTTAGCATAGCAAATCTCTATCGTTATGCGCCAACAGGCTTGATCCACTAGTTATCAAACAATTTTCTTTAGTTGGATAAATCGCTATTATTATATAGTCATTCTCAAGTACGAGTATTTTTATTTTTTTATACTACAAAAATATTGTTAAGTCGTGTGGTTTAATAACATAAAAAATTGATTCTATTAAATTATATAACTTAAAAGCGTGTCATAAAAAAAAAAGAAAAATGTAATCGTCCGCACTAGAGAAAGAATACAATGCATACATATATACTACAAGTAATTATTCCAAAATTTTCCTTCATATGAGAGTATTTAAAAAATTATTCTAAAATTTCGTTCAAATCTGCTGAGACAACTAACGACGAGATATCTACTAATTTAATTGAGAATGTATTAAAAAGAATGAGTGATACAAGGAGCTTGTTACCTCACATTATTATGTAAGTTACACAACTTTTTGACAACCGTTTGATGAAAATTTAACGGTTGTGAAAATATAAGATAATGAAATCATGTTATTTGTACAATCATTAAATTTTTATCAAACGGTTGTGAAAGAATTATGTACCTTACATAATAATGTAAGGTAACTAAAGCCGTGATACAAAGCTACTGTCATAATTTTTTGAGAAATTATCATTTGTATACCTTAAATTTGCGCTTTTATCAAAAATACTACAACACTTTAAGGGTGTATCAATCGTCCACCTTTAATTGACAAAAATTATTTATCGACCACTAAACCGTTAGCTACCGTTTGAAAGTTAACAGAATTGTAGTGAATTAACGATTTTATCCTTGAAAAATATCATTTATATACCCTTAAAATCTCTTATTATTACTTATATACCCTTAAATTATCACTTGTATAATATGAAAAGACCAGATTACCCCTCTGATGTCATCATATTTAAATGGCAACTAACGGTTTGGTGGACGACATATACATTTTGTCAACTTAGGGTGGACAACTGATATACCCTGAAAATGTTGTAGTAAATTTGATAACAGAGTAAAATAAGGGTATACGATTGATAATTTTCCTAATTTTTTTAATGACTATTTGTACTTAACATCTAACTATCCTGTAGTTAACAGATGTTTTCCTTAAAATATATTTAAAATACATTATTAAATGAGTTTAACTATCTTGTGGTTAACATATGTTTTACTAGAGCCACTCCCTTACAAGTGTGAGGGAAGTGGTTCGAGCGTATTTAATTTAAATTTCCTTTCTTGAAAGCTTGAAAGCTTTTTTCCCAAGAGGGAGTAGGCGTCCTCGAATATTTGAGAGTTAAAAAATCTGCTATATTAGAGTTAATGTAATTTGTAAATATCATGAGCAATAGTTCTCCTCAAAAAAGAAAATGAGTGAAGGCGCCTTTTCTCCTAAGGAGTAGACGTCTCTTGAATATTTGAGTGGGTTAAAAAAATCTGAGCGGTGCCATATCAGAGTTGATGTAAATTGGTCTCAGTAATTTGTATGGTTGTAAATATCATGAGCAATAGTTCTCCTAAAAAAAAATGAGTTTAACAATCATTAGTCATCATCAATCAGCGATAGGGATTTGTTAGGCAATTCAATTTCATTAGTACAGTGTTCGCGGATCAGATTTTGCGGATTAAATATCAATCTACATTCAATCCATAATTTTACAGATTGTAAATTTTCAATCTAATCTAATCTACGTATTGGCGAATTTAATCCAAAATCCAATCCATATGTCTGTGGATCAGATGTGAATTTGGTCCAATCTATATTCAATCCATCATTTTGCGGATTAAAATTTTTTAATTTTGTTCATTGTACGAACTAATTAAATAAAAAAAATCTTATATAAAAATAAATTTTTTACCAATCAACTTCAAAATTGAATAAGATTTAAATAAATTAAGTGTTTAAATAAAGATAGAATAATACATTCAAAGTCTCAAAATATAACACAGTGAAAAGAAAAAAAATCTCATTTGTTTAAATTAATACATGAAAATTAACTGTTTAAAAAATTATTTTTTATTTAGTTATTCAATTATTTAATCACGTTTATTATATATTATTATTCAATAAGATATGTATAGTATTAATGTAACTACATTTTAACTTATTTATTTATTAGTAAATAGTAATGCCACCGACTGCAGATTTTTAAATTTTGAATCCAATCAAATCTACCAATCCACAAATCGAATTTTTATAGATCAAACATCGTATTAGATTGAATTCTAAACACCCTTACTTTCAGCAATCCAAAGTGGGAAAAAGAGAGACTATATAATCCATATCACCCAATAAGTCCACATGCATGCATTAATTTCACTCTCATTTTTCTCAATGAAAACAAAATTTCTTAATCGTTGGAGAAAGGAGGAAAGAAGAGTAATGAATCAAGACTTGTAGGTAACGACAGTCATGTGTTGATTCATTTTTAAAAGCACGAGGATTAATTCGGGATAAGATATCATATCATGTTTCTAAAGAAGAAAATGAAATGAATATTTACCTTTATCAGTCGTTAGCATCAGCCGATCAAGTTATACTATTTTACAAAATTCATGTTGCCCATCTCCTTGATCGGCATATATTCAACTAAAAACAAGGGAGCTAGCTTCTCAAGAATTATATTTATAACATAAAGAGGGGGGAAATGTAGATGGAGCTCAATAAGCAACTTTCTTTGAGACCAAAAGGATTACATAATCATTGAGAAAAAGATCATATAGTTAAAGTTTAGTAAAGTGGTATTACAAAAGAATGAGAACATGATTTGGGTAGAACATTGAGTACAAATGGATGAAAGTAAGTACCAAAATAAATTAAGAATCTCAAGGCCTCATGGCATGGTGCATATGCAATACAACTAACCAAATCTAAAGAAATGCTAGTCAACGTGGCCTAGACACTAAAGCTACCTACACTACAACAACAACACATTCTCTCTCAATCATTAGTCTCATGTTACACTACAAGTGGTCCCATGAAAGTCATCTCGAGATCATATCTGGGTCATCTTCATCATCAAAATCTGGTTCACTTGTTGTCCTGTTTCTCTTCCCATCTCTTGGTGTCGGTGCCGTTCTTCCCCTCTTTGGTTTACCCCTAAAAATGGTTTTTTGGTTGATTAGTTATAATTTAATGGATGGATAAATGATTTTCAAGTTTGTGAGATATAATCACATTTAAACAATTCTATTATTATTATTTTTTAAGAAAAGACAATAAAGAGGTTTTGCCAGTTGAATGAACCAACACACACCCACAATCAATATATAAACTAAACCACTCACCACCCCTGATTTTAGCAAGATTTGAACTTTAAAACCCAAGTTTTACTAGTAGAACCAACTAGCACCCACATTCTTAACAGCTATTTCAAATTTCTTCGTCCCTAGTTATCTTTGTTCTTCAACATAAATGCTCAGAAAACTTTGGTAGTTGTTTTAACCGGATTTTAGTCAAACCCAATTAGAACAAATAAATTTATATAATATAGTTGCGTATGTGAATCTGAGGTATGCTTTACTAATGGAAGTAGGATGATTACTTGAATAGATGAGTTTGGTGGTAAGTGGAGATAAGAATAGGTGAGGAACAAAAGTGAAACCCATGAGCCTTTGAACTCCTCGAAGCCAGCAAAAATGGAGGAAAAATCGTCAGCCACCGCCAGCTCCACCTCTAACCTCGGTTTGCTCCATTTTTGCAGGCTTCGAGGAGTTCAAAGGCTTGCGGGTTTCACTTTTGTTCCTCGCCAATTCTCATCTCTACTTACCACCAAACTCACCAAGTTATCCTCCTTCCATTAGTAAAGCACACCACAGATTCACCTACGCAACTACAGTCTATAATATAAATTTATTTGTTCTAATCAGGTTTGACCCTAATCCAGTTAAAACAGCAGTCAAAAGCAGTCAAAATGAAAAGTGCACTTACTGTCCGTTAGAAGGCAAGTTTCCACCCTTAGACCTACCAGCGCCATAATCGAATCTTCCATCTGTAATAAACCAAGTATTGGAATACCATCATCAATTTACTGCTATCAAGGAAATACAAATTGTAAGATAATAAATACGAACTTACCATCACGCCTAACTCCAAGTTCTTCAGCCTAAACACAAAGAACACAATGTGAACAAACCAGTCTTGTTAACTCTGGATATGTCAATTACATTTACATGTGAGATGCACCTTCCTTATGACAATATTCCACAACTAAAAATTCTGATAGGGGAAAAGGACATAAATAAAAGATGCAGAATGAACATTATAAAGCAGAAAAAAGGCAAACGGCCACGTCTTAAATAGTTAGTTATAGCAGCAGATTTCAATATGTAAAGCTTACGTCTGGTAGGACGGAAGGTTTCACATTAATATAGCTTAAAAGTGTTGCAAGTTACATATAAATTAGGAAGTGCCAACAATTAGTACACTTATTTAGGAAGGGAACACGGTTAGTACCATTGATTAGTCTTTCTGTTGACACGAGAAAATCAGATCCCAGAGCACCATAAATTTATAATGAAAATGTTAGCCTATTATCAATTGCATAAGTAATAGCATCAAATAAAAACCCTGATCAGTCTTTCAGTTGAAAACAAGAATATCAGATCCCTCAGTACCGTTAAATTAATATGAAAATATTAGTCTATCATCAATCGCATGAGTAATAGCATCAAATATAAACCATCAGAAGATGGAATTCAATCCAGAAAAGTCAAATCTTCTGAACTTGATAAATGCCTCTGGGATAACGATGTTTTAGCTGCAGAATAATTTCCATTAAGACATTAAGTGGACATGTTTTCTAATAACAATACCAGCTTCTGGAAATGGAGATAATTGTCTTGTGATAGTGAAGACACTGGTAGTAATGCATGGTCATCTTCAGCCCTTGTGAATGGCAACTGATAACCCACACACCGCCAAATGCCTTTGTAAAAAATCCCACTTATGAAACAATGGATATTAAGTTATATAACTATTAAGGTTCACACTACATAGAGTGCAGTATTTTTTTTTTTTTGGAAGTGATATAGCTATCCCTTTCTAACATGCCAGTTGTCATAAATTGGAGAGTCCTGATTATGCAGAAAAATATCCCTTTTGGGTTAAATACATTTGTGAGCTAAAATTTTCGATAACACAGAACATTAGTTGCGTGAATCTGCAAAAGAAAAGGAAAACATGAGGCTTTCTACCACCAGCAAAATAAATGTTTCTGTGACAGGTATCATACATCATTGGAAAAGGAACCAACATTCCAAGGCAAGTAATCATCACTCAACAATTTAGTACATACCGCAGGTGAAGTAACTGAGGACAAAGAAAAGATTCTATCTTCAGGCTGTAATTTCCTAGGCCTCTTGAAGCTACAAATAACAATTAAAGATTTGTCAAGATAAAAGAAATCCCACTAAAGTCAGCCTAGAAAATTTGATAGAGGAAATCAATAGTATTCAATAGATGTCTGTAGAAAATAAATGAATGAATAAACACTCATGATTTGTGCACTTACTAACACCCATCCTAATAATTTGATGTAAATTTCATCAACAGAGACCTTCTCTTCCCTTCCCCGGTGCATTTAACTACCTACTTTTTATCACAATGAAGCTTATAGCTGTCTGGACATCCCCATGACTGATGATTCCAAGAGTTATTGTAAGTCAAGGGGTTTCGCTATTCCATAATCCTTCCCTTCCACAATCTGAAGAGGTACCAAGATTTAACCTCCCGTCACTTGTGCGGCAACAAAAAACTTTTAACTTAGATCTAAATTAAAATTTAAATTAGAATGGAATCATATTTTAGAAGCTAAACCGCATCATCTATATACGCACAAAAGGGATTAAGCTTCAGTTTCAGCTTTAGTCAAGATGATTCAGTTAGAAAAATTTAAAAGCCAAGCTTCTCAATGTACACATCACTACATCCAAAATTTCTATAGTTTCCCAGGTAATAGTGTAAATACTGACAAATTAACAAAACATAAGAAACCATCAAACATGTATCCACAGTCACAAATATAAAACTACAACAAAATGAGTAAAAGAAAATTAAAGGCAATTACTTTGAAGTGTTCTTGCCAGAAGAAAGAAACCCTTCAAAACCTTTGAATGCATTTCCAAATTGGCCTATATCTTGCAAGTAACTTGTCTCTAACTCATATACCTATCACAAACCAAAAGAAAAAATAAATAAATACAAGAAATCTTCATTTCAAGTTTAAAAAAAATAAATACAAGAAACTATCTTTAGTTTTCCTTTTCCATTCATTTTCCTGGAAACCAAACAGAGCAAAAATTTACCTGATTTTCAATATTACGCAGCTCATCTTGGAACCTGCTTCTCTTGCTGACGAGAGCTGCAAGCGTGGCCGCGGGATTTGAATTCCCTCTTTGCTGCCCTAAAGACATTTTTTTTTTAAAGGACGAGAAAATCCTAAAATATTTTATAGTGACGGATACTAACAAGACTCAAAATTTCGCAGTGGATTTAATTTTATTTTTATCTAAGGAATTGCAAAGATAGGAAATCTAGGGTTTTTTTAATTTTATTTTTTAATCAAAGGTTAAAGGTGGAATCCATTTTCGCGGGGAATTTTGAATTTCCGATAAAACGGAATCGAACGTTGTAATTTAAAAAATAAAAAACTCAAAAATACGAGTTTTTAATTTGGGAAAATTGAAAGTGAAAATTTCGCTTCGGCTTACGGGTGTTGGATGTCGAGTCATTAGGCTGTGTTTGGATTGGGGTAATTGTGAGAACAAAATGGATTAAGCTACTGGAGAGGGCATACGATACTTGCGTGTTCGACCTTCTAAATTCCATAAGCTAATCACCGTTGATTTACATCATAATGTGAGAATAATTTATTTTGTACGGATGCTACCGCTTGTCGCGTATGTAATATCTTCCCCACACGTGTAACGCATACAACACATCTGAGTCTCGTACTTTCGAATCTGACGGTCCCTACAAAATTTGCATGTAAAATTAAAAACCCGTGAGGGTGACCCACCGGAACCGAATAATGGCGGTCACCGTCAGAAAAGAACTGACACGACACGCCTCTTTCCATTGCCTTTTCTTTTTCTTTCCTTTGAAAACACGAATCATTTAGACTTAATTATTACCTCTTCTCTCGTTAGTGAATATTTTTCTTTTACTTGGTTTTTTTGAAAAATAAAAACAATTTTTAATTTTCTCTCTTTGGTGGGTTTTTTATTTTTTTCTTCTTACTTGCCCCCTCCTTCGTTTTCTCTTACAATTTGTTCAAAGCAGCCATGTCTTTCAGAGGGGTAAGTCTTTTTTCTTTTTTTTTTTAATTATTCATTACTGTTTCTATAGATCTGATTTCACTTACGTTAATTTATTTTTCAAGTAGTTTTTTTTCTCTGTTACTATTATATTATTATTTTTTGTTTGGTTTGCTGGTAACATATATGAATTTGTAGGATGCTTTTTCGTATTTTATTTTGTTTTTATATTATTTTCAGCATTTTGATTCTTGTGTAGTGGTAAAGTTTCAATTTTGTTTAGCCAATAAAGTTTGCTTCTTTGATTTGATGGAGTTTATAGTAGCATATAACTTGAGCATGTGTTTGCATGATGAATTTTCTCATTTCGTTTCTCAGAGAATGCAATTCTAGTTTTTGGGCTGCAAATTGTATACTTATTATGATCTGGGATTTGCAAAATTTGAAGTAATTAAAAGATATTAATTTTAAAGGGTAATGATCTTGTGGGTGGCATTGCTCACTTCATGGTGAGCAACATCTTGTTAATTCACAGCTTCTACACTGTCACTGATAGTTACAGAATTGTGCCGTGTTATGTATATGGTTGGTCATCATATGGTGGGCAAAGTGGTTGCTCATCATATGGTGGGCAAAAGTAGCTCATTGGGTCATTTCTTTACCGATGATATTCTTGTTTATAACATTTGGATTTGGTTGTCAGACAAATGCATCTTCTGGAATGGGAGTTGCTGATCACAGCAAGAGCACGTACCTAGAGTTGCAGAGGAAGAAAGTACATCGGTATGTGATTTTTAAGATTGATGAGAAGAAAAAGGAGGTAGTGGTTGAAAAGACTGGAGGCCCAGCTGAGAGCTATGACGATTTCACTGCATCTTTGCCGGATAATGACTGTCGTTATGCAGTTTATGACTTTGATTTTGTGACCTCAGAGAATTGTCAGAAAAGCAAGATCTTTTTCATTGCATGGTAATGTGTTCATTTCAACTTATTTAACTCATTAAATTTGCTTTGTGTTTGCTTGATGATTTCAGGTTTGTGTATTTCTATTAATCATGTTTCTAAAAGCTATACGATTTTAATTATTTTTTGAAACGAAAGCCCAGTAATTTGAGCTTCTTTCCACGTGAATACTTTATGTTCCTTTTTTGTCAAATTCTTGTGCTAATGGTTTTTCTGCAGTAGCTCTAATCACAATTCTGTTTCCATTGTTAGTGAGTTCTGTAGGGGATTAAATTGGTTGAAGCGTACCTCCTTATGAGAAATACTGCTTGTTGCAGATGTTGACGATATATGTGTTGTATGTACCTACAATTCATTTTTTTCTTTTTAGTGGAATTTATAACTAGTCTTCGGTGGGACAAGGAATTAAACAAGGGAACTGGAGGAGTTTGAATTTTGTAGTCCGTGCTGAGCTCAATTTCTTTTTAACATAGATTAGATATGGAGCAAGGCCAGGACTAGGAAGAAAAGGAATCGCTTCTTTTTTGTTTCGTTTGATCTCAAGTGTTAATGAATTTTTCTGAACTTAGTTGCTATGGACAGTTGGACTAAAATATTTGTTATTCTACTTATAAGATTTTCTATAATCTTTACTTGGAATCAAGAATCATTGTTTGACATTTCCTCTCAGGTCTCCTGACGTGTCCCGAATCCGAGCTAAGATGCTGTATGCAACATCAAAGGACAGGTTCAGGAGGGAGCTGGACGGCATCCACTATGAAATTCAGGCAACTGACCCAAGTGAGATGGATCTTGAGGTGATCAGAGACCGTGCACGCTGAGAATGCACTGAAGGAAAAGAATTTGTTTCCTTGAGACTGCATTTGTGGTCTGAAGGCACAAACTGTCCTCCAATTAGTTGCCGTATTTGTGTGGCACATAGTACATATAGCTATTGTTAAATAATCAGCACCTGAGAAGGCTGATAACAAGCTCATGGCTGAGGCACTGCGATGCCAGAGGACACGGGCTCTCTATTGCCATATGATGCTTCTCAGGTAAAATTGGACATAGACATGGATACTTATGCTGTTCGACTTTGCTTAATGAAATGGGTATTCTCATTAGAACTTCCAGTTGTTGAAATCCTTGAGCTTGTACTAAGATAATGTTGACTCATTGCCGGACCACGCGTGGCTGAGGCACTGCGATGCCAGAGGATACGGGCTCTCTATTGCCATGATACTTCTCAGGTAAAATTGGACATGGTCATGGATACTTATGCTGTTTGACTTTTCTTAATGAAAGGGGTATTCTCGTTAGAACTTCCAGTTGTTGAAATCCTTGAGCTTGTACTAAGATAACTTTGACGCATTGCCGGTCCGCACGGGGGAGTTCTGGGCCACATCATTTCCAGAAGGATCAAGTACCCTTGTGCTCAAAATTCCGGCTGTCTGTGAATATGGTCCATAGATAAGTTGTAGGATGAAAGAAAAAATAAAATTGAGCTGCCATTTCTTAAACATCTGAATTCTGAAACTGGGCAAAGAAAAAGCATATGAGGTCGACCTTCCAGCGTAACCATTCATACTTTAGTTATTATATAACTGAACTTAGAAATTATCAAATTCGGGATCCTAGGACCGGAAAAGTTCCCTAATTGAACCTAGTCAAAGAACAAAAATCAACAATAGGAACCGCTATCATTACCTTTGATTTTTAAGGATTGTGAACATAGAGTTCCCTAATTGAACCTAGTCAAAAAAATAAAAATCAATAATAGGAACCGCTATCATTACCATTAACTTTTGAGGATTGAGAACACAGAGTTGGTAATTGTCCTTTGAGGTATTTGTTTTTCAAATCACTTTGATCTTTTGTGAAACTGCAATGATCTCAGCTTGTAAAATAAACTAATTTTTTTTTTCAATTTTCTTCTTTTCAAAAGATGGAAGTTGGGGAAGTCCAAATTTATATATGGGTAATGTTATACAACTTACACTTTTAATCTTAAAAAATTATTTTAAATAATGTGGCATTCATCGAATAATTAATTAGATAATACAATTAATTTATTTAAATCTTGTAAAATATTTTTAACCACTCAATTAATGAGTATTATTTAATATTAAATTTAAGATAAAACATTTAAAAAATCTATTTATCTTCATGAGTTTCAAATTTGACGGCTGCTCCGCAAAATCACTCCGTCAAACTCTGTAAGCAAATTAAACCATTATTCAAACTTTTTACATGCAGAATGAGAAAAACGTTTACAATTATTGTAAAGTTTTTGTCATGTTATATAATCATATACAATACATGATTATGTAACAGTTGTTAGATGAAAATAATATAATTTTATTATTTTATATTTTTACAACTGTTAGATTTTTATCCGACGGCTGCTATATAATTATATATATTACATGATTATATAATATAATAATCTCTTTATTATAAAAGAATATTACAAATGTAATCCAGCATATCAATAAATCTCTACGAGGACTTCTCAAAAATAAAACAAAACAAAACAAAATCTCTAATAGAAAAGTGAAGCAAAGAACAAAAAAAAAAACACTAATGACTAAAGGTGAACAAACAGATTCTAGAGGCTAAGGTTGTTTTGTTTTACTCTCCATGCAGAGTGAGAAAAACAGAGGAGACCTTATCTTCAAGATTTGGGATTGGATCCACAAAGCTGACAAGATATGTCTCTGTCTCCCACCACTATCATTAATCAGCATCACTATCACCTTAGCCTGTTAGCCCACGTGACAAGGACACATTTTTTTGCACTTCCCACTTGTTCTAAGGAATTCACTGTTGATAATGTAAATACATAATTCGGATTTGGTATATCGTACCACAACTGCTACTGATCATTAAATCTAATTATAATAAAAAATTCAATAATTAAGTAATTAGATTTAAAAACCTCAGTAATTTTATGCGGGGCTGCTCACTGCTGTGTTTTTCCAAAAGCTAAATTGGTATTATATTGTGTCTGATAAATAGTCAAAATTAGGACTTGGTGCAATCTACTGAAAACCCTTTCAGTTTGGTATTCCCAATTCTGTGTCTGTTTGGTTATTTTTGGGTATACGGATGTACTTTCCAGTGTTGATATAGTTGATATTCCGGTTCTAGTTGCTTGTGGATATCATTCTTTAATGTGAATTATTACGGAATCATTTTGGTAGGTTTTAGATCTGTATTATTACTCATTCACATGAAGTCTGATCTTCTGGTTGTATAAAGAAATTTGCTGTCCATGCTTTTAATGATTATTTCTTGTGAGTTTTGAAGGAATTGTTTGTGAGTTTCGGGTTGCTTTTTGTTTTAGCAGAGTATATCAGGGTTCAGGGTCCATGAACTGGAGATATTTGTGAAGTGCTGGGATTGTCTTGTGGGATTTTGGACAGGTGAGACATGTAGGGAAGGCTTGATGGGACTTATCTATAGGTTGAAATATCTTTGATTCACAGAGTCTCGTGGAATTTGTGGAAGAGCTTTAAAGGGCTGTTTCTTTGGGAATTTATTGTTTATAACTAATTTTGACTCCCAAAGCTTAACCGGCAATTCCCCAAATATATCTTTTGATCTTTCAGCCAAACCCCAGGTCCCATAGCTAACTTTTTGGTTAGGTATCTTTCGAACTGGTCAACCAAAAGTAAGGTCGAAGACGTAAGGAATGAGTTCTTTGTTGGTGTTCTTAGTTTTGGACTGAACGAGGGTAGTGATACAAGAGGAGCATAGTGATATTTTAGTACTTAGTTTTGTTACTGAGGGGATCTGAATCAGTGAATATGGGTGGCAATAGGACCATAGTATGGTTTAGAAGGGATCTTAGGATTGAGGACAATCCTGCATTAGCTGCTGCTGCAAGGGATGGCAGCGTTTTTCCAGTCTATATATGGTGCCCTAAAGAAGAAGGACAATTCTACCCAGGTCGGGTATCAAGGTGGTGGCTGAAGCAGTCTCTTTCTTACTTGGGACAATCACTAAAATCTCTTGGTGCTGAACTTGTGCTGTTCAAAACCGAGAGTACTCTTGCTGCTCTTTTGGAGTGTATCAGTGCCATTAAGGCGACAAAAGTAGTATTCAACCATCTTTATGGTATGTTCTTCACTTTTTTCAAATCTCAATGATGTGAATTGGTTTTGCTAACATCTAATTTAAATTTGAACTTTTAAGCCATGTCCTGCACATTATTTTTGTCATTCTACATATATCTTGTACCTTTCATTGGAAAAAATGAGAGATAGGAATAAGTGGATTGAAATGTGTTTAAAGATTCTTAAAATCTAAGCCACAACTTGGTTCATCTTTGCATGAACATCCTTTCTATTTAGGTCAAGGACTGCTCTGTGTTATTGCATTGTTATAACATGGGCAAGTGTTATTTTTTAATTTTTTTTTCTTTTTACTTTTTACCATATCGCAGATCCTGTGTCGCTTGTTCGTGATCACAGCATCAAAGAAAAGCTGATGGAGCTTGGTATTTCAGTGCAAAGTTATAATGGAGATTTGTTATATGAACCTTGGGAGATATATGATGAGAGAGGACATGCTTTTACAACTTTTGATGCATATTGGGATAAGTGTTTGCAGATGCAAATGGAACCTGCTTCAATTCTTCCTCCATGGCGTTTGGTGCAAGCTACAGGTAAATTTAAACAGCATGTTAAGTATTTTACTCTGGTTGCTGAATTTGTTGTAGCTTAATCCACTATTTATATGAGTACCTGTGAATGCTGATACAAGAAAGGCAGATGTGCTTTTTGTTTGGAGAATATATTTAGTTCCAGTATCAAGGTCCTGTTATCTGTTTTGAATATTACCTTCCCCATAGTGAAGATGGCCCTGCTCATTCGCCCAGATTTTAATATTCCCTCATTAGTGATATGTATTCATGCATGTTATGGGGCTTTTTCCTTTTTTATATCACGGCCCAAATTAAATGTATTCCTTGTAATCAAACCCCTGACCTCTTAATTCCACTGCAATAGAGCAATCCAATTGGGCTATCCTTTGGGAATGCATATTATCTGTTATGGGCTTTTGTTTGGGAAAATTTTCATGTTGTAAACTGTATGGTCCCGTGGGCTGGATGGAGGATGCATCATGATCAAGGTCTTCAGCTCATTATTTAACCTGGCCCCAACTATACATTTTTGTCAGCACCATTTTTAAATGAAGGACATTCATGTATGCATGCAGCATGCACAAGCCTATTCATTCTTGTGATAATCACAGGGAGTATGAAGGCCACACATCAACGTATACCTGTCTGCTTATTTATGGAGGTCAGGAAGAATAAATAGTTGAAAAATTCTTCTTTATCCTCTGACCTGTAGAAGAGGGAAGCATGGTTCTCCTGATATTCATCTTATAATTTAAACTTGACCCCCAAGATGGTATAATAACGTAAGTATGAGTGTAGAATGAAGGATGTGCATTCGCCCATGAATGAATCTATAATTGTAAATTGAATTGTTGTGGACAGATGACTGATTGTATATGCATTTATGTATATATGTATATGTGTATATGCGCGCGCGCGCGTGTGTGTGTATGAAGGAAGAATGAATAGTTGAGAATTTTATCTTCTTTGTAAATGACAGGAACCATTGATGGATGTTCTATTGAGGATTTAGGTCTTGAAGATGAATCTGAAAAATCAAGTAATGCCTTATTAGGAAGAGGATGGTCTCCAGGTTGGAGCAATGCAGATAAGGTTCTGACTGAATTTGTTGAACAGCACCTCCTTCGCTATTATAAGAATAGGCAAAAACTTGGAGGGAACTCCACTTCACTTTTGTCTCCGTATCTTCATTTTGGAGAGCTAAGTGTGAGGAAGGTTTTTCAATGTTTATGGATGAAGCAGATATTGTGGGCAAAAGAAGAGAACTTTGAAGGAAAAGAGAGTGTGACCTTTTTTCTTAGGGCCATGGGACTTAGAGAATATTCCCGATATCTATGTTTTAACTTTCCATTCACTCATGAGAGACCATTACTTAGTAACTTGAAATACTTTCCTTGGCATGCTGACTTGGGTAATTTTAAGGCTTGGAGACAGGGTAGAACTGGTTACCCACTGGTGGATGCTGGAATGAGAGAACTCTGGGCTACGGGCTGGATACATAACAGAATAAGAGTGATAGTTTCAAGTTTTGCGGTGAAGGTCCTGCTTCTTCCGTGGAGATGGGGGATGAAGTACTTTTGGGACACTCTTTTGGATGCTGATCTGGAATGCGACATCCTTGGTTGGCAGTATATCTCTGGGAGCTTACCGGACGGCCATGAGCTTGAACGATTAGACAGCCCAGAGGTATGTTGGATTTCCTTATTTACTAATTTATATGACCACTGAATTAGTAATAATCTTATGCAATTCACCGAGTTACGATGAAAGAATTTCAATTCCATAGTATTTTGTGACTGCAGATTTGTGTTTAAAGTTTGTAAATTAAAACACCAGTCTATTCCTTGCATCTTATTTTCTGAACTTTTGGAGCCAGATTCAAGGGTCAAAATTTGATCCGGAGGGTGAGTATGTAAGACAGTGGCTACCTGAGCTAGCAAGAATGCCAACAGAGTGGATACATCATCCTTGGGACGCGCCCCCGAATGTTCTTAAAGCTGCTGGGGTCGAGTTGGGATTAAACTATCCAAAACCTATTATTGATTTAGACTTGGGTAGAGAACGTTTAACTCAAGCTATATTCAAGATGTGGGAAATGGAAGCTGCTGACAATGCTACAGACTCAAATGGGACAAATGAAGTTGTTTTTGATAATTCTGATCGGATTCAAACTCCGGCCATTCCACAAGTTGTCTTGAGGGAAAAGAGCACTTGTCCAACTATTTCATCTAATGATCAGAAGGTGCCCTCGTTTCAGAATGGCAAGAATAATCTACCTAGTAGAAAGAGACCAAAAAATGTGGAAGAAGAACGGCAATACCCAGATGAATTGTATAGTTGCAAGAACGAAGCTGGGAACTCTGGAGCACATGACGACTTCTGCTCCACAGCTGAATCTTCAGCGGCTAAGAGGCAGACCACGACCAACATTTCATTTTCTGTTCCCCACTCTTTTTCTTTGTCAGAAGGGAAGGCTTTGCAAGAGTACCAGTCTTCTGATGTCAACCGGCCATGGCAAGAACAAATTGACAGAGAACAGAATTCAAGCAATGATGGTGAGTAATTACACACCTTTGCTATTATTTCATAGTATGCCAAGAACTTGGAACCTTATCTGATTTGACCGAATCCTGATCCTGCTGCTTAATCATTTTAAAACAAGGATTGATCCCGATCAAGCAACTTTCAAGGCATATAAAGTGCATACATTAACTTCTTTTTCTTTTCTCTCCCCCCCCCCCCCCCACCTCCAAAAAAAAACCTTCACGGTACCTTTTCTTTGAGTTTCTCTTGTCCTCCTCAAGTTGGGCAATAGTAGCTACTGAGAATGACTGTAATATGTTTAGCGTTTTACTAATTTTTATTTCATCTTCTTTATAGATAGTGTTTGATGTTGGCTTATTTGCCTTCTATGAAAAGTTCTAATTACTTGCAAAATAAAAGGAAAGAAGGGTTGGAAAATGAATTATGCACCAATTACGACGTTGGAGGAGACTTGCATTATTTTCATTGTAACATTAATGTGCTGCAATCAGTGTTAAGATCCATCAGGTTGCAAGACATGATCAACTACCCTTGACTTGCCTCTTCGATGTTGCTGATAGGAAGTTTTGGATTTTCACACTAATTACCTGAAAAGAAAATCATAATGTTCTGCCAAACTCATTCTTGTGAATGTATTTGATATCCACTTTTAAGAGCTTTCAGATGAGCCCTCAAGATAGAAAAATGGTAAATTAGGATTGTTAGAACCTATACAGGTGTCACAGCCTTTAAATTCTTATTACTCTCGAAAGCTTTCTCATCCCTGGTTTTGACACGATTCTCTGGACTCTTACCAATAGATGACTGTTTGCATTTTGTGTCAAACTTGCAGGAGCTATGAGATATTAATGCAAATCATTCATCGGAAGCTGCATTATTATCAAGAACAAAACCTGGTCAGTGTATGAATGCTGCAGTTCAATACTACATTTTTGAGCTCGTTTAAGTTGAATGTTTTTCCGTCTTATGTGTGATTACACGTCCATTTTCTCCGTGGACCCGTATGGTAGCAAAATATGACACTTTGTAGAGAAATAATGAAGTGGCTGTACTACTCTCTACCTACTCTAGAAGGGTGCATGTATCTCACAAAAATTCTTCAGCATGCTGTGAAAAGCTGTTATTATGTGAGTCAAATCCAGTACCTATGTACTTGTACATACCATAAACATAAATGTATGATCGATGATTGGCTGAATTTAATTTTGAATGATGTGATCACACTGATGATATCTGTAGACGTTAAATTGAGATTGTTTTTTCTGGACCTGACTGCGAGATTAAGATAAATTAGGATAAAAAGTGATACTATCAAAATTGGAGTCTGGACTTATCTGTAAAATAGTGATAAATTTTACCCATAAATGCAATTTTTAAACTTTATCCACGTTTTGTAACCCAAAATCTGGGAATAACCATGCGGTACTCGGATTTAAAAGATCCAGGTCCGGGAAGCCCAAACCCGGACCCTGCCCCGGATTTTTCGACATTTTTAATTACATTTTGCATAAATGAATATGTTTTTGCACCCATTCACTTTACGAGATAATCTTTAGTGATTAAGAACTTTGCCTTTCTATTCATTCACTGTTTGTCTCGTGCACATAAATACTATCAGGATTAATTGAGTATACACATGAAAATGAGTGAATTGAAAATGAACAATAATCTAAGAGCACTTGAGATTTTCTACACCGTTTACGTATACGCAGGGAGCACGATCCTGGGCGAATTTTTTTATGAACTCCAAGTTAATAGTGTCCCATAAGTTAATCAACCTTGTGTGTGTAGTATTAGATGAGGACAGGTTATGCGTCGACAAAATTATTATATTAAAATGATTTATGTTATGTTATATTCCTAGGTTGTCTTGTTTACATGTGATTTGCCTGTGAATTAGGTATTGTGATGTTGTTTTCTAAACACAAAGCCGCCCGAGGTTCGCACATTAGGAGAAGAATAATGATATTTTGCAGCTAATGTTGGAATGATAACGCAGCAGGCACATTGTTTCAGTGTAGTGATGATCGAGAAATCTATAATAATTAATATAGCATAGAATGGCATGAATCACCATCACACTTGCTCGCAAAAATTATTATTTGTTTTGAGTTTAACAAACCAATTACTTAATCAGATATTTTTCCTGTCAGCTGTGTGTGTCCGTGGTTTCTGTCAGGATTTGCACTAATATTATAATGCGGCATGATGCAGCGGTAATCAACATTAACAATATAATTGAATTTAATAATTACCCTTTGTTAATGTCAAAAATATTTGACTTTCGACCTTAATCAAGGGTTTAGAAAGAAAAATAATTCAAGCCTTTCACTTGCTTCCACGAAGTTACTGGGCCAACCGAGACTTCACTTATTCGGATCTGATTCATCCGACAAAGTTGGGTATCATTTTGTTACCACTATCTTTAAGTATTATTATTATTATAAATTATTAATATTATAATCAAAAGACTACTTGTAAATTATTAATATTATAATCAGAAGAATTGCCTGCTGATATCTTCATTTGCACAAGCAGGCAAATGCAAAACTAGTTGCGAACAAGCAGCCAACAAACACAGCATTGAAGATTGTATTGTAGTCTTGGAATTGGACTTGTCAAATGAGTTGGTGATATTAACAAGACATCCAAACAACATGCCTTTTGCAAAAGAGTAACTCACTTTCTCTGTTTCATTTGTTTAATTTGCTGACTTTAGTTAACCAGTTTGAAATCTTTCATAGGTAGGTCACTACTTAGAAAATGCAATGAAAAATTTATGGGACGATCCTTAAAAGATATTGTACTCTACAATATGAGAGTATTATTAAATAGTCAGATTTTATTCAATATTATTACCTTTATATTTAACAATTTCCAGATTATAGGGTACGATATCCTTGAAAATATCGTAGTTAGAATTTAAATTTAGGACAGTGGAACATTGGAACCGAAAACATTGTCAAAAAAAACATACATGATTTTAGATGAGACAAAAAAAAAAAAAAAATTGGATTAGAAATGAATTTGCACCAAGTTGGTAAAGAAAGGGTGTTTTTCTTATCACCTTTCATTGTCTCAACTCCTTCCGCTCTCTAAAATTCAGGCGCTGCACATGATTTAGTGACCCAAAACCAACGACAGCCAGTCAACTAGTCAGAAAATGATTCAAGATATTTGTTTCCTCTTTGACAATTATTATATTTTTTTGACAAAATGGTCCGAGTATTGAGAGCACTCACCGACTTGATGCATCCTGTCCTTGCTTTTGTACCTTACAGTGTCCGGACTCCGTGGCCTAAACCCCACTACTCAAAAATCATTTTGCTCATTTGCTTTTTACACTATCTCTTTGCTAAGCCAATTATAAAGAAAATCTCTGCCTCAATGCCTTTGCCAACTTGAATTCCTCTTTGCCATACAAATCTTAAATCCATCGGTGGTCCCTCGTTTCGGTTTCAATTTTTTTCCTTCCTTTTTCTTTGAATCAATTGCTTTGTCTGTATGTATACTCGGTGCCCTTTTGGACTGCCTAACGTACAAATCCAATGCCGTAGAAGTATTACTTTTAGCCTTTTGTACCAATAAAATGAGGATTTTGCTATGTTACATATAAATCTTTTGAGAGGTTGTGGAAACTCGAAATTGCAATGTGGAACACGGACAACCTTTCAAATAGGTGCATAACTTATTAGGATAGGGCTTATAATTTATCATCTCATTCAAACCTATTGATGAAAAATCTTTTTGAGAGGTTGTAGAAGATCAAAAATACAATGTGGGACACATTTCAAGTACGTTCATAATTTATTAGATTCAAGACTCCGTAGCATTTCATTTTAAAACTCTTGAATAAATATAGGATGTATTTGATATTGAGGTTGAACAGCTGTAACTTAAAAGCTACAACCGTAAAGTGTTTGGTAAACACTATCTGCTGTAGCTTAAAAGTAACGTTGATATGATTTTTTACTTGTATAATGGAGAATCTATTATACCTTTAATAATTTTGTCAAAATTATTATTTAAAATTTATATTAACTACATATTATTAACTTTTATTTTATAATTACAGTTTTTTTTCTACAACAACTGTAACTTAAAAGTTACAGCACCTCAATTATAAACGCACCCATAATAATATTATCAAATCTAGTAATTTTTCTTATTTCGAAACTATAATATCGGGATAATTTTTATTTTTGACGGCATCACTCGTTTACTCATTTTCTTTCTATTATAAATTTCTTTCCTTGTTAAGAGAAAACATGAGATTTACTTGACTCTATTCTTCACTGCCATTTTTTTTACTTGACCGGTTGACCTTCTGGATTTAAAATCAAGCTTAATATTACTTTATAATGGCAAAATTCGTAATTATGTATGAAAAATTAGGCAAACAGTATTAATAATTCACACAGTCAGTCGCACTCTTGTACGACACTATCTCCAACCAAATACCTGATCCCAACTGTCAACTGTACGGAGTCCACGTCTCCACTCTCCTTTGAGTCTTCGAGAACGCTTTAAACTAAAAGAAGGGTAAAACCGTAGTTTCAATTAATCTCAGATCCAACGGCTCCTGATTTCCAGAATCTATATCCGTTAGATCCCACGCTCGAATATTCCTATAAACATTCCTTAAACCATACCTCTCTAGCCTCTATTAAAACACTCCTGCACTCTCTCCTTATATTAAGCAAAACCCACCAAACAAAAACCAGAACCAAACGAAAACAGAGAAAAACAAATCACCAAAAAAAAAAAAAAAGACGCTCTCATGACTGAAGCCCTGAACAGAGAATACCAAGTCTGCGAAGAGATCGGCCGGGGACGATTCGGCACCGTTTTCAGGTGCACCTCACGGATCTCCGGCGAGTCCTTCGCCGTGAAATCCATCGACAAGCGTTTAATCTCCGGCGACTCCCTCGACTCCCAATGCATCCTCACAGAGCCTAAAATCCTCCAACTCCTCACTCCTCACCACAACATCGTCCAAATCTTCGCCGTTTACGAGGACCAGTTCCACCTCCACATTGTGCTGGAGCTCTGCGACTCGCAGGATCTGTACCACCGGATCGTCGACAAAGGCGTCTTCTCCGAATCGGAGTCGAAGCCGATCGTGAAGCAACTGGTTCAGGCGATTTCTCACATGCACAAGGCCGGCGTCGTACACCGCGATCTGAAACCGGACAACATCCTATTCTCGTCGGAGGACACCGTGAAGATATCGGACTTCGGATCGGCGGACATCGTCGGAGGGGGCGAGGTGGTGGCGATGAGAGGAGTGGTCGGGACGCCGTATTACGTGGCGCCGGAGGTCCTGGCGGGGATGGAGTATAACGAGAAGGTGGATGTCTGGAGCTGCGGCGTTATTCTGTACGCAATGTTAGCGGGATTTCCGCCGTTTTACGGGGAGTCCGTTACGGACATATTCGACGCCGTTTTGAGAGGTAATCTTAGGTTCCCGACTCGCGCGTTTCACTCCGTTTCGCCCCTGGCCAAGGATTTGCTCCGAAGGATGCTCTCCAAAGATGTCTCGAGAAGATTCTCGGCCGACCAAGTTCTCAGTAAGTAAACATAATTAATTTAATTTAATTTAATTTATTTCACCATTTCTATTTCATACACAATTTATTTTTTCCAAAATTACTTGAGATAATCGTGTTGATTTTGTTTCTGTTGTGCAGGACATCAATGGATGCAGTGAATGAAGCTGTCGTTGAGGAGGAATCATTATTAATTAATTATATGTTTTGAGTTGTAAAGACGATGGTGATGAATGTTAGCGTGTACATATAGAGAGATATGCACAGAGTTTTCCTGCTTTGAGTGAAGTGAGCGCGAGTGTTTTTGTAAAGCTCAGTATAGAGAGGAGAGTAGTGCTTCTTCTTTTTCTTCTTTTTCTTTTTTTTTCCTTCTTTTTCCGAGTGTGGTTTCGTGTACGGTATGGATGATATGCTATCTACTGTATGATATGATAAGATGAGAGAAAATTTATAGGTATTAAAATTCGGGAGTTCCGATAGTTATCATTACCTGATGTTTTGCTTATCTCTGAAGATATATATGGTTATATTTTAATTTAATTATTAATGTTAGATAATGAGAATCTCTGGCGCTTCCTTGTTTGTCTTGAAATAATTTCACGGATCATCACGACTATTTGTTAACTTGACGTGGACCCCGCTCAATCACTCAATCAGGGCTCGGAGACCGTGGCACAGTTAGCTGTATTTGATTGCGTTATTGACTTATGAAGGCTGCACTGTTCTCTCCCAAGCGTCTTTGACTGATAGTGGCCCGCAATCCTTCGCTGATTCGACACGTTGTGTTTTCCTTTTCTTTTTCGGAATGAGTAAGCTAACATTATGTGTTGCGCTGGCTAATCTTCCGGATTCAGAAACGAGTCTCCGTACTTTTCCGTATTTATCACACAATAGTATTCCCGACTTTTCAATATAAAATAAACTAAAACTAAAAAGCAAAAAAAAATGTGGGCGGTTCTTTATTCGACTAAATAAATCCATAAATAATTGTGCACACATAATATAATTTAAGAACCTAAGACAATAATAATTGAGCAAAATTAGATGAGTCGGAATTCAAACTCTCAATGCTCATTGCAGTGGAAATTAATTATATAAAAGAATTTCAACGATTTTAAAGATTTATTGGGGGTCTACTATGGTTGTGTTTGGATAGTATTAAAATATTTATCTGTTGTAATTTAAAAATTATGTTGATATGATTTTTTATATAATAAAAAATTTATTATATGTTTAATAATTTTATTAAAATTATTATTTAAAATTTATATTTATTGTATATTATTAATTTTTATTTCATAATTATATCTTTTTATTTTTACTTATAGTTTAAAAATTACAACACCTCACATGATCTAAAGTATTTTATCAATCCAACATGACACAAACATTATTATCAGCACATTTGAAGATCAGATTTTGTCATAATCTCAATACATTTTTTGGGTAATTCAAAAGGACTAGTTAGTGTTAATTTCCGTCCTAAAATGATATTCCCGGTTCTGATAAAAGATGGCAATTGGAGTAGTTGGGTTGTATAATGACGAATCTTAAGTAAATTATGTTTATGTCAGCCAACACAGATTCGAGTCATACAATAAATATTTGGACTCAGCTAAGTTGCTACTTCTGCAAGTCACAGCTGAGTCCTTTATGGCCTTGCATCAGCTAAAGTCTAAGGATGGCAGTGGGGTGGGGTGGGGGTGAGGAGGCCTACCCCATTCCTCACTCAGTTAGAAATTTTTGTTTTCATTCTCCACCTCATTCTTCAATAAATTTAGTGAGGTGGGGATGAAGAATTTCTATATGGGGAATGATTTTCCCATCCTCACCCCATTTCTCATTTATCTATTTTATAATATGTATAAATATATTATTTTAGTAAGTTAAAAATTAGATACTTAAAATAAAATCATCATCATATTATAAAGTATTTAAATTTTTTAAAAAAAATATCTTAAAGTTTGAAACAATATTTTAAAATGATATTAAAAGTGAAAAATGTTTAAAGAGCGTAGCACCTTAAAAGAGAAATGAAAATATAACAATGTTTCAGAGTTGAAAAATATTAGAGGATTTTTTTTCATTCATATCTTGTTTATATTGCATAAAAATTTAAAAAAATATTAATTGACATTATAATTGATAAAATAAAAATTATTAAATAAGAATTAAAAACATATTTATATATAATGAGGATTGGGGTGGGAGTGGGGTGGGGAGTACAAAACCAAATCCTGCCCCATTAAAAATTTGGGGATTATTTTCCCCCCACTCCCCATCCCATTCCCCAAAAATTATTCAAAAATTTTCCCATTTGGGTTCAGCCCAAATGAAGGATTTTGCATCCCTCTAGGGTTGCCAAAAGCCAAATTTAAAATTATGGATAATGGATAAAGCATATACTAAAAAAAAATGGCTTAAGCCCGGGCTTTATAATAAATAATATATATATATATATATATATATATATATAAATGGATGTGTTTTCGTCAAAACTCTTTATTGATCGCTTTAATAAAATAATTGGATCGTGGTTGATTGATTTTAAATAAGCTTTACCAGGTTTAGTTATGGAAGTCTTTTGAACATACTGATCAAACAGATTTGTCATTGGTCAATTTATTAAATATTTAAGTACGTGGCATCACTTAAGCCGACCTTTTTTAGACATATCCACCTTAGAATAGATCTTATCTCTAGCACGCGAGTTATCATATACTTAAATAATTTTGCTTTGAATAAAGTTAAGTTCTTTAAACGTGGTTGGTTCTTTTATTATTTTTACCAAATATTTGTTAAATTCTTTGTGAACACATACATCTAAAGGCGGTGCATACACTGCATCCGGATCCGGAAATGGTGCTCAAGGAATGGAGGAGAAGAGAAGGTTTACAACGAGGATCGAGATCTCTCTTTGCCTCGGAGGAATGGCGGATCCGATCGATCTGCGATGCATGCGTAAAATTTAAACGTGCATACGGAAATTTAAATTGCTTTAAATTAAAATTGCGGAAATTTAAAGTACAGAAATTTAAACGTGCATGCTTTGAATTGAATTAAATTAAATTACAATGCTTTAAAATTAAAACTAAAACGGAATGCTTACATTGATGTCTTCTTTGTATTTAAGAAAGGGAAATTATGGGAAATTAATCTGAAGACAAAGAAAATTCTTTTGTCTTCTGATTCCTGATTCCTATTCCCGGAGAGAGAGAGAATTTTTAGAGAGAAGGAAGAGAAGAGGAGAAGAGAGAGAGAGAGAATTAGAAAATGAAGAACCTAAGGAGTCTAAGTCTTCCTCCCGGTTTATATACAAAAATTTTTTAAACTGTTCATGTTTAAGTGCACGATAACAAGTGGAAGCTTCAAGTGCACAGTAGTCTTTGTAGATCAGCACAGTAGATTGTTGCTTTGTACGTACAAAATACAGGATAGGAATACAAAATACGGGTGAAGAGACATGTGCGCTCTCACTTGTGTCCAAAGGACCACCCGGGAAAATATTGACTTTTTTTTTTTAAGTAAATAATTAAATAATTATTTACAATGCTTTACAGGGGGAAAAATCCCAAAACAATCATCTTCATTTTCATCTCCGAGGGAGACGATTGGCTCTTCGTCTTCTTCGTCACCTTCAGAGGATTCTGCAACTGAAGACTTTGAGGCAAGGAGGCATTCCATAGCTTTGAAATATTCCTCTTGATTGGCCAAAAGGGATTGGGCTTTGGCTTTTTGCGAAAGGAAAGTTCCTTGGGCTTTAATGTCTTTAATGGTGGGTTGTAGATGACCTTTAGAAGAGAGCCATTTTTCGATTTCATTAGTAGTCAATTTTGATTGCTCATCAAATTTTGACCATTTTTTTTCAAGGATCAATCTTGATTGTGGTGAAGGCTCCACATCCAAACCCAAGGAGAAAGAAGTTTGTACAAAAACAGGAAAGGAGAAATCTTTTCTGACTCGAGAAGGCTTGTAAAAGGTTTAAACGTTAGAGTAAGAATATTTGGACTAGGCCCAAAATGATTCCACCAGTGTTGGAACCAATTTGGTAAGCTTTGAACGGTTATTTTTTAATTGAAGAAAAATAACCAAGAGTGGGATTTTTTTGGATTTTGGATAAAAAAGGTGTTATACCAGGCTTGTTGGTAATCCCAGTAGGAGAAAGTCCGACAATGTGGTAAACGGGTTTCAAAATTTAAAGGGAAGGTTTTGAAATTGTGGAGTAGGTCACCCCACTGATTTGGGCTTAATACTTTTAGGATTGTGACCGTTGAATAACTCGAGAGTATTCGAGAAAGAAATGTTTGAATTTAAGCTGACTTAATTTCTAAAATGCTTTGATAGTAAGGCCAGGGTTTTGTCAAATCCATGGTTTGAAAAACCTTTGGGAAAAAACTTTGAAATGCTTTGGAAAGGATCATGGTAAAATCCATCTTCCATAGAAAGAATGTTTTGAAAATGGGTTTTATCGGACCAATCGGAAGTTTTCTTTGAAGGTGTTGGTGAAAGCACAATTTGAGAGGATGAGCTTTCACAAACAATATTTTGGGAAGAAGGCTTTGAAATTTCTTTGGAAATGGGGTTTTCTTCTTTAGGAGAAATTTAGCTTTGTGAAAGGTTTTGCAAGGCGAGCATAAGCTCGGGGATTTTGTAATGGAACTCATCCATTGTTTTACTTGATCATCGAAGAAGTGGTTTTGTATTGGCTTCATGTGCTTCAATTCAAGATTTTATGGGCATGGCGAAGATAATAATTTTTCTTTAGAGGGTAGCTTGGGGTTCTTTAGAGGCCTTTTGAGAATCGTGTCTTTGGCAATGCGTCTTTTCCTTTGTCTTTGCGCTTTGGCGCCATTATTCTCTGTTTGAAGAAATTCCCGAGTTAGAAAATCAGGAATAAAATTTGTATCACCTTTAATATATTCAATATCAAAATCAAAAACACTTAAAATGGCTTGCCATCGTGCAAAAATCTGTTTTGATGCAATATTTTGAACATCTTTTTCCAAAACATGTTTTGCAGCTTTGCAATCAATTCTAAGTAAAAATTTTTGATTTAATAGATCACTTTGAAATTTTGAGATGCACAAAACTATGGAAAGAATTTCTTTTTTGATAGTAGAATAATTCTTTTGACATTCATTCCAATGAGCAGAAACGTACTGGACAATTTGTTCTTTATCATTATCCTTTTGTTTTAAAATACCTCCATAACCTAAATCAGATGCATCTGTCTCAACTATTTTAGGTAATGCAGGATTTGCAAGATATAAACATGGAATGCTTTTTACAGAATTCTTTATTAATCTAACAGTTTTGGTATGCTCGTCAGTCCATGCAGCAGGTTTCTTTTTCAGCCTATCATGCAAAGGTTTGGATAGCCTACTGATGTTAGGGCAAAAATCAAGAACATAATTTAAACTTCCTAGAAATCTTTGTAATTGGGTTTTATCAAGGATTTTGTCAGGAAATTTGTCAGCAAAAGCGAGTGATCGTTCAATAGGAGTAATAGTTCCTTTGGAAATATGGTGACCAAGAAATCTGATCTTTGTTTGAAATAAAGAAACTTTGGAGTTTGAAACTGCCAATCCAGCCTTCCTGGTGGCATAGTAAAAAGTCTTTAAATGGCTAAAATGTTGTTCAATAGATTTTGAAAAAATCAAAACATCATCAATATAAACTATGCAAAAATCGGAAAAAGGATTATAAATATCATTCATTATTCTTTGAAATTCCGATGGTGCATTCTTTAAACCAAAAGGCATGACAATCCATTAAAAAAAACGGTCTTTTTTCATATCAAATTTTGAAAATATAAAGGCAGAATGGAGTTTTTGAAGTAAATCTTTTTTATTAGGTATGGGATATCTAATCCATTTTAAGGCTTTATTTAAGGGTTTGTAATTAATAACTATTCTAGGTGTGCCTCTTTCAATTTCGAATTTTTATTAACATAAAAGTGCCAAGGTGATCTAGATTTTACAATGAGTCCTTTAGAAACAAGGTCATCAATCTCATTTTTGCAATGTTTTTCTAAATCCATATTCATTTGAATAGGACGAGAACTTTAGTGGGTATTTGTTTCTCATCAAATCTTCGAAAATATAAAGGCAGAATGGAGTTTTTGAAGTAAATCTTTTTTATTAGGTATGGGATATCTAATCCATTTTAAGGCTTTATTTAAGGGTTTGTAATTAATAACTAGTCTAGGTGTGCCTCTTTCAATTTCGAAATTTTTATTAACCTAGATTTTACAATGAGTCCTTTATAAACAAGGTCATCAATCTCATTTTTGCAATGTATTTCTAAATACATATTAATATGAATAAGACGGGATTTAGTGGGTATTTGTTTCTCATCAAAAGAAGTCTCATATGGTAAATCAACCATGTCTTCAAAAGAAGTCAAAATTTCTTTTGTAATAAGATCTTTAAAATCAGAAATTTTCTTTTGAATAAAATCACTATTTAATTGGGTTTCAATTCTTTGTAGGTTCAAATCTTTTTGTAAAAACATTAGATCACATTGTTTTGATTTAAGTAAATTATTTATCCTATTTTGATAAACAGAACAAGCTTTAACAATATTCAAATTTCTTGTTTTAGGTTTTTCAATAAAAGGGAAAACAAGTTTCTTGTTTTTTGCTTTGAAGGATATACTATCATAATTGACAGTATATGGAGTTATAAGATTTATAAAAGGAGTTCCCAAGATGATGGCATGATGAATATCATTCGTGAGAACAAAAGAAGTTTTAAAATCAAAACCATTATTATGGATTGAAGCTTCAACGTTTAGTTTTGAATTATTAGCGTAAAGTCTTTCTTTTGTCTTTTAAAATCTTTTGGGAATGATATCTTCTAATGCAATTTAAATCAAATGGCGTCCATCGTAAAATCATCGAAAAGATTAAAGTGATTTTAATCAAATACTTTCTTGTGGTGATTTGCTTTAAAACAAATAGAAAATCATTAATGTTTTTTCTACTTTAATATCATTGCCATCATCAGGATTAGATTCATTATCTGAATTATCCTGTAATTGTTTTTGTAAAAGAAATTGGATAGTATCAGAATCACTTTTTTGTTTTTCTTTTAAATACTTAATTTCAGATTTAATATCCTTAATCTCTTTTGGAGGTCTTGGATATTAGGAATCAATTTTTGGTTTTCTTTTTATCCAAAATCTCAGTAAGATCATAAGAATTCTTTTTTACAATTGGGACTTTAGAAGTCTCAGCTTTGTTGAAATCCATGGTTTTTAAAAGTTTTTCAAGATATTCTTTTTGAAGATTTGGATCAGAAATATGCTTTACTGAAGTTCAAGAAAAGTTTCTTTCTTTAGTCAAAAACATTGATTTTCTTTAAAAATGAATCAGATTCAGATTCACTACTACTAGATGTAGAGTCATCTGAGTCAAATAGCTCATCAACTTGAAATGGATCACTATCTCCTGACATGGAAGACTCAGAATCAGAGGACTCGATAAGAAGGGGGGCCAATTTGGAAAGGATCTCATCATTAAGATCAAGCTCATTGAGCTTTTTGTTCATTCTGCAATATTTTGCAGTATGACCTTTTATGCCACACTTGTGACATATAGCTTCTCGAAAATTGAAAGGAGTCTTAGGTTTGGCTTTAAACTCTTTTTTAGAGAATCTGGGTTTCTTATAAGGCCTCAAAGGTTTCTTATAAGGAAGTTCTCTAAAATTACGGAAGGGTTTCCTATAGCTCTTAGATTTGTAATGTTTTTTGTGAGGTTTGGAAGAACACTCACCATTACAACCTTTGGAAGTAGAAGTTTTAAAGGGGTCATAATTGAATTGTTTACAGAAACTACCAAGTTCTCGCTTAGATTGTCTAAGCTCTGCTTTTAGTTTCGTAACTTCAAGTGAGATCTTTAAACCTTCCTTGTTGACAAAACAAGTTCACCATAAGCTCATCATAAGGAATACGGTTGTCATGAAGGGCTTTGATGGAATTCCTAACCTTTTCACCTAGAAGAGTAGGTAAACCTGCTAAGAATTTCTCTTTCCAAGTAGTATGATTTGCATCATCTCTTAGAAATAGTCTGGTAAAAAATGAGGTTTTGTAACTTTGAAATTCACTAAGTTTCCTACATCTCAAATTATGTAGTAACTCAGCGTTTTTATCACGAAGGTGTGAAGGGTCACCAATGAAATGGAGAGAAATGGTTAGAATAAGAGTAAGATCCTGGGTTGTTGAACTCATCAAGAATAGGGGCTCCATTATCATCTCTTTGAATGGAATTTAGAATGTCTAATTGGTGCTGATTAGTGAGAAGATGATCCCACCAACCCTTTAATTGACCAGTAAACCCTGCAATTAGGATTTCTGATATAGCACGATCAGAAGTTCCTGCTTGGGTTTTATAGGCATTGCCATTGTCATTTGTTGCAACAATCCTAGGATATTGTATTCGGACATACCGTCAATATTCCACTCATAGATGCATTATATCCGGATTGATTTAATGCACTTGGTCTATTATCTAGATCTGGTGAAGTCTTGACAGTAGGAAGGGCTAATTCCCAATGAATTTTGTTTGCTTTGGGAGTAAGTGGTTCATCTTTGAAAGCTTCTATATCAGAAGAGGCAATAGACATTTGGTCTTGTTCCAATACTCCAATCTTGCTAGATTGCGGAGTATCGTATCGAACTTTACTAGATGAGGAAGAAGCATCCTATCTAGTTGTTCTCTAATAGCAAAAATCGATTTTGACTCTTGAACAAGCTTTTGGCTAGTTTTCGAAACCTGAAAAGGTTTGAAAATAGGTTCCTTAAGCTTTTTGTCAACATCCGATTTTGTTTGAACAGTAGTGGAAGAAACAGTAATGGTTGACTTTTGGAATTGGTTTTCTATCCTAGTCAACTGCTTTCCAATTGTATTTAAGTTAGTATTACAGAAATTATTCTGTTGGATAATACTACTTAAATTTGCCTCGGAATCATTTGGTTTAGGGATTTTGTAAGGGGAAGCTCTAATCTCAACAGGAGGTTCACCATGATCTATGCTCCTAAGAGGTGGGTGTTCAGATTCGATAGATCTATTACTATCAGTAAGATTCCATTCAGGGATTTTCTTTCTAATAGTAATAGGGTTTGACTCTTTAAAGGGATAAGATATGTTGTTCTCAGAAGAATAAATTTCGAACCAATCAAAAAACAATATATGAGCTTTATGAAAATTAACAAATTCATAATAAGTTTGTTGGATTTCTTTTCTTTGATTTAAAAAATGTTTAAAAAACCAAATTCTTTTTTCTTTGTTAAAATCAGAATAAAAATCATTATGAAGAAATGTTTTATCCAAATCAAAATCTTTTTCAATGACATTAATGACGTTTTCTGTAACAGCAGAAAACGTTGGCGATGTTGGAGGAGAAGGTTCCTTCTCTTCCTGACTTTGAACATGTTGACTACTAGTGTAAATTGGATGAGGAACACTAGTGGTATAATCAACTGAACTGATGGATGTGCTAGGTATATCCGAGGTGGAAAACCTCGGTTGACCCTTTATAGATTGATAGGGTAGATTTATAACAGAGGGTATCTTTGTAAATTTCCTTTCTAGTGAAGGAATGCTTGAACTCGACTCTTTTCGTAAAATCATGTGAGGTAGACCTTCGAATGATAATTTGACTTTACCATCCAATAATGAGTCACATTTTGCAACTCATTGGGCTCAAGTTGTTTCTTTGGTTCCTTCAAGAGATCCATTCATCCTGGAAGATTAACATCTTTCCATTGGATTGGTTTTGGAATGATGTTTGCTTTGGACAAGTCTGCAAGAGAAGAGTTTCATCTCTTTTTGGAATTTATGTTGCGTCTTAAACGCAGAGACCATAGCCTTGTAAGAAATTTTAAAATTAAGGGATGACCCTTTAATCATCTTGTAATTGTGGGTTTTAATTTGTAAAATCATGCTTTTCAAAATATTTTTGTCTTTAAGAGAAATTGTCATGTTCGGATAACAATCAAAAGAAATTGGACCTACTTAAGAATGAATCATCAAAAGATATAATCGCCCATCTCTTAGGATAAGATATCTGCCTTCTGGTTAAGGGTTTTATACCAACTGGATAAGACCAATATGAATATATTTGAAATTCTTTTCTTTCAATTTCTTTAAAGATTTTTCTGAAAACAAATGAATTGTTTCAAAAGAGTTATGTCACGTTCTTGATTTTATGATATAATCATTTTTAAAAGATCAAGCATTTTTGTTTTGTAAATCTTTTCTTTGGAAATTTTGGGAGTTCCCAACAATCAATTCTTTATCAAAGTTACTCAATGAATTCTTGAACTCACAACACGCTTTGAATCACTTAGGAAGAAGAGCTGAAAAGGATGATGTTACAAATCGGAGGATCCATGGTCAAGACCTTATGGTCAATTTTTGGTTTGTTAAAATGGCTATTGGATTCTGACAATCCTTATCCTAAAACGGGACTTACAACCAGTAAAAATTCACCACAAAAATAAAACTTCAAAAAATAAAACACAAGATTTTAAACACGAAAAGCTTGTTGGTAATCCCAGTAGGAGAAAGTCCGACAATGTGGTAAACGGGTTTGGGCTTTATATATATATATATATATATATATATAATGTATAATATATTATAAAATTGAAAAAAAAATTAAACAAAACAATAAAAAAATCGGGCAAAGGGAAAGAGCAAAGGTTTTGTCACAAAATGTCAAAATTCCTAAATCGGTAAATCTCTATTAGTTTTTTTTTTTATATTAGTGGTTGGTTTGTATGTTGTGTACGGTACTTGTATTGTTAGTATTTTTATATTTTGTGTTGACTAATCATGTATTAGAGAATTATATTTAAGTTTCTATCCTATTGTAGTATTATGTATTGGATAATTATGTTTTGAAAATTTATAGTTTAATTTTTTTAAAAAAATTTAAAAATTTGTAAAAGCCCGGATGGGCTTTGAGAGGGCCTGGACTTATTTAACATTATATGGGCTTGGTTCAGCCCCCCTAAATCCCTAATCTAAAAGTCCCAGCTTTTCCTCTCCCAACAGAATTTGTAGCATAGTAAGCTTCGTAATATTTATTAGTAGGGTCCGTCTAAGTTACGTTTAATGTAACTTACGGCTTGGTCCTAAAATTTTATCCAGCCCCCTATACTTTATATTATTTATAATTTATTTATAAATATTATAAAAATTTTTGAATTGTAAAATTATGTTTAACTTGTTATACTCAATTTTATTTTATTGAAATCTTGAAATATGAATTCGCCCCCTATAATTTTAAATTTCCAAAATAACCTCCATTTAATTAAAATATATAATAATTATTAAATGAATTATTATTATTTTATTATAATCATAAATATAATTATATTTTTTTAAATAGATAATTATATTTTTTAAAAAATATAATCATCTATTTAAAAATTGATGATTTTACATATTCACATTATGCGATTAATTTGTTTAAAGTTCTCCAATAGTGCACCACTTTCTCCAATGACTTCCATTAATTGCAATTAATTTTCTCTTGATCACAAAACTTTTCGTACTTTTTTTTGCTTGGATGTTCTATTAATGGTGCCATGCCAAAATGTTTAGACAACACCAAAAGTGGCAATGGAAATTGGTGTGAGCTTCATTCACAAAAATGTTGGTACTGTTGCATATCAATTAAAAAGCAAGTCATTGGGGGAGTTACTATAAATACACCCATTGAAACTCTTAGCATCATGGGGCTTTTTTTTGCAACCGTTAATTGGCTTCATAAATTCTATTACATAAAAGAAATAGTAGGGACTTGTGACTCTAATTGCTCCCTTAAAGTTGTTTCCTTATGATTTACAATTCACAAAAAGAATGTAATAAATAAATAAATATTTAACTTGCATATATATATAAATATGTGAATACGTTAAATTGTTTAAAGTTCTCCATCAATCTTCTCTTTATATTGTTAAAAAAATATAATCATCTATTTAAAAAATATAATTATATTTATGATTATAATAAAATAATAATTATAATTATTATTCATTTAATAATTATTATATTTTTTAAGTAAATGGAGGTTATTTTGAGAATTTAAAATTATAGGGAGTAAATTCGTACTCTAAGGTTTCAATAAAATAAAATTGAGTGTAAGAGGTTACACGAAATTTTACAATCCAAAATATTTTACAATATTCATGAAAAATTATAAATAACATACAGTATAGAGGGCTAGACAAAATTTTAGAGCCAAGCCGTAAGTTACATTAAACGTAACTTAGGCGGACCCTTATTAGTAGTATCAATTTTTTTTTTTCAAACCAATAATTATTTTTAATTTTTTTATGTTAAATTATGTCGAATAATTGTGTCAACACTTAAATTCCCAACCGAAATCTCGGTCCAGCATGGCCAGCTAATTCTTCTAGGAGTGATTAGGATCAGTTCATTATCCTTGACTAGAGACTGCTTACGGAATCTGGTTTATGGAATCTAGTTTATGTTTGCCAAATTACGACGCCAAAAAGATATTAATTAGTAAATAAACCAATCGTCTCAATTATTTAACACATACGTGGCAGATTCCATCCAATTTAATAATTGATCAAATCGCGCATAAATTCATCGCTTAAGGTTCTATTTAGTATTGAGGTGATGTAATTTTTAAGTTGATTATAAAAATTATAATTATAAAATAAATATTAATAATAATATAGTATGTATATATGTGATTTTTAATATTAGCTTTAATAAAATAATTGAGATATTATTTTTTTTTATCAGGTGAGTGTTGAATCAATTCAATTTAATTTCTTAGTGACAATAATTAGTGCTTATCAATAACTTTTAAATTAAAACTGTCAACTTCAATAATAAATAACCCCTAGATTTGGGTGAGTTGAGTCATGAGTGTGAGGGTCACTATCCCAAAATCATGGAGTCCTTAATAAATAAACAATCAAGTGACGCAGCTGGGTCACCTCTAATTTGCTTGAAATGTATGTGCCGTGGTCACTTAGTCTTTCTTACGTGTTACAAAATTAAGACACTTACACAATGAAATTGAAAGAAAGTGGAATCTTGGGGAATTCTATTTTTTAAAGTGTCATTATTTCCTTGAAAGAAAAATTGAGCTGTGGGTCATGCATGCATTCTAAATTATTTGAAAACGTTTTTAATTTAATCAATTTTAACAAAATAATATAAAACTAAGTGAAGAAATTGTTTGATTATGTGGCATTACTTTGAAGATATAATTAAGTAGATAACTCTTGAGGCTTGGGGGTGTGACAATTGTGATGTTAGACAATCAATGTAATGTCATTATTGTGGTAATTGGGACGTTGATTTGATTTATTTATTTTGTTATTAAACCATCAAGAACAACAATTTCTAATAGTCATTTGTTTTTTCAGTTTATAACTTTTTAAATTTCAGACTAAAAAATCATCATAATACATGAAAATTAAAAATAATAGTGATATATTTATAAATAATTTTATACAAATAATATTATACAGACTGGTGTGGCATATTATCATTCAGTTAAATGAAAAAAAAAGTATAACCCACTTGTTGTTTGATGAAACTAAATAATTTTTTAATTAAGTTATTATTTTACTTTTTATTTCGATATTAGTCATGAGAGTTAAACATACAACAGGAAGATCATACTCATTTTCCCTTCGGTTGAATTAAAAATATGGTCGAACCAACATAATAAAAACCATAACCAAAACAAAGTTATAGTATTATTATGGCATGAATCTTGACTCGAATTAAGTAAACACCTAATATTACTATGTAAATAATATTTTTTTTTCTTTTCTTTTCTAGAAAGTCATAAACCCAATTCAAGGTTCAAATTGGCAATGGAACTATGTGTACATCAAAGATCTTAGATCAGGAGTATTGCTAAATGCATTAATTAAGCCCAACTACAAATTTTATCCATCATGTGGCTCAACACTCAAAACAATGATAAAGTCCAAAAACTTAGCTTTCATTTTTTTAGTTTATAAATCCAAAAACGACATCGTGGAATTACGTAGACCACGATGCAAAATAGAATGCTTACATCCAAACATTTCTTATAAAGTGCAAAAAGCTTTCATGCTATCTATTTCCCTTTCAACTACCCTTTCCTGGAATTGATTATTAATCATAAAGATCAGGATACGTGAAGCTTTAAATTTGGTTAATTATATAGCTCCAGGCACTGCAATAATGTAATTGGCAGATACACATGTGCGGATGTGCCCGTACCTATCATCGATGAACCCCAAAAGAGATTTGAAGTTAGGGTTAGAATGGCAGCAAAGGCACGTTAACGCAGCCCACGTGGTGTCAAGTGTGAGGGATATTAGGGTTCCTCTAGGCACTTTGTTTCTTTCTTGTTTGTGGGGCATTGTGGGACAATTTTGGGGCCAATATTTGAGGTCCCCGTACGTGTTGGGTTTGGTTAATTGGTTCGATCAATGCCATTCGAAGATGTACAGTTTGAAGGGTGATCTTTTGCATATTTTAAGATCCATCCAAGTTAGCAAGTTGAAATAAATGATTTTATTCATTTAGTACATTTTAAGTTACTGTGAAGTCTTATTTCCACCGTGAAATAAAAAAAAAAGTTAATTTGTGTTTTCTTAATATGACTTTGAAATATTAAATTGACAAAACTAATTTATGTATGATATATTTTTCAATCAAAGCTTTAAACGATACATGAGTTTTAGGCCTAAAACCCAAAGCATCTATAATCGAAATCCAGACAAAAGGCAAGAGAACTTTTCATTATGTTTAAATGAAGTGTACTGTTGTATAATGACTCCATAAGCCCATGCGAGTCCATACTGCTAAAACAAGTGCCCAGTCCGCTAATGAAATCCGAAGCCCAAAGGAATAAGGCTTTTGAATGAACCCCCTTAAGTTATTAAAGAAATAATTTTTAAAGTAGGTTTTGGCCTTTACTTGTCAATTGTCATACATGATTCAAACTCGGAAGACTAATCAAATGAACTTCCTTAAAAACAACCTAAAGAAATACTAATGTCACCCACCATTGACATTTGCTTCACTATCTTCTTACAAACAAATTGATTTAAAATTAGGAATTCAGCTCTCACAATGGATAATAAAATAATAGTGATAGAGATATATAAACGCATATAAAAATTGTACTTATACTAGCTTATATGTGAACATTGTATTATTATTATTATTATAATATAAGAGTTTGTATAATATAATGCTAGGGACATAAGTTAATGTGATGAATAGCTAAATTATATAACGACAAGATATATACACTTATGCCAATCTAGAATTTTAAAGTACGGGAAAATTTAAAACTCTATTGTTTTAAAGTGTTAATTTCATTAAAATCGTACTGTGTTAAAATTTTCACAAACTCTCTCACACACACACATCTCCAAAAAGCATTGAAGAGGCAAAAGACTAGTTAGATCTATTTTCATCCAATCAATTTTTGGATTAAAATCCAACAAATACAATGCCATCAAGCAACAACAACTTCTTATCCAAGCAATTTTCCAGGAAATTTCTCGACGACAATTACACATGACCAGACCAACTCTTTAATTTTCCTCCATTTATCTAAAGAAGAAAGAGTTGGTTATGTGAGGCAGTACAATCAAGTTGAGCAGTCTTTCATAAAGTAGAAACCCTAGATACTATCGCTTTGATGACATTTTTGTCTTCTACGGAATTGTCCTGGTATTTGCAATCAATTTATACAAACAAAATATCAAGATTCGTAGCAAATATATATTGACGTTGGCGGCAAGTCCAAAATCAAGAGGGTCCCCTCAGTTTTAACATCACATAGGGAAAAATTATGGAAATAACTTAAAATTAGGGTTAATTTGTAAACTTTCATTGAATTTTGATACTTCAAAAATAAAATGTTCGGAAGTAGGGGACTGCTGCCTTACAGTTTTTGTAAGGTACGCCCACTTAAAAATAAGTGAAATGGAGGTGGATGCAGGTGACCACACTCTATTTTTATTAGAAGGGTGTACCTTACAGAAGTTGTAAGGCAGGAAATTTTAAAAAAGTAAATTGAAAAACTTTATAAATGAGTCCTAATATTAGCGTTTTTTTTTTTAAATCAGCATACAAAAGGGTACTATGTATCATCAATATGACTGTCCTGAACAACAAAGTTACTTAGAGGAATGAACCAAACATAGAAGTCCTTATAACTCATCCATCACACGTCAATTAATGGACCCATTTAATTTGATGACCTTATGATTTATATACATTGTAATTCAATTAAACACACATGTGACGTCCAAGAACAGTTGCAAAAAGAGGCAAGAAAGATCACAAATAACATGCAACCAAAATACTCCCTTATTCTTCGATTGCAATATGAAAAGTTTAAGGCAGCCTCGTAAGTACAACTTAGAACAAAGTCCAAGCACTAAAAGCTTTTTATAGTGCTGTAAAAAGTAAATGCTAAAACAGGAAACATAAATATTACTACTAAGCTATGCAAAGGCCTAATTTTAAACTGGAACTGTTGCTGTTGTCCCTTTCTCTTCCTCAGCTTCACCTGACATTTCTTCCAATGATTTTCCCTTTGATTCCGGTACCAAGAACGTAAACAACAGGCCTAAGAAGTTGGCTCCACCGAGAATTAGGAGTGCTTTTTTCACCCCACTTGTGTCTGCTAAGTACAAGAACCCGAATGCACCCACAATGGCCCCCGCTTTGCCAGATGCAGCTGATATGCCATGGCAGGTTGACCTTAGCCTCGCCGGGAAAATCTCAGCCGGAACAACAAATGTGGTGGTATTGGGGCCAAAGTTGGCGAAGAAGAAGGTCAGTGAGTAGAGCACAACAAACCCAATTCGGTGATCCGGCAAAGTCCAGTGATGATAAGGAATGGCTAATGCAAACATGAAGACTGTCATGAAGAAGAAACCCATCAATTGAATGGCAAATCTTCCTATCTTGTCGATTAATGCCACAGTGAACCAGTATCCAGGCACAGTGCTGCAAAGAGCAATGAGCGTTTGTGCTCTAGCAATTTTGTATACTTCTTCAATTGCATTCATGGTTTTGGCCTTAGGAATCCAACCAATGGCAGTGAAAATGTCCTTTTGGAATAGGTTCTGACTGTAGTATGCAACGTCCAACAAAAACCAGGTGACTGTGGTTCCAATCAAGTGAAGTCCATGGCGGCGAACAAACTTTGCGCTAAACAAACCAAAGTCATTCTTGCCTTTTTCCTGTTCAACTTTCTCCTGCTCTGCTTCCAATTCAACCTGAAGCACTTTTGACATATCAGCAGCAGCTTGCTTAGCATTCTTGGCAACCAAGGCAGTGTACCGTGCAGTCTCGGGCATCTTCATACGCCAGTAGTAAGTCAGCAAAGCTGGAATTGCACCAAACATAAGGATTATACGCCAAATGTAATCAGCTTCCGGGACAGTTGATGCAGCTGGATTCGCTGAATAGATTGGGGCAGGGAAATTGGCCTTAAACGCCGCAGAAACTATAATCGCAACCATGCCGCCAGACAAAATCCCAAACCCTTGCATAGCAAAAACAGCAGCAATGAAGGCACCACGAGTCTTCTTGTTGGCATACTCGGACATGATTGTAGCAGAAAGTGGATAGTCACCACCAATGCCGAAGCCTAGCCAGAAGCGAAAGAAACAGAGTGTAATCATAACAGCTTTGGGTTCTTTGCCAAAAGAAAGGCCAGAGGCAAGTGAGCAAATGACCATCATCATAAGGGTCATGCCATAGACGCGTTTTCGGCCCATTTTGTCACCAAGCCAGCCAAAGAATAGCTGGCCTGCGAGGGTGCCACAGAGTGCAACACCATTAACAGCCGAAGCTACATTATCAGGGAGAGTGCCAGGGGAATCAGAACCTTCCTTGTAGTAGTAAATGCGACCGAGCAATTTGGTGACAAGGGATATGCAAAAGAGATCATATGCATCAGTGAAAAATCCCATGCCAGCAATCACAATTGCTGTGAAATGGTACCATTGCGTCTTAGCAACATCAAGTGCATTAAGCACTTGCAGTTGATCCTTGGCCATCAGTAGATCTTGTCACAAGCTTTGGCACTGAGCTTGATTGTTTCCCTGAAAAAAAACTATTTTACAATGAAAAGAAACACATGACTTGTGATTGTTATGCTGCAACAAACAAAATTAAGAAAAAGAATAAAATAAAAGAACAGGTCATAAGAGAAGGAAGACAAAAAAGAGGGCCAGGCTTTTCCACAAACATACGAACTCATTAAAGAGTCCAAGTGAGGACCATTAAGTCATTGACTATGTGGTAGGTGACAATGATAAGATAGGGTTAAAGCAAGTCATGGGTCAATAAAGTGTTATTAAAATAATAATAATAATAACCCAATTATTTTGTAAGATACCTTGTAAGGGTATATCTACAGTCCCTCCACTCTCTCTCAATTAGCAACAAAAATTTCAGCAGTGTAATCGTGTAACAGTTTTAAGTTTCATTGGAAATAACCGGGAAAAAAAAAGTTCAGAGGAATTAATTTGATCAGGGCTCTAAACAACACTAAATACCTGAACTTGGAATAGCAGGGGAAGCAATCACAGTAGTTAGTCCCAAGCTTTTAATAACACATAGCTAAAATCATAATATAATGCTTTAACATGAGGCAAAGAAAGGGTTTTCTGTGTAACAGAAGTCTCAAATTTTAGAACTAAAAATACACCAAAAATTTGGTGTAAGAATTGGTACATAGAAAAGCCGGATGTGCTCAAAATTTATGAACAGTTCTTCTCCAAAAGCAATCTCTAATTTCAAGGCCTCGCATGCAAAACTGCGAAGAGAAGTACTTAAACTTTGATCTCTTTCATCGAGCTTTAAGAAATAAAGATAAAAAAAAAACACTAAAAGCCCGTATTCAATATTATATTTTTTAACATAATAATCATTGAAAAGAAAAAAAAAATTCCAAAAAACAGGAGCAGAGAGAGCAGAAACTGCAAATAAACTTTACCTTGACGGGAACAAAGATGAGTGAGAGAGACCAAACACTTGTGCATAAAAGGAGTACAAAACGTAACGTTTTGTAATAGAACTAAAGGTCTCTTTTAATAAAAACAAAAGAGATAGAGTTCTGATCAAACTCTGAAAACATGAGTAAGATTATGTGTTTATTATGGGAGTGAATTAGTGAAATGAAGGCACTTCAGCTCCCTATTTATTGGCAACAGGCCCTTTGTCTCGCTACCACACTCGAGAAAAATTTAGATAAGACTGTACTAATAATATCGTCTAACCAAATTATGCCACGTTTATTAATAATGTATTATCTAAAATATTATTGGATGAATGAACAAATCACGTAATACTTAAAACTTTCTTATTTAGAATATTCTTTGTAATTTCAGTTAAATACTTCACTTCTGTTATATAATATATACGTGTCATTCTCTTAATCAGCCAAGTTATTTATGTAGCTGCTACAATTTCGTTGGGTATCTTAAATAAAATCTTAAATTTCATTTTTTCTTTATGGTAGATTTTTACTTAAAACGGGTTTCCTTGCTTATCTGGTTTACCGTTTGTTGTTCTTTTTTTTTTTTTACCATGAATATTCCTTTTTTTTTTTAATTTGTTTTGGAATTCAACATTAATGATCTTTTGGCACGATTAATTAGGTTGTAATTTGACGAATATTCCCCTTTTGTTTTGGATTATTCCTAATCTTTGAATTACTGTTTATTAATTCTTTTGCCAGTAAGTAGAAAATAAAAAAACAATATTATAATTATCCCATTTCGAGTCGCCGCGAAAATTGCACCGCCACGATTCAATAAGCTAATGCATTACAATTGAATTTTTAACTAATGAATTATGTTTATTTAGGACTCAAGTGTACGTTAATTTTGGTGGGATTGCTGTACATTCATAATGTTATTTTCCATTTAAATTAACTAAAATTCATTATAGAAATTTGAAAGAGAGTTTAACCGTTAATTTTTAAAATAATAAAGGTCTAATTGGACAAACCTTATAAGTTTAAATGTTTATTTGAATAATAATAGTGGAGTATGTTGCGTTATATTATTATGCAAGATACGTAATTGTCTGATAACCGTTCGATGAAAATCCAATGATTATAAAAAAATAAGATTATGTTACTTTATATTTTTATAATTATTTAATAAAAATCGAACGATTGAAAGATAATTATATATCTTACGTTATTACGTGAGTTAACAAGTTCCTAGTAATAAATAAGAGAAACGATCAGTTGGCTGGTTGGATGAAGGTACAAAATCATAAATGTTAATTCGATTTGATTTTGTTTTGAAGTCCAAGTCAACAAGTCAGCCGATATGTCAAAATTGAAAATATCTTTGTACTTTATTTATTGGCCACCGAATCGATGTTATCGTATGACAACAATTAAAAGGACTGTCACATGAAAGAGGGGTAGACTTTGCTTTTAAGATTACAATTAATTTCCTTATCACACATATTAATAGAAACAATGACCGTAACTATAGAGCTTAAGGGTGGGGCCGGTAAAATTTGAGAAGATATGATTATTAGATACGAATATAATATAAATTATTAAATTTTATATGATTATTAAATAAATTGAGTCTGAGTCGACACAATTTTTTTTATGTCAGGTTAAAATTAAAGTTTTTGACATATTTACTTGATCAATTATATGATTATATTTTTTATTTTAAATTAATTTTATAAGTTTTTATCATCAAAACTCAAATATTAAACACGATTCTCTCTTTTTATTTTTATTTTTTAGAAGGATAAATTTATACACAATATTTCTGTGTTAGGTTGGGATTTCAATATTTTGACACGGTTATTAAATATGTCATGTTTAGATTAACTTAAATTTAACATAATACGAAACTGATATGACACGAGTATGATAGCTCATTTTGCCAGCTCTAGTTAAGAATATCATACCATGAGTTTTTAGTAAAATTTATTATTATATTATCTTTCATATTATTAACTATTTTATTTACTATCAATCATAGGGAGAAACATGTGGTGTAACTGTGGTATCGTCTGATTCACGTCGTTGGATATTCTACCATATATACATCCAACGATCTGAATTGAACCGTAGCCCGATCCCAATCACAGATGCATATCCCAAATCAAAAAGTCCAATAAAGCATCTACTTTAAAAAGAAAGTTAGCTTTTAGTTATAAAAATTTTCAATCCAAAAAAAAAAACATAAATATGGATTTAAAATTCAGATTCGTAGAATTTCATAAAATCTGATTTTTTTTTTAACTTTTATAATTTATGAAATTATTATTAAACTATTTAACCAACGAATGACACGTCATTTTAAAGGAAGTCTCCTGAAAAAATTATATTCCCATCAACCTTTATCACTAATTATAAATTTGGGACCTGTCTATGGTACAGATTCTGTAACAAACATCTTCCGTCATCCCACCGTCCCATTTTCTATTGTTTAGTTTCTCACTCCACATCCAGCCACATCCAACGGCTGATGCTGCAGTCTGTAGCTTACAGATTCTGTAAGCTAGTCAAGTCCATTGTATTTGAAACGTTTAGATGGAAGAGAATCCTAAACCACGTGTATAAATTCTGTGTCCTCATCAATTGTTCGAAATTCTAACCTTAGGCCAGTTTTCACTAGTGTTCTTTTTTTTTTTTTTGTTCTTTTGCCCTTTCAGAATACCACAATCTTTAACACATGTAGATTCAGCCGTTACATTAGTAGTTCAAATGATAAGTTCTTTTGCCGAATTTCTTAAAAGCAGATGTGTGTCCAGCTAATTTTAATTCGTTGCAAAAGCTAAAAATTCTCCACAAAAATTGTTCTTTGAAGCTTTAAGAAGTTAGACAAGCTCGAAATACCTGCCCAATATTTGTCACATCATTTTATTTTCAATTGTCCATTTCAGAAAGTCTGCAAGAATGTGCCTGCCTGCACAATAGTCACATGCTTCATCTCTTTGGCTAATGCCCTTACTGCTCCATGTGCCCAAGCCTAAATCAAAATGTGGGATTGTGGGGCACTCAATTAAACCCAATTTCTGAGGCTGCAATGCAATTACTTTCTAAAGTGTACAATTTTTATTCAAACCGTAATCATTTGCACTTTCTCTTATTTTATATATATAGTCATTTTCTAATATGAATATTTTTTTTTAATATGAACACACTTTCAAACAATTTAAGAGAGTTAGTTTTTTAAAGTTATTAAAGCTTTTTATAATTCATTTAAATATAAGCTTATTAAACTCACGATTTAAGAACATGTCCGCATTAAAAAAAATATGAACGCCCGCACTTGAGAATAAATACACACACACTTTATTCAAGTAATGAATTAGTGAGTAGTGATATCTTATTCGGACATAATTAATGATTTAGCAAACGATATTACTAATAAGTGTTACTGTCATACAATGCTAGTTCATCTAAAGCTGCGTGCAATAGCATTTATGAAACACTAAAGAATAACATGTGCGTTTAGTCGCTCAATCACTTTATATATATATATATATTTACACACACACAATTATTAAAACATATTTTAATGAATCTTTTCTTCTCCACCGTAGTGAGAGGAGAATTCAACAAACGTTGAACCTACTCAAATTCGTAGCGGCAATTTATGATTTTTTTCTCCACTTAGGCAATATCAATCCGCAATTTAGGGATATAATTTACATTCCCCACTTGCAAGAGTTTCATATCAAGTAGAGGAATAATCACTGGCTCAGTACATTTGCACACCACTTGTCACTCATTAAACCGAGAATGTTTGTAGGCATTACCAAATTCTAATGCCTTTTCTTTTTGCTACTTTGTAGCAAAAGAATAAAAGTTAAGTACAAGTTCATTAGCTTCTAGTACTTCTTTCTATATACTGTCTTTTGTAATATTTCAATGAGTTAGATTCTCATGGTAGCCTTTGAAGTTGTCAATGGGTTATGGGGGTCTCTGTTACTCAATACTTTGGAACTCTTTAAGAGTATATGGGGGTTTGAATTAGCATAATAGTTACGGATCCTTGTCAAAATTTTGACTTGACCTAAGTGAGAGAATGAAACTAAGCTACGGATACTATGTGATATATATGACTCACATGAAATGGATTCGGTTATCCCTATATCGTATTCAAAAAGTTGACACGAAAGGCCGAGATTACCCACAATGTGCTATGAACTCATTACTCATTTGGGCAGTGATGATGAAAAGAATAGATTCTTCAAAGGTGTAATTGCTAGCTAAGGCATTGCCTTGAGCCACATATTTTCTCAAAATTTCCTTATCACATGGAAATTGTAACTCATTTTTAAGACGTGAAGGGAAATCCAATTCAAGCATTTGGGGTTTTAGCAACTGATTTTGAATTATTTGTAACAGCAATCGATCATACTAAATAACATTATAACATTGTTAAGAAACCCAAAAAGCATACAAACTCTTGGGCAGAATAAATGGACTCTAAAAAGGGCAGTGGTAAAGAAGGGCTGAAAGTCTCAAAAGCTGAGATGAGGTGTAGATTGAAGACTCTGTCCTACAGCAGCCAAAGAAAAAAATGATTATCTACTATATATCTTTCTGGATTTGCTTACATATTTTCAAATTTTCATATATCAGAAAAGAATCTTTCTTTATTGACTTCAAATTATGGGCTTCTAGACGGTTAATTGTGGATGTGAACATGGAGACTTCTTGGAATTTACTTTGGAATTTTGTGACAAATTCAGCTTCTCTTTGCATAGATGAAGGGTGCGCTTGGTTTCTTCTAAAATATAGAGATGGAGAAGTTATATTGTGGTAGCGCAGTTACTCGAAATGCACTTGAAGATATTGAGCCATTTACTTGATCAAAATTATCAACATTTTAATTTCAAAGTCTCAATTTTTAATTTGCCCATTATTTTTTATATTAAAAAAATTCCAAACTCCTCTAATTCCAAATACTTTCAGCGTATACTCCATTCATTTGAGAGTACCCAAAATTTTATAAAAGGCTAGCAAAATTTACCTACCATATTGATAGACTTGAACTTGTGACCTTATCGGTCAACAGTCAACCTAGCTTACCAAGTGGACTCAACTTTTTAGCATAGCTACTCTATATTGTATTGTTTTGTTGACTACACGTGTCTTATTATGAAAAAAAGACAGGGGAGGCCCGAGGCCATTTAGTCTCTGAGCTACAAGTTTGCTAATGGCTTCCATATATGATACCATAATATGTGGCTTTATTATTCAAACACGAGATCTTCGTTTTTGGATATCTTCGTTTTGATACATGATAGTGAAACCACTCCACTAAAAAATTTAATTAAACTAATATTTAGTCAACTCTTGCGCGCGCGCGCACACACACAAACAATGTTAAAATGTCCAATCTTTACCTACTAGGTATGACTTGCGGATGCATATATTGCAATCTTTAATTGTGGACCTAAAGTGTGGGCTTCTCTACGCAAGTGGAGTTCACCCTGTCCGGTTATGAATGACATCTACTCTTCAATCCAAGCTCATGATGTTCAGACTTCAATTCTGGTGGCTCCACGGAGGCATGAGCCTGCTGGCTTCTTTGTCCGGACTCAGTGAGAGCAGAATTTAATTACTTTGCAGGACCAAGAAAATGAAGTCAATGAAATTAATACAATTTGATATGATCTGAAATGCCTTTTTTTTCAATAGGAATTTTGTTTAAAATGTAGAAGACAAATTAAATGGGAATGGGTTGAGAGACAACTTGGCATCATCCCTTACAAGGAGGGTAAGTGCAAATACATGTATGCATACTATTGTTCACGGAAAGAGGGAGATTTAGTTACTCGATCGTGGCATATATACATATTATTTCAGTTCGATTCTCAAGATGTGTATCTGTTAATTTTATAGGAGTACATACTCATGCGGCAAAAATCCAATAAATAAAATGCGTACACACTACTATAACCACTCAAAATTTATCGGAAAGATTTTATAACCATAGCTAACAATGTTTTAGGCTTTTTTCCTTAGGAAAAAGGAAATATGAAACCTTTTGATCGGCTAGAGTACAAATGTTTTCATCACAGTTGACTATTATTTGTTCCGTCCTCTAATGAGAAATGACACAAGTGCAAGAGCCTCCCTTCAAATTTAGGCTCAAGCAAGTCCATGTCAAATTGTCAGTTGGCCAATCCTTATCATCATCCAAGCATGTTGAGTATTGATCACTGCCCTTCAAAAATTTTGATAAAATTATATGTAATTTCTAGGGCCCCTTTATTTATCATTTTTGAAGCAAAGGATTGTATCAGATGATGGATGACTTCAATGGTGAAAAGTCAATTGTTTAACACAAGCATCTAATTTTATGCTAAAAGCTGTGACTCTTTACAGTGTGGAGTTTTGATTTTAGAGATGTTTTCAAAGGGGGGGTTTAGCCGTGTTGGCCCTAAATTATGCAAAGAAATCATGAAACCGGGAGACCTATCTTGCTAGTTGATGATATGAAGTGTAGAAGCTACGTTTTCCTAATATTATTTTGGTGCGTTGGGTATTAAGATAGATAAATGCGGCAAAATGGAAGTGCGTGAGTTATAATTACTAAGGTCTTTAAGTGGAGGTTTCACGATGAGAAATCATAATTGGAAAGTGCAATTTTTTTTTTAATATCACAAGAAATTGAAAATAATTATTGGGGATAAATTGACAAACATAAAAGTTTCTTGGCCTAACTAAAGCACCTTTAACAGTGTAAATCACTCAAATTTAATGGTAGTGGTCCTAGTGGATGCCTAAATTGGGCTCCTCCTCCATGATACGATAATTATAGAATTTCAAAGGGCTAACTCATGCTTAAAAGTTAGCTAAAAAATTTAGTGAAAATTACTTATTTCAAAATTTATTCTCAATTGATCTGATAAATTATCCATAACAATTTCTGTCACATGTTGGCTAAGGATGATAATGGGGAGGAGAGGGGACCGACATCTTCGTAGCCATCCCAAATATTTTGTATATGTGTTCGTACCCTCCCCATCCCCATTAAAATTGCTTGAGGGGAGGGGATGAAGATTCCAAATAATAATAGTTGATCCTCCCAATTAATTGATACGTTTTTAGTTTATGAATTTGATTTAAATAAAGTTTGGCAATATATCTTACATTAATATTAATCCATTACAAAAGTCACACTACAAAATATAAATCATTATAATAATTATATTTATCAATCTTCATAATCCTATAATAAAAAGAAAAAAGAAAAAAGAAAATACTTTCATTTCAATAATGAATTAAATAAAACTTGATACAAAGACTTAAAATAAATGAGATAAGAACGCAATGTGCTACTAGGCTATAATGAGATAAAGACGAATAGGGTACTAGCTGCAGTACGAATAATTTGGAAAAGATGATTGAGACTATGAGAGAGTGGCTTAGAATTCGATTTGTGGATTGTGTGCTTGTGAAGTTATGGGCTTTGGATAGTGGTTAAGTTTAAATTACATCAAAGTCTTTAAATTAACTAATATTTATTTATTTACATAAATATTTCAATATTTGTTATTTACACTACATAAATATTTCAATATTTGTTATTTACACTAATATTTAATATTTTACAATTTAAATTTTATTGTTTGTTCGCTAATAATTCTAGAAAAATAGAAATAAAAATTGAGAAATGGGAAGGGGATGTAGATTACACCTCATCCTCATTCCTTCCCTTAATAAGAAATTGCATATGAAATTGCTCCTGCGTTCTAGTTGAGTGAGGAAAATTCCTCAAGGTTCCCTTCTCATGAGGACTTTTGCCATCCTTAGTGCAGCATTTTTTTTTTCTTTAGTTCTTATCATGTGGTAAGGAAGTGTGAGCTCAGTTGTGTATGAGTCCAGCTCTAATACCGTATATAAACCCATGGGCTTAGCTCGTACTCAAATGCTTACTTAATAATTGATAGTTGCTCGAGCCTTTTATATTTAGCCTAAAATTCATTCTCAACCAACGTGTAGGGATGGCAAAATTCTCCACTTTGTGGAGAAAATTTTGAATAATTTTTGGGGTGAAAAAATAATCCCCAAATTCTTAATGGGGTAGGGTTTGGTTTTGCACTCCCCACCCCACCCCCACCCCAATCCCCATTATATATAAATATATTTTTAATTCTTATTTAATAATTTTTATTTTATGAATTATAATGTCAATTAATATTTTTTTAATTTTTATGCAATATAAATAAGATATGAATGAAAGAAAACCCTTTAATATTTTTCAACTATGAAACATTGTTATATATTTTTTTCTCTTTTAAAGTGCTACACTCTTTAAATATTTTTTGACTTTTAATATTATTTTAAGATATTGTTTCAAACTTTTAGATATTTTTTTAAAAGAATTTAAATACTTTATAATATGGTGATGATTTTATTTTAAGTCTCTAATTTTTAACTTACTGAAATCATATATTTATACCTAATATCAAATAAATAAATGGGGAATGGGGTGGGGATGGAAAGATTCATTACCCCACTAAATTTATTGGGGAATGGGGTGGGGAATAGAGGTAAAAATTTCTAATGGGGTGGGGAATGGGGTAGGCCTCCCCACCCCCACCCCACCCCACCCCACCCCATTGCCATCCCTACCAACGTGAGATATTGCCACTAACAATAACCATGTGCGGTATATATAATTCAAGAACAAAAAAATTTGTTATAGTTTGGATGGAATGCATCCACTTATTTTTTCTTCAGATAATTGATTGTATTTATTATTTTAAATGTCCAATAATTCAACTATTAGTTATCGTTGGACTACCACGTGTTGATAATAGCGGGGAAATGTGTCAACATATGATTTGTCTATTTTTTTATTTTAAAATATATTTAATTTTATTCTTAAATAATCATATATATATATTTATGAAATCAAAATTATTTTTTTATCATAATTAATTTGAAAATTTACCAAATATCAAAGAATGAGACTATTTGAACTCATGAAAATACTTTTTGCACCCACTTTTGTATAAATCATTTTATTATTAAAATGTCCAGAAGCAAAATTTCTTTAAAAAAAATTAATTTCATCGATCAGACTCACTCTTTGAACCCACCAACAAAGCTCTAGCTCTATTCTTGTATTAAACTTGTCTCTTTATCTTTGAACTGATGTAATTAAATAGATATATATATATATATATATATATATATATATATATATATATATATATATATATATTGTAGTATTTGTAACACAAGAGACTTAGATAGCAATATTTTCCAGGAGATTTCATTTGTCTTGCATAGAAAAATTTATTACTTTGCTTCCGGTGCCACATTTTTCAAGCAAGTATATAGCAGAAGAGCATGTTACAAAATTAATTAAACTTTCAATTTCTAAAAGATGTCGAGGCTATAGGTTTTTAAAATGGAATCTATAATATAAATTAAAAAATAAAAGAATTATTACAGAAATAAGGAACGGAAACGAAGATGAATTGTATATCTAAAGGAAAAAAATAATGTGAAATAATTAAAGTATAAGTAGGATATAATTTTTGGACATTCATGGGTTAATCAAGCAAAATTTTAATAGAGGGTATATTAAGTAAATGTGTGCAAAGAAAAATTTGATGGGTTCAAGTGGCCTCACCCTATATCAAAACAATATTTATTCACAACCAAAGACAAAGTACTTTCTTAAATAAGTGATTAAAAAAAAAAACCTATGGAGCATAATTGTTAGGGTGTTCAGAATCCAATTTCTTTAAATTCAATCTGCAAAAAACCTATCCATTAATTTGTGGATTGTATTCAATTGAAATTGAAAAATTTACAATCGTCAGATTGGATATATAAATTTGTTTCTGTAAATCTTAAAAAAAATTATAAAATAATAATGAAAATAGTTTTTTAATATTTGATTGAAAGAATAAAAAAATTATACTTGTGGCACTGTTAGCAAAGTACCATACAAGCTATTATCTACATTCGTATTCATATTAATCTAAATTCGAGTGGGTGATCCGATACTATTTTATTGATTTTTCTCTAATGTTGTATGACTGTCATAGCACTAATAATGAGGTTGTTATAGATCCTTAGATTTAAATTTTTTAATCATCACTATTAATTTAATTTAGTAGAATAATTAATATGTAATTTTCAAGTTGCTGATAAAATATTGTTTTATGGATATAATTTTATCTTTTATTAATTGATTCATATTTTCTAAATCACCAACAAAATTAAAAATTAAATATGCAATACATACATACATATATATTACGATAACATAGTGTTAATATTGTTCGTTTTTGTTATTTATAATAGGAACAACATAATTTTGGGTTCTTAGTTTTATTCATTGGCTAATTTTTCATTTTCAAATTACTCATTTGCTAAGATTGAGTTGTGTTAATATTAAAATGCATATACTTTTTAAAGAAAGTTAAATATAGAAGTTTAGATAAACTATACTTGTTCCTTTTTTATTATTTAATCTTAATAAAAACATGTTTAACCCATATGATAACTGGTAAAATAAATTTTAAATAATTGAAATCAAAATGTTATCCAAACTACTTATTTTATGAACTAGGGATTAAATATAACATACATATTTATGCCACTGTTATTGTTGTAATTTTTATAACAACATCATAAAATACGGACAAAATGTTATGTCGTGTGGTTTAATAGAGTTAATTTTTAATATACTATAAAACCGTACAGTTTAATAGTATTAAAAGTTGGCTCTATTAAACTTCACGGCTTAAAAGTGTGTCCGCATGAAAAAAATGAGGGTGCTTACACCTGAGAATACATACATACATATTATGTCTGCTTTAGTCATTTACATCCTTTTAGTAATAACAATAAAATTTACTAAACACATATATTTTATTGATAGATAATACAAAATTGGCCTTCAACTAAGCACATCGTGACTCTCGGTAGGACGTATGCAAAAAAAATTGAGAATAAAATTTAAAAAATAAAGTGATTTAGTAGTAGTGGGAGCAAATAAATCAATGACAAAGCAAAATATTACAAACCATATATACGTATAATTCCATTCATGAATAAAAAATGAATTACCTATAAATTAACTAGCAATTACCTATTAAAGAAAAAAAAAGCTAGGTATTAACCTTAAAAGGTAAAGATGAAGTAAATGATCGAAACGTATATATTTTAAAATTACACTAAAATCATAAATTTAACACACACATATATAGTATAGTTGCACTTGGATTCAAGAGCAAGTACATATATCTACATTATTGCGCTCCTAATTAAGTAATTAAACAAGAAATCAAAAGCACCATTGATTTTTCACATAATCTGAATATCTTTAGTATCTAAACTTGTCGAAATCACACCGGAACAGTTCTAGCTGTGGCATTCGCCGTCTGGTCAGTCTCGTCGTTCTCTTCATTCTCACGGGACAACTCCTCAAGCGATCTCCCTTTTGATTCTGGCACACACAAAGTACATATCATGCCTACAAAATTGACAACACCAAGCATGATAAGCGAGTTCTTGACTCCAATCCCAGCTGGGTACCCGGCATCTCTCTTCGTGGGGTCTTTGCTTTGGGCAGCGTATAAGAAACCAAATGCACCAACAATAGCCCCAGCCTTACCCGCGGCGGCTGATATGCCGTGGCAAGTTGATCTCAATCTTGCCGGGAAAATCTCCGCTGGCACAACAAATGTTGTGGCATTTGGTCCAAAATTCGCAAAGAAAAATGTCAGTGAGTACATAATCACGAACCCGATTCTGTTAGGCTTCAAGGTCCAGTGATGGTAAGGGATAGCGAGAGCAAACATAAAGACTGTCATGAAGAAGAAGCCCATCATTTGGATGGCGAACCGCCCCATGTAATCAATGAAAGCAACTGTGAACCAATACCCAGGGACTGTGCTGCATAGGGCTATAAGTGTTTGTGCCCTAGCAATCTTGTACACTTCATGAATCGCATTCATTGTTGCTGCGGGAGGAATCCATCCGATTGCACTGAAGATATCTTTTTGGAAAAGGTTCTGGCTGTAAAATGCGATGTCTAGTAAGAACCAAGTGGATGTGGTTCCGAACAAGTGAAGGCCGTGGCGTTTTAAAAATTCCCTGGAGAATAATCCGAAGGAATTGGAATCCCTTTGGGATAATTTTGCTACCTTGTCCTCCTCAGATTCAAGCTCCACCTGCAAAACCTTCGACATGTCGGCGGCGGCTTGTTTTGCGTTCTTGGCTACGAGAGCTGTGTAACGAGCGGTTTCAGGCATCCGCATACGCCAGTAGTAAGTAAGAGCAGCGGGGAGAGCACCAACCATTAAAATAATTCGCCACACGTAGTCAGCTTCTGGCGCCGTTGAGCCCACAGGATCAACTGAGTACGGAGGGGCCTTGAAGTGATGATCAAACGCTGATGAAAGTATTAGAGCTACAATCCCTCCAGCTAAAATCCCAAATCCTTGCATAGCGAACACCGCAGCAATGAAAGCACCGCGAGTCTTCTTGTTTGCGTATTCAGACATAATTGTAGCTGATAGCGGATAGTCACCACCAATACCGAAACCAAGCCAAAACCTGAAAAAGCAAAGAGTTGCAATGACACCCTTTGCGGATTTTCCGAAGGAAAGTCCGGAGGCAATTGAGCTGATGACCATGAGGATTAGTGTTATCCCGTAAACTTTTTTGCGGCCTAATTTGTCGCCAAGCCATCCGAAGAAGAGCTGGCCGGCTAAAGTACCACACAACGCGACGCCGTTTACAGCAGCTGACACGTTGGGAGGCAATGTACCGGGCTTTTTTGCACCATCGACGTGGTAGTAGATGCGACCGAGTAACTTCGTGACCAAGGAGATGCAAAACAAGTCGTATGCATCTGTGAAGAATCCCATTCCAGCAATTACAATTGCTGTGAAATGGTACAATTGAGTCTTTGCTACATCAAGTGCATTAAGCACTGTCAATTGATCTCCAGCCATGGCTAGCTAGAATGCTAGATACTATGCCTTCTTTCCTGCATAATTATATATGTTGATTTAATTATTTGCATCAAAATCGAAAGAAAAAAAAATATCAAATGAATTTTGTATTCTTCTTACTGTCCTGGCCTAAATTTTTTGTGAACAAGAAGCAATGAAGTCTGACATACACGTACACTTCGTCAATGCACGAGCAAGCAAAGTCATCTCAATAATGCATTAAATTGAAAATCAACAAGCTATGCACCTTGTTTCCAATTGCCATTTTATTATTATCTACGCGTGTAAGTAAGTGAAACACACAATTTCAAAGGACAAAAGAATAACAATGACGTATAACATGTTTACTTTTCAAACGAATCAAAATGTTTCATGACAGACTATTGATGCTCTTTTCCGCCTTCAACTTTTACTAGTCAAATATGTATTTTATTGGATTTTTTTTCCCTCTCTGATTGTTATTTATTCTAATATAATTAATACATTGTGACCACAACTTGAAGAAAAAAATACACCAGAAGTACTCCAGTCAGACATAATAATTATTTTTGAAGTTGACTTTAATCACTATTTTTTAAAAAAATTAAATGGAAAAATCGTCGAAATTAACAGTAGAGCTGAAGCTACCAGTTGCTTAAGGAAAAATCATTTTCTCGCAAAACATAAATGCGAAGACACGGGCTAAGAAGAAGCCGGCCGGCTTCTGGTGTCGGAGCTATTTACTTGAACATAATTATATTAATTTGATGAACATATGACTATGAGCATCCTCCATACACAACATACAAATATGTAATTCGGAGACAAGGGGATAAAACAAAATATACTGAAACTAAAACAAGAATTTATAGGAAAATATCTACATACTTAATCAAGGATTTAGCAAGACGAGGTAAGGAGTTCATGCATCTGCCGCTTCACTAGAGAAGGATGAGAGAAAATTGGGGAAAAAAAAAAATCTCAACTGCTCTTAGTATAAATATTTTCTTCAGATTTTGGTTACACGTGTATGCAAGTGACGCATGTAACGAGTTTCTAACGAAAAAGAAGAATATGCAGAGCGTACGGAGTATCTAAGATGAGGATTCTGGTAATGATTCTGGATTTTTGGCCTTTGCAGTTCCAAAAGAGATGAAGAGTGACCCACCATTAATAATATTACAATAGAGTTAACAAACAATATTCTAAAAAGTAATTATCTAAAAAGTGATCCTGGGATCCAATAAAAACACTTCCCCAAAGCAAAACGAAGTTCTCAGCTTCATCATGTGCATCAAAAGTTTAAAACAAAAGTAATAGTGTGTGAGTTTCGGAGACACTTACACACAAAGACAGAGAGAGAGAGAGAGAGAGAGAGAGAGAGAGAGACTGACTGACCTGTACTTGCAGCGAAGGAAGGAAGGGGGATGGTGAGAATTTGGTTGTGTTGGCCTGCTATTTAATAAGCGAGTGAAAGGGCAGAATAGTCCCGGCATCTAATGGCATATGCCCTCATTTATTTATAGACAATTTTTTCAGAGAATATTTTTTAAAATCTGAATTCAGGTCAACGATTAATTTCAATTTGTCATTGGCTTATACAGCTTTGTTTTCTGACTTAATTACTTAATTTTCAGTCCTGAAAATTAACTCTGCCAATTGCCATGTTATTTTCTGCCGAATTTTCTCTTGTGGATCATAACATACCAATTTAGTATACAAAATTCCAATTACGAAATTGCAATCCATCAGGAGACTATTCTCAATTTCCTGTTTGAGTGAAACAAAAGAAATTTCCATTACACTAAAATTCCATATGAAGAAAGAAATTGGCGTTTCTTATCCTATCTTTCGTTTGGAATTATTAATAAATAGCTGGACAAGGGCTGTTAATATATGTTATTTATCTGCTAATTACCTTAATCATCTGACAAAGATACAGTAATTTGATGCTCATGCACATGCATGTTGGCTAGCAAACCAAAAGCTATGACCCATGATTCACAGAATCAGTGTCTGCTAATCAGGAGACCAAATTCACAATTATCTTTTGGCTCCTTGGTTGCAAAGAAGTGAGCGCCTTGTTTTAGATTCCAGTTGTTTTAGTTTTGTGGCCACATATTATAATGAAGGCAATTTAAAAATGTAATAGATAATTCTTTTTTTTCTAAATTTTTTTTCCAATTTATCCACAAATAGTTAGAAGTATACATACGAAATTTTAAATCGAAGATCTTTTTCAATTACTTTTAGTGTAAGTTGCAACCACTTAAAATAAGGTAAAAATAAGAAATTAGTTGTATCGAACGCACTTATTATTCATTTTTTATATTGTTCCGTGAAGTTATAAATTATACCATATGTAACTTAGGGATTGCCTTAAATTGAAGAGAACTTTTGCCACGTGCTGCTAGGCCATTGATTGAAAAAATTCTCTGGTCAAATCGAGAAAATGTCATGCAATTTCTGTGAACATATGGAAAAATTGAGCTGTTTATTTTATTTTACTGGACAGCTTAACTCGTGTCCTTATTTACAAAATTAAGAGTGTCCGCGCTTATAGTCAACAGTTTGAACCCCACCAGTAGAAGGGACTCCGTAACATCGTATAAGGTCATTATATTTAAAGAGCATCATATTAACAGTATTTGATGTTGCCGGATTGCACATAGCTAGACATGAAAGTTTACTTAAATTGATACATTTGTATTGATACATTTGTGTCCTTATATTATTTTATAATTTAATGATTATTCTCTTATTGGAAACTAGTTGGTATAAATTCTATCTACTTGCAGAGAAAAGCGCCATATTATCAAATTCAATCAATGGGTTAAAATTTTATTATTCTGTCACCATCTTGATTAGAGTCAAACTTACGATTTAGTTAGCTTGTACACAGAAAATTCACTGTACTTAAACATCAAAGAATCGTGGGTGTTAAACATCGATTTTTTCCCCACAACAATGCATTGAAAAATTTTCTACGCATTCACATTATTAGATTACTTGTAACGTTAATTAATTTCAGCCGCGTTCACTTGATGCACACGGCTAATTGATTATTTTGTAAGATAACCTTATATTCTTATGTCCACAATTGACCGATCATTAGCGTGGAATTGGTACATGGGGGCATGGCCGATTATTTTGAAATTATCAACTAGTTGACCTGTTAGGCAGTATAAACCGTGATAGCGTTAACCCTAAATTAAAATTTTTATGATACATGTAAATGATGTGATACAGGCTATTCACCATCGAGAAGTTAAATGATTAATTGTTAATATGTTGTAAGATTTTAATATAGAATTATGATACTCTCATGAAATGAACTCTTATGCTTTTGATCTTTTACGAATGTCGTGGCACGTTTATTTTATATGAGATTTGGCAATTAATGATTGCTTGTGATGTGTTTTATAAATTTTGATGACATATAATATTATATAATAAAAGAATCAAGCCTCATCAGCTTACCTGTCAGACTGGATTGGAACACGAAACCAAACTTTTAAAGTCAACAGCGGCTAAATTAACTTTTTCTATCAAGTGCCTTGCCCATCCTCAATTGAAGTCTGAATGACGTTGGAATGTAACTCAAATAACGATAGTAAAGTTATGGTATGAAATGATGAGGATAGGAATTTAATTTTGAAATTAAATATTTTGGTGCCTTTGTCAACTCTATTTTGCATGCCTACTCGCAAAATCTAACAAGTAGTCATATGAAACGAAGAACTATAATATTTTTGTAGTATGTAATAGGACACAATCACTCCTATTAAGTACAGTTTGTGTTGGCTGTGTATGCACATTGCTTTGGTGATTATGAGATTTTTTATCCTCATCTAAGTTTTTTTAAGGAGAAAAAAATAAAAGACACGATGAACTCAAAACTTAAAAAAAAAAGAGAGAAAGAAATATATTAAAAGAAAGAAAAAAAATGTAATTAACAATATGGGTATTTCAAACTGCATATACCTCGCATTGATATAGGTGATGAGATAATGAGGCAATCAAATTGAAAAAAAGAAAAATAAAAAAGAATAATATTCCTAGCTTGGCATAACCGAAATAATGAAGTATGCTTTGGAAGTCATCTATCGAAGTCAACTAAAGACTTAACCGAAAGACATTCAATCAATTTTAGAGATTCAATTTATATTTGGTCAGTGGTTTCTGCCCTCAAGTCTGAATACATACACGGTTACATCTTTTATGGCACGATAACGACTGGCTGCCAAAATTATTATATAATTATTTTTGTACGGTCAAAGTTTAAAAAAATATCCGATGAAACTGCAAGTTTTTTGTTACTTCCGTTTGAAATTTGTTTTATTGAACTTAATTATTTTCCCTTACAAGTTAGTATTAAATATTGATATTTTCCCTTACAAGTTAGAAATAATTACACACAAATTAACCCATTTATAGTCGTAAGTAACATCATCTTACGTTACACAATAGTTGACTCTGTGTTAATCTTATGGTTTGACTATAATTCTTTTGCATTATTATTATTATTATTATTATTATTATTATTATAACAATACCTAAATAATTAATTAATGGATATTCAGAGCATAACATTGTATTCTCTACGTAACCAATCTCAAGCACTTTAACATTCTAATTACGCATTACTTGCTCTAATTAATTATTTAATTTAATTAATTTAAGCATCAATCATCGTCCAATTTGCCTTTCCCATCACTTTAACCTCACGTGAATCCCTTGATCTGTCAATCGAGCATACCTATGCACGTACGTAAATGCAACGCATTGGATATTTCTTTTTAATTATTAAAAAAAAATGTCTTTTACGACGAAGTGAGTACCAAAAGGACAATCCAATACATGATGTGAAACGACAATTGTGTAGCTCTCCTTAATGAGTTTCCTCGAACTTTAAATTTAGAAAGGGCAAAAAAAGAAACTGCGAATTAGTGAGACAATTAAGATTTTTTTCCCATTAATTAATTAATTAATTAAAAAGTTGATAAAGACAATTAGACGGTTCCCATCAGGAAACGACGCCGAATAGGTCACGTAAATAAGGAAAAATAGTGTGAACTGAATAATGAACGTGCCGACTACGTGCCACGTGGGGCTCAATCGGTCAACGTCTTTTTGGTTAATTAATTGTCTGATCCGGACTTTGCAGACGGGTTGATGACGTGGCAACGCGTTTTCATTCAAACTGTTGTCGTTTTCCCTGATGCCTGGCTTCCGGGGTCGCTTTAAAGTATAAATATATGGTTTCATTATGTTACACGATCACGTCCATAACCGTTAGATTTTTATTAGATTTTTATTCAATGATTGTGGAACTAAGATGATATAAAGTTTTATATTTTTATAATTATTAAATTTTCATTCAACGATTGTGAAAGAATTATGTATTTTATATGATAATATAAGATAATAATCTCTTAGATATATTAATCATGAAATAACTTTAGTGGATTGGATTTTTTTAAAATAACCCTAGAAAATAGAAGCTGTATTTTGCTCTACTTTTAGCTGTGAGAGTTGACAGCTCCATATATATATATATATATATATATATGTGGCAAATGTTATGTTACATTTTATGTAACATACACACTCCACAACAACCACATAAATTGTATGGGCCCATAATTTATTGCCATAAAAAAATTTGGTCTCAATTTAGGTTAGTTATAAATAAAAATATACTCTATATAATAAGTTATAATTTTTTAAAATCCCTTATTGAGGAATTCGCTTCCACATAATAATAATTATCTTTATATTGCAAAAAAATATATACTAGTTTTTTTAAATTATGTCCATCTCTTTTATTAATATATATAACATTAAATTTAATATGCTTCATTAACTAATTACTAATGCAATACATACCTTTTTTTCCATATCACATGCACTAAGTATAATTAAGCTAAAATAATAATTTTTGTAACTACACTTTTATTAAGTTATAACCTCCTCATAGTAATAAACTTGGTTTGATCCTAACATTATGATTATAGAGATATTTTAATGTATAAAAAATTACAAATGGTGAAAGAAAAAAAAGTAATAATTTATTACTATTTCATGATTTTTTTATTCTATATTCAAAAGCAAGTAAAATTAAAAAATAATGAAATACAAAAAGAAAGAATAAGAAAACAAGAATAATAGCTGATATGTCATCAAATAAAAAATAACGAAATTTAAAAGCGATGATATTGGTTAAATAAAAATTCATATGCCTCATATATTTTATTTGTATTATTTTGTGTTGATTTAACATAAATAATTTAGGACTCTATTATTTCTCTATTACAAAATATAGTGTCCATATTGTATGAATGTTGAGTTTAGAAATTTCTCAACGATATCACCTTGGAAAAGAAAAATAAAGAGAAAAAAACAAACAACTTTTTCGAATCTCTTTTTGAGTTGTGGAATTTCTCGTGAGTCATTCCAAATCTCACCTGCTCCGAATGAAGACTTTTAAAAACACCATCCGCTTTAGAAAAAGCCGCATGCTGTGCGCTGTGTGACCACCAAGAGACTTTTAACAATTTCTATTAAGAGCCCAACTTATTCCCCAGCTTATCTAGAATAATGGCCTCACAATTCCAATCAAAATGCAGATATCAAGACTTGCTAGGTCTTCGACCAATTTTGTTTAAAGAAAAGAAAAGAAAAGAAAAGAAGGTCATTTTTATGGCTTTATTGGGTCTGTTGGACCAGTCTTTATTATCATGGAAACTTTTGGGATTGTTTTTCATTTCAGTTTACCCTCAAGTCAGAAAATTTGCATTGGAAATGCTTTGTAGCATTCTGTGAGATGCATGCTCTTTGAGAATATTTTTTAGTGGTCCATTTAGTAAAAGTTTCATGTCGTATTTACAAGACTTTTGATTAATATTTTTTGTAAGTCCTACTTGAAAGCAAAGCGTGTAGATAAGGAATAGTCATCTTATTCATTTCCGTTTTATTTTGTGGCCGTCAATTAATTCAATTCGTGAAATCTTTTTCAGGCGGTACAAAAAGTATGATTAGGTAGCCAGTTTCGTTTCCCTTCACACAATGCTTTAAAAGAATATAAATGTAGATAAAATGAGATATGCACATTGCACCATCCATTTTGGTTCAAATAGAAAAGAAATATTTTCTAAAATTAAGAAATTTTCAGGGGACGTTGGGGGTGATTCTCCAGCAGAGTCCAGAAGAAATAGCTTAACAGTTCAACCTGAGCCCATAAAGGCCCAAACACAAACAATCCGGCCCATAAAGTGGTATCAAATTTCACAAATATGCCTTGCATTATCAGCATAAAGCTAATCGGATAGCTAATCGTGTCTTAAACGAGTTATTGTATTATCAAACAGGTGACCTGAACCCTTCCATGACAGCTCCAGATTTCAGAAGCAATCAAGAAAGATTCCATTGTGTTTGCATCCTATAGGCACCAAAACAAGTACTAGGCCACCGTGCAAAAGGGTTGAGGGGCAGGAGAACTCGGTTACATACGATGAGAAACACAACACACTCATCCCCATTATGATTACATAATACATACACCCCTGTGAATTTTTTCACGCTGTGATTATGATACAATACGGCTTCTAAGGAAGAAGCTGAACAGAGAGGAGTCAAGAGAGGCCACAACTTACAGCTTGTGTAGCACTCATAATGTACAGAGGTGAGCAAAACAAAAAAAAGATTACATCTTCCGAAAAAAATTTCTGGAGGAACATCCTTTATCCTCTGCTGCTCAACAAGGTTGACAACACCAACGGTTTGCCTCGTTGGGACATACTCTTGGAACCCAGATTTGTTAGATTGCTATTTCTCGTGATGTTCTATACATCATTGATCTAATACAGCTACTTTCTTCAGAAAGCTCCATTTTAGATCAAGCTAATTAAACCTTTGCACCAAGAAACGACTGAGAGAAAAAGGAAAGACATTTATAAAGATTGTGGCGAGTTTTTAATATATAAAAGCTGAAGAGTAATAAAATGATTGATACTAAAGGAAATTTTAGCTAAACGTTAAAAGGAAAGGCTATCAACCCTTCCAATTATGTGTCTAAGAGCCTGTATCGAATGGGAAATGACAACTGTAGGAAGTAGAATGTTCCAAATGAACTCACAAGCATTGAATTCAAAGCCTCCAACCTTTTTCTATTCTATGTGTGTCAGTAAAATTTCACCAGAGCTTCACTGTGAGACCCATTTTATTCTTATTTCAGGGATACTCTCACATGTTGGTGAATGAGTTTGGAAACGCATTATTAGGCATTTATTATTCCCCCCCCCCCCAAAAAAAATGAAATACAAATAGTTATCAGATAGTTATGGTAAGTCAATACTTTCATTGTGTCTCCGTTTCCAGTTTGATCTGAGACCTGCACATCAGATCTCAAACCCAAGACCGGAAGACCCTGTAAATTCAGTTTGTAATATAGAGAATAAACATGACTGCGCATAATACGTAAACAGATGAGTTAACAAACCTAGTACTGAAAAGTTCAAGATATTAGAAACTGTATCCTTGGACTAAATTTCTCAAACAAGGTGGAAAATATCTATTTATCATTTTAGTTTTAGGTGGATGGGAGCGTTTGAATGTATCTCGGTTACTTGAAAATACAACGACATATTTAACAAATAGTGGCAAGTAATATAGTAACGTAATTTAACTTGTAGTAGTGAGAGGTTCTGTTTTCCTGAGATCATTTGATGTTCCACAGTAGACCATATCCCCTAGTCCTATACCAATTGTGATGATATTTGAAAAATAAATAAATAAATAAGCGCATCAATACACCATCAAACCCAAAGATAAAGTCCATGTATTTTGGAATGACAAGGTAGGAACGTACCTTCATTCTACTTGGAGGAGCACCTGACTTAACTGTAGTTGTGCTCCCAAAACTGAACTTTGGCTTCTTATCTGCAGGCTTTAATATCTGAAAAGAACACATTAGTGTCTCATCCACGCTCATCATTGCACCAGCATTGTCAAACTCTCCACAGTAATTAGGTGCTGAAAATATAGTTATGAGCCGTCTATTAGCAAAAAATTCATATCCATCTTCCACAACCTGCCAATTATTAGAAGAGATAATGAGTAAAAGGCATTCTTAAGATGTCTCAGTGCACCAAGGGCTTAAATTTTAAGGCATCTCAAACCTGGTGGGCCCGACAAATTAACTCGAGATCGTGCTTCTGAAGAAACTCTGTCACTCTATCAGCACCAAAGACATATGAAACTCCTCTATCATTTGCTTCCCAACCTTTAATGTCGTTACTGGGATCTGACCATAGGAGATCGCAGAGCAAACCACTTTCTGGGACATCAGTAGGTCGAGGTAAACTCCTTATCTGGTTCAAATTGTGCAAGTCAGGGGAAAGTCCACCATGCATGCAGAGTATCTTTTCATCAATAAGAGCTGCCACGGGCAGGCAGTTGAAACAATCAGTGAATATTTTCCAAAGTCTGACATTGAATCTCCGTTTACACTCATCATAAAATCCATAGACACGGTTTACCGAAGCACATTCATGGTTTCCCCTAAGAAGGAAAAAGTTCTCCGGATATTTTATTTTATATGCAAGGAGAAGGCATATTGTTTCCAGACTTTGTTTTCCACGATCTACATAATCCCCCAAGAATAAGTAATTGGAACGAGGAGGTAACCCACCATATTCAAAAAGCCTCAGAAGATCAGAATACTGACCATGAATGTCTCCTGGGTACCACAACAGAAATAATAAGTCAGAAATACATAGAGAATTTTATCCACAGACAGCCAAAAAACATTGAATAATACAAATCTAGAAGAACCAATTGCTCCATTTTTTAACATATATTCTCTTTTAGGTAGCATTTGAAACCTCCCCATAGATTAAACAGTTCAAGAATAAAGCACTTCGAATGTTGTTCTACAATGTTGACATGATTCTAGAAATTCAAATATGTTTTTTAACTAGGGATAGACAATGACTGAAGTCATGGGATCATGGTGGACGTGGGGTGTTACTACATTATTATGAATCCAAAAGAGCACTTCCATGGAAAGAACTGCAAGTTTTACTTTTCAGGGTTGTAGCGATTGTTAAAGTCTTCAACCTGACTGGCACGAGGCAGGTGTAAAAGGAAAAGTTAAAGCTCAATGCCTGTTACTAATCTGTGACTAAGAGGTTGAAAACATCAAAACAACGAGCAATTTTGGTTTCAAAGAGGGTAGGAACAGGTTACATGTTGAAGCTCAATGCCTGTTACTAATCTGTGACTAAGAGGTTGAAAACATAAAACAACGAGCAATTTTTGGTTTCAAAGAGGGTAGGAACAGGTTACATGTTGAGGTTTGTGCAGATAAGAACAACCAAAGTTCAAGAACTGCATCCTATGGGTTTTTCGACAAAATTTCAGATCAGCAACTGCAATACCAATTTCTCTCTAATACCCTCAGCTAAGCTTAAGAACTGTAGTCTACTAGAAACAATTGCAAATCTTATGACTAAAAGTAGATGTTCCCCAACCAGATTCAATAAATAGCCGTGACGTTCCTGAAGTATGCAAATAATCAATTCCATTAACAAAAAGATGAAATTGTACACAAAGGATCAATCTACACAACTATAATTAATCACAGTCACCTTCGAAGCAAGTAAAATTTATCATAAAAAATTTACATACACTTCAAGAACATACATCAAATGTAGTCAACCCCTCAAACTGCATACAATCATCAGAATCAAAATTTTCAACCACCCAATTCATAACAACCAAATTCAATCATAACCATGATCAAACAAACTAAAAATTAACAATAAAACTACATGGAGAGGGCGATGCAGAAAGATACCACAGATCTTGATAGGAGCTTCAATCTCTAAAAGGTTGGGCTGCCTCAAGAAAATACCCTTAGAGACAACACAAAGCTGCCTAATCTCAGACTCAGATAACTGCACTTGCTTCCCTGGTTTGCCTCTGACTTCAAGAAGCCTCCTGATCACACCGTCAAGAACAGCAGGATCCATTTCTTGAACTCTCACACCACTCTTCTTCTCTTCTCCCTTCCCTCTTCTTTTTTGTGTTTCCACTCCGAATTCAATCTCAAGAATATCTTAAAAGAAGGAGAGAACAAAGTAAAGAAGAAGAAGAAGAAAAGGTAAAGAAGAATAAAGAAGAACGGAGCATCCTCGGTGAGTTAGAATTGTCAAAAAGATTAATGGGGCTGTTTAATATTTGCATGCGATCGTTTAAATAAAATCAAATGGGACTTTTCTTTGAGAAAGAGGAAAGAATTGTGGTCCGTTCAGATGAAAAAGAAAAGTAAACCGAAGAATATGTTCGTTTGAGATTGAAAGAAAGAATCGCACTCACTGTCACAAACTGTAGCTTTAGTATCAATTCTTTAAACAGTGGACTCAACTCTCAAGTGGGCATTTGAGTGTTATAAAGGTGGGTAAAATTGGGACCTCATGAATACGAAATGCAGAGTCAGAGAGATAAGTACGCGGAAAGCAACGCCGACGCATGCATAAGGCAATAACGCTCGGATCCCTTGTGTCTTTGTCTCTTACCAAATAATTTTGGGTTCGATATAATTTAAACAGTTTACTTGAGAGTTATGAGTAGTCAAATTTTCTTAAGAATTTAATTGAACAATTTATTAATCGTTATTAAATGAGTTAATCTATATATATATTGGGTGTGGAGAAATTTATTCTTATAAAGAGATTATAACTCAATAGAGGTATAGTATAAAAATTATTATCTTTGCTTAATTATTCCTAATACAAGTGATATAGAGATAAATGATGCCATATATTAATAAATTAATAAGTGAGTCAAATTCAATGTATAGACATTAATAAATTGATTATTTTGTTGACTAATTATTAAGTGCCTATGCTGACCAATTAATACATATCCGCAAGTTGAAAGATGTGGTTGCAACTTTAAAGAACAAATCATTGTCACAAGTAACTTTAGAAATATATTTTGTTTCATCTTAATTATTTAATGTAACATGACATATATTTTTGAAACATTATTATTATGTGGAGGTAAGTTTATTAAGACAGGAACTGCAAAAAATATAATTTATTACAATGTGGAGTTTATTCCTAATTATAATTTAAGATCACAATTTTTTATTACTATGAAGAGGTTATTAGTATTTATATTTGGAGGTTCTACTATATGTATGTATATTGATTGTAGAGGTTAAAATTAAATTATATCGAGTTGACTTAACTTAAGCCCTTATATTATTTACTAAATTAACTAAAAAAAATGGCATATGTAATACTATATAATAAACGTAATTCTGAGCTTCATAGTACCGAGCTTTATATTACATTCTAGCTAGCACTGCTCAAATTTGACACAAGTTTCTTCTTTAATTGATCATTTATATAAGGGTTAGCTTTAGTTAGTATCTAATTGATATAAATTGACAAAAAAGGCCATAAGTTGAGCAAAACATAAAAAATAGAGGACTTACATGTTATTATTCCCCGGGAGAACTTTCTCAAGCGCTTTGAAACCGTGGGCGGTAAGAGGCAGCGCCGATCACCAGCACAAGCGCAACAGTTTGACACGAGGACTCATGTTTGAGGATTTACATGAGAGCAATATTTTCTATGTGAAATAATGTAACATTCATTTATTAGATGATGGTTAAAATTTTTTATAAGTTTATGAAATTTATTATTCTATAAATGAGTGACATCAGTATTTGAGACTTTAGACGATTTTTTTTTTATAAGACCTCTTTTTATTCTATAATTTTAATAGTAAAAAAATATAAAAGGGTTCAAAATTCATTTCACCTTTAATTCTTGAATTTCAACAATAGTTAAAAAAATACTAAAAGTTTCAAAAATAAAACTTAAAAAGTCAAAAAGATATCTTTTTTTTTTACTTCCATTAGAATTATTAAATAAATAAATAAATAAATCAGCAAAAAAAACTATTTTTAAATAAAATATTTAGAATGTTAGCATATAGAAAGTTGAGATGATGAATTGATAATCAGATAATAGAAATAAACTTTGATTTTAAAAAACTATTTTTTTTAAATGAACGAATAAATGTAATGATTTTCTTTATAGAGAAACGAGCAAAAAATTTTTTTATGTACTGATTTTTGTAGATTATGAAGTTTTTAATGGAAATTTAAAGAAATACTAAAAGTCAAAGATTCGTTAAATAATTAGGTTCTTAGAAACTGAAAAGGTAAAGAATTTAATTTTTTTTTCTAATAAAGAGCAATAATAAATGAATTTATGGTTTGGACAATATTATCAATTTAAAAAAAGGTTTTTATTAATTACATAATTATTAATGAAATACATAAAATTGAGGTCTTTCCAAAATTTAGGGTTTTAGGCCATCAACTTATTCGCTTATACTTAAAACCACCTTTGAGTGACACATAAGTCATAACATTAATTTTAAGTTAAAACATAAATATTTAGATATCTAACATTATTATTTAGATAATAGAAAAAAACCAAAGATAAAAAGTGGGGAATTCGATGCGGCCGCCCTCATGTTTTAAGAGAAACTAGTTACTAATAAAAATAAATAAATGAAATGAAATAAAATAAACATGTCATGTTATTCCACTTGTGTGATCCTAAAAGATTTTTTATTGTTCCAAGTATAAAGTATGTTTTTTTTCTTTTCGTGCATGTATATAAAAACTGGCACTATCTTCAAGGTTTAACACCATTTTCTTTGACAAAAGAAAATGGCGATTCACGTTGTTTTCTTTGAAAAAAATACACGGCATTACAATTACAATAGTACTACACATCTTAAATAATTATTATCTCAAAAGTTATCTTAAATGATGTCGTTAATTCATGGTTGATAATTTTTTACAAGGAAATTAATTGTATTATCTTACCAACCAATCGATAAACGACATCATTTAGGATAATTTTTGAGATAAAAATTTGAGATGTGTACTTTTACAATTATCACAAGAACTGGTAAATAAGATACTATACGTTAAATTGGCATTATTTTCTTTTAAGGATAAGGGTCACATGAAAAAAAAACTCATTATCAATTGAACTGTAAATTATCAATACAGTCAATTGTAATATAATTAAATTTACCTTTTTATGAAATAAAAAAAAATTAAAAGACGAACAGCCTAAAATGCTCCAACTCTAATATTAAAAGGAAACTTATTTATTTATTCATAGACAAAGCTCGTTTATTTATCCGTAGATAAAACTTAGTTAACGAGCTTTGCTTATTACAACACACTTGAATCCCTTTCATAGAGACAATAGAAATCCCAGGACAATCTCATTACAACACACTCGGATCCCTTTCATAGGCACGATAAGAATCCTACGAAAATACATTACAGTACTAGACCACCATTTAGAGGTAATCTCATTATTGCACAATACCTTAACACGTCACTTTCTTATGATATATATTCAGTTGCGACATAAGGTCCAATACACTTGACCATCAAACGTAAAATCAGAATCCACAACATCTCCAGTTTTATTTGGATCATCTAGGAGATTAAGCTGCAGAACAAGAGAACCACCTGATGCCACAATACTACTCTCAGCGTTCAGTTTGTCGAGCGGAACTACAGCTCTCACGGCATGAAGAGCACGCTGATAAGAACCTTTGCTATCAGTAGCCAATAAAATTCCATGACTAGCATCAGATGCAACAACATGAAAAGCAGGTCCGCCCATAATATTTGATCTTGCAGCAGGTAAATAATCTCTCCAAGAACTCTCATTTGCGCTTGGAACAAATCCGATTGCCCAAGAAACAATAGGACACCAAGTCCGACCAAACAAGCCAAAATCAATCTGATCGTAGTTTGTCAAGGTACCAGGACCTGCATAACCTATAAAAACGTAATCTGAGCTAAAACCTGTCAATTTTTGGTTTCTAGACACCTTCGCCAGAGTAGACTCAGGTGACGCCATATGAACTCGCTTCCGAATTTTATTCTTATTTTTGTTTTTTTGATTGCTCTGCCCTCTCTACTCTTCTGCATTGTAATTACACACTTTCGCATCAATTTATACAAGGAGGAACTAGCACACAGCAATTCACAATTATCATCTTCTACCGACACTATTCCTAAAAAAGTAGAAAAATGGATAAAGCACAAATCAATTTTTAGCCATACAATTTTTAAGATTGAAAATAAGATAATAAGCTAATTGTTTAAAAGTCAATCTAGCAAACACGTAATTTCATTGACTATACTTTGCAGTAGAGCTGTCAAATCGCGTCGTGTTAAATTTAAAAACCCAACTTCATTTAATAATCGTGTTAAAATATCGAGATCCAAACGTGATATGAAAAATAATCGCGATAACAACCCGCTTTAATATTTATATATTAAGCAAAAGTTACATCAAATATTTACACATAAATACGTATGTATGTATACATACATAATTTATCGATATTATAAAATATACATATCTATCAAAATATTACAATTTACACTATTGAAGTTTTAATTATATATATATGTAAATAGTATTATATATTAATATTATAAAATATACATGTATACCAATATTTTACACTATATAATAAGTTATAATTTTTAAAAGGGTTCAAAATTCATTTCACCTTTAATTCTTGAATTTCAACAATAGTTAAAAAATACTAAAAGTTTCAAAAATAAAACTTAAAAAGTCAAAAAGATATCTTTTTTTTTTACTTCCATTAGAATTATTAAAAAAATAAATAAACAAATCAGCAAAAAAAATATTTTTAAATAAAATATTTAGAATGTTAGCATATAGAAAGTTGAGATGATGAATTGATAATCAGATTAGAGAAATAAACTTTGATTTTAAAAAAACTATTTTTTTTAAATGAACGAATAAATGTAATGATTTTCTTTATAAAGAAAAGAGCAAAAAGTTTTTTTATGTACTGATTTTTGTAGATTATGAAGTTTTTAATAGAAATTCAAAGAAATATTAAAAGTCAAAGATTCGTTAAATAATTAGGTTCTTAGAAACTGAAAATGTAAAGAATTTATTTTTTTTTCTAATAAAGAGCAATAATGAATGAATTTATGGTTTGGACAATATTATCAATTTAAAAAAAGATTTTTATTAATTACATAATTATTAATGAAATATATAAAAATGAGGTCTTTCCAAAATTTAGGGTTTTAGGCCATCAACTTATTCGCTTATACTTAAAACCACCTTTGAGTGACACATAAGTCATAACATTAATTTTAAGTTAAAACATAAATATTTAGATATCTAACATTATTATTTAGATAATAGAAAAAAACCAAAGATAAAAAGTGGGGAATTCGATGCGGCCGCCCTCATGTTTTAAGAGAAACTAGTTACTAATAAAAATAAATAAATGAAATGAAATAAAATAAACATGTCATGTTATTCCACTTGTGTGATCCTAAAAGATTTTTTATTGTTCCAAGTATAAAGTATGTTTTTTTTTCTTTTCGTGCATGTATATAAAAACTGGCACTATCTTCAAGGTTTAACACGTTTTCTTTGACAAAAGAAAATGGTGATTCACGTTGTTTTCTTTGAAAAAAATACACGGCATTACAATTATAATAGTACTACACATCTTAAATAATTATTATCTCAAAAAATTATCTTAAATGATATAAATTTGGTTGATAATTTAAAGATCAAACAATTAATTGTATTATCTTCCAACCAATTGATAAACGACACATCATTTAGGATAATTTTTGAGATAAAAATTTGAGATGTGTACTTTTACAATTATCACAAGAACTGGTAAATAAGATACTATACGTTAAATTGGCATTATTTTCTTTTAAGGATAAGGGTCACATGAAAAAAAAACTCATTATCAATTGAACTGTAAATTATCAATACAGTCAATTGTAATATAATTAAATTTACTTTTTTATGAAATTAAAAAAAAATTAAAAGACGAACAGCCTAAAATGCTCCAACTCTAATATTAAAAGGAAACTTATTTATTTATTCATAGACAAAGCTCGTTTATTTATCCGTATATAAAACTTAGTTAACGAGCTTTGCTTATTACAACACACTTGAATCCCTTTCATAGAGACAATAGAAATCCCAGGACAATCTCATTACAACACACTCGGATCCCTTTCATAGGCACGATAAGAATCCTACGAAAATACATTACAGTACTAGACCACCATTTAGAGGTAACCTCATTATTGCACAATACCTTAACACGTCACTTTCTTATGATATATATTCAGTTGCGATATAAGGTCCAATACACTTGACCATCAAACGTAAAATCAGAATCCACAACATCTCCAGTTTTATTTGGATCATCTAGGAGATTAAGCTGCAGAACAAGAGAACCACCTGATGCCACAATACTACTCTCAGCGTTCAGTTTGTCGAGCGGAACTACAGCTCTCACGGCATGAAGAGCACGCTGATAAGAACCTTTGCTATCAGTAGCCAATAAAATTCCATGACTAGCATCAGATGCAACAACATGAAAAGCAGGTCCGCCCATAATATTTGATCTTGCAGCAGGTAAATAATCTCTCCAAGAACTCTCATTTGCGCTTGGAACAAATCCGATTGCCCAAGAAACAATAGGACACCAAGTCCGACCAAACAAGCCAAAATCAATCTGATCGTAGGTTGTCAAGGTACCAGGACCTGCATAGCCTATAAAAACGTAATCTGACCTAAAACCTGTCAATTTTTGGTTACTAGACACCTTCGCCAGAGTAGACTCAGGTGACGCCATATGAACTCGCTTCCGAATTTTATTCTTATTTTTGTTTTTTTGATTGCTCTGCCCTCTCTATTCTTCTGCATTGTAACTACACACTTTCGCATCAATTTATACAAGGAGGAACTAGCACACAACAATTCACAATTATCATCTTCTACTGACACTGGTTCTGCCTTTGCCACAATTATCATCTTCGACAGACACTCCACAATTAATGAAAGGCGGCAATCCTTATTAATTTTTTTTTTTGAACTACTGGCAGCTGCACCTTTGCTCGTACTCACAACTCGCCACACTGGCCAAAGTGTGGCTGAGCCACTTTTTTTCTTTTTTTTGTTTGGAGCAAAAGGAGATTTACACTCTCAAAAATTTAGGAAAATAGTAATCAACGCCCCCACATTTTTTAAAAAGAATAACAATACTCGTTTTTTTATCATAATACTCTTTACATCTAACTATTCTCAAAAAAATTTACTCTAAAATTTTATAATAAATAAAAATATAATATTAAAATATATGTAATAATATGTATATTTTAAAATATATATTTCAAAATAAATTTAATATTTTAAAAATATTTTAATATTTTAAAAATATTTTAATATTTTACAATTGATTAGATTTTTTTATTATAACAAAGTGAATTTTATAATAAATAGAATCATAATATTAAAATAAATATATTAAAATTTAAATTATTTTGAAAATTATGTAAAATAATAATTTTATCATTATTAGTATGTGAGATTTTTTTAATTGTAAAATGTATTTAATGTAAATATTTATTTAAAATATATAAATAAATAAAACCATATTATCAAAATAAATATAATAATCTACATATTTAAAATTATCAAAATATTTTAATATTGTTAGTCTATTGCATTAATTGAGTTATTTATGTAATATTTGTATTTATTATAAAATTTCAAGTCAATGTTTTGGAATAATAGCTGTAAAAGGTATAATGGTCAAAAATTGATTTTGATGTCCTTTTAAGCTTGGGGGTATAATAATATTTGTATTTATTATAAATTCTTCCATGTATGTCTCTCAACAAAAGATTAGGAACTTCTCCTTATCTAAACTTTCCTAAATTTTTGAAGATTTTGTATCATTTACTTTTAAATGATTATATATGATTGAGATTTAACTTATTTTTTTATTAACCACCAATTACCCACATGATTTTTTACTCTAAAGAAGTTCAAATTATGAGAGAATCATGTTGCCTCAATGATCATAAAAAATAATTACATTTATGTATACAAATTAATGTTGATGCAAAAGAGGTAACTTTTTTAATTATTTCTAAAAAAGTAGATAAATGGATAAAGCACAAATAAATTTTTAGCCATAAAATTTTTAAGATTGAAAATCAGATAATAAGCTAATTGTTTAAAAGTCAATCCAGCAAACACGTAATTTCATTGACTATATTTTGCAGTAGAGCTGGCAAATCGGGTCATCGGGTCGTGTTCGTGTCGTGTTAAATTTAGGTCGACCCAAACCCGACCCATTTAATAACCGTGTCAAAATATTGAGACCCAAACGCGATATGAAAAAATAATCGGGTTACCCAATAACCCGTTTAATATTTATATATTAAACAAAAGTTACATTAAATATTTACATACTGTCATACATATGTATGTACATACATACATACATAATTTATCGATATTATAAAATATACATATCTATTAAAATATTACAATTTACACTATTGAGGTTTTAATTATATATATATGTAAATAATATTATTTATTAATATTAGAAAATATACATGTCTACCAATTTTTTATACATTTACACTATTGAAGCTTTAAATATATTTAAAATTTTATAAATAAAACATTGTGTTTATATTCATCCTTTTAAAGAATAAAAAAAAGAAAATCATCTCTAATATTTGAGTTTTGATGACAAGAACTTACAAATTATTTTAAAATAAAAAATATAATCGGGTCATTGATTAAGTAAATGGGTCAAGAATTTTAACCCTAACCCGACACGGAAAAAAATCGTATTGACCCGAACCCGACCCATTTAATAATCGTGCTAAATTCGACAACCCATACTCATTTATCTGTGTCGTGTTCGTGTTGAATAATCGGGTCGTGTCAAATTTTGCCAGCTCTACTTTGCAGGTCTATCCTTATTAATACCTTTAGAATGGTGGGACTGGTTCATTAATACCTTTAGAATAGTAGGACTGGTTCATTAATACCTTTAGAATGATGGGACTGGTTCATTAATACCTTTAGAATAGTAGGACTGGTTCATTAATACCTTTAAAATAGTGGGACTGGTTTTAATACCATTAGTCGATAAAGAAGGCATGCCAAAGAAATGAAATTAAGGATGCGGTTACCTATCAATCGTAATCTCTAATTTACCTAATATAGAAAATTTGCTACTATCGGTGGGTTACATATGAGGATAAATATCTACTTCAAAGAGCTTTCTACACAGAATACAGAAAGCATATTGACAAAGAAAATTAAACAGCTAAAAGGACCTATGTTGAAGGATTATAGGCTTTAGGCCAATATAAAAGGCCATGCAGGTTCTCTTAATTTTTCACCCCATCGACCAAAGCTTAATTAATCCCTAAGACGTGTAAAACATACTTCTTGTTGCTGGCTTTGCTCCTTGGAGTGGGGATTCTCGCCACTCCCACCATTGCCGACGACCAGTGGCGAAGCTAGCATTATTTGTTTGGGTGGGCTAGATTTAAACAAAAAAAATGAAATTTACTTCTAAAAAAATTTGTTTTGTATAAATGAAATTAAGCACACTACATAAGTAAAAATTTAACCATAAAACTATAAAAATACAATGTAAATAAGAAAAAACACTATTGACGAAGCTGTGTCCTGCGGTTCTTCAAAAAAAAAAATTCATCTACTATTGCATCTGAGTCAATATTGTCTGCAATTTCTCTTTCAATGTAAATAACCATACAATCTGAAAGAAACTCATTCTCCATCTTGTTTCGATGTGTTGTCTTAATCAGTTTCATGGCAGAAAATGCTCTCTCTGTTGTTGCTGTTGAAACAGGAAGGGTTAACACTAAACGAATTAATCTATCCAACAAGAAATAAATCTGTGATTTTCTAGTCTCAACCAATCTTCGACACAATTCAGAAAGGGAAGTAATATTTTGAAACTCTTGAAGAGAGTGTATATCTATCTCAAAGCACTCTAATTGTCTTCTCAAACCCTGTAACTCAATCTTAGTGAAATCTTCAGGATAAAATCTTTCAAAGAAAATATCTTCAATTTTAAATGATTTAAATGCATCAATATGATTTAAAGCTGAACTAAGAGTGAGGAGTTCCAAAGTCTGTTCAGTGAATCTATTATTCAACTCCATCAATTGAAAATCTATCACAGTATTAAATATATCATAATGATAATAATGCTCAACTGTAATATAATCATTCTGCTGACAAGAACGTCCTCTCCCTTTCTTATGGCGAGCTTTCATATCAGGCATATCTATCTCATTCTTTTCACAAAATAGAACTACATTCTCAATAAAAGTTTCCCAACCATTGTCTCGCAGCCTTTGAAGAAGCTTTTTCGTAGTTGAGACTAAGTGCACAGCATTTAGAATATCTTGAGATTTAACTTGTAATGCTTGACAAAGTAAATCACTCATCCCCAAAAATTTATTTAATAAATGCAAAATGAACACAAATTTAAAAGATATCATTGATTCACACGCACCTTTAGCCTCTCCACGTATGCTATTGTTAGGCCCACACTCTATCAACTTCCCAAGAACTTTACGAACAACACTAAACAAATCAAACAACCTACTGACAGAACGGAAATGAGAACTCCACTGTGAAATATGAGTGTGCAACCCAAGAGGGGGGGTGAATTGGAAATTTTAAAAAAAATTATCTTAGGCAAACCACACAACAATTTAATCTATTGCCTTAATCAAATTGAAAACAATAAATTCAATCATGCACAATATTAAAAGAGTAAGGGAAGAGAAAACAAACACAATGATTTTTACGTGGTTCGGCAATCCCCGCCTACGTCCACGCCTCCAAGCTCACCGGGCTTGAGGATTTCACTAAGCTAGCCTCCCAAGGCTTCAAACGCTTACAATTGACTTCCAATGTGTCAATGGACCTTTACAACAAGAGATTATCCCCAATCTCTTAACCCAAGTGTATCCCAACACTTACAATCTTTTAACTTGATTTTACAAAAAGGATTACAAATGAATCTCTCTCACACAATGTATTTGATCACAAGTGAAAGCTCAATGTGTGAATGAATAAGATAAATACAAAGATTTAAAGCTCAATGAAAGTTGTATTCTCTATATTTTGCTCAATGATGATCGTTGGAAGAAGTGTTGTTTGAATTGGAGCTTATTTATAGTTGGAGTGAAAATCTAGTTACAAAATCGGACGGTTCGCCGTTAACCATAAATTAGCTTTCGTTTGTCAAAGTTGGGCCAAATTTCAAATAAACGGTTAGCTTTGCTACCCTTTAATTTCCAGACACAAAACAAATTTGGTTTAAACGTTCTTACTAAGCGGTTCAAGGTTAGCAAATAATCGGTTAACGCTTTTGATAAGCGGTTCACCGTTAGTTTTAATCATCATTATAACAATAGCATCTTTGGAAATTATCGGTTAGCCATTTTTAAACAAACGGTTAGCCGTTTTAAACAAACGGTTGCCGTTTCTTCACGATGATTGCTACAGTGCACTAGTTTCTAAAATTACAGTTTGACCCCAAAACTTTACAAAATTATACGATAGCCCAAAAAGTCATGAAACTTTACAAATAGGTCCAATTTCAGAATTTCTAAGTAATGCTTTGTTAATCCCAAAACTTTCTGAAATTATGTTATAGCCCAAAATGCTATGACACTTTTCAAATAAGTTCTTCTCCAAAATTTCAAGCAATACTTATTTATTTCAAAGTTTTCAAAATTCTTTCACTTAAACCATAAACTTTGAAAAACAACTAATTTTATAAAATCATTTTTCCATTAAATATAAAACATTTATAATGTGAAAATAATGATTTATTTAAAAAGAATAAAAACAATCAATTTCATAAAATCATTTTTCCATTAAATATAAAACCTTTAAAATGTGAAAATAATGATTTATTTAAAATGAATAAAACATAATTTGATCTCAAAAGATTAATCATTCTTAATCTTGTTTGTTATCATCAAAATCAAAATTATGGAAACATATATGTTAACACACTGAGTAGCTCCAAAGTATGAATTTGATTGGCCCTGCTTTGAACTTCTCTTGAAGCTATCAAATCTATTATTTCTGCTTCCCAAACAGATTTTAACTCAGAAAGCCGTTTAGTAGATGAAGTCAGAACATTTACAATTGAACCTAATGCTGAAAAGAAAAGCCATACATCTGGCACATCATTAGATGCAACTAAAGCAAGTTGTAGTTGATGTGCAAAACAGTGTATATAATATGCATATGGGCAATCTTTCAAAAATAATGCTTGCAATCCATTCCATTCACCTCGCATGTTACTAGCACCATCATACCCTTGCCCTCGGATATTTTCAACTAAAAGATCATATCGTGCAAGAACATTACATATTTCTTTTTTCAATGTTACTGCTGTAGTTTCCATGACATTGACAACTTCAAAAAAACGTTCTCGAATATACCCATCACAATCAACATACCTTAAAATAATAGTCATTTGCTCTTTATCAGATTCATCAAGTGCTTCGTCTACTAAAATACAAAACTTACCATCTCCAAGTTCCCTGCGTATCTTATTTCGCACTTTGTTTGCAAGAATATTTAAAAGCTCTTTTTGAATGTCAGACGATGTATACTTAGCATATGATGGAGCATTTTCCAAGACAACTTGAGCAATTTCTTTACTACACTCCGTTGAATGCTTTATCAACTCTATGAAATTTCCCCGATTTCTTGAATTAACTGATTCATCATGACCTCTAAAAGCACATGCTTGCTTTGCTAACCATTTAACAGCAATAATTGAAGTCTTCAATCGTAACCTATTCTCCAAAAGTTGTTGTGAAGTTTGGGCATTAATTAATCTATCAATGTGTTGAATTGGGTTCCTCAAACAACCCCAACTCTGCATATTCTTATTATGATGAGAAGATGGACCCCCTTCGTGCTGTAAAAAAGGACATTTTTTTCCATTGTTGACTCTCTTCCAATTAGAAAACCCTTGATAACAAATTTTGGGTTGTTTGATGGAATTTCATCAAAAAGAAAGCATGGAAAACAAAATGCACTATCTTTTACCTCAGTACTCAAGCCTTGAAAATTTTTTAAACCAGTGAGACTGAAACCTACGTTCTTGCATGCTATCATTAGTTAGTGGATAGTCTCGTAGTTTAGGCTAATAAGGTCCCATTTTGATGTACTCCCTTCGAATATCATCACGTTGATTTACTGAATATGTCCCTATTTGATGACGTAATCCAGGATCACGCTCCAGATAAGTATTTCTAGTTTCTTCAACTTCAACCCTTTGAAACTTGGAAGTATGTTGCTCACTGGAATCTTGAGCATTAACTTGACATGGAGATAAAGACTTGGTGGATGATTGATTTTCACCTACTCTCTTAAAAAAAGAAAGTAAAGTTTTTCTTGGTTTATTTATCATTGAATCAATAAAATACATTAAAAATTTAGTATTTATTTTATAAAAAATTGACAAAACCGTAAGTTAAAAGGTAATTAAAAAAAGTCAGCATTCAAATTAATTGTTTTACTATTTTGATCACTCATTCTTTCATGCCATCATTATTTTATAATCCCAAGAAGATGAATCAGCACCTTTTACAAGTTCCACTTTATATGTTATCATCACTATTTGTCATATTCTATTATTTTATAATTTTAGAAAGATGAATCACGTTCTCTTCACAAAATCGACAATTTCTCTTCCACAATTCCACTTTGTGTGCCAACCATCATTATCATAAAATCATATTCTATTATGTAAACTAAAGTTTAAAAGGCAAAGTGCTTTGTACCAGCGGCGACATCAAGAGACTAGGCATTGGGCGTTGCCTCGGCGGTGAGAGATTCAGCCTGCGGGTGCGGGCCTTGCGATAGTGGCTCGGCGTCACTCATGAGGCAGTGGCTGGGCGTCAATTCGAGCGCAGGAGACTGGGTATTCAGCAGCAGTAAGAGACTTGAGTAATTGAATTTTGGTGAATTTCAAATTCGTATTTAGTTAAATACTAGTGAGTTTTATGAATTGTGATTTGGGGAAAATAAAGATTCCTATAATTATTAGGTTTTTTTTATAAATATTAATAAAAATAAATTTATAAATTATAATTTTTTTTTCAAAAAGCTTAGCCTTCCCTGAGCTTCGCCTCTGCCGACGACCACAAGCCACTGTCAGCAGAGGAGAAAGCTCTGTAAAAAACCTACCATGAGCCCTACCATGGTAAGCCATCAAAATAGAAGTCTTATAAGCCCCCGCCAAAGCACTACCCACCAAAGGGTAAGGGAGAGAAGCCACCTCATGGACACTTTCCCGCTCACCCTCCGATGGAGGATGTGGACGACTCATACCACAAGGCACCCACGAAGAAATATCCTCCAAAGAAACCACTACACAAGCCTCCTACTTCCAACTGAATGACTAGCTAGCTAGCCCATGCTTGATAATTAAATTATGTTGTACGATGAAAGTAAATAAGAGCTTTTAGTGATGCAATCCCATTATAAGACACTTTTAAGTATGCAAGTGTGGGTCCATCTCATTTCATTGGGTGGCTCAAGCTTAAATTTCATTAAGTTTGAATAATTAGGTAATTAAAAGAAACTTGAAGGGGACATATGAAATTTGTCATGAAATTTGACTATACATAAAAGAGAAATGCAAGCGGCGAGCCCTGGACACAATCGCAAAAGAAGACAAGAGAAAAGAGAAAGACAGTGGAGTTAGAGGTGGGCAAAATACCCGACTTAACTCGATCAATCCGAAATCTGATCGGGTTGATCCCAACCTGATTTGAGCCTGTTTTTGTCCAGTCCTAAATAGAGTTGAGTTTATTTTGAGAGCAAGAATTTTCAATTTTTGATTGGATGATCGAAAGGTGAAATTAACTCCGTTTTCTCTCAAATTTTGAGGGTAAATTTCTGGCATCGCCCTCTACAATCCTATTAGTTTTCATTTTTATTTTATCATCTCGTTGGCTATTATTTGAGATACGCACTTGTTAGAGAGACAAATATTAGGCTGTTACTATTATCTAGAAAAGAATTTGTGTTGTAATCACATTAATATAGTGAAAAATTTTATCGGACTACGGTCCCGTGGATTTTCCAGCTTTGGGTTTTCCAAGTAAAATATGTATCTTTTGTGGCTGGTTTTTGCTTTGGGTTTTGTTGATTTATTTTTTTTGTATATTTATTTGTGGTAGACATCTTATTTTAATCACACAAAAAGGGAAATAATTTTGTTTCCGTTTAATTTGTAACTGCTTGTGTGAGTCCCTTTCCCAATAGCATGGACTTAGTGCTACTACTAGGGCAGGCGAGCTATGCATGTGTGTTCATGCATGTATAATTTATTTCTTGTACTGCTTGTATGACCCTTAAAATTAGTATAATGGATATGCATTTTGCTTGTTTTACAATCTTTACACTGTCAATATTTTATTGTCTATAGTATATGGTTTAACAACTTGATTTAATTCGAGCTAGTGTGAGTATTCTTATTCTTTGATAGATCCCTTAGTTTATATCTTTTTATAATTCGAGAGCTAGTTTTAGTATTCTCATTCTTTCATATATTCACTGGTTTTTTTTTATATCTTTTAATACCTTAAATGAATATAGAATTTTTATTCACGGTACGTTTCTCTTGGAAGGTAATTAAAACTAAAGTAATGAAAAGTAAAATATCGTGATTTTTTCATACATATATGCAAAATTGATTCCAACATTTGTTTATTTTTAAAGTTAAGTTACATTTGTTTATTTTTAAAGTTAAGTTATGAGTTAATGTTTTCTCAAACTTTTATTATTAGTCCAATGGATATTTTTCATCCAATATGAAATAATTTTCCTAGCACGAATCATTTAATGATTTTGTAGATATAATCTTCTTCACATAATTAATCATGGAGAAGATTTGATTTAAATAACAATAATAATACATCTATATCGTATAATGATTTTATTATAGTTTCATTAGATTTCCAAAGAAAATAACATTTTTAATTAAGATATTGTATTTAAACAAAAAGATAAATTTTACGACAACACGATATGGTGGAAAAGGGAAAAGGGAAAAGGCAAAATAATCAGTTATTACACCAATAATGCTACCCATCCTAAATCTTAATCTCAAAACAATTTCCAAAAGACGCGACAGCTTATGTTGCATCTCTTATAAATTTCGTCTAAATTAAAATAGACCCCTATAAAATATTTGATTTTAAATCTCATCCCTTCAGAATTAAATGTCTTTTTGAAGGAGCTATAATTGTGAAATAAAACGAGAGACGATGTGTTGATGACGATGTACAAATTTGGCCAAAGTGTTTTGTGTTCGATGGTGCCGTCTCATCGCTCTCCAATCCATTTGGTTAGTTCGTTGCTTTTTGGACTTTTGTTTCTCTAGATGATGATGATGATGATGATGATGATAATAATAAATTATTATTATTATTATTATTATTATTATTATTATTATTTCTGTAACTTGGCAGCTGGATTTTGTGTTGAATTAATAATTTTTTTCTCATTATCAGTTAATTAAAGCCAATCGCTGATGAATTCAAGAGATTGTGAATTCGTCACAAATTAAAATTGAACAAATAATTCATGCTACTATCTCAAAACGAACGTTTTCTTTGATAGGTGATCATACATACCTAGCTGTACACTCGCAACTAGTCCAAAACTTCTGATTGGTCCAAGGTAACTTATAAATTGATTGTCATTATTTGTGTGAATGTCGGTGCATATGAAAAAAAGAAAAAAAATCACATATATCAACAAATACAATATCAAAATTCTTGGCAAATTACATATATTTAATGGAAGATTGACAACGATGTAAAAAATAAGCTTATATTATAAATTGTAACAATTGTACCATAAAAAAATATTTTTAATTTATCGATAAAGAATGTCAAGTTTTTGAATAATTTGATATAATGAAAAGAAAGTATGGTTGTGAATGAAATATATTATGAAATTATGAAATTATTGTCAATTGTTACCATATGTCATTTTATTAAATTGTAAGTACTTTTAGTTCTAGTGGTGATGTTAATTATAATATACTGACATTTTTTTCATTTACAATATTTTTAAAAAGCTAAACAACAATAAACTTTTAGCCCCCCAAAGATTTCAATTTATTCAAAGAAAAATATAATTGAATTTGAGATATATTTAAAAAGAAGATAAAAACTCTATTATTATAAAAAATTAATGAAAGCATAAAGGGTATAAATGATATTTTCCTGGTCTAGATCGGGCTACAGCCCGGCCGTAGGTCTGTTACTGCTACAAGGGCACAAGGGACTGATTTTATATCTAACGAAACCCATAATTTTCTCCACGAAAAATTTTCAATAAGAGAATTTTGTACTTTATTAAAATGCAAGATGAGTTTATAATTTTATAAATGGGCTTTTACAATGTTGTAAATTATAAAACATTAAAACACAATAAACTCGTTCCTTTTTAATAAATTGTAGGATTCTCATGCTGATAGCTGACTCGTTTTCTCAATCTTTTCTAATTGTATCTTAAAATTTTAATTAATTTTTTGTAGGAATCTATTTTTACGATATTTTGATGCACCTATACATGGAGACTCAATCCTTCTATAATCAAATAACAATCTTATGTTGATAATTCTTAGGATCTAAGATTTGAAATCCTATGTATAGAATGAGAGAAGAACTTCAGTGTCCCTAGAGTATTGGTATTTATGTATTCATTGTTTACACTTGTGTATGCTTATCAGTATGATTGGCTGAAAGTATACGCATGACAATGACAGAATGAAAAAGAAACAATGCTCTTAGAGCACCCAAAAATTTTCTTTGGGGTAATTAATAGTAAAAATTTATGGTTACTAAACCCACCTTTTTGCTTGCATAGTGCTCTTCCTGCATTTTTATTCTACTGACCCTATCTAACTGCATTTATGCTGAAATCATTATTAATTGTCGATAACTGACCCTAGTTCAACTATAAACATTATATATTATAAAAATAAAATTAATTACTATGACGTGGTGTTTTTGGATTCGGTCGATAAGATGTGTTTTGTAAAGTGTTTAAAAACATAAGGGTGAGTTGGTTATTGTTTTTCAAATGTTGTTTTTGCATTTGTTTTATAATATAGGAATACTTAGTCTTTAGTGAATTCAAAAATACTTTTGGTAGTTTGTCTTTAAAACAAGGGTAATTTTTAAAAACCTCCCCTGAGGTTTGAGGCTGTTGCAAGTAGATGGTGAAAATCATTTTATTTGTAAAAAGCCCCCTACCGTTAGTTAAAATTTTCATTGACTAACTGTTGACTTTGAAAAGATAATATTACCCCCAATATTTACAATTCCAAATATTTACAATTTCATAAGTAATTAAAACAATTATTTTCACCATGATCAAGTTATTGATATTTCCTTAAAATCTTAAAAAAATAAAATTACAAATCTTAAAATAATTTTTTAAGTTTGTAATAAAATTACAAATCTTAATTATTTGATATAAAAATGTAATTTTTTAAAGTTTGTAATAAAATTAAAAATTTTAATTATTTGATATAAAAATATAATTTTTTTAAGTTATTGATATTTCCTTAAAATCTTAAAAAAATAAAATTACAAATCTTAAAATAATTTTTTTAAGTTTGCAATAAAATTACAAATCTTAATTATTTGATATAAAAATGTAATTTTTTAAAGTTTGTAATAAAATTACAAATCTTAATTATTTGATATAAAAATATAATTTTTTTAAGTTTGTAATTTTTTTTTTTTTAAGATTTTAAGGAAATTTTAACTGACGTAAACTATTATTGGGGGTAAACTATTATTGGGGGTAATATTGTATTTTTAAAGTCAACAGTTAGTCAATGAAAATTTTAACTAACGGTAGGGGGTCTTTTACAAATAAAATAATTTTCACCATCTACTTGCAACAGCCTCAAACCTCAAGGGAGGTTTTTAAAAATTACCCTTAAAACAATATTTAAAAATTGAAAAAAGAAAATGTATTTACTTATTTGTCTTGAAATATGGAGATAATCAAAGAGTGTGAGAAAAAAAAAATTAAGAGTCTGAGTAGAGTCCCATAAAATATTAGAATAATAATTTATTTAGTGTCTGCCTGATATAAATCGACAAACAATGTTTTTAAGGAAACAGAAAAAGTTGAAGGACTCCAATATTATTATTCCTGGGGAGAATCTTCTCGAGAGCTTTGAAATTGAAACTGCGGGCCGGCAACAATTTGACGCGCGCAGTGTTTGACGAGTTGCATGATAGGAGGAGAAAAACGAAATTTCTTTCTGTTATTCATTGCTTTTTTTTTCTTTTTCTCATCTTTGATGAGTGATTCTTTGTTTAACTGAATTTGATTTGATTTTAGAGGTCTCTGATATCTCATTGAGGTCATTTTGTGCCTACTTCACTTTATTGAGTTAATTTTCCTTGTTAATGTGAATTGACAGCTTGTTGTAATTTATGTGCTGAAGTCTATTAATTGTTTTTTTTTTTCCCTGAATGATGTGATATCACAAAAATAAATTATGTCTAAACATGGGTAAGTAATGCTTGTGTTTTGATGAAAGGGATGAAAACTGAAAGTGTGGCAATGAGTAATGGAGTTTCTCTAGCCAAACAGGTGGTGGATTTTTTAGGAGGGCTTTTTATATTGCTTATAATGATAGGAGTCCTAAACGTTGGGGACATAAGTGAAGTGGGGAGAGTGGACTCATGACATGTTCTATGCTTGGTTTCTCATTATATCATGTTCTAGCTTACTAATAAAAATAAATAAATAAAAATAAACACGTCATGTTATGCCATTTGTGTGATCCTAGAAGAATTTATTATTTAAGTATGAAGCAAGCATGTTTGTATTTTGTGCATGTATGTAAAAATCGGTACAATCCTCAAGGTTTTTACATGTTTGCATTTTGAAATAAGAGAAAATGGAGATTCATATCATTTTATTTTCAGAAAATACATATGAAATTAAAATTCTAAATCAAAAGCACTGGTAAATAATATCTTACTTATTGACTTATGTTTAGTTCCTTTTAAGGATAAAGTTCATTGTTTTGATACATGGAGTAGAATTCTCTCCTAATCTTAACTCTTTTGAATTTTTAAAATTTTTGTATCACTTATTTTTTATTATTAACGTATGATTATAATTTTATTATGTTAATTTTAATTTGTTAGTCACTAATTCCATAAGTAAATTTTACTTAAAACAACAGATCAGATTATAAAAAAAATCTTAATCCTTGTTGATATATCACAAAATAATTAGTATAAAAGGAGATACAATTTTCTTTCTTTGTTTGTGCTATCTTGCTCTACAAGTATATAGCTTGCAAAGCTCTCCTTGGTCCTGCATCTTTACGCAACTTTTTAAGAATTAATTAATTGAACTAACGAGCAAAGTTGGGGTTGTTTTTAAAGACCCATCACTCACAAGAAGGAAATTAAAGAACACAAGAAAGACGAACACAGATAAAAGAGCATATGCGGCAGCACCACTCTTTGTGCATTACATTGCTTTCCACTCACATATTTTAATGAAAAGTTATTTTGGTTATACATTTGCTTTGGGTATCAACCCGCACTGACCTGCTTAATTTTGTTGCTGGTTGGGTAGTGGTAGATTTTTGACAGAGTAAGGATATTTCCACCCCATTGTTTATGTAAACTCACCTTACTTTTAAGAAATATTTATAATAAATACACATTATTTTTTATCAATACAAATCAATAATAAATATATGCATAATTAATCAAGTAAATCATTCTTATATTTTTTTTACTTAGTTTTTTCTTTTCACTATGGAGATTGTTTTAATGTGAGTTTTATTTAATTATGTAATCTCTATGACATAAAATTACATAGTTACCTGAAGAATGATGTGTTCTTGTATCTAATACATTAGGTACTTAAATTTTGTGACTTATTATCTAACTTTTTAAATGAAGTCTAATAATTTTAATATTTTACATGTGAATGACATAAATTTGACAGCTTAATAATTTACATGAGTATTGATTCATAAAGACATTATATTAGTTTAGTTAAAGGTTAATAATCATACTAATAAAGTAGAATTGACGATTTAGAAATAATGAATTTTGTATAAAATAAAAAAATTGAAGTTAAAGTAATTTTTTTTGTACTTTTACATTTTAAGGATAAAATGGTCAATTTAAATTTAGGCTAAAACAATCTTAGTAGTCAAGTAGAATAAAAAAATCTAAGTCACAACAAATAAATTAAGAATTCAAGAAAGATTTAATTGATTAATTCTTAAGAATTCTTCTTGATTTAAAATTTTTAAAAGAAATGTGAATTTTTTATAATTCTTTTAGAAGTGGGGTGGATTTACAAAATTTGTGTGGTGGAAATATCACCACCCTTTTTTGACAAACCAATTCAATCCATCCAAATCCAACCCAACATGTAAATCTATACTTATTTGGATATGTATATATATTTTTAATATTTAATATTAAAAATTATTACACTAATTTAAAATTATATACACACTTTTGATTTAATGACCGTTGTCGCACACGTTATAATACGTGATGGTACGTGTGGTGTGCTCTTATTGGGAGAGCTAGCTTATGGTCCACTGGCTCTAGTGGGAGTGTCATGTGTGCCGTTATGAACCATAACATACGTGACGACACGTATTAGATTTATTCTTATATAATCATTCTCAGATATGGATCCTACGTTAAAAAAAATGTGAGTTTAAGTTTTATAACGGTATCAAATACTTTTACACTTTTATAAACTTTTGAAAATTCATTTTACATCCTCTACCACATTCACAAGAGAGCGAAACACTCTCAAATTCAAAGCTCTCAACCTTCATACAGCTGCAAGTCTAAAACTCAAAACTCCCAGCCGGCCAATTTAAAAGCTTGTAGCAGCCATTCGTCATCTTGTCAAGTTAACCACTTCGATCTTACTTGTTGTCGACATTTTGATGTCTGTGTATGCCGAATGCTAAATGTGTTATGTTTTAGTTTTTAAGATTATTGAAATGAGGTGGTGAATTAAAATAACCTGCCTGAGAGGGTTGCGGCTTGCTTTGATTTTTTTATCTTCACTGTGATAAAATTTGTGTTCACAATCTTTACATTTTCCCTTTCCTGCAATTGCATTTTTCCAGTTTTTATATTTGTTACAGACTTGGAGATTTATAATGAGAGTTTAAAAAAAAAAAGAAGATTAGGATAATATTTAAATTTAAAAAAAAACTGCAAATATAGCTCAACCCGCAGAACGCAACCCAGCTTAACCTACACTTATGTAGGTTGGCTTGGGTTAGACTTTAAGACAGGTTGGCTTGTGTTGTATTTTTTTCAATTCATATTGTATGCCGGTTGAGCAAGTTGTGTTCAAATATGATCCAACCTGACTCATACCCGATAATTGCTTACAAGTTATTCGGCCAACCCCTTAGGGGTCCGCCAAATGGAAATGGACATCTACTATTTCGATTAGAATCATGAGAGACATTTACTACAATTTTTTTAATTGTCTTTTAAATTTGGAAATTATGAAAGCAAATTATAACGTATCATAAATATTAGGTCCTCTATGCAAATTAACCAAAGATGGTTAATTTGTAAAGTAAATTGAACTAGAGAATGTAATTATAACGAAAAGATAAATAAAATAAAAAAAGAAATGGTTGGATATGTTTAGTTAATTATAACGAAAAGATAAACATTTAGTTAAGAAAAAAAAACAAAGATAAATATCTAATTGAGCTTTCATCACATAAACTTGGATGCAGATATAAAAATTAGAGTCCAAATATACGGACCATGAACAGGCCCTGTTCGGCTTAATTTAAATCGTTTGGCCCAACAATTAGAAAAGAGTAACGCTTTTCACATCCTTTCCTTTTAGTTTTTTCTCTTTCTTTTATGAAATTTGCAAGAAAAAGACATAAAAGTACAATATCATTTTGATTAAATATCAATTTCATTTAGAATAAAACTTTTAAAAATATTTTTCATAATAAAATTATTATTATTATTATTAGATATTAATTTCTTCATTGTTTCACAATTATTTTAATTTCATTAACAAAATTAATTATATCACATATTATAATTAAAAAATAGTTATGGTTCATAATCTGTAAAAACATTTTGGTGTACCTAAATTCATATTTATCCTTTTATGTAATTTCTAGTAATAATAGAACTATAATTATAAAAGTGGAGTGATATAAGACTTCTAAAGGGGTGTTAGAAGCTCCACTCACTTAAAAATGAAAGGTTAGATTGAAAAAAAAAAATGCATAAAGGTCTTTGTGCTTAAGGAGTATTGCTCATTTTATTTTCATTACTGAATCTTATCTTATTTTGCATCATAGAGAGTTCTTTGTTAAATATTCTTAGTTACTATTCTTTTGATGGTTACCCTTCAAGTTTATGCTTATTGATTGTGCCCCTAGTTCCTCCATTTTTTCAGTAAATTTCTGTAGTTTTGACTTTTAAGTTTTCACGAGGTTTATTTAAAAAAAATTAAGCATAACATTTCATAGGAAACATAAAACTACTTGTCATAATCAAAGAATTTGGTTAAAACTCATTTAATCCCTATATTTTGACATAAATGCCCGTTTAGTGCCCTTTTTAAAAGAACTCAAAACATCGTTACCATTAAATCATTAACCCTCATGTCAGTACTTTTGTTCTTTTTACCTTACTTTTATAATATTACCCTCTTACAATCATATTTCTTTTTTTAGACATTAATAAAAAGTTAAATTACCAATTTAACCCCAAAAAGTAAAATAAAAGACAAAAATAATATATATTAATTTTTGTGGGAACACTTTGGGGAGGAATTAATATATTAATTTATTTATTAATGTCCAAAAAAATTGGTGATTTAATTGTTTTACAATATTTATTTTTTTAAACATACATAAGCTTCCACAAAAATTAATATACATTCTTTTTGTTTTTATTTTATTTTTTGGGATGAAATTAGTAATTTAATTTTTTTTCTTTTCACTAATGGTCAAAAAGAAAGAAAGAGGGTAATATTGAAAAAGCAAACCAGAAGGACTAAAAAATAACGGAAGAGGTGCCAGCAGTTTAGTAGTAAGGATATTATAAGGTACTTTTAAAATTGCAGGATTAAACAGGCACTAACCTAAAAATATAATGATTAAACGAGCTTTTGTCCCAAAGAATTTTCTCTTGTATTTTCTTAACAAATTACAAGCATGTTATTTATGGCTATTAGAGATTAGAATATACAAAAATTAATATCAGAGTACCTTATACACTCATAAATACATATGTGAGATGAAATTTTTAAAAGTTCCGTAGAATTTAGATATTGAGAAGATCCTAATACACATGACTTTTTCTTTCTTTTCTTTTTTATTAATACAAGACCGTCTAAATGTACTCATTATATTCTTCCATGTGTATCTCTCAACAAAAGATAAAGAACTTCTCCATATATGAGCTCTCTTAAACTTTTGAAGATTTTACACCATATGTCTTTTAGTGGTTATATATGATTGAGATTTAACTTCTTTATTTATTTTTTATTAATCATCAATCACTCGCGTGACTTTTTACTGTAGAAAAATTCAAGTCATGAGAGAATCTTATTACCTCAATGATCATAAAAAATAATTACATTCATGTATACAAAATAATATTGATGCAAAAGAGACAATTTTTTTAATTATTTCTAAAAAAGTAGATAAATGGATAAATCACAAATCAATTTTTAGCCATACAATTTTTAAGATTGAAAATTAGATAATCAGCTAACTGTTTAAAAGTCAATCCAGCAAACACGTAATTTCTTTGACTATACTTTGCTGGTTTATCCTCATTAATACCTTTAGAATAGTGGGACTGGTTTTAATGCCCTTAGTCAATAAAGAAGGCATGCCAAAGAAAGGAAAGGATGCGTAATTCTTAGTTACCTACCAATCGTAATCTCTAAATTCACCTAATATTGAAAATTTGCTATATTGGTGGGTTGCATACGAGGATAAAAATCTACTACGAAGAGCTTTCTACACAGAATACAGAAAGCGACTTGATAAAGAAAATTAAACAACCGAAAGTACACATGTTGAAGGATTCTAGGCTTTAGGCCTGTATAAAAGGCCATGCAGTTCTTTTAATTTTTCACCCCCATCGACCAAAGCTTAATTAATCCCTAAGATGTGCAAAACATACTTCTTGCTGCTAGCTTTGCTCCTCGGAGTGGCGCTTCTCGCCGGTCCCACCATTGCCAATAACCACAAGCCACCGTCAGCAGAGGAGGAAACTGCGGAAGAAACCTACCATGAACCCTACCATGGTAAGCCACCAAAATATAAGCCCCCACCAAAGCACTACCCACCAAAGGGTAAGGGAGAGAAGCCACCTCATGGACACTTTCCCGGTTACCCTCCGGTGGAGGATGTGGACGATTCATACCACAAGCCACCCAAGAAGAAATATCCTCCCCACAAGCCTCCTGCTTCCAACTGAAGGACGAGCTAGCTAGCTCATGCTTAATAATATAAATTATGTTGTATGATCAATTTAAAGAAGAGCTTTTAGTGATGCACTTCCATTATAGGACACTGTTAATTTTGTATGGACTTGGTGCTACTACTAGGGCGAGCTATGTATGTGTGTTCATGCATGCATATGCAATTTACTTCTTGTGCTGCTTGTACGACCCTTAATATTAGTATAACGGATGTGCATTTTGCTTGTTTTACTATTTTACGGTGTCAATATTTTATCGTCTATAGTATATGGTTCAAGAACTTGATTTAATTCGAGCTAGTTCTAGTATTCTGATTCTTTAATAGATCCGTTGGTTTTTTTTTATATCATTTTATACCTTAATTGAATATATAATTTTTATTCATGGTGCGGTTCTCTTCAAAAGTAACTAAAATTAGAGTAATGAAAAGTAAAATATCGTGACTTTTTTATGCATATTTACAAAATTGATTCCAACATCCGTTTATTTTTAAAACTTAAGTTATGAGTTAAGGGTTGTCTCAAACTTTTATTATTAGTTGAATAGATATTTTCGTCCAATATGAAATAATTTTCCTATCAGGAATCATGTAATGATTTTGTAGATATAATCTTCTTCACATAATTAAGAATGGAGAACAACTGTTTAAATAACAATAATAATACATATTGTATTGTATAATGATTCTATTATAGTTTCATTAGATTCCCAAAGAAAATAACATTTTTAATTAAAAGCTGCTATTTAAACAAAAAGATAAAATTGACTACAGCACGATGTGGTGTAAGAGGGAAAAGACAAAATAATCAGTTATTATATCAATAATGCAACGCATCCTAAATCTTAATCCCAAAATAATTCCCAGAAAACATGGCAGCTTATTTTGCATCTCTTATAAATTTCTTCTAAATTAAAATAGACCCCTATAAAATATTTGATCTTAAATCTCATCCCTTCAGAATTAAATGTCTTTTTGAAAGAGCTATAATTGTGAAATAAAACGAGAGACGATGTGTTGAAGACGATGCACAAATTTGGCTAAAGTGTTTTGAGTTCGATGGTGCCGTCTCATCGCTCTCCAATCCATTTGGTTAGTTCGTTGCTTTTTGGACTTATAATTGCTTTTGTTTCTCTAAATGATTTTGGTTTTTCTTAAATAATAATAATAATAATAATAATAATAATAATAATAATAATAATAATAATAGTAATATTTTATTTCTCAAACTTGGCAGCTCGATTTTGTATTGAATTAATCATTTTCTTCCTCATTGTCAGTTAGTTAAAGCCAATTGCTGATGAGTTCTAGAGAATATGAATTCATCAAAAACTAAAATTGAACAAATAATTCATATTACTATCTCAAAACTAACATTTTCTTTGATAGGTGATCATACCTACCTAGCTGTACACTCGCAAGTAGGGGTGAATCCAAAACTTTCAATCAGCCTAGGATAAGTCGGTGCATATAAAAAAGAAAAAAAATCACATATCTCAAGCAATACAACATCATATTCTTAGCAAAATATCTATATTTAATAAAAGATTGACAAGAATGTAAAAAAATAAGCGTATAATATAAATTGTAAAAATTGTACCATAAAAAATCATTTTTAATTTATTGATAAAGAATGTCAAATCTTTGAATAATTTGATATAATAGAAAGAAAGTATGGTTGTGAATAAAATAAATTATGAAATTATTGTCAACTGTTACTATATGTCATTTTATTAAATTGTAAGTATTGATGTTATATATAATATACCAATTTTTTTTCCAATTAGAATATTTTTTAAAATAAGCTAAAGCAGCAATAAAATATATATAATTTAATCATTTTATAAAATAAATTACCAATTCCTATTCAAAGAAAAATATAATTGAATTTAAGATATATTTAAAAACAAAATAAAAAATCTATTTATATAAAATTGATGAAAACATAAGTGCATATATATATGTGGAAACAATATATAAACTTTATTATCATATAAAATTAATGAAAACAAAAAGGGTATAAATGATAGTTTTTGGCCTAGATTGGGCTACGGCCCAGCCTTAGGTCCGCTACTGCTACAATGCCATGAGGGACTAATTTCATATTTAAAGAAAACCCATAATTTTTTTCATGAAAAATTTTCAGTAAGAGAATCTTTTACTTTATTAAATTGCAAGATGAGTTTACAACTTTGTAAATGTGCTTTTATAATGTTGTAAATTATAAAACATTAGAAAAAGCAGTTTATAACACAATAAACTCATTCCTTTTTGATAAATTGTAGGATTCCCTTATTGATAGCTTACTCATTTTCTCCATATCCTCTAATTGTATCTTGAAATTTTAATTAATTTTTTTGTAGGAATCTAATTTTACGATAATTCGATGCACCTATACATGGAGACTCAACCCTTCTATAATCAAATAACACTCTTGTGTTGATAGTGCTTCCGATATGAAATTTAAAATTTTATGTATAGAATGAGAGAAGAACTTTGGTGGCCCTAGAGCATTGTTATTTATCCATTCACTATTTACACGTGTGTATGTGTATGCATATCATCAAGATTAGCTGAAAATATACACATGACAATGAGAGAATGAAAAAGAAACAATGCTCTAAGAGCACCCAAAAATTTTCCATAGAATAATTAATAGTAAAAATTTATGGTGACTAAACCCACTTTTTTGCTTGCATAGTGATCTTCCTGCATTTTTATTTTACTGATCCTATCTAGTTCCATTTACGCTGAAATCATTATATGCCAATAGTCCAATTACAAACATTATTTATTATAAAAATAAAATTAAGTATTATGATTTGGTGTTTTTGGATTCGGTTGATAACATGTGTTTTGTAAAGTGTTCAAAAACATAAGGGTGGGTTGGTTATTGTTTTTCAACTATTTTTTTTGTATTTGTTTTATAATATATAAATACTTACTCTTTAGATAATTTAAAAATGATTTTGCTAGTTTGTCATTAAAATAGTATTTGAAAATTGAAAAAGAAAAATGTATTTACTTGTTTATCTTGAAATATGGAGACAATGAAAGACTGAAAAAAAATTAAGAATTTGAGTAGAGCCCTATAAAATGTTCGAATAATATTTTAGTTAGTATCTACCTGATATAAATTGACAAACAATGTTTTGAGTTGAGGAAACGGAAAAAAAAACAAAACAAAACAAAATGGAGGACTCCAATATTATTTTTCTCAGGGAGAATCTTCTCGAGTGCTTTGAAATTGAAACCGTGGGGCGGCAATAGTTTGACACGCGCAGCGTTTGAGGACTTGCATAATAGGAGGAGAAAAACAAAAAATAAAAAGCCAGCAATTCGATGCGGCGCCTTCCCGTTTCGAGAGAAATTAGCTAACTAATAAAAATAAATAAATAAATAAAATAAACACGTCATGTTATGCCACTTGTGTGATCCTAAAAGTATATATTGTTGAGTGTGAAGCAAGCATGTTTTTATTTTGTGCGGATATGTAAAAATTGGTACCATCTTCAAGGTTTTTACACGTTTGCATTCTGAAATAAATGAAAATTATTCACGTTAAATTATTTTCAAAGAGTACATATAAAAGTACAATTATATATCAAAAGCACTGGTAAATAATATATTACATATTGACTTGTGTTTAGTTTCTTTTAAGGATAAGGCTTATTGTATTGATTGATATATGGAGTAGAATTCTCGTCTAATTTTAGTTCTTTTGATTTTTAAATTTCTTATGTTACTTATTTTTTAATATTAATGTATGATTACAATTTTATTATTTTAATTTTAATTTATTAGTCACCAATTCTGTAAATAAATTTTACTTAAAATAACTGATCATATTATAAGAAAATCTTAATTCATGTTGATGTGTCACAAAATTATTAGTATAAGAGGAGATACAATATTCTTTATTTATTTGTGCTACCTTGCAATACGTGTATGATATAGAGGCAAAATGATTTTTTTTATTAAATAAAAGAACACCTCCAACACTTAAGAAAAAATTAGTTTCTTAATATAATTTTTTATTTTATTAATTATCTTATTGTAATTGATATGTATTTATTAAAATTGATAGAAATATAAATATTAAAATAACAATTAAGACAACAATAATTTCTTAATATTATTATTTATTTTCAAAAGGTTTAGCAGTGAATATATATGATTTCTAAATCTTTGATTCTCAATTTTTTTTTTCATCTTATCAGACAATATCATTAAATAAATCAAGGGGTAAAATAGTCTTTTAACATAAATTAGATAAATTTTTAATCACTTTAAAAAATTTGGTGGTAAAATGATAAAAATTAAAATGTTAGTTGGTAAAAGTAATCGGTTCAATAACTTGTTTTAATTCTAGCTAGTGGTAGTATTCATATTCATGGATTCCTTAGTTTTATTTTTTATACCTTAAATAAATATGAGCTATTATTCATTATGCAGTTCTTATAAAAGCTAATTAAAATGAGAGTAATGAAAAGTGAGACCTCGTGACTTCTCATTGATAGTTGCAAGATTGACTCCAATATCTATTTATTTTCAAAAGTTAGCTCATGAATTAAGGGTTGCCTTAAGTTTATATTATTAGTCCAGTAACTCTATACTCTCAGCTAATGTGAATTAATTTTCCTAACTAGAATCATGTAGTGATTTTGTAGATATAATCTTCATCGCATGAAAAGTGGAGAGGAATTGTGTTAAATAACAATAATGTTGAACCAAGAACCAGTAAAGCACCGGTTTTGGCTCACCAAGATCCACTCTTAATTACTTCTTGATCCTCAAAACAGCAATTGATCACAAAGACCTTGAAGTATATTATTGAATTAACCAAGATGAGCTAATGCAAATCAAAGAAAAATGAAAACAGAACAAGCAATGCAAGGCAGATTTATAGTGGTTTGGCCACTGGAATGCCTACTTCCACTGTGAAAAGATGAGCAAGCTTTGAGTGAACCAGAGTTTTACAAGATACAGAGTTACCGAGAAGGTGTAACTGAATCCCACACTCGACATATCAGATCAAGAGTCTATATATACACAAAGAATCTGATCTAGAAAGATCTCCAAAACGCCAGCTCATGATCCCTGGGTTTTTCAACAACCTCAGCTGCTTCCCGCGCTCATAACCCCTTTTAACAGCCTTTTAAGGCTGCCTCTGACCACGTGTCAAAGTTCTGTTGAACATATTGATTAAAACGCCGACCTGAACTGCCGTTTGATTAAGTTGCTCACGTGCTCGATCATATGTGTTTTCTTGTTCATGCGACCGACACAGGGAGTTTGTCATATAGCCTCTTTGAAGACTTCCTCTGACATGTCACTCCACTTCTAAAACTGTAACTGCCTTGTCGTGCTCAGATAAGAAATCAGATTTGAGATTCATTCTCCAACAGATAATAATACATACTATACTATATAATGATTAATTCTACTATAGTTTCATTAGAATCCAAAGAAACGTAACATTTTTATTTTCTTGGATTCTTTTTAAGGATGGCAAATATCCATATTCAAATCTTTTTTTTTTTCAAATCCATAACTAAAAATTGCATTATTTAATATCCTTGAGAAAATATAATTAACATGTTAATGTAGGCATGTCATTTATGAAAAGATGGTGGTATTTATGGCAATCCTAATGGAATTCAACAATTCTATTTTATGTATTAAAAAATATGTCAAGTCCAGTTTTTAATTAACCATAACTTCGATTAACGTATGCATTATGTTATATATGTTACAATTATAAAAACGTTCATACATGGTAAATTCAGTGAAGATGTAAGAACTTAGGGCACTCAATACATATTGTTTAACAATCCACACTTGCTCCAATTTTTTTCTGTACCCTAAACAAAATGTCAGTTCCGATTATGGTCTTGTTCCTCTCTTTGTTATTTCCCACGGTTCCCTTCCCTGCTAAATCTCGGAGCATACCAAACTCAATTGTTGAGTCCTCTAAACCAACAATGAGCCAATGTACACCGTGGTACCAGTGCGGCTAAAAATTTGTACACTGTGGTATCGGCACCGTTTACCATACCACCAAGAATTCTGCAAAAACTATACTCTGTGGCATCGGCATCTTTAACCATTCCGCCAAGAATTCCAAAGACTTCTCTTGAGAACGGTGATGATGGCCACAAGTGGTGATGCATGGCTCTATACTGCTAAAACTATGATTAGTTTGCATGAATAATTTGATTATGATTATTATTTTCAATGGAGTTTGCCGAGTTTGGTTCGAGTATTGTTTAAGATTCTTGTTTTGATTTACTCTCGAGCATGAATAATTTAATAAGTTAGTGCTGTTTTATCCTTGAGAAATTAATGATGTTGGTACATCATGGGACTTCATGTACCATGGCAACAAAACGACAATCCAATGGTGTGTTTTATTTCCTTTCTTGGGTTAAAAAAAATATATATTCAAATAAAGAAATATTTGATAGAACTTTCAGAAAAACAATGATAAATCACACTATGTAATAATTCATTTATTAATATTTTGTCAGGCTTTAGTCTCTTTGGTATTTTTATTTTCCAAAACCTCGATATTTATTTTTCTGGCAACGCAAACGTTCCCGAGCATGGTACACTGTGTACTTACTGAGGAGAAAAAGTCTTGATTAAGTAGCACCAGTCCAACTTGTGAAACATTGGATTGTCCCACCATTTTTAATTTAGAAGTGGGACCCACTTTTAGGAAGCATTGATTTAGCGGAGGGAACTGGGACACTCGGGAGTACTTGGCAGAAAAAGTTAATATACATATATTTAAGCCGCGCTGTTTCCGTGCAAACAATTTGTAACGTATGAAGCTGCATGAACAACGTGAGCAGTAACGAATCCTCCCGGATATATAACAATCCGCAAGTAACTCTAAATTTCTTCATCCTTCTTATTCCGTGATTTTACTTCAGTCAACTAAATCATGGCAAATCTGAGGCAAAAGCTATTCATGTTCCTCGCACTGGTACTTCTTCTGATCACTGCCACCTCTACTCTTGCAAATGCTTGCCACTGCCACCCGCCTCATGGCTCCATCGACCCATCAAACAGCGTTTCAGCGGAATCCTCCTCTGAATCGAATTTCCTACGAAGCCTACTCAAGCAGAAACAGTGGAGGATAAGTGCAAGTCACCACCGCCTAAACCTCCAGGCCATGAGTGATATAAATAATAGGACTAGCTAGTAGTATTTACTATAGAAATAAGAGCTATTAGCTCAGGAGTCGGCGTTAAAAGATCGAAAAATAGATTCTAGTATTAGTGGTATCGTATTAGTGATCAAAGGTACATGCATGTCTATGTTGTTCCTCTTTGTTTGTGGTAGTAACGATGAACAAATTATTAACTAGATTTTACTTTTAACAACGATTATTGATAGTGTTTACTTTTAATGACGGTTCTTTAAGAACCATGATTAATATTAATATTATATCTTTTAGCTAGACAAACCACGATTGCTATGTCTAACAACGGTCATTATAATGTTAGATAATAAAATGGTGATGGAAGTGTTAGATATTATGACTGTTCACATAAGAGCAGTTACATTAGCAGCACTATAAAAGGGAACCAGTTTCTGATCTCGTACCATCACAAAAAGTGAAAACAAAGCATAGAAGATGTCTCTCACAGACTTGCTGGTGTTGCTCGTTGGGGTGGTGGTACTTTTCGCCACTCCATCTCTTGCTGATTACTCAAAGAAACCATTTTACAAACATCCCAAGATTGAGAAGCCTTCCCCAAAGCCGCCCAAGACTTAGAAGCCATTACCAAAGCCTCCAGTTTACGAGCCTCCGAAGGTTGAGAAGCCATTCCCAAAATCTCTCAAGATTGACAAGCTATTCCCAAAGCCTCCGGTTTACGTGCCTCCGAAGGTTGACAAGCCTCCCAAGATTGAGAAGCCGTTTCCAGAACACAAGCCACCGATTTTCGAACATCCTATAGTAGGGAAGCCATTCCCAGAACACAAGCCACCCTACAAGCCCCCACACAACTGATTTGATATAAAAAATATACATGTAGCAGCTGTGGAAATTATAAGGGAAATTTACAAAAATAGCCAAAAAAATTAGGTATTTTTCAACTTTAACCCCTCAAACTTTTTTCTATCATCACTAGCCAAACACCCTATTTTTGGACTACATTACCCTCATCATTTTCATCAAATTTACAAAGGCATGCCACTTTCCCTTTTCAATTCCAGCACTTCCACCACTTTTCTCTTTTCAACTTAACAAACTTCATCACTCAACAAACTCCATTACTCTCAATAAATTAGCAAATTTCATCAAACAAGCATTACATAATTGAAGATATAATTATCAATTGGAGAGCTTCTTAAGGTTAGTTTATACTCTTACCATAACCTAAACTTTTAATCTATTGATTTTATCATTTGAGTTCGAAATTGAAGTGAGTTTTTATTGCAAATGTTGTTATTTTTCATTAACAAAACAATGTGACTTGTTAAAGTAGTTAGTTTGAGTTGAGAAATGAAAATCAATCATTGAAACCCCTGAAAAATCGAGTAAAACAGAAGCCCAGAACAAGTGAGACAGGCACCTGTCTCACATAAATCTACTGGTTTTATGTGAGACAGGCACATGTCCCACTTGCCTGTCTCACCAAAATATGTGCGACAGGCAAGTGGGATAGGCGCCTATCTCACTTGTTACCACTGGTTTTATGTGAGACAGGCAAGTGGGACAGACGTCTGTCTCACTAAATTTAAGTTATTTTCCGAAAGTAATAACTTGGGCTACATGTGTCCGTTTTAGGCACATAATATATCGTTTCGAAGCTTACGATGAGACGAAGTAAATCCAAAATTGTAAACTTCATTTCATCCACATAAATATACTGCATATTCATTTTTACTAGGTTTTTTAGGGTGAAATCTTATCTCTTTTGTTTTTTTTTAGGTTTAATGGATTCCGTTGTACTTCAATTATGTTATGACGGTTGGTGGGAGACATTAGCAGATGGCCGTATGGAGTACGTGAATGCGAAGAATACAACATTTTTAGTTCGGAAAGATTGTACGTTTGAGCAATTTATGGCAAGGGTGTATGAAGTTTTACAGATAAATCCTATTGAATATAGTTTGTCGATGAAGACAACTTTGAGATCTAGTAACACAATGTATCGTGCATGTTCACTACCTATGGATATATTTAATGATGAAATGGTTAATGTTGTCTTATATGGCCTCGATGTGGTCAATTATGGATGCATCCTATATTTGTCACCACACATCCTCGAGTTCGAAAATCCCGAGCCACTTGTGGAAAGTGAAAGTTCGTTTAGAGCAAACGAGTCACGATATTGAGGAAGAGGTGTTACCACAACAAATGTCGTTCCAACAATATTACTCACCAGTCAACGAAAACAATGACACTATTGATGATAATGGCATTACGTTAGCGGATGTTGAAGATAATGCGTTACCATTAGGGACATCGTTAGGGCAACATTACTCTCCATTTCAAAATAATGAGTTCCGCAGTTATGATGATCCTGGTTATAACACCAACAACACAGAAGCTGATAATGTGCAAGGCATGAACTCCAATACTGAAGTTGATGATAGGGACACTGGTCATTCCGATATTCCTATCAATGATGAGGATGAGCATTAGTATGATATTCCTGTTAATAATAGAGAGAATCAACCTATTCCTCTGATGGCCTGTTCGAGGAGGAGGACAACAGTTGATCCCTTGGTGAGTCTTGCTCCAGTTTTGCCTTCAAACTTGGTTGCTCCAGACTTAGTTAGAAGCTTTAATTCTGCCGACATTGGTGTGGGAAAGTTGTTCGCTGAGAAGAATGAATTAATACTGGAATTGCGCAAAGTGGCCTTGCGGGAAAAGTTTGATTTCAAGATTGCACGGTCCACAACGACACGCTTTGAGGCTCACTGTTCTTCGGAATCATGTAATTGGCGTCTTCGCGCAACAAGAGGTTCGGATGAGCATAATGTTCCTTGGGTAGTGAGAAGAGTTGACAATGTTCATACGTGCTCTAATGAGGTTTTACCTAGTGGCCTCCGTCAAGTTAGGAGTCGGGTTGTTGGCCATCTTATCGCGGATAAATTTATTCAGGATAAACGGATATACACGCCGAATGACATTAGAGCAGACATGCAACAAGAATATGGGGTCCAGTTAACATATCAGCAAGCATATCAGGCTAAAGAAGTCGGTCTTGAAATAGTACGAGGGAACCCTGTAGAGTCGTACAACTTACTTCCCAAATACTCTCGCGTTTTGACCAAAGCAAATGAGGGCACAGTGACACACCTCCAGCGGGATGGAGATGATAATTTCTTATACTACTTTGTTGCGCTTGGATCTTCCATCAAGGGCTTCACACAGTACATAAGGCTTGTGATCGCTGTAGATGGCACTCATTTGAAGGGGTTATATCGTGGAAGCATGTTTGTAGCAACATGTCTGGATGGTAATAATCAACTGTATCCGTTAGCTATTGGGGTCATGGATTCAGAAAACAATGATGCTTGGGAATGGTTTATGACGAAGTTACACGGAGTGATTGGCGATAGGCCAGAGTTAGTATTTATCTCTGATCGATGCACTGCCATCAAGCGAGCCGTTTTAAAGCATTTCACACTGCTGGTCATGGAGTTTGTTTTTACCATGTCAAACGCAACATTAAGTCTAAATTAAGGATGCCCAAAGCTATTTGGGATCAATTCGAGCCAGCTTTTATTAATGCAGCAAAGGTATATAGACACGAAGAATTTAAAAGACAACCTGAAGGGTTGTGGATGCTCCACTCGGCCGCGGCTGATTACTTAGAAAATAATGTGGGCACGTGTAATTGGGCAAGGTCCGAATTTGAAGGTAAGAGATACAGCATACTTACCACTAACATTGCAGAAAGCGTGAATTCTTTAATGAGGGAACCGCGAAAATTTCCTGTTACTCATCTTGTTGATCACTTTAGAAAAACATTACAGCAATGGTTTTATGATAGGAAAATTGTCGCTGAATCGATGAGCACTCGTCTAACGACGTGGGCAGATGAGATAGTCGGCGAAAGGAGAATTTTGGCCGAAAGAATGACCGTTCGGCCAGTGTCTCAGCATCGATTTCATGTTTTGGGTGGTGGTATGAAGGAAGGGATAGTTGACATTCATGAAAGAACTTGCTCCTGTAGAGTATTCCAACTCGATCAGCTTGTTTGTGCGCATGTAATTGTTGCTTGTCTGATCGTCCGTGTGGACTACATAAGTCTTTGCTCTGATTATTACTCTAAAGATTCATTGGTCATGGCATATGCAGAACCAGTAGAGCCGGTTGGGGACATGACAGATTGGGACATTCCAGAAGAAATCCAGGAAATCAGAGTTAACCCACCGATCGAAGCACCACTACCTGGTCGTCGTCCAGAGTTAAGAATTCCTTCTATCGGTGAGGATGTTAACCGAAGAACTGTGAGATGTGGTCGATGCAACCAACCAGGTCATAACCGCAAGAGATGTAAAAATCTCATTGTGTTAAATCCAAACTGACTGTGTCATTGTAACTAATTATGGATTCTGAACTCTTATTATAATTTATATTACAATTATATGTAATGAGGTATATTATGTTATGTTCATTTGCATAATGAGTACTAAAGTAGATCAATAATTACTTATAGCTAAATATATGAATATATCAAAAGTTTGTATCTATTAGAAAAACAATCTACATCCATACATCAAGTCTAAATACAATACAACGACTTACAAGGCAATATCGCCCGTGAATATATCTACAGCAATTTTCTTCCTGAAGTAATGCCCGTGGCTACTATCAAAATCAAGTTTTAGCCCGAACATCAAATACATTGTAAACATCAACATAAATACACCGCAATCACCACTTCTAGGTTCTTGTTGGGGCACATCCTTAACGATTCTTACTTTCCAATGGTCGGCACTCTGCAGTTCAGGTCGAATGTTGTAGAATCCAACATCTTGAAGCCATTGAGGGAAGACGACCTGAAGAGGTTTGAATTTACGCAAATATGTTTTGTCCTCACGAAAGGTAACCAACGAGTCGTAAATCCGCATCCTCTTCGCGCGAAGGTCCGCTCGAGCTAGTACCCAATGATCGCCACCCAAATTCACAGGGATTAATATCTACATAAATAAATTTGTAAATTAGTATATTTTATACACAATTACCATAAGATTAAGTGACAATTCTTACCATATCGACATCCGTAAACGGTTTGGACATGAGATCTTCCCGCTCATCCATATAGCTGCTCAAGTTGTTGCCATATTGTAATGAATGGACATCACAACTACCATTGTTCCATAATTGCTTTAGGAACACCTATTACACGATGAGTAGAAAATTAATAACATTTCGAGATATTTAAAACATCGAAATTATAAATAATGATTATAAAATTCAAAAACATGCCCAAAAGTATGTATCTGTATGCGTGACGCGCTGTGGTAGTGCATTTGGAAACCGCCGTTGCTTCTCGCTGATCAAGCGGTAATACGTGTGAATATGCTGTGAAGGGATTATACCAAGTAAATTTATATCATTATCCATGCCAGCAGAAATATTATTGTGTATTGTAATGTACTGACCATTAAACACACTTACCTCGTCACCAAGCCACCCCATCGAAGCATTGTCCATGAGTATTTCAAAGAAATTTCGAGACTGTTGGACGGGTCGATCCACGAAAATGTTGCCGGCAAACCACTGATCAAACTCCTCACATAGCCTTGAGTCTTCTAGTCCCCTAAGCGCATTCATATCCACACTCGATCTTTCATCAATTTCATAGTCCGTAATGTTGAGTGTGGGTAGAGGCCTGACATTCGTAACTCTCTTGAAATGAGGAATGAAGTAAGGACTGCCAAATATATAAAACGGTCGGTACGGACGCCCAAACTTACTAACGTCGGGAGGTGCCTCCGTGAATATCTGTACACTGTCATCACATATGTCCCCATATAGACTGTACAAGGACATATGGGTGTGCTCGTCGTCATTACCAGCATCAGTATGCGTACCATATCCAGCATCAACGTTCGGACCATAGCCATCTGGGGCCTGTTGTTTCAAGGAGATAAACATATTAACATAAGTTCGGGTTTGAAATCATAATAACATAATGAAAACATATGAAACTTGCTCACCGTGTGCGCGGGGCCATAAACCCCATGACCGCTGCTCTATATTGTCGTGCTTCTCTGCGTTCCGCCATAAGTTCTGACCTTAGTTCGTTAATGGAACTGTGTCCAGTCTGAAGTTCCGACCTCAACTCATGAATGGAAGACTCTATTTTATCTAGTCATCCAGCGAAATAATCATTGTGGAACTTAGTCCTTGCCTACAATTTACACAAATAAGAAAGTAATGACAAAATGCCGGATATGTATATGTGCATTGTAAATGATCAGGACGACAGAAGTTACCTCTGGCTCATTTCTGTCATCTGAATCATGTGCGGATTCATAATAGTCGTCGGCAGCACCGGCATCCTCAACAGGACTCTGCTCCTGTCCTATTTGGCTCGTGGGGTCAGGATCCACCTCGTTTGGCCCTGTACTGGATGGCGCATTAATTGAAGGCTGGTGCTGCACCAAGTAAAACAGAAAACAGTAAATACAAAAAAAAACATATAAGTGACTTTGCATCCGGTTTTTAATGATACTATAGATGATACCCACATTACGGACCCAACTTGGCAAATATGACACGTAATCCTCGACACTCTTCCAATAATTTGTGGCTCTCTCCTTTGCATCCAGTTTGAGGGTTTGGAAAATGGTGCCATCCTGTCGTAAAGATTACCAAATTTCCAATTAGTATAACCATATATTATGTAATAGTTATATACAGACATACATATAAATGACTTACAAGACGCTCGTTCAGGTATGAATACACTTCGCCGAAGTTAATATTTGAAGAAGCCACGGGCTTCCATCGCACGATCCGGGCACCCTTCCTCCTAATTTTCTCAACCCACTCTAATGGTAGTCCTTCAATCGCTTAAAAAATCCATGCCTTCAACAAAGAAAGATATGAAGTAAAAAAAAGTGTCATTAAATATTTATTATAACAAACTAAGTTATAAAAAAAACTTCTTCACTCACATGCACTGCCGACGTAAAGCCGTAAAAGTTGTATTTCTCAATTCTATGCAATGGATTTATTGCGCTTGCCTTCTTAAATTTTTCGGTTTTGCCGTTCAATACATTATCAATGCTTTTATATATTGTTTCCCATGACAAATGACCCCACGAAATACTTCGAAAGTGATTTATGTCATCTACCTCATTAAGTAAATTGAAATTAATTTGACAATGATCCTGTCTTCCGTGTAGCACTCTATCAGCAAAGTAAAACATGGCAATTTTTAGCGCATCGTGTCATTCATAGTCTTGAAGTGTAAGTTCATAAATATTTCCTCGAACTGGCCAAGATTTATATCACGATTCCTGCCTCCAAAGTACTTATTAAGTAACCTATGATTTGTTTTATGCTTCGTCAGGAATACTTTTTCGCCATAGCAAAGTCCCATTACTAGGCACCACTCTCCAATCGATAGCCGTATTAAATGGTCGCCAACTTGAAACCATAACTCATCTTTGTCATTTCCATCGCCATATGACACTTGCCGAAGCAATATATTGTGCACAATTACGCCACTAAACGAATAGCTCCGGCACTGTAGGAAATGCCCAAATATATCGTCTTTGAACAGTTTTAACTGTTGCCTTGTTAATTTTTCCCGGATGGCATTAACAACGACATCTAATTTGCACATACTCGTGATACGCCCAGGGAAGTGATCAACATAAGGTATCTTCATCATTCCCGGTTCTTTAATCGGTCCGGGTGGGTTATGCAATGCTAATTTTGATTTGCCCATTTATCTAGTACAAGTTAAAAGTATCACACATTAAAAAATTATGAACAAAAGAAAAAAAAATTAAGGCAACACTACGCACTGCCTCTTGGTGCGACAGGCTCGCGTGAGGGAAGCCAAGCGTGCGCACGAGTTGCGTGCCTGCGCGCGAGTTGCATGCCTGCGCGCAACTCGCTCACGCGAGATGGGCGCAACGTGAGCATCTCGCATGCGACGCAGCGCCTGTCGCACGCGACATGCGCGCGGCGTGCTCGAGATGGGCGTGCCGCGCACATCTCGAGTGCGACATGCGCATGTCGCGCGCGCGAGGTGCGCATGCCTCGCGCTTCTTGCGCACGCCGCGCGCATCTTGCGTGCTACAGGCGCATGTTGCGCGCGAGGTGCACACGGCGCGCGCATCTCGCGTGCGACGCAGCGCATGTCGCACGCGAGATGCGAGCTACGCGCGCCACGCCACGCCCTTGCGCGAGCGAGTTGGCTTCCCCTTCCTTTTCTCTTCTCTTCCCTTTCCCACATGCATCTCACCCACCACCGCCATTAAAACACCACCAACAACAACAACATCCCAAACAACAACAATAACCCAAACAACAACAACAACATCCCAAACAACAACAACAACAACAACAACAAGAAAAATGGCAATAACAACTCACCTAGGGTTTTCAATTTTTTTCTTTGATTTTGGAGATCTCCGAAGATTTTCAACATGATTTAGCTTCTTTCTGCTGCCAATAACTTCCTCCGCTGCCGATCTACGCCGCCGCCGACAATCTATAGAACTTCCGGTGATGAGATTTTGGTGAGAGGGGAAGGAATTTGCTTGAGGGAAACGTGAGAATGAGGAGGGCAATTTCGTCCACAATTTGGTGATTTGGCTAATGTTGAAAGAAAAAATTTTGAGGGGTTAAAGTTGAAAAATGCCTTATTTTTTGGCTTGTTTTGTAAATTTCCCAAATTATAATGAAGTTTCGGCTCATGCTTTTTTAATTTTATACTATAAAAGCTCGTGAGTTCAACAGTAAGATTGTCCATCACCTTAATATACACGTAAGACTGCCCTCGTGCTTATCTTAAAGTAGGCTCCTAGCACAAACCCGCCTTTTGCCATCCTTAACCGATAAGGTGGCAAGAAAATTTAAGTAATAAAAAAGTATAAGAGCTTTCTAAAATTAAAAGCAAATGCAGATGTAAAATTTATTCCATTTTATGAAAAAACTTTATTAATATTTTTATTCATTTTTGTCAAATCCTTATTATTTCAATATAATTATCAGAATTAGAAAATTCGATAGACTTCATCATGACTTCTAAAAGTACTTGTTTCACAACTCATTTGATGGCTACAATTGATGTCTCATGCACGACTTTATATAATTGTAAATTAACCACTTTTCTTTTTTATTTGAATTTGATTTGATTTAATGATGGAATTGACTATTATGCGGTTCTTCAACTAACATGCGAAAAATGACAGTTGGGTGGTGATTTAATGACGTCCAAACTTGTTGGTGTGCAATGACATTTGTCAAAACGTACGAGTGGAGGCATTGAAATTAATCCAAACATATATGTTTTGAGTTTTGGGCCATTGGTCAAGTGGTAGCCCGTTCAACCCATTTCCTAATTGGGTGGAAGCATTGATATTAAGCTAGATGTATGTTTCAGTTTTGGGCCATCCCACACAAGCAGGTCCATTTTATTTTCACTTTTTCCAAGCGAACTTCATAAGAGGAAATAAATATAGGTCGTGTTTGGCATCTCTCATTATATTGTATTAAAGACTCACATTGTGTTAAAATATTACAGTACAATATTTTGCAGTTACATGATATTTGCATAAACCAAGAAGTTAATGTCAAGAAAAATGGCTGTCAAATTCTAGAAGCAGCTCTTTTTGAACAAAGAAAAATAAAAATGGGCTATAGCAACTTTGAAGAAGCAAAATTGGTGGCACACAACTTTGACATTGACGAAGCCGAAACGTAGAAAAATGGTGGTGCTGCAGTAAATTTTGACAAGAAAAAAAATAAAATAATAGCCAATTTTGGCTATAAATAGAGGGGCTCACCCCCCTCATTTTAATCATCCTATTTTTTTCCCTAGTTCTTTTCCTCTATTTTGAGAGAGCTAAAAGTTTGAGAACTAAATATAATTGCTCTTAAATTGAGAGTGTTGGGTATAATTGGGGTTTCGAAAAGTGAGAGTAGTTTTCCTAATTATAGAGAGAGTATAATTGTTCTCTCCTATTATTAGAGAGAAGTTGTAATTTTTCCAGTATAGTAAAATATTTTCCTTCTGTATTCGCCCGTAGACGTAGATTAAAATTTGAACCACATAATTTCTGATGTCCTCTTTGTGTTTGTTTTTCATTTTCTTTCCAATTTCATTTTAGCTGTGACCTAGCTTCACCCATCGATTATTTAACAGTGGTATAAGAGCTACTAGTTGTATTTTTTGGAGTCGGTGTATTGTTCACATATACGGCACTATTTACATATACGATTACTGTTCACGTGAAATAGTGAGAGTCAATCCTAATAAAGTTAATTCGTGGTGAAAAGCGATGGCGGCAAAATACGAAATTGAGAAGTTCAACATAAATAATTTTTCGTTATAGAAAATGAAGATAGCTGAATGCTATGTTGAGGAAAAATAATTGCTTGGCAGCAATTGGAGAAAGGCTCATGAAGATAACTGATGACAAGTGGAATGAGATGGACGGCAACACAAATGATGATCTACACCCAGCACTTGCAGAAGGAGTGTTATCCAGTACAGCAGAAAAAAAAGACAGCTAAGGATATATGAGATACTCTCACAAAATTGTACGAGACCAAGTCGTTGCACAACAATATCTTCTTAAAAAAAAGACTTTCTACTTTTCGAATGGTTGAATCTACATCAGTGACCTACCATATCAATACATTGAATGCTCTATTTTCACAATTCACAACGTTAGGTCATAATATAGAGGAAAATGAAGGTGCATAGCTTTTACTTCAAAGTCTACTAGATTTATATGATCAACTCATCATCAATCTAACAAACAAAAACCAAGTGGACAGTTTAGTCTTTGATAATGTTGCAGCCTTCGTATTAAATGAGGACAGCATGCAGAAAAATAAGAAAGACAATCAAGCAAGTTCCCAGTAAGCAGAAGCACTATCGGTGACGAGAGGGAGATCAACGGAATATGGTCTCAGTGGGAGTCACAACCATGACATATCAAAATCGAGAAGTAAGAAGAATGTTAAATGCTACAATTATAGCAAGAAATACCACGTCAAGAAAGAGTGTTGTAACAACCAGAAGAGAAGAGATAGTAAAGATCTTGAGTCATAAAATGCTCATGGATGTGTAGCAAGTACCTCAAATTATGGAGAAATTCTCTATAGTGAGGCAACAATTATTGCAGAAGGCAAAAAGCGGTTAGCTAACGTATGGCTCATAGACTAAGGAGCTACCTGGCACATGACCTCTCGGAGAGAATAGTTCTATACATATGAACCTATCTTAGGAGAATCTATATATACGGGTGATGATCATGCCTTGGAGGTCGCTGGTATTAGTACTATCAAAATAAAAATATCTAATGATACAGTTCACACAATTGAGGAGGTACGACATATCAAATGTTTTAAAAAGAATCTATTGTCTTGAGGACAAACAGATAGTCATGGGTACAAAACTCATGTGAAAAATGGGATCATGAAGATTGCTAAAGACGCGCTTGTAATGATGAAGATAGAAAATATTGGTGCTAATCTATTCATGCTTAAAGGGAAAACACTATAGGAAGCTAATGCATGTGTTGCGTTAAATAGAGAAGAGTCGGCAATGATGTGGCATCTCAAACTTAGCTAATGTCGGAATAAGATTTGAAGAATCTTTCTGAGTGAAAGTATCTTCCAGGGCTCAAATCGATGAGCTTACCGTTTTGCAAGTATTGTGTTACAAGTAAGTAGAATAGATTGAAGTTCAGTAGATATGTTGCCAGAAGTAAATGCATTCTACACTTGATTCTTTTTTATGTTTAAGAATCACCAGACATATCTATGGGAGGTGCAAAGTAAATGGTGACTTCTATTGATGATTATTTCAGGAGATATTGTGTGTATCCAATTAAGAAAAAAATCAGATGTGTTTACAGTATTTTAAGAATTCAAAGTGCGGGATGAACTTGAATATGGGAAAATGATCAAGTGTTTGAGGACCGATAATGGTGGAGAGTATACAGATGACAATTTTCTTGTATACTATAAGCAAGAAGGTATCCAGAGACAGTTCACGGTAGCATACACTCCTAAAAAAAATAGAGTTGCAGAGCAGATAAACATGACTCTTATAGAAAGAATAAGAGTTATGTTGAGGACTGCTGGTCTACCCAACTCATTCTGGGTATAAGCATCCAAAATTGTCTGTTATATAGTAAATTGATCACTATCCACGGCAATTGAGTTGAAGACTCCAATGGAGATGTGGACTGGAAAGCCAGTTAATTACTCCTACTTACATGCATTTGGATGTCCTGTATATGTGATGTACAATGCCTAAGAAAGAACAAAGCTGGATCCAAAATTTAAGAGATGTATCTTTTTAGAGTATGCTGATGGAGTAAATATGTATCATATGTGGGACCCCACTGCCCATAAGATTGTTATCAGGAGAAATATTATCTTTATAAAAGATCAACTACAAAGGACATATGTGGATAATAGCACTGTAAAAGAAAAGTCAGAGATTGTACCGGTATATGTTAAAAATAATTTAGAAGAGAAAGATTCAGATTCTTCTGAAGCAATACCAGAACATAAGGAGTAAGAAACAATCGAGTCCGAGGCTCTAGAAGTTCGTTGGTCAACTCGTGAAAGACGACTGTCAGTGTGGCACTCGGATTATGTTAAAGAGATCAATGTTGCATACTATTTTCTAACAGAGGATGGAAAGCCATCAACTTTTCATGAAGTTTTAAACAACTCAGATGTTTCTTTGTGGATGATAGCAATGCAAGAAGAAATTGAAGCTCCACACAAGAATAAGATATGGGAACTTGTACCACTATTATGTGGAAGAAAAGCTATTGGAAATAAATTGGTCTACAAGATCAAACGTAATAGTAATGACTAAATGGAGCGGTATCCTGCAAGATTAGTGGTGAAAGGATATGATCAGAAAGAATGTATTGACTTCAATGAGATATTTTATCTGGTAGTTTCACTTACAATAGTCAGAGTAGTCTTGGTGATGTGTGCTACATTTGACCTATATTTAGAGTAGTTAGATGTGAAAACTGCATTTCTTCATGGAGAACATGAAGAAGAAATTTATATGCTCCAACTAAAAGGTTTTGCTGTAAAGGGTAAAGAGAACTTGGTTTGCAGGTTGAACAAATCTCTATACGGTCTCAAACAGGCGCCGAGGTGTTGGTATAAGTGATTTGATTCATCATCATGAGCTTTCGATACAGCAAACTCAGTTCAGACCATTGTGCATATTATAAGAGGTTTGAAAATAATGATTTCATCATTTTGCTGTTGTATGTATATGACATGTTGGTAGAAAACCTTAACAAATATTGAGTCCAAAAATTGAAGGCACAAGTTGCTAAGGAGTTTAAAATGAAGGACTTGAGACCAACAAACAAGATTCTAGGGATGCAAATTCATCTAACCAGAAATAAAGAAAGATTTGGCTTTCACAGAAGAATTACTTGAAGAAAATCTTGCGACGCTTCAACATGCAAGATTGTAAGCCAATTTCTACCCCACTTCCCATTAATTTCATGTTATCCTCAAATATGTGTCCTAGTAATGAAGTAGAGAGAAATGAGATGTCTCGAGTATCGTATGCATCAGCAGTGGGATGTTTAATGTTCGCTATGATTTGTACAGGACCGGACATTGCACAAGCAGTGGGAGCAGTTAGTCGATACATGACAAATCTTGGTGGAAAGCATTGGAAAACTTTAAAGAGGATTATAAGATACACCAAAAGAACCTTAGATGTTGCATTATATTACAGAGGATCAGAGTTTATTGTTAGGAGTTATGTGGATTCACATTTTGCATGAGACCTTGATAAAAGAAAATCCATTATAGGCTATGTGTTTACACTTGCAGGAGAAGTTGTAACCTGGGTTTGAAAACTACATATCGTTGTGGTTTTATCTACAACATAAGCATAATACATGGCAGCTACACAAGCTTGTAAGGAAGTTATTTGGATATAAAGGTTCATGGAAGAGCTCGAGTATAAACAAGAGAAAATTTCTATGTTTTGTGATAGTCAGAGTGCCTTGCACATTGCGAGGAATCCAGCCTTTCCTTCTAGGACAAAGCACATAGGAATTCAGTACCACTTCATTCGAGAAGTAGTGGAAAACGGAAGTGTGGATTTATAGAAAATCAATACCAAGGAGAACCTAACAGATATTATGACCAAACCAATCAATACTGACAAGTTTGTATGGAGTAGATTCTCTTGTGGCCTGGTAAAAACGTAAACAACATGACAATGACGAAGTAGAAAGGATGGTGTGGAGATTGATTGATTCTCAATCAAATCTCCAAGTGGGAGAATGTCAAGAAAAGTGGCTGTCAAATTCTAGAAGTAACTCTTTTTTAACAAAGAAAAATCAAATAGGGCTTCAGCAACTTTGAAGAAGAAAAATTGGTGGCACACGGCTTTGACATTGACGATGCCAAAACGTGGAAAAATGGTGGTGCTGCAGTAAATTTTGACAAGAAAAAAAAATTTAAATGATAGCCAATTTTGGCTATAAATAGAGGGGTTCACCCCGTCATTTTAATCATCCCATTTTTTTCCCTGGTTATTCTCCTCTATTTTGAGAGAGCTAAAAATTTGAAAGCTAAATATACTTGCTCTTTAATTGAGAGTGTTGGGTATAATTGGGGTTTGGGAAGTGAGAGTAGTTTTTCCTAATTATTGAGAGAGTATAAATGTTCTCTCCTATTATTAGAGAGAAGTTGTAATTTTTCCAATATAGTAAAATATTTTCCTTCTATCATTGTCCGTGAGCGTAGGCTAAAAGTCGAATTACGTAATTTCTGGTATTCTCTTTGTGTTTATTCTTCATTTTCTTTCAAATTTTATTTTACCTCTGGCCTTGTTTCACCCATCAATGTTTTAACAGTTAATGTTGTCAAACCTATTACCTGTATAATAAAAACTTGTGAGATAGTTGGGTTTTGTACCGGATTGTAAAATTTTCATCTTCTCTTTTCTCTTCTAAACCCATCAAGCAATTTTTTCTTCTCCTCTCCTCCAAATGCATGGTAGCCTTGCTCCACCATCCATTAAGTAATTTTACTCTTCTCTTATGACTTTCCAACACATTGCAGTCTTGCTCCATCACCACACCATCTTGAATGTCGTTGAACACTACAGCTCCACCACCACATGTCGCGTGATAACTAGCCCTACTGCTACTGTTGCACGACACTACCGCAATGCAAAACATCACCAGCTTCAACGCCTTCGTGATCTGCCTTTGTTACCATCACGATCTGTCTTCATCATCCTCGTAATCTGAGGCCAGTTGTCTGCACCGCGATCTGAAGCCAATCATCTCCACCGTGATGCACGACACATCACACTGAGGTGATTGTGAAGTTCATTGAATTTGGTTTTTTTTTCCATTAATTTAATTGATTGGAAACATCTTTTATATTACTGTCAATGAAGCTAAATAACTAGCATGTTATTTTTTTGTGTATTAAATCATTTGGTATCCGAAAATGACATTGAGTCCCCGATTAATCCAAATTCGAGTCAGGTAGGACTATTAAGGTGGTAAAGTTCTCCCAACAAGTATTTAACGCAGTTATATTCCCAAGTCTCGAACCGAGGAAGCTAGCATGTTATTCTTGATTAGTTGAATTAACAAAACAAAAAAGTGGTGGCATTGGAAAATTCGTGTGTGTGTGTGTGTGTGTCTGTCTGTCAATGATCAGTTGATTTGTTGCCACGATGAGTGAATCATTTAGTTTTACATTTCTTGGAAATTTTATGCATCGGTGTGCATTTTAATTCATTTGCTATGTATATTTACCAAAGGTTTGATTTTATTCTTTTCTTTCAATTTTTTCATCATTTTTTTGTTAAACTGTGCATCTGATATTTGATTTTGTTGAACTTGTTTTAAGCTTTTTATAATAGTAAAAAATAACATAATTAACAAAACCAAAATAACTGTGCTAGCATTTAGCTTTGTGGAAATTTATCATCTTGTTCTTTAAGTTATGACATGCCTTTAATTGTTGATATTTATTAAACAGAGGTGATTGTGATTTGTGAAGTTCTCTGAATTTTTTTTAAAAATAATTTAATTGATCTTTAAAACATTGTATCATCTGTAACAAACATATCAAGAATAAATAGGTTTCATAGAACTAAACCAATTTGGAAGAGATTTTGAATCCTTATAATTTTGTTTCATTAGGATCCTTTATTATGATAGTCCTTATGATTTCTAGCATGATATTATTTCTATTGGCAAATATGCTTCTTACTGTAATAATTTGTGCCCAACAGTCCTAGAGAAATTATGCAAGATTTTTTAGTGTTACGAGTTTATATGATGATTCTACGTGAATATACTGAATTTTTAAGTCCTGTATTGTTAATTATTTTTGTGTTATTAATGTTTTTCCCTCCCTCCTCTAAATGAGCGTGATGGAGTTAAACATGTGATTGCAGTACGGTGCTTGTTTTCATTATTGCAGGTAGATGATCAAGGCTGAAGATTTGGAAAGAAAATATAGCAATTTCCAAAATCCTATCGTAACACCTCAAGGTGGTTGAATTACATGGGTTCTTGGGCGCCAATTTGATCTTGAAGTTACATTTTACGTGCTGCAAAATGCAACAGTGCTTGAGAAATTGGTTGTGGAACCTTCCAAAAGTATGGGAAAAAAAACACTTGGAAATTGTGTCTAATATGCAGAATGTTAACGTCCTGGTATTGAAATTTGTGGTTTCAGTCTTCAATCTTGTTGATTGACATTGCTTGAATGATTTGATTGAAATAACTATCAATATAAGACATTGTTTGCTGTTATGTCCTCAATCATGGTTTAGATCCTTATTATTGTATTATGTTAAGAGTTTTATGTAAACTTTTATTTAAGTTGTAATATTATTTAGAGGTTATTTGATTGAGTGATTAGATTAGATTTTTATTTCATAAGTTATATATATGAAAAATGCTGAAAAAATAAATGTTATGTTGCCGAAAATTTAAAGTCATAAGCTTCAATCTTTATGAGGATTTATAATACTTTTTCTAACATTTATACTAAAAAAAGTTAGATTTCTAAAATTTAAGATTTCTATATTTAATATTTTTTAAGTACTAATAAATATTATTTTTTAATTATGTATTTTAAATTAATCAATAAAAAAATTAATACAATACAATATATACCAAACAAATATAATTAAAAATTAATATAATATAATGTAGCACCAAATATTATATAACATTATTAGAATACAATACTAATGTAATACAATAGAATATAATATACTTGTATTATAATAATACAATATAATATTGATAATTCTATGAAATGAGAGTTATCATAGCACTTTTAAACTTAAATCAATATTACTTAGAGAGTAAATGATGTGTTTTCATTACATTTTTGTTATATTTTGCATAAACATTCATTTTAAGTTATTCTTAATAAATTTTGTTTGATTTAGAATAATTCGTGCTTAAATTGTGTGCATAATTGTAGGTGTCCGGAAGCTCAAATTTTAAGGAAGGAATGCTGATGCAATAGACTTGCAGAAATAAGGAAAGAACATGCCTACAAAAGAATTGAAACAAATCTGGAATAATGCAGTTGTTGTAGCAACCATTGCTGTAACAATCCTGGAACAACGACAGAGAAAATTTCGTGCGGGATACTTGCAGAGATCTGCTAGGCTTCTGTCTACTATAGTTTTCAATTATAAAAGGAGCACGGATCATATGAAAAATGGGGCGGTGAATCAACATAAAAAAAATATATCAAGAGAAAAAGAAGGAAGAAGTAGAATTCAAGAGAGAACAAGTCTGCACCATTGAAAAAATCTACAGAACTATTTGGATTCAATTTTCATCATTCTTTACTTGTCTCCTTACTTATTCTCTGATTGAAACGATGTATTTCATGTTTGGTATTTTGCTGTTTGTTTTTTTTTTTTTAAGTTATGAACTAAATTTGATTGTAGTTGAGCGACAAACAATATAGATGAGTTCTTGACTGTTCTTATGAGTTGCTGTAAGATTACTGTAGCATTTTACTTTAATAGCTTTTATTACAATCATTATTTTGGTTGACCTCCCATTTAATGATTCAAGTTAAGAGAGAGCCATAAAAGGGCTTGTCTTAGTGGAAATTATTAGAGTAATACTTGATCTTAAGTCAAGTTTCCTAGATTGAGTTTAACTTGAATTACAAAAGAGCCACACTTGAGTTAAGATTTGTGATGAACTATATATATGGATTCACCTTGTAGGGTAGAGAGAGTATATGTTTATAATGTCATATCTTATGTGATAGAACACCTGATCATTGTTAGGTTGCATAAGGGTGTGAGAGATCCAACAAGCGACAACTGAGGATGCAAGGTAATTCTGCCAAGTGCTATAGGAGTTGCTGCAGCAACTGTTGTTAGTTTGAATAAAACATTCATCCCATCAAGAGAGTTTGATCATTTAACTACCTTATTCTTATTGAATTCTTTTTGCACAGACCGTCCAATTTACTTTTGTCACTGCATTTACTTTGTTAAGTCGCTAGTTTTATTAGTTAATCAACTTTATTTATATTTTTTTTATAGAAAGAAATTTGCATTGTCGTGATTGCTGTAGCATTTCTAGTAACATCAGTCCCTGTGGAGACGATGTTGAATATTCATAACTTTATTACTTGTTGTGTACACTTGCATATTGGTATCAATAGCAATTGATTTAAAATAACCAACAAATATAAATGCACCATTAAAGTAAAAAATGTAGTACAACAATTCGGGGGTACATTAGAGCCTTATCCAACAACAGTAACTATGGGAAAAACAAATTAGCACATAAAATAATAAAACCTATTAATAAGGATAACCCATTCCATCATGAAAAAGAAGACCATAAATTTCAATCATGGGAGCAATCCATCAATGTAAAGAATTGAGACCAACACCCAAATTAACAAGTTTATCAACAATCATATTGCCTCATGGAAAATATAAGAGAAATGAAGCTTCGTAGATAACATTTTACGACGATAATTAAACCAAAGAGAACACAATTGCCAACGGCCCGTCAAACACTTTTTCCGAATCAAAATTTCATGTGAATATTGGAAAAATTGTATGGTGCCTACTCAAGATAAGTGCAAGTCGCTGCCGGAGAAACCTCCTTAAGCAGTGCAAGTGACCACCGCCGAAGCCTCTAGGCTTGGACTGATCGGATTATTTATAGGACCTGTGCCAATATATTTGCCATAAAAATAAGAGATGTCGTTAAAGATGGAAGAATATCTGAGTAAATGCTAATATCAAAACGAGTTCTGCTATTTACCCCGAGTCAAATCCCGAAAGTTAAACCAAAACAAAGCCGTTTGATTTTTTTTTTCTTTTTGGTTCTCCATAAAACGTTGCCGTTTCACCCTAGCAAAAGCAAATGTTGCCGTTTGACCCAAGCAAAGCAAACCCAAACGTCTTCCTCTCCTCTTCGTTTTTGTCTTCCTCTCATCTCGTTTTCTTAACATCTCTGCTCATACCTGATGCTGCCATGCCCCATGGAAAATCATATTCATAGTTCTTTTCCATTTGCTAGAAATCCACGTGCCTCTCTCATAAACACACATTTAAACTCCCCCTTAAAGCCAAAAAGGCTATCAATTATCATTGGGAGGCGACTACAAGACTGACATTGGGGACAAAACTTTGAGCCAGCATTCTAGTTGATCTAGATTTTAGTACTTGAGTTCAGAGAGGTGACTAGGACATGTGCTCAGGATTGATGGCACATTCCTTCCACAGCCTAGGGAGGATTTCTGGCCAGCGCTAGCTGAAGAATTCTCAGCCTGCTGTGATTGCAATGTAGGAATTGATGAGCCAACTTTGCCCCTTGTTGGTGATTGGTTGCTTGTGGTTATTTTTTGCCCTAGAGGTGCTAAGCCTGACTTCGAATGTCTTTCAAAAGATATCTGAGTATGCCCCTGTGAAGTTCTTACTTGTTGCTGGGAAACATTCTTGATGTTTTTCTGAGTTGATAAAGCAAAAGCAAACATTGCCGTTTTGTTCGTTTTGTTTCCCTGCGTTTTTCTACTTTTACTTGGCTGAAACGGCAACATTTTATGGAGAAGCAAAAAAAAAAAAAATTCAAATGGCGTCGTTTTGGTTACTCTCGGGATTTGACCCGGAGCAACCAGTATTTTCCTATCAAAACACATGTCCAAATTTCACTCCACATATTTTTCAACCTTGTTGTTGGCTCGAGAAGGGCCTCAAACCCTGCCACATTTTGACGGCCTGACAAGTACAAACCGACTTTTGACTTATTTCACAATCAAATCTTAAAGCATGACCAGGTGCAACGTGCATTTGGACTAAGAACGGCATGCATGTGCACTGGGCAGCTAATGCACGGGTCTAGAACTCTATAAATGGGCACCAAATCCTGAAAAAATAAACTACAAAATCAGATGTCCATGGCTTTCACACGCTTGCTAGTGTTATTGCTCATTGTAGTAGTGGTTCTTGCCACACCTTCTCTCTCTGATCACCACCACAAGAAGCCACCCTTTTTTCCAGAACCACCAGTTTATAATTATGAGAAACCCCCTATTGCTTTGAAGCCAGTTGGATCCTTATTCCCACCACCCAAGACTCCCAATGATGTGAAACCATTAATCCCTCAAAACAAGCCACTACCAGTTTATAATTATGAGAAACCTCCTCATGTGGAGATACCATCTGGACCTCTAAAGCCACCAAAACACATTCCTCCTTCCAGGAAGGGCAAGCCTTTCTCACAACACAAGCTTCCTGCTTACAATAAGCCTCCGCACAATAACTGATTCTTCAAAAAATAACACTAGTAAAAGTCTTAAAGATATATCAGTTGCGAATAAATAAGCCGCTGGCTCCTGCGGACTCTTATTATTGTATTTTGTGCTTATTTCGGTTAGCAACAGTACTTGGGAATGCTCATATCATTGGTTTGCATCTGTATGTATGTTAATTGCTTGTAGCTGATGAGCATGCAGTGATATGTTCTAATAATATCGACATGCCCACCATACTCAAACTTATTTACTTTGTTTAATTTTTGGTGAATAAAGGAATTTTAATTCTTATTATTACTTGATATAAACTCACACACGTTATATGTAATCGATGGGATTTGGTAATTTCCTCTTACCCATCCGGGTAATAAGCGACGAAATTAATCTATCGTGTGATTTGACAAACATGAATCATGGGACAATAATTTGAGTGAACAAACTGAGACCATAAATTTGGGTGGGCAAAATGCCCGGCCCTCTATGTGTGAGCCGGGCCTTGAGGCTAAATTTACCAGGCTGGGGTTGGATCCGGGCATACACAGCAAAACACGGACTTGGCCCGGCCCTTATATTTTTTTTTTTAAATTAAATTTTGTAAATATAATTTATTGAGCTTAATCCTAAAGCTTACTCACTATGCTCTCAAAAGCCGGCCACCGCGCGACAGCCCATACCTTGCTGCTGTTCCACTGCAAAGAATAAGAACATTTCCTTTTTCTATTTTACCATAATGACTTACAAATATTTATTTACCTCTACATTTGCTTTCATAAGTGGGTTCAACTGTTCAAATAATTACTCGTAATAAAAAGGAGGAGGAAGCGGTGGCAATGGGGCAATGTGCAAATTATAAAAGTAGTCAAACGCGTTTGGAAGAAGTTTAATCAGCTAACAAGACGGTGGTCAGTGGCAATTGAAAGGATGAAAATGAATTGGATTATTAATATAGTAGAGCTAACATTTTCAATTGTTTGGACTTTTATATAGCTAATTGTTTTGAGATATTTTATGTACAAGATTACTATATTAATACGCCCACCAATTTATTGGGCAATTTTTCAACACGTAAGGCATATCATTACTAATTACACTGCATTATATGGTTGGTGATGTGGTACCTTTTGATGCATAAAATATTTTCTCGCTAACTCTTTCGAAAGTCATCTGCTTTTGATCTGTTTTACATTGAAGCAGCGGAGCAGCTTGGCTCGGCAACACTTCCAAACTTACCTTTGATATTGTACGAAGTCGTAAATAAGTGGTCATCTTTTGTACTTCTAGTCTTCTACTCCCTCGTTACATTTATGTCACATCATTTTACATGCACAAAACTTGTATACATGATTTACAATTAACGGATTATTCAATAATTATTATTGATTTACAATTAACGGATTATTCAATGATTATTAATGATCATTTATGTATACATAGATAACCAATCTGACAAAGACGAGCACCCTCTCTTTCGAAGCCACAACGTCTGAACTTAATTAGCATCTGTATTTGGCCATCAACTTATGCAACCATTAATTGAAGGGCAGGGTAGATAACCACGTGATTATAACTAACACATATAATTGATGTCCAATTTTCGACCACAAAATCAATTTAAAATGACCGCATTACGCAAAACTGTGCCAATGAAATGAGCAATCTCGATGGAAGGAACCAGAATACGGGAGAATGCATCTAGAAATAATTTCTATATTTAAAATACCAAAAGTCATAGTAAAACAAATTTTGTTGGAAAAAATTATATTAATGGAACGGGGTCACCGGAAAGATAAAAAAATTGTCACACTTTGAAATTAGGCACTGCTTCAATTTTCAACTTCCGCCGACTCAAGAGGGACCCAAATTCACCTAAAACATCTATCATCACCCGGTAAATTACAAATGTTACTTATGACTTTTTTCATAAAATAAGCTTAAAACATAACTAACAAGATTATGTTTTAAAACCTGCAATGGCCAACGTAGTCACAGGAACTCTATAAAAGAGCACCAGTTCCTAATTTTGTATCATCGAAAAACAAAGCGAACAAGATGTCTCTAACATACTTGCCAGTGTTGCTCCTTGGGGTGGTGGTACTTCTCGCCACTCCATCTCTTGCTGATTACTCTAAGCCACCATTTTACGAACATCCCAAGATTGACAAGCCTTTCCCAAAGCCTCCCAAGATTGATAAGCCATTCCCAAAGCCTCCCAAGATTGACAAGCCATTCCCAAAGCCTCCCAAGATTGACAAGCCATTCCCAAAACCTCCCAAGATTGACAAGCCATTCCCAAAGCCTCCCAAGATTGAGAAGCCATTCCCAAAGCCTCCAGTTTACGAGCCTCCGAAGGTTGGCAAGCCATTTCCCAAGCCTCCAAAGATTGAGAAGCCATTCCCAAAACCTCCCAAGATTGAGAAGCCATTCCCAAAACCTCCCAAGATTGAGAAGCCATTCCCAAAGCCTCCCAAGATTGAGAAGCCATTCCCAAAGCCTCCCAAGATTGACAAGCCATATCCAAAGCCTCCAGTTTATGAGCCTCCCAAGATCGACAAGCCATTTCCAAAGCCTCCAGTTTACGAGCCTCCGAAGGTTGACAAGCCATTTCCAAAGCCTCCCAAGATTGACAAGCCATTCCCTAAGCCTCCAATCTACGAGCCTCCAAAGATTGGGAAGCCTTTCCCAAAGCCACCGGTTTTCGAACACCCTAAAGTAGGGAAGCCATTCCCAGAACACAAGCCACCCTACAATCCCCCACACAACTGATTTTGATAAAAAAATATGCATGGATTATTTGCTATACAAATTAATAAAGCTCCTGCTTATTAGTCCTCTATAATATTATTTCTTTTTATGTCTTATTTGTTTCTAGTACTTGCAGAGGAATGCTCGCTCATCCCAGTGGTTCATTCGCTTGTTGATTGCTTGTAGGTGGTGAGTACCTAATTTCTCGAATGTAAAATGCAGTTGAGTGATAGCTGCTGTAATATCTATAATAATGCATCTGCCAATGTCCTTTTTCACTTTCTGAAATTTCCTGGATGATATACTTAACTCATATAAACAGCAACCAAGTCAATTGGGTTTGCTAAGTTGATATTACATTATCAATATTACAATAGAATTTGAGTAAACATTTATTCCAAGCAAGTTCAACTTCTAAAGATTGATGAATTAGTAATAAATCACTTGATATATCATCCATCTCCAAATATAAACTACTAATTATTATATGGCTTGGAAGTATCCATACAACTCAATCACAAGTCGGTTGTATCTTTTCGATCTCCTGAAAAATCATCAATAAGAAGATACAAGATAAAATTATATTGAAATGTTTAGATAGCAGTTAAATTGATGAAGGCTACGATTAGATCAATCTTGCAATATCAGAAGAAATAGGGGTTTGCTAATATTTGGTAGCTTTGTTTATGTCAGTAATGGAACCTAGCATGTGGATACTTGAACTTTACCTTTATTCAGAGCAACTTATTCACTGGTATAATTCTAGCCAAATAGCAGGATACAGGAAGATGAAGTAATTAAAACTGCCCCATACAAATAGTATATCAGTCATAAAGACCTGTTTGGTATTAAGCTGGTGAGATTAAAAAAATAGTTATAAAAGTAAAAATTAATAATGGAGTAATATGACTTTTAAATAATAATTATAACAAAATTAATAAAAATATTGTAAGTTCTTTATGTAAGTTAGGATAAATTTAAATTAGCTTTCAAACCATTAAGTATTTATTAAAATATTTAAAAATTATAATTTTTAAACTATAGACTACAATTACCTAGCCACAATGCCAAACAAAAAGAAAAATTATGACTGACAAAATGCTCAGCAACTTTTGCTCTCTGTCTCAACTACGTCAGCATTTTATTGCCAATTAATCCATGGTCCCCAAATTAATGTTTGCACAACCTCAATTGTCGTAACTCCCAACAACTAAGTAGGGACTGAAAAGTCTTTACCTAGAAACTGTTTAATCCTTGTCACCGGCAACACCTTAATCATGCTCAAATTATGATCACATATGAGCAACTGATCATAATTAATTAATTTAAGGGAAATTTACAATTGTCTACCTGTTTATTTTGTCTTTTTTAAAAATACACAAATATTTTTTTTTTCAGCACTTTACCTGAAGTTTGCTTTTTATTGTATTCGTCCACTTCCGTCTAATTTCTATTAGTGAATTTAACATAATGACCTTTTTACCCTTTAAAATTATAATTTAATCCAAAATAAATAGAAATTGGAGATAAATTGGATGGATTTAATTTTTTTCAATGGTGGATGATAGAAATTGGAGGAAAATAATGTTTGTTACTAAAATTAGAAAATTTGTATTTATTTTTTTGGAGGAAAATAGTGTTTGTTGCTTGCTAGATTTAGAAAATTTGTATTTATTTTTTCTCTTTCAAAAAAATAAATATAAATTTTCTAAATTTAGCAAGCAACAAACACTATTTTCCTCCAATTTCTAGCATCCACCTTTGAAAAAAATTAAATCCATCCGATTTATCTCCAATTTCCATTTATTTTGGGTTAAATTGTAATTTTGAGGGGTAAAAAGGTCATTTCGTTAATATTCCGTTAAATCCACTAAATTAGTGGGCGAATGCAAAAAAAAAACTTGGTGAAAAAAAAAAAAGTGTTTGTGTATTTTTAAAAAAAAAAATAAATTTCCCTTAATTTAATATGTCCCTTTATAATATAATCCAAAGGTGAAAATGAAAGATCAGCAAAAGTTTACCTACATATATACATCGGGCAAAACTACTTTGCAACAGGGGTTTGGTACCCTTTTTTTGTCTTTTTTTTAAGGTCAATTATAATGGAGTCCTGTAATTTGTTATAAAAATAAAAAAGCTAAAAAATTTTAAATTTTTACATATTAGTCCCACACCTGCAAATTTTTAGTTGCATTAATGCTTCTGGAAGCCACGATTTTCAGGACAAAAACTCAATTAAATTTATTTAAGTGTGTAATTAAATTTACTCCTTTTATTTTAGGACAAAAATTCAATAAAAATACAAAACTTATTGCTCAAATAAACAAAAATGATTTTACAAATTCATAAACTAACACTTTAATATTATTAGTAAATTAAAATATTTTTACTACATAATTAAATAATTTAGTATGTTAATTAAATATTATGTTATAAAAAAAATAAAACATTACCTACATAGAATATCAAATTAAATTTATTTTCGTATTTTGTGTATTCCATCTACTTGACATATAAAATCTCTTGTTTAAAAAAAAAAAAAAGATATAGTGTGTGAACCCTGTTCACATGGGTGAAAGGAAATTGGTTGCTGTGTTAAATTAAAAAAAATCATATTTATATTAATAATCAATTATGGTTAGTAAATAATTTACATAATTTAACCATGTAATAAATTAGTTTATTTGTTTATTTAAATAGATATTAATAAATGTAAGAATAACTCATTTAATTGAAAAACTAGTTCAATAGAGTAAAAAAAATTAAAATATTGTGGACTTATATATCATAATTATATAAAACTTTTGATTTTTCTTATTTTACATGAACAACAAAGACTTTTAATATTAATGGTCCAATAATCACATCTAACTATTATATAATTGTCACGTAAAATCCAACGGTGAATTTAAAAAAGGCAAAAGAATGGGATACCAAAACCCATGGGTATAGTAGCTAGACCCACATATACATGACAAGTGGTCAGCTATTTGTTCATTTCACCCAACAAATTCGAAAAGGACATCTTTTATTAGTCGTTGCATCAATTTTCCTGCTACTGATATATATGGTACAAAGTCTTTGACATTAAAAGAAATAAAAATTAAAGCTCTGTGGTTGAAATATGGAGAATGAAAGATTTCTAATTCCTAATTCGATTAATATCGCTCATTAGTTCAAAACTACTGATTCCAACTGTACATGCGAAAAGCTTTTTTTTTCATATTCACATACATTCCTTAAATTTGCTCTCCATTCTCAAAATAAATATCCTTTTAAACAGGGTGAGTTTTTTTTTTAAAGAAAAATAGTTGATTATAAATTTGTCCTTATTAAAATTTATACTAAAAAATAAATTTGTGTTTATTTAACATTTATTAAATAAATTTTTGGGGGTGAATGACTTACTTTGTCAAGCATTACAAATAAAATCTCAAGATATTTTAATGTTGTACATTTACCCTCAACTACAAAGAAAACTTCTTCAAATGCTACAAAATAGTGATAGATATGCTTGATATGAGAACCAACCATATGAGACTATTTTCTACCATAAAAATGATAAATGAGAGTATTTTTTGCCATGAAACTGATTAAGACAGCACATCAAAACAAGATAGAGAATGAGTTTCTTTAAAATTGTATGGTTGTTTACATTGAAAAAGAAATTGCAAATAATATTAACTCAGTCGCAATAATAGATGAGTTTGCTTTTTTAAATAATCGCATGGTATAACTTCGTCAATATTGTTTTTCTTATTTACATTGTACTTTTATTATATTATTATTTACTTATGTAGTGTAATTTAATTATTTTTTTGTATATAACAAATTTTTTGTCAGATAAATTTAATTTTAAAAAAAATCTAACCCACCCAAAAAAATGTTTCTAACTTCGCCACTGCTTTTAATCAATTCACTTCACTCAAGTATTTGTTTGATCTCCCTGGGTAGAGCTTGGTTTCTAGTAAATACATTTTGCGCCTATAAAATATTCACTCAAGTTCCCAAAAAAAAAAATAATAATAATAATAATAAAATAAAGTAAAAAACTAATGTTTGGTAAGGAGGGTTTCTTATCCCGCCCTACCCATCTAATAAATTAATGATATTAAAAAGGCGAACTAAATCATTGTTTTATTAGTACGGTTACAATAATAATAATAATAGTAGTAGTAGTAGTAAAAAACAAGAAATCATGATAAAATTTTAAATATAATAATATAAGAACAGGGGAAGGAAACTTCAATTTTCTTTTCATCAATATATTGAACCTCTGAAGTCCGGCCAGCACGTACGCAAAGCCAAGGCTTTATCGTTCGATGCACGTAAAAGCTTCAATGGTAGTGGCAGCTGCCCATGGCCTAGACACGCAACGTATCCATTTAAAACCAATCCAATCTCCATCATGCATCTCTATATAAATCTCCGTCCCCACTCACAAGTCCCACCCGCAACATATTTTGGAAAATAACTCAGACAGAAAAAGAGGGGGCAAAAAAAAAAAATCAATGGAGGATTACTGCAGTAAGCTGCTCTTTTTTTTTTTTTTTAATTTTTCGTGTTGAGTAACAAGATAGCCAGCGCTTTACGTATGCATAGATTTAAAATCAATTACTTAATCTCTACGCAGCAATAGCCTGTCAAACTTTTTGAATCAGTACCATTTGCATGTTCTATTAAGAGAAACGCTTCGGATTCTTGCTAAATGGAATCAGCATTAATGCAGAGTAGATGAGCACTGGGTACTGTTGCTGAGATTTTTTTAAACTCATATATAAATACAGTAAAAATTTGCAATCACTAGTCAATCTTGGCCGTGACAGCATTATTACAAGTCAAAATTTTTGTGCGTGCGTTAGAGTTAGATTTACTCATTTATTGATAATGAGAAATCTACTATAACTAATCTATATCAGGTTTATTATGACACAACTCATATTTCTACTTATTTATTTATTTTATTACATATATATAATTAGATCTATTCATTTTTAGAATGAAAAATTTATTAGGACTACTCCATATCAAATCTACTATGACACATTCTAAATTTCTACTCACTTAATTATGGAGAGATATTTACTCCATCCACATTAATAAAGGAAAAATCTACTCCTACTCAATTATTTTTTTTTAAAAAATTAGTCCTAAAAATGTTAGGACTCAAATAGCAACATAATAATTACAGTTAGCTAATTAAGTCAACATTCACTAAAGGATAGGCGTTCTGTCCCAACTTTAGCTATCACGTTATGATCAAACTTAAAGAAGAAGAAGAATTCTCTATAAAGGCACCAAATCCTGAAATCGCAGCATAACCAGAATCAACAAAGATGGTTCTCACACTCACACACTTGCTATTGTTACTCATTGGGCTAATGGTTCTTCCCTCTCCTATCGCTGCAACCCGCAAGCAACCAATTCGTAGTTGCCAGTCTCACCAAGAATCCAAACCACAGAATTATAATGACAAAAATCCCAGTATTTACCTGAAACCAGCTATCGGATCAATATTTCCGGATTCCGGGAACCCACCAAAGACTTCCAGGGTAGGGAAGCCTCTCCCAGAGCACAAGACGCCAATTTACAAGCCTCCTCTTTTTTGCATCTGGATTGCAACTTGCATTTTGTTTTGGTTTTGTCAACTTTCGGGCTGTATTTATACGTTCCATGGGGAGTACTAAGGCTAATTATATCCCGTGTAACTTTCAATTTTTAAGCTATAGAACTACCCTCAATCCACCAAGGTTAGAGATTGAGAAGCTATTCCCACACAGAGCCCATCATCATATACATATCCATGCATAAAACTGTGTCTGAAGTATTTTAGAGTGTGTGTATATATATATATATATGGAGCCAGAAATAAGAGCTTCCACCCGACTAATATTAGATATGCTTTCTTGTGCATCTTATTTCACTTTTCACTAGTACTTGCTGTGCTCATCTCATTGCTTGTATCTGATTCAAGAATAAGACGTAGTTGAGTGCCAGCTGCAATGCTATCTACAATAATAAATATTCTCAAGTGTACATTTTGAGTCTCCATATGTTCCCAAGCTCAGAAATCTGTGTTTTTGCAACATATATAATTCCTTGACTGGCAAACTTGCATAACCACAGAGTCACATATGTTTTACTAATCGGATTTTGTTACTGGTACCTGTCGATTCTGATCAATAGACGCAACTGAAGAAATATGAACGACTTGTAGAAGAATAATAAGGAGACTGGTATTAGATGATCAACACAATTTAGACCACATGGAGCAAGCAGATTGAGCATCTAATGGTAAGGTAAGAATCTCTTGATAAATATCCATTCTCCCTTGACACACTAGTAGATCATGGGGCTTGGCAATCACAATGCGCCCCTTTCTGGTATTTAGAAAAATATTAAGAGTCTGCTCTATTTTATAATATTTGATGAAGTTTTCCATTAAGAGAAATTTAATATACGTAAATTCATTACTTTGGACATTCATTAACTATGTCGTCGTCTATCTAACTCTAATAAATTTCGATTAACATCAAATTTAATTTAATACGCAAGTTTCATCATGAAGGTTCAAAAAACCGTCAATAGTCCGGATACATGGTTAAAGAAGAATTCTAAATATAAAATTATACTTGATAGCTTCAATAAATCGAGATTTCCCCTTGTTTTTTGACTATGTATTCACGACTTAACTCGAGCATGTACTTGCTATTTGGCACTCCAATGCTCTTGTCAGTGTTTGTTTATAAACTTCTATTAAATTCATATTTTATTTTTCACTTTATGAAGTACGAAGAAAGCAGACTTGGCGGAAGATTTGATTTCAGATCTAGATTTGTGTTGTTTGTTCTTTTATTTCATTTCATGCTGTTGGATTAATTAACCATTTTGCCCGTATCTGAATTGTTAACACGTGATTTTTGTTGTAATCACTTGCTGTTTATTGATAATATTCTGGGTTAAATTAGTAATTTCTTTGAACTTAAACTGTCATGTGATTTTCATGTTGCCTTGTATCGCTATCTCTTAAACGTGAATCCGAGTAATAAAAAAATATTTTATTATTTTTTCCATACATGTGGCGCAGTGGAAGTGATCATTTTTTTGGCACTTATATATCAAAACTATGGCCAAAACTATATTAGGATGCTCTCATTGATCTTTTACTTTCCGAGGTAGAAAGAAGGAACAAATAAATGAAGTAGAAGAAGAGTTGATGGAAAAATGACACGGGAGTGTTTAAGAGACTTATCATGTTTGAATATTGATAAGTATCTACAAAATAAGTTCGGATTTTTCTTCTTAAAACATATTCAAGATTTAGTCAATAAAAGTAATAACTGTCAAGAATTATATACAAAGCCAAAAGTTTTGAATTTATTGGCATCAGTGAATCAAAATTTAATTAATAAACTTCATATCATTACAAATCTGCATTAGTTAGGAGTTTAATGAATTTTATAGTGATTGATTTAGAGATTTTACATTAAGATATGATTAGATGAGTGTTAGCTGCTCAGAATTTATTGTTGAAATTGACTTTGAAATTAAATTGTGTTTGCTTTGTTAATCTCCACCTCATTAAAGCTATGATCTTCAATTCAAATTTGATTTGAGTTCTAAAATGATAGAGACCTTATCCTAAGCTTGGAGCGATATTCAAAGTTTGTTTATATAAAGATAATATGTAGGAATTTTAAAATAATGTGTATAATTTTGAGAGTGTAATTTACAAGAGTATTCTTATTTAGTGTTACTTCTTTAAACTTTGTTTCTCTTAGCTGGAATTTCTTAGAATGGTGAATTAGGAAGCCTGTATCTTTTGTAGGACTCATTGTACGGTGAATTTCTCTGTCTTTGTAATCCTCTAGAGCGTTGAATTTTTACTTTTACCTTCTCTCTGTGTGATTGTTTTATTTAATAATAGTTTAAGTTTATATTTAGTCCAGTGTCAACCAAGAAAAACTTAGAAGACAAAAATTAAAGAAAAAAAGGAAAGAAAAGGAAGAAGAAGCTTTTGATTTACTTGTGTGCAGATTATGAAAAAAGAATGGGAAGAATTAAAAAAAAAAAACTGCAAGTTACAGAAAGAATAAATTTTAAAAAAATTCTGTGGACATTGATATTACTCAGTGAAAGAGTGACATGTTTTGATTTTAAAAAAATTAATGTGTGAATAATTAAAAAGAGTTTAATTGAGGAACTATTTTAGAATTCTCTAGAGTCTCTAAAATAAAAATTAATTTTTAAAATTATTAAATGGGTGCGTAGCAACAAGATATTCATAGTATTTTCTTTAGAGTGCAAATCTACAGTTTGTTTTCCTGTAGTTAAGAACACGAAATCGGAAAGAAGGCTGAATGATTAGCAATAAGGAACAGAGCAATCTGACTACCAGCTTTTCCATTTCACTCGTTGAATTTGAAAATAGTTAGTCATTGCGTACATGTATGCATGTTATTGTCGATTAAAATGGACACCAAGCATTTCAATGTGGAAGGACATGTGTTATACTCTTCTGTGGCATGATAGGGTTCTGCATGGAGATTGAGAATAAAAGCTCTCTTAACTCCTAAACTGATAAATATTGACATTATTTCAAAGCAGCTACTCTCAACTGTGAGAACATAACTATTGACAATAAAAGTTCTCTATCTCCTAAACTGATTAATATTGACATTATTTCAAAACAGCTACTCTCAACTGTGAGAAGATAACTCCCCGGGCCACAGGTTTCTTGCTCAGGGGGATATATAATAAATATGATGAATAGAGGACTGGAACATTCCATATGATTCACAAAATATGTGAAGTTAATTAAGATTACATATTAAAATGTAAGAATAACTTTTTAAATATTGTAAACTGATTTATTTCATTTGTTTAAGCTCAACTCCCTCTAAGCATCAGATAAGAACAAATAAGACTAACAGCAACAGAGGAAATTAAGCATTGCATATATAGTACCAAAATTTATTCAAATACATGACTATTTGTGATAATAACAGCTTTCTCAGGGCACGGAAATTGGACATCCCTTGGATTCCATACACCAAAAAATAAAAAGAAAAACTAAAACTGAAAAATTAAAAGCTCATCACATATCAATCGATCATAAATGACAAGTTCTTTGTACTCATCACCAGAACTGGCCTGTTCCATCACATCCTCAGCTAGCGTTCGCGATGCCGCCTTCATTCAAGAACACAGACAGTAAGTTCTTCGAAAACCCATTCAGCATTGCGACTCCCGTCTGTTTAGCCACCACTGGAGTGGAAGGCGAGTATCTTAGATTCCAAAACAGTCTCAGGACCTTATCATATCCACACTCCTTCTTTTGAGCCTTCTCCGTCTTCTCCTCAAACTTCCTTCTGTTCATATCTTCATCTTCATCTTTATCTTCAGACCAACCTTCTTGTTTATTTGCACGATCAAACTCCATATCACTGAAAACAAATAGCCTTTTTTATTACTTGGTCTTCATTCAACTTGCTCTCAACTGCAACTTGCAATATCCTGTCAAAAACTTTCTGGAAATCAATACTAATTCATGTGTCTTATAGAGTCAGTCTTGGACTTATCTCATTTCCTTGTATCAGATGAAGCTACGGATTCTCGCTAAATGTAATCAGTTTCCCTTTACATGGTTCCTCACTCAACTCTGAAACCAGAAAACCAAGTGCAACCGATAGCTCCATTGGTAACCCGTCCATACTCGTGGAAACATCAGAAGCCGCGAGACAATTTGTGAGTTTCCCCTTCTTTGACACATCCTCAACCATTCTTGACCATTGAAGCTCAGCCACTTCTGCACCACTCTCATTCTTAGCGCCCAATGACTTAATTATCTGATGCGGAAGCAACCCCCCCCCCGCGGGGAATATTTGCCTTCCCACTCTTCACTCTTTCAAGAATGTCTTTGAACATTTCCTTATCATGCTTCTCAAACAAAGGAGTTTTAGTTCTTCATTGCAACAGAAGCAACCCTATTGTACGGCAAAGAACTCCAATTTTTCGCACACATGTAAACCTCCGGCATTTGAAAACCGTACATAAGGAACTTGCTTTCTCAACCTATCCCTAACCCTCCTTCTCGCGATCCCTTCACATATCAAGGTTGTCTTATCGTATGAGGAATCAATAGAGGGACAACATTTCGCTGCAAGACTAATCTGCGAAAGATCCTCAGAGTTCAATGTCTGCATATTAGCTTTAAAAAAATTAACAAAAACATCACAAACAAAGTCATACAACTACGTATAACACGAATCAGAATTGTATTTCTCTAAACCTTTTCTTGCTTTAGCTCTCTCTCTTTCCTTTCTCAAAACCCTAGCCTCTTCCTTGCTAATCACGCTACACATCTTCTCATCTTTCTTTTCGACAACTTCTTCTTGTTGGTCCTCCTCCTCGGAATCATCAAATTTTCTTCCTCTATTGATCTTTCCTCTTGTTCTCTCTCTCCAACATCCTTCTCACTTACTAAGCCGTTCTCTCCGACCGGGTCCTTCCAAGATCCGATAAAGAATCTCCGTCAGGTCTTTCAAGTACCCGAAATCAGCAAAAGCACTTGAGTTGCCAAAGTTTTCTTCTGCTTCTTGTAAAGCGAAATAGCTGCCTAGTAGAAATTCTCTCTGTCGGATTTTCCAGTCCCTCTGACGCCACGTAAGTAGAAAGTAGTTTTAAGATTGTTGGGGTCGTGGGCCCAGGACACTTCTATCCGTTGAGTTAATTTATCGGACGGTGTGCCGGACACGACGTGGAAGAAAAAGTCTTGGCACGGATTACCGGATGAGAAATCCATAGGAGCTGAGTTTTCGGTTAGTCCCATTGGTGGGTCACTGGCAGCGTCCATGTCAGAAGTTTCGTGTTAAGAATTAAAGTTCTGAGTCATCAAGCTGAGCTGTCATAGTATTGTTGCTGATTAAAGCCATGTTGGAAAATTGTTTTGCATACAGTTGAGAGCTAATTAGTTTCCCTCCAAAAGTTTGTTACGAGTAAAAGAATATGAGCTCACGAATTTGTAACCTTGAGAAGATTCTACACACTGCTATAAATAGCATTGTATTCTCAAAATAGAAATAATAATGAACAATGCTTAGCTTTCCAATTTCTCTTGATCAATAAATTTTCTCTCTGCTTTTCTAAGTAACCAAACAAAATTTACAGAGCATATTATCTTTTAACTTGGTATCAGAGTTGAATCCAATGGCCTTAATATGTTCTAATCAACAATCTAGTAACACTACCATAATTTCTTTCACCTTTACGAATCCAATCAAGCTTGATCGCTCAAACTACATGATCTGGAAACAACAAGTACTTTCTTCAATTCATGGCAACAGTCTTAAAGGCTATATCGATGGATCAAGGCTCTGTCCTGATCAATTTCTTCTATCAGAATCTAGATCTGAAGGTTCTTCTTCCAGCATTGAAGGTCAAGAGAATCTAGAATATGCAGCTTGGAAACGTCAAGATTAGCTCATACTTAGCTGGATTATGTCATCTATGAGTGTTGATATTCTCAGTCTTGTGGTAAGCTCTAAGACTTCTTTTGAGTTGTGGAAAAATCTTGAAACACAATTCGGATCTGAATCTATGGCTAAGAAAGTTCATCTGAAAATACTTCTAAGTAATCTACGAAAAGGATCCTTAACCATGTCAGAATATTTTACAAAGCTTAAAACAGTTACAAATGGCCTTGCTCTAGCTGGTAGTCCTGTGAATGATTTGGATCGGATTACTCATCTTATTTGTGGTCTAGATCAGTCATATTATCTTGTAGTTGTCTATATTAAGGAAAATATGTTAACTATGGATCTTAGTGAAGCTTCTGGTATGCTTTTCACACATGAGACTAGACTTGAAAACAATAAGCTTCACAACAGTAAGGAAATTAAAAACTATGCAACTGATGTAGCTCAGGTTGAAAATTTTTCAAAGAAAGGTAATAATAATACTCAAAGTAACTAGAACAAGGCTAGGGGAAATAATTGGAACAATCCTGGTGGAAGAGGTAGCTTTGGTGGTAATGGAAGAGGTGGTTATCAAGAATCTAATCCACAAAGAGGAAATTGGAATAATAACTTCAGAGGTTTTGCTGGTAGATTTAATAATGGATTTCCTGGTGGCTTTAATAACAATTTTGGCAAAGTTGGTTTCAACTCAGGAGGTGCTAGAAAGAATTTTGGTCAAGGAATCGGTGTTACTTGTCAGATCTGTTTCAGGTTTAATCACACAACAGCTAAGTGTAGAGATAGGTTCAATAGGAATTTTGTTCCAAATTTTCCAACTCCAGCTCCAAATTACTTTTTCAATCAAAATCAAGGATCAAGAGCAGTTTTCATGACAACATCTGAAGGAGTTGCTGATCAAGGATGGTTTTTAGACAGTGGAGCAACTCATCACTTAACCAACACAGTTCAGAATTTGAGTCATGGTAAGATCTATTTTGGCTCAAATCTATTTTGGCTTAAATTTACTAACTATTGGTAATTGGTCAAGGCCTTCGAATCACTGACATAGGTTATACTCATCTTTTTCCCTCATTTGGCACTTGTTTACAGCTACAAAATATTTTCTGTGTTCCCCAAATTACTAATAATCTAGTTAGTATTTCCAAACTTCTTACTGATAATGATATTACCATTGAATTTTTCTCTAATGTTTGTTTTCTAAAGGACAAAATAAAGGGCACTATGCTGGCTCAGGCGATTGCTAAAGATGGACTGTACAAGCTACTATCACAAGAGGAATCTATTCATTCTTCTTTTGTGCAATTGTCTGAACCTAGTTCTATGATGTCAATCATTTCTTTCAATAATAATGTCACTTCTGTTCAAGCATCTAATATTAACTTCTGTTTAGAATCCAAATCTCTTGTAAGTTTTCAAACTTCAGGCTATGTGTCATATTGCATAATAGGCTTAGTCATCGAAGCAAACATGTCATACAAACCATTCTCAAGAATAATTGTTTACTGTCTGCTCATGTTGATAAATCAATTCATCACTTTTGTGATGCTTGTCGGCTTCGAAAACTACATCAGTTGCATTTTCAGTTATTGAAATCAAAACAAAATGTCCTTTAGAACTAGTTCACACAGACTTATGGGGACCAGCACCTGTTTTATCCATGGATGGTTATAAATATTATATCTTCTTTGTTGATGACTTCACTAGATATGATTGGATTTTTCCTTTGGTATTGAAGTATGATGCTTTTACTACATTCAAAAACTTTAAATGCCTAGTTGAAAAACAATTTAATCTTTCCATCAAAGCTTTACAGTCTGATATGAGAGGCAAATTTAAAGGTTTTCAGTCTTTTCTTAAACAACAAGGCATCCAAACTAAATTTAGTTATCCTCACACACATCACCAAAATGGTGTTGTTGAGAGAAACCATAGACACATAGTTGAAACCGGCTTAACCTTTCTTACTCAAGCCAAAATCCATTTTTTTTTTTTTTGTGGGAGGCTTTTTATATAGCCTCTTATCTCATCAACAGAATGCCAACCTTCATTCTCAACAACCTATCTCCTTATCAAAAATTTCATCACCAGTCACCAAATTATCAATTTCTCAGAGTATTTAGATATGCTTGTTACCCTTTTCTCAGGCCTTACAATCAACACAAGCTTGATTTTCACTCATAAAAATATTTCTTCTTAGGTTACAATCCTCTTCACAAAAAGTAAAAATGTTTAGCAAAATATGGTAAAATTTATGTTATAGCTCATGTCACTTTTAATGAGTCTGATTTTCCCTATTCTGAATTGTTTTCATTATTTTTACCTTCTTCTGAGTCTTTTCCAAATTACCCTCCATCAATCTGCATCTTAAATGACAGTGTTTTCATCAAACATCTACTGTTTCTCCTACCCCAGCAATATCACCTTTATCATTGTCTTAACATTTACCTCAACAGGCTTCTCATTCTCCTTCTCTTTCTTAAAACTTTAGTCCTTCTGATTTCTCATCTTCTCATTCTTTATTCAATTCCCTTATTATATCACAACCATCCTCTAAACCAACAATTCCAACTCATCCCATGATTACCGAGCTAAATCTAGTATTTTCAAACCAAAAACCTACCTTACAGCTACTAAAGACATTGAGCCAATAAGTGTTAAAGTTGTTTTAGCTTACACAAAATGGAAGGTAGCTATGCAAGATGAGTATAATGCTTTGCAGAGAAATGGTACTTGGACACTGGTTCCAGTTGAGACAACCACTAAACTTATTGGCAATAAGTGGGTTTTTTGAATTAAATACAACCCATATGGCATTATTTCAAAGTACAAAACTCGGCTGGTTGTAAAAGGGTTTCATCAAACTATGAAATAGATTTCTTTGAGACATTTAGTCATGTTGTTAAGCCATGCACTGTTTGAGTTGTTCTCAGCCTAGCAGTCATGAATCATTGGTCTATACGGCAATTAGATGTTCATGCTTTTCGCAATGGCTTGCTTTTTGAAGATATGTTCATGCCTCAGCTAGAAGGGCTTATAATTCTCAGTTTCTCAATCATGTATACAAGCTGAATAAAGCCCTTTATGGTCTTAAATAGTCCCCCAGGGCTTGGTATGACAGACTAAAAGGATCTCTAGTTCAGTGGGATTGCACTCTTCCAAGTCAGATCCTTCATTATTCTTCAAGCATGTTGGCTATAATATTTTAATCATTCTAGTCTATGTGGATGATATTCTGATAACAGGTTCTAGTGATGCTCAGATAACATAGATTATTAATCAGCTTGGTTCAGAATTTTCACTCAAAGACTTGGGGGATTTCAATTATTCCTTGGGGTGAAAGTGACTCCATCTACTTAAGGTCTACATCTATCTCATACTAAGTATGTTGGTGATATCTATAGGAAAGCTCACATGCTTGGCCGTAAGGATTGTAACACACCCATTAGTGTTGCTGATAAATTGCAAAAAGACAAAGGCCGTATGTTTGAATATCATTCTCTATATAGAAGCATTGTTGGCTTTCTACAATATTTAACACCGACCAGACCAGATATTGCATTTACAGTCAATAAGTTGAGTCAGTTTTGGGCTGCTCCAACTAATTTACACTGGCAAACCTGTAAAATAGTGTTGAGATATCTACAAAGCATAGCCCACTTTGGACTTCATTTCTTCAATTCAGGTTTCCTAACTTTAAAAGCTTATTCGAATGCAAACTGGGGTTCTGATCCATATGACACGAGATCTGTTGGGGGATATTTTGTTTATCTTGGTTCAAACCTTATGTCTTGGTCATTTAAGAAACATAATTTTATTTCTAGATCAACTGTTGAATCCGAGTATAGAGCTTTAACCTTGACCACATCGAAAAATATTGTGGATTACTTATCTATTGAAAGAACTCAAAGTGTCACTCAACAAGCCTGATATTCTTGATTGTGATAATAAAAGTGCAGAAGCCTTAGCAAACAATCTTAAATATCATTCCAGAACCAAGCATATAGAATTGGATTTACATTTTTTCAGGGAATACACTGCCAATAAGGAACTGATCATTGAGCATGTATCCAGTTCTAATCAGTTAGCTGAGGTGCTTACAAAACCTCTTAGTTTTGATCATTTTGCTTATATGAGAACTAAGCTCAATGTCTGTTCAAGACCTTGAGCTTACATGGGCATGTTAAGAATTAAAGTGCTGAGTTATCAAGCTGAGCTGTCATAGTATTGTTGCTGATTAAAACCACGCTGGAAAGTTGTTTTGCATACAATTGAGAGCTAATTAGTTTCCCTCCAAAAGTTTGTTACGAGTAACAGAATATGAGCTCACGAATTTGTAACCTTGAGAAGATTATAAAAACTACTATAAATAGAATTGTATTCTCAAAACAGAAATAATAATGAACAATGCTTAGCTTTCCAATTTCTCTCGATCAATAAATTTTCTCTCTGTTTTTCTAAGTAACCAAACAAAATTTACAGAGCATATTATCTTTTTACTTTTCGGACATCAAAGTGTCCTTGGCGGCGGGTTCTTTAAGATCGAGGTTCCCTGGTAGCATGATCTTCGGCTTACCGACAATAGCTGCTGGGCCCAAAAGAGTAGCAGCACAAGGCATTTTGAGAAAGTTTTAGAACTTGACAACTTTGAGATCGTATCTTCACCAAAATATTGATAAAAATGTCGTACATAAACGATATATCACAAATTCGATTTTGATTTTCTCGCCAAAATTTTAGCCTAGCGGATCGTTTAATTAGTTTCATGAATAACCCAATTTTAAATTGGCGAATATTTCATTTTCTTAGTATTTTTGTGGATTTGATCAAAATTAATATTCCTAATCTTTCATTGAACTCTTGTTGAATACTTGTGACCCCAAGATTAAAAATTTCGGTGTGCACTAATTATATTCGGTGGTGCTGATTCAATGTTATTATTCACAAAAGATTACAGCTCTGATAAAATATGTATTGTGTTAATCAAGTGTCATGACAATGAAAAACTACTTATAATTCAGAAACAAGAAACCTGTACAATATCCTTCGGCAACAATCTTTTCCCCCCAAAAAAAATAAAATAAAATAATCATAAAAAATGATAAAGAAAATGAAAGTTAATCCGATTTACCTTGTTAATTTTTTTTTAATAATGATAAATCGAGTTAATGTACATTTATTTCTGCAACGCTCTAACAATTTTTTTCTATCTAATTGTTATTGCTCAGAGATATTTTATATAATCGCAATGAAGTTCATCTTAAACGAAAAGTCAAAAAACAAAGGCTTAAAGCCTTAAAATAGTAAAAAAATCCTTCTCCTTTTGAATCAAACTTGCAACCCTGTTGAGCCCAGCCCATAATCAGAAAGCCCAACAACAACCCAACTAACCGTACACTCTCGCTATAATTTTGGGCGGGCTCATTATACATGCATCCATCTGCCTTCAAAGACAAGATTATTATCGAAAGCTAAGAATATATGATGATCATGACAATGTTTATTATTATTATTTTAATCTCTGTGTTTTTTCTCTCTTGCTGTCAAATAATTGAAGAGCTGCAAAATCGTGAGAAATGAAAATCTTTCTTAATTTCACCATCGAGAGATTTTCCTCACGTTAACGTTATTACAAACATCATTACTAGTTATAACCATGATTATATTGTATCTGACCATCAAATGCACTTATCAATTGTAGCTGAACATCACAAATCTCAATCACATCATACAGTACAACCACTGTATTATTCTCTGTTACAAAATTTGGGATGTGTCATGTGTGCAGTTGTATGAGAGATTTTTAACAGAGAATGCGACAACGATGCTGTATTATAGTCATTATCTTGCTTTCCGGTGCATTGATGAAAAAGTTAAAAAAAAGTTGCATGAAGTGGCATAATATTTACGTGGAGAGAGATTTTTATATGGGATGATTTTAATAAGACCATCCAATAAAAACAAATTATGTGTTTGAAATGGTTTTTTTTCTTTTTCTATTCTGATTATGTGTGCATCCGTGTGTCAAAATATTATTAATCAGATGTACGAATGACGTGTTTTTCCCAATGATATGTAGTTAGATTTTTTCTAAAACCAAACAGCTCTACAGATTTTAAGGGCCTGTAGCTTTCACCCTTCAATTTTATTAATTGGTTAAATCCATACGTTGTAGATTTGAAGGGGTACTAATCGACTCGTAAAGCATATCCTTTCTTAGAAAAGGAGGCCAAGTTCAGTTAACCGTAACATGGTGGAACGTCAAACGCCCTTCAACGTTAAATCATATGATTTTCACACAGTTAACACTTTATATCATCAGATCACAAGAAAAGAAACTTTGGTTACTTGAATTGACTAAATTATGCTTTGGAAAGTCAATATTATCTTTTGAATTCTGTATATTCTTCCTCAATATATAATAAAGTAATTTATAATTATAGTCACGTGACAAAATCATATGCTTCCACTTATGTTCTAGATAGATCACTCCATTTATATATTGTTAAATTTTTTCTTTGTTAGAAGCAAAGTTTTATTTAATGTTTGAACTAATCAAAGGTTTAGAAAAGTACATAATTTTTTTTATTTGTAATCGTGCGCAAAACAAAATATTTATCTTTTGGGACCACAATTTACCCATTAACTCAATGGGGTAAGTAGGTGTTAGTAATACACGATTACACGTATACCCATAAGAGAATTATCAAATAATTAATCGCTAGAATTTTTTTATTTAAATATATATTTAATCAGTTAATTACCAACACAATGTTGGATTGCATTTCCATATCTTCGAAAGGGCATGCCATGGCAGCATTTGATGGAAGGCAACGGGCAAGTAGACAACGTTGAATAATAATCTTTGAAAGTAGTTGAATAAACAAAACAAAGACCAAAATTGTTAAAATAAATATAGAAGAGAAAACAGTCATCATTGAATGGTCTAAATTTAAGTAAATTATGTGGTCAGGATATTGATATTAAATCACGCAATTCGGAACAGGTGGATATGAGTCTAATCATTAATTGGGTGACCAAAGGAGAACATTCTCATTAGTTGAAAGTTATAACTTGGGGCACAATGTCACCCACAATAAATTATTATTATTATGACGAAAGTAATACATCCCTAGCCCCTAATTTAATTCTTTTTAAATCATTTTCTGCTCTGTTCTTAGCAAAGAGCCAAATTGGAGAAGCGAAGTTAAACCATCTAACCGGGAATAGATTCACAAGCAGTGCTTTTGTCTTTTGTATATATATATATATATATATATATACCCCTGTTGTTTATGTAAAATAAGAAAATTAACGTTAAATACCCCTGTTGTTTATGTAAAATAAGAAAATTCAAAAGTTTTACAATTTTGACATGTAAGTCCATAATATTTTAAATTTTTTTAGACTATTGAAATAGGTTTTATTAAATGACTTATTCTTACATTTATTAATATATATTTATATTAATAATTAATTTATCAATTAATAAATAAATAAATTTAATATATAGCTAAACATTGTATATTATTTACTACCCATAATTGACGATAAATATATATGATTTTTTTTAATTTAACATAATGGCAACCAATTTCCTTTGACCCATGTGAGAAGGGTTAAGACATTATACCTTTTTTTTTCTCTAACACAAGATATTTTACTATTTCAAATAGATGAAATGGAGAAAATATGAAAATGAATTTAATTTCATATTATATATAATTAATGTTTTATTATTTCCTTGTAACATAATATTTATTTAACATACTATCAATTATTCGATTATGTAGAAAAATATATTAATTTACTAATAAATAAATAATAAAGTGTTAGTTTATCAATTCATAAAATTATTTTTGTTCCTTTGAATAAAGATTTTGTATTTTTGGTTGAGTTTTTGTCCTTAAATAAAAAGAAAAAATTTAATTGCACACTTAAATAAATTGACTTTTGTTATTCCACCCCAACATTTTAAATAGTCATTAGCACACATCCATACGGTTATGATATTTCATTACCTTAATTAAAGAAGGGTAAAAAAATAAATCTAAACAATACTCCCTTTTAAAATAATTTGAATATTTCTTTGTTAATTTTTTTAATTAAAAATAAGAGTAACAATTTTATTTTATTATTTTGTTTCCATATTGAAAATAATTTTAATTACCTTTTACTATTAATCATTTTAGGAAATTAAGTACAAAATAAGAATTTTTTATGTAAAACAATTAATTAGTTTTTCATATTATAAAATGTATAGTGATTTATAATAAAAATTAAATATGCATGTTTACCCTTGGATCTTCATATTTATATTGGATAATTATGTATTTACATATGGATGGCTAATAAATATAGCCATCTGGATTTCGTCATCCCTAATTGACAAGGATATGACCAATGAAATAATTCTACCAAACTATATATATATAAGTCGAATTAATGGCTAAGAGCTGGAAAACACCACCATGGCCATGACCAATTTTTTATTTTTTAGTTTTTTGGTAGTGAAATGGATTTCTCCCCCCACCCCCACCCCCCCCCCCCAATTCTAGCAAACTAAGCATTCTCTTCTCAATATATATTGCAATACAAAAAAAACAAAAAAAAAATCAAATTGACAAGTTTGTGATGTCGGAGTACTCTGTTCATATCTGTATCTTCAAAAGGTACTTCTAAAATAGATTGTGGCTTCCAGAAGCATTATTGAATTATTGTAATTGAAAATTTTTAGGTGCAGGACTAATGTGTGAAAATATAAAAATCTTTTAACTTTTTTGTTTTTTTAACAAATAAATGAACTCCACTATAATTGAATTAGAAAATGACAAAAAAGTGGGTTACGAAACCCATGGCAATGTAGTTTTGGCCATATATATATATATATAATCTGGTCTAAAATTTTGAACTTTATTAAAGTTTAAAAAAATTATTTGAAATCTTAAGTTAAATAATTTCTACAAATATATTTTAGTTTCACTCTCATAATTTTAAAAAGAATCAAATTTTTTAGTTTACTAAGGATAAGATTAAAAAAATGCCAACTAAGGCAATTAATTAAGGAGTTGTTGGTAATTATAATTATTATTTAAATTGTATAAGCTCATAACTTAATTTGGTTAGAAAAGAACCAAAAATACATGGAACAAGAGCTGCAACCAAGCAAAACGGTACTTAAATAAGTCCTAAGAATCCTCACGTGTAGGCACTTGTGAATATCTGTAAGCGGACAATCTCACCAGACGTAATTGTCGCAATTCAATATCATATGTTGGAGATTTGAGTTGATATTTTAAAATATTAATTTCTCACATTACTTAAATAAGAGAGCACAAGTTTATTTATATATAGAAATCCAATATAGCATGGTAATAAACGTATTATGAGGAGACTCACATGCATTAAACCAAGCTCAAGAAAGAAGCTCATTCTGGAAATCCATTCACCAGCGCCAATAACTCGCGCTTAAGGGGGGACACGTGTACTGCCTTAACTGTTTGTTGTTTCAAATTTCCACTCATGTTCATGGGGATGAGAGCCAATAACTCTCGCATGCCGGCCACTCATATTCACAGGGGTGAGCGCCAATAACCCATGCGCGGAGACGACTCATATTCACAGGGGTGAACGCCGATAACTCACGCTCCGGCAGCGACGGATTTAGAAGAATAATTTATCGAGGGTTAAATTAGATAAAAGTGATGATACAATCATAAATTTTTGTATAAATTTATCTTGTATAAACTGATATGACATTAATTTATTGGTTGAATGAAAATATAAAATAATATAAATAAATCATGTGGGCCAAGAGATATTTAATTCAATCAATGAATTAACGTCACATCAATTTATACAAAATAAGTTTGTACAAGAGTTTGTGGTTATATCATTAGTCATGAGATAATAGTAAAATATACAAATAAAATTTTGAATATATAAAATATTTGTTAATACATTTATAATTATTCTCTATGGAATTTCATATTTTAAAAATGTTATGCGATAGACTCGTCATCAATATTATTAAATTTATTATTTTCTATATAAACAACTAAACTATCATTTATTTCATCCAATTCCAAATATTATTCTTCATGAGTTTCATTACAGAAAACGTTATCTTTACTATTATTATAGAAAATGGAAGAATTAATCATATTTTAGGTGATGGGCTATTATTATTTTTAATTAAAATATAGATTTTTATAATTCTTAAAAATTAAAATTTAAATTTTATGGGGTTTATAATTTATAGTAACTATTTTAATAAATTTAATGATAACTAATTAAAAAATAAAAATATTTTTCTCCTTTATTTTTATAATTTTTTTTGGAGCTCCCACCGGTCGCATACTCCATCCGCCCATGCATCCATGGCCGCTCATATTCACTAGGCTGAGCTCCAAAAACTCACGCGCTAGGGGCGGGGGACACGTATATGGCCTTGACTGTTTGCTGTTTCAAGTTTCCGCTCATATTCACAAGGGAGAGCACCAATAACTCACACATAGGCGGGACCAACCCCACCCCCTCCACACGGGGTTGATACATTTGTGGGGATGTGTATGGTCTTGACTATTTGCTGTTTCAAATTTCCGCTCATATTATCGACATCATGTTCACCAGACAATTTTCAATATGTTGATTTGTCTCTCTAAAAATGTGAGAGCATCTAAAAGGAGACGAACAATTCCTCCATCGAAGATGAAGGGACGAACAACAACAGTAGTTGAATCACGAGCATCTAGAAGGAGACGAACAAGTCTCTCTATCGAAGATGAAGGGACGAACAACAACCAGTAGTTGAATCACTTTCAAGCCAGATGTGAGACCAATTGTTATCAGCAGCCACTTCCAAAACAGTGTGTAGTTAAACTTTGAAGAATCCCTGGATACACTGTAATTATTAATATGATATGATTTTTTTTGTTTTCGTTTGATTGGCAATTAATAAGAACTTTGATAAAATAAAGTCTAAATAAAAAAGAATCTGCATCCACTGATCCCAAGGTCCTTATTCTGTAACATATAGCATCACATTCATTTACAAGTTGCCTGGACAATACTAGTTTTGCATGACACTACCCTCTTGATTTAAATTACGAAAATATGATGGTGAAAGCTGGCTGTATGAAACTAATGAAAAGACAATCCATAGAAACCTTGCACAGTTTGTTTATTTATTTATTTATTTATGTTTTTAAAACAAGCAGAATTTTCATTTAATCAAACACAACAGTACATAAAAATAACAACATATTTTCAAATCTCAAAACATACATCATAACCAGTTTACAATTATTCTAGTACAATAAACAATTGACCGAACCGGGGATGATGAGAGTGCACTAATGCATTGAAGATACCTTGTCTCAATATTTAGATGGCCCCATATTGGCAAATGATGTGCACCTTACCGATACAAGGTGGCATCCGATATATATCGGATAGTGGGCATCTTGTTTGATAATGATAGCAACTTAAATTAACAGTTGAGCCCCCACAAAGTGTATTACAATGGCCAATTTTTTCATATAGATTTAACTTCATATTAAATAAAAGAAACTAGATACACGAATCACCCCGAATTGCTTTCAAAAAATGGAAGCTTGTACAGGCATAAACCGTCTTTGGTTTACATATTGAAAAAGAAGATAACGACAATAACTAAATTAAAAAAAAAAAAAGGGCAAGAAGATTAAGATAAGGCCAGAAAGTTACAAGTAGTTGACTTATTATCTAATTCACCAATTAGCGAGGTCTTGCTGTAGTAGTAGTAGTACTTTCAGATGAACTTAGCAGCTCTTCCAAGTAATCTGCTCCTAAATCTTCCAACACCACAAAATTTTCAATCCTCAAATTATCTCTCTCTTTATGCTTCTTATTATTAGTCACCATTTTTCTTCTCATAGAATGTTTCCTCTTGAGTGCAACCACAGGTGAGCATCCCTCCTCGGTGTTACACTTCATGTCTTTAAGTGATTCTTGAACCCTTTCAACAGGAAAATTGAGTATAGCTGAAGAGCCCCTCATTGAGAAAGCAGCTTGATCGTAAGCCAAAGCAGCTGCTTCAGCACTATCGAATGTCCCTAGCCAAACCCTAATCCCATGCCTAGTTGAATCCCTTATTTCTGCTGCAAATTTCCCCCACGGCCGCCGTCGAACGCCTCTATATGACTTTTCCTTGGTGGGGTTTTCCTCTGTTGTTGAACTCACCTCTTCTTCTTTAATTCTCTTGGAGCTTACTAGTGCTTCTGATGTTGCTTCCGGTGTGGCTTCTGCTATTAGTCCATACAGAAGCATTTCTTCTGAGTCATTTTCATTGAATGGAAGATAATTGTTATAAAAAGGGAAAGACTCCGGTGAGCCGAAAGAGGATTCCGATGAGGAAATTGAATTTGGAGAGTGGAAGAACAAGGAATCCATTAGGATTTGATGAGACTGTGTGTTGAGGTTCTGAGACTCTGTTTTTCACTCTGTTTTTTCCCTAGTTGTGTTGCGTAGTTCAGTGCATACAATTTGAGGCTTTGTAACCTTTTATATAGTGACCAGTGGAAGAGGATTTTTACGTAAATTAAATAAAAAAATAAAAAAGAATATTAGGGTTAAAATTTGGAAGGATGAAAGAAAGTGCGAAAGAGGATATGGTGGCATTATTTTATTAATGATACTGATTTATTAAAAGAATTTATATAAATATTTTTGTTTTATTGAGGTTTTGAGATAAGTGGGTTAAATGCACACATGCGTCAATTCCGGGATGGCGGCCAGGTCAGCAGAGCATTCTCAGATGACGTCAGCTTAAGATTTTAGTTTTGTCGTGTTAGAGCTGCCATGAATCCTGTCCATTTGTTGTCCACGTGGACAATTTCATTTTTATCTCGTGACAAGTCAGCTTCTGAGTTCTGACGGTTAAACTGTATGTAAATTTGTTCATATAAATTTTTATCTTATTATTCAGCACTCAAATCCTATCCTTCTGTTGATTTACTTATGTAAATTTGTTCATATAAATTTTTATTTTATTATTAAATATAAAAACGGGAGAAATTCTTTTATACATTATGAGATATAATATTATCTATGTGTCAATCCAATAATATATTGTCGGGCGTGAATCCATAATTTCATGTTAAAAGTAATAAAGAAATGAGTAGTTACCTTAAAATAAAATCCACATATATATAACTATTTTATATTTGTATTACCTTCACCTTGGATTGCAAAAAGAATAGGTGATTTTATTTTATTTTTGTTATGTTTTAGTTTCTTTCCACCAAAAAATCCACCGTACATAGAAAAATTAGTATTTAACATAAAAATCAATTTTTTTTTTTGTATTATACATTCATTTGACATGTATCTCCAATGTAATGTAGCTTTTGTTTCAATCAAAATTAAGAAGTGAAATGGAAAGCAATAGAACGAAAATTCTTTTGGAAAAAAAAGTCTATACGACAAGTTCACTAAAATTTTAAAACAAATTAGGGTAATGTTGGTATACAATATTTTTTGTTTTATCTGCCGCCTTCTCCAAATATGAAACAAAACAATATTTGGTATTCGATAGTATTGTAAGTAGACCAGCCTAAACTTATACTGTAATGTTCGATAATGGATATTTTTTGTGCCTACTGATGTAGCATAATAGTTTAAGTATCAATAGAGGCACAAGCAGTCTTAATGAAAATTTAGACAATAATGTATAGACTAGCCTATATAACCTCTTCAAGGGTAAATTTATACAGTAATGCTAAAGATACAAACTTTTTGTATTAATTGATGTGGCAAAATATTATGAGTACTAAAGGCATAAATTGTTTGTATAAATTGATGTAGTATAATATTATCTGTTAAATAAAAATATCATATGACCAACGTATTTATTTTGATTATTTTATATTTTTGTTCGACCAAATGTTATTCCATATCAATTTATATAAACAGTCTGTGGCTTTATGTTATTTTAAGTTGTAATATGTAGTATAAAATACTTGTTAGCATAATATGTGGATTTGAAAGTAAAACATTTTTACTTCTGGTTATTTGTTTTGTTTTTATGGAAACATAAACCATCAAAGGACAAAAAAAATAAAAAAATCATTTCCATGCAGAATTAATTTTCCTTATTTTTTTCGTTAATTATTATTTCATTGTAAAGTAAACCCTTTCAGGAATTTTAAACTCAAGACTAGAAATATGAACAGTAATTGTTTTAGATTTGGCATTTCGAGCGTTTTCAACGAGCTTGCGATTATATTCAAGATCTAATTCTGTGTCTACGCGGGATATACTTTACTCTGATTAACGATATAAGTTTGAAAAAAAAAATCAGTTATTTTCTAAGTTCTAACGAATGATAAACAAAGTCAATGAACTCATCATTGCACATAGAACTTGCATTAATTCAATTATTACCTAACTTCATAAATCAATTACTTTATCTTTCTATAGTACGGGTATATTTCAATATTAGCCAAACTAAAGTAAATTTTTCAATAATTAAACGTCTTGAATTGAGCTTAAAAGTCTTTGATTAAATGAATAACATAACATTCATCCAAATATTTATTTCTGTGTTGCCAAGGAAGAACTTCGACTAGATCGGCTATGATAAAATCATTGTCTCTTGTAACTATATATACAACAACGTTTCAATTCAGTTTGAATATGTTTATCAATAATAATAATATTCATAATAACAAGTTTAATTGAGTATGTTTACATTAAATTCATCTGTTTGTCCACTACTAAATTTCAAATTACTTTACTTCACATTAATCGTTTGCATCATTACTAATTTATTTTCTTTTGTTATAGAATGGAAGATAATGAAAACCAAAACACATATCATTTAGATCTAGAAAATTAAAACCAATGCACGCGTAAGTGGGTGGTATTTTTTTTTTTATTTTTCTCATCCTAATTTCTTTTTACTTGTATATTTTCTAAGGGCTCCAATCTCCCAACGTTTGTAGGAGTTTTTTTTTTAATTTATTTCTCATAGTGGACTTCAATGTTATATTTTAGGATTTGATTATTAATATAACCTGTGTTAACAATATTCTAAATGAGTGACAAGTAAATATCACATCATTTGTGATAAAAACTTTATATTCTAACTTTATAGGTAAATCATTACACAATATTTTGTCCATTTTAATAAAGATTGATGGGCAAAATCGAGTTATAGTCTACACTAGTTTTTTTTTTTAATTACACCAGTTTTTTTTCTTATGTTATAAGTTAATGGCAATTTAATTCCTTCGTCACTCAAATGATCGGATTTAAATCTCAAATCTCTTAATTTCGCTCAAAATATTTTACCAGTTGAACTAGATTTCACCCTCGACCCCGCTCCCTACAATTAAGCATGTTACATGCATATAAATAATGATGATGATGATGATATGTGATAATAATTTTTAAAAACCGTTACATGCATATTACATTTTTCTTCTTTACGTGTTTCCCCCTTGATGGCATAAAATCGAGTTCCATGCGAAACGAGTTCGCAATGATCATACATTGCTGCCGAAACAAACGCAACAAATGATGATGTGACTAGTCATACGGGTCTTGGGCAATTATTTAAAAATATAAATATATATTTATGGTGATAAATTATATCGAATCAATCCATCATTATCTTAATTTCTACACATGGAGCCAAGCTCCAACATCACTGTTTTGAATGTTTGATTCTTTGAATTACTGCTTGCTCGTCCAGATACAGGTCCCCTTGAACCCCAAAAGAAAATTGAAAACTAAAGTCTCCAAATAGTGGAGGCATGGATCTCTAAAAAACGTTAAATTGAAAGTCCTCCAAAAAAAATGGACACTATTTTGTTTTTTAATACTTTTTTTTTAGTGTGTGTCAATTCATGTTTAACTATCTTCTTTATTTATTAGATTATTTTATTCACTTGAAGTTTCTGGGAAACTCCTTTTTGGGATAATTTCACAAATTAACCAATTAATTTGCTGAATTTTCCCACTTATTGCCGATGAAGATTTTTTTCATTAAAGGAATTTTTGTTGCCAGATATCTGGCTAGGGAACACATCAGCGTATTAAAAAATTATTACCGCTGTTAGCGCTGTGTGCTTTTGACAAAATCAACTTTGACAAGTAAATTTGACCGATATATCTCTTATCTTCATTTTTATAATGCGGATATTTTTAAGCCGTACATTATTATTTTGCAATAAAATAAAATAAAGGGTTATTTTCACCTAACCCCCAAATCTTTTAACATTTTCCACAGTGCGCCCAAACTTTTCAACATTTTCCACCACGCACCTAATTCCGTTACTTTGACTGTTATTTTTAACGGAGCTGTTTGAAAGTTAACGAAATGTCTGAAATACCCCTTATCTTGAATTAGAAAAGAATTAAATGAGATAAAATGTTAATCTAATAATTAATATTTACATTAAAAATTCTTAATTAAAGGTAATTAATAATAATTCCATCAATTAACTTATCAAATAAATTTAATTTATCATCATCAAATAATATTTAGGGCATGAACTTCCAAATTTGCCCTTTGACTGTTAGAATAAATGGTCAAATTAACGGATTTAGGTATGAATTGGGCATTGTTGAAACATTTAGGTACGCGATGAAATATGTTAAAACATTTGGGGGCAGGGTGGAATTAACCCTAAAATAAATTAAAAATTTTTGAGAATCTCTTCAGTTATAGGCTCCCAGTGTGCTTCAAAAGAAAAAAAAATCAACTTATAAAAATAAAAATATTGTAAAAAATATGTGGTTACAAATTTCAAATTACAACAGCCAATCTTTTTATAAACTTGAAAATTAAATTAGTTGTGTATAGAGGAAAACATCGATAAATTGATAGTTGTAGGGACTAAGAAAAATTTATTAATTAATTGAATTATAAATTAGCATTTTAGTCTTGAGTCTGAATTGTGCGAAGCATATTATTTAACTAAGATTTTAATTTATCGAACTATTAATTTATGTAGAGGAAATTTCATGGAATTTCGCTACAGTTGTATGAAAACCTGCCAACCAACGAAAGGACCATTACCATAAGCATTCCCCAATTAAATCTTGATTAGCCCGTGTTAATCAAGAAATTATCAATCATAAATATCTAATTAAATTAATCTATCCTGATTTCCCTTTAATCTCACACGAGATTGGACAGGGAAACCCTGCTTGAGTGAAATTGAATGTGGTCCATGAACACTTATGATTGCTTCGTACTTTTATTACTAAAGAGAAGTAAAGCTGAATTGAGGATGAACAAATGGAGATTGGAATGGCCAATCGATCGCTATAATAAAATTGACTAAAGTGTTAGGCGAGGGGTGATGCCAACAGATTCATGGTATATAGCCTATTTCATGATTATTCACATGAAACTTGAGATAATGAGACAAGGTCCCACGACCCGTGCCCTTTCCACCAAACCTAGACTCATTGGGCCAAGTTATTTCAAGCTATCAGGTTTAATTTTCAATTTATTCTACGTTGTTACTCTACATACATGCATGCATAGATACATACATACATATATACATGCATATATATTCACTATTTTCGATAATGATTACTATTCTTATTCTACAAATCTTGCGTTCTTGATGGTCCAATTTTGCACAACTTAGTTGTCACGATGCAGCACAAAAAAGAGTCGATTGGATATGAGTTTTGAGAAGACAAATACGATTTCGAATTGAACTAAAAACTTGTCGCAATAAATGTAAAAGCAACTCCAAGTTGCAATTTCTTTAATGAATAATAAGTTCAGAAATTCAAGTTTAAGATAAAGCGAGGAATTTTAAAGCTCGGTAGGCGGCAGCGGTTCTAAACTCACAATAGAGTGAAAAATAATAATTACATTGTTGTAGTGAGAAATTGAAACACAATGGAACGAAAAATTTCAAGCCCAGGCTAATACACAAGCAAGAACGAACAAGTCAAGAAATCATAATTACTTGCATTAAGATGACATTTATTTACGGCCACATTGAGGGCAAAATTTTAGCCGTGATGGCTGTGACATAAAATTCAAGCCCAAAATCGGGTGAGTAAATGAAGTGATAATTCTTAACCTGCATAGGAGTGACAAATTGAAGAAGATGATGGGACAAGAAATAATAAATTCAAACGAAGTTAAACAAAGAAAACTCTATCTCACCATAGGCATGCGTATAATGATTATTAGAGACTTTTTAAGACTCAATTAAGAGACCACGTCAATTGAATTGTAAGAGCATGATCAGTGGAATGCTGTGCATTTTGATGTAATTTAGTTGCAGATACATTAGTTCAAATACATATTCTTTTTTTCCTCTTATATTTGGTAGTAATATGTAATTCTTGCATTTTTTGCTCCTTTTATATTTGGTGGGATGTTTCCATGGATTGACCCAACTAAGGCTTACTTTTTTATTCAGGCAAAAGTTTATTTAGTTCCCAGATTTTAAGATTAGTGTCTATTTAGTTCCTGTATTTTAAAAAATGCCTCAAAACATCCCTGCCGTTAAAGTATTGATACATCTATTGTTATTTTTTTATTTCTTTTGACTTACTTTTACAATAGTACCCTTTTATAATAATTTTTTGTTTGGACATTAATAAAAAATAATTAAATTACCAATTTAACCTTAAAAAATAAAAAAATTTATATTAATTTTTAATTGTCAAAAATTGTATGCAAACTATCAAGTGTCCAAATGGTGCTTGCAAAAAAATTAATATAATTTTTTTTTATTTTGTAGGGTTAAATTAGTAATTTAATTATTTTCTTTTTATTAATGTCCAAACAAAAAAATTATTATAAAAGGGTAATATTGTAAAAGTAAGTCAAAATAAATAAAAAGTAATAGTAGGGGTATCAATACTTTAACAGCGTAGATGTTTCGAGTTATTTTAAAAAATACGGGGACTAAATGAACACTAATCTTAAAATATAGGGACTAAATGAGATTTTAACCATTTTTATTCCTCTTACAATTTTCAACTTCTTTAGGGCTATTATTATTTTTAAAAAAAAAATTGTTCTAAATCTCTTATGAAAGAATTAAATAAAAAGAATTTGGATACATTTTATATATAACAAAATACTGATAGTTTGATAGTAAGAGTGTTATTTAGTGATTCTAGAGACTTGTTTCAAATCACAATAGTTAGATAATTTTTTTTTAGACATTTGTTATTATTTTTAAAAATTTAAAAGAAAATAATAGAAATTGAGTATTTGAATATATTCAAGTGAACAGTAAAAAAAATTAAGTATCATAAATTAAATTAAAATTTTTAGAACTAAATCCCTCTTAATTTAAGTATCTGAATTGACCATTGGTGTGCGCCTTACATTTTTATATTAAAAGTTCGCACGAAGACTCTTGATGTCTCCTCAAGTATCATTTTCCATGACTAATTTATAATCTTATTTCTTCCTCTTCTTCTTCTTTTTTTTTTTAAATTAATAAAATTTCGCGGCAGTCATATAAAAAATTTTAAAAGACTACTTAATTACGATGTCAAATGTCACCGCCTTTCTTATCTTTTTCAAATGAATTAATAAATTATATATGCCATTGCCAGCTTGTAGACCTATCCTTGTTTCACTAGTACTCTAGTCTGTAGAGGCTAACGCTTTCTTACTTTAAATATTCTTAGTAACTGTGGGAGTAGAATTTCTCTTAATTTAAGAATTGATGAGCTAATACCATACACCTGCTGGTCTTAAAAAAAATTAAATATAGGTACGAGATAAATTTACAAATTCACCTTTTAAAATCGAGTTTTTTTTTTTTTTTTTTTATGATTCGACCCCAGTAAGTTTAATATTTTAACAGTGTAAGCTAATAATTAAATACATTTTTTTAACTCCTTAGAGAGTAGTTTTATAAAACTTTGACCCCTTAAAATATTAATCCGAGTTCCGTCCCCAGACTTCTCTATTTCTTATAGGAGCAAATTTTCAAACTCAGTTTTATTTAGATGGACTATACTCGACAAGAAGTAAATTCAAAAAATTGTACGTTTTAGTAACATTTGAAATTTCGGTGGGCCAACGACTCTTTTAATTATCAACGTAAGTACACCAAAACCTCGTCATAATCCATTGTTAACATGAAACTAGAATAAAAAATTAAAAAGAAAATGATGGGTGCTGATTAAAAATTGAATCGAGAGCAAAAGAACAAGCAGAAAGTTACTCCAGCTGAATTTTTATATCACCAAGGGAACTAACTTAACTGTATTTGGGATGTAATCGATACATGAATCTGCGTTACTGGTTAATTACTCAAGTCAATTGAAGCTAATCAAATCATTTGATTTTAAGAGTTTTTTTTTATGTGATAAAGTTATCTTTTATGGGATGCTACTTGACGTTCCAAAATTGTAAATGAAAAGGGTATCATATCCAATGCACTCGGACAATGAAATAATGGTTAAAGGCCTATCTGGGTCCCCATCCATCATTCAGTCCTGAGAAAGAACCTTTCCCCTTTCACATTAAAAACATGTTTACATATTGGCATGCATTTCGTACGCTTTAAATAGATTTTATTCCATCATTTTTTTTTCCTTGTAAATATTTTCTATATATTATGGAGAAATCTGCCATGGCATACTCAAATGTGCCAGCAATAATATCGAGAATTTTCTTTTTTATTCAAAATATCTCATTTATAATCATGACATTTTATATTGAATTTTTTGTGTTTGATCATTTCATAAGAGAAATTTATTATGCATATTATATTCATAAACTCCACTAATCTATTCGAATATAATTATGATACGATACCACAATTACACCGTAACTTGATCCCATTTCATAACGCTCATCTTACAAATATGTCTTTAATTATTAATAACCTGTTTTGTCACCTTGGAATCATTGTACCTTGAACTACATCGAATTTAGCACTCATAGCTCCCTACAGCTTCTTGTGTGCGCTGGCTTTTTCACAATCAAAGTTGTCATTCAAGAAAATGATAACTCCGTATTATAATATAAAGAATCATAAAATGCTGCAGCAATCACCATATATGTTGATTGATACCTCGTGCACGTGTACTATGATTTCAAGCAAGGAGTGGAAATATTGGACTAAACTAAAATCATTTCATACAATTTTACTTAATTTTAAACCGCAGTGTTCTATTAATCTCCATAGTTTGAGTTCAATTATCCAGTTTATTTCAGCAATATCAAACATTACTCAAAATATTCATGTCGTATCTTTATTTTTATTTAAATTTACTTAAAAATTATTAATTTTCTTTTTTCATCTATTGCATGCAAAGATTTGTTTGAATTCTACCTTACATTAGATAAAAATATTATTTACGGTTAACGTTTCTTCTACAACCTCTTTTTAAATTGAGAAGAATATCTCACGTCAATTGAGAATAGTTCATATAAATTGAGGAGATAAGGTTGATACAACCTTAAACTCTTAAGTTAATTTTTTAGTATAAAGTAGACTTATAGACTTCTAAATATTAAATTAATTGATATAATAATTAATCATTATAATGTTCCATATTTTAAGTAATCTAAATCTTATTGATATTTCACCAAAAGTAACATTTCAGGAGTAATAATATATCATCAGGATTTTGATTAAAAAAATTTGTTCACCAAAGTATCTTACTTTTTTCCCCCATCACGACTATTGTGTTTAAATCTAAATATTCTTTTAAGACATTTATGTATTTTATAAGTTGGTATTGGACCTGCTCACTTCGCGTATATATAAGGTACAGTCCTTAATAAAATAAAGAGATTGGCCCACAAGGGTCCACTTGCAGTTATCTATTCGCTGTGGCTGTATCTTACATAAGCTGTAAGGTAGCCAAACCCATATATATATATCTGACAATTTAGCCCAATGGAGTATTCTTAAGCAACTAAAGACTATTGATATTTTTTCAATTCTTTTTTTCTATCATCCGTTAACAAGAAAAAAAAAAGAAATTGTCATACAATAGCTCTAAGTGTTCAACTATGGTAGCTTGGTACCATAGCCTATAACTAGGACACTGATAGATAATTAGGAAATTAACAAAAATCATCTAATTTTAATTATGGTGTGAGGCTGTGAAGTACAATATCTTAATATTATGTTACAGTGTAGCTCCTACGAATATATTATAAATCTTTGATCAAATTATAAAGATAATTAGACTAGAAAAGGACGACGATACTCCTTTAATTTGATAAAAATTGTAATAAAGACCCCATTACTTTTAAAATTGGTTACACAAACTTTTTTTTAAAAGATGTACAGCCTCATTTTATATTAGAAATTGGTCGTATAAATTAGGAAAAAAAATACCTACATTCCCAAATGTTGGAAAAATGGTTACAAACACCCTCAAGTTTTCAACAAAGGACACAAAAACCTTCTTTTGACCATAACACACTTAGACTTTATAAACCCCAAAATATTTGACACCAAAATTTTATAATAAATAAAAATATAGCATTAAAATCATTTCATACAATTTTGAATATTTTAAAACAGCAGTTAAATGTTCTATTAGTCTCTATAGTTTGAGTTCAATTATCCAGTTTATTTATGTAATTTCAAATATTACTCAAAATACCTTGTTATACATTTATTTTTATTTAAATCTACTTTAAATTTATCAATTTTTTTCGCATCTGTTGCATGTAAAGATTTGTTTGAATTGTACGTTAGATTAGATAGAAATGCTATTTTATCAATGAAATGTCATCTAATAGGGGTGTTTTAGGTAATTTCAAAAAATTTAAAGACTGATTACAAGATAATCGACTCAAATTGTAAGGACCAATGAATACTTACCCTTAAAACAACTATTGTGATTAACTTTGTAGTTAACTTTCTTCTACAACATCTTTTCAAGTTGAGAAGAATATCTCACATTAATTGAGAATAGTTCCTATAAAGTGAGACGATAAATTTGATACAACCTTAATCTCTTAAGTTAATTTTTTAATATAAATTGGACTTATAGATTCTAAATATTAAATTAATTGATATAATAATTAATCGTTGTAATGTTCCATATTTTAAGTAATCTAAATCTTAATGATATTTCACCAAAAGTAACATTCCAGGAGTAAATTTAAATAATTTTGATTAAAAAATTTTTGTTGACGAAACTATCTCCCTTTTTTTTTAACCCATCACGACGTTTGTGTCTATATTTAAATATTCTTTTAAGACATTATGTACTTTATAAGTTGGTGTTGGACCTGCTCACGTCGAAATCTTTTGGGTCGAGGTTCATTAATATATGTAGCTGACAAATTGAGCCCAATAGAGCACTCTTACGCAACTAAAGACTATTGGTCGATAGAGTCACTCTTCTCTCAGCTCACCCATTTTGTGGACTGGAAATATTTTTCTTTTTCCAATTCTTTTTTCTACCAATCCGCTAAAAGGATCCCCCAAAAAAGAAAAAAGAAAAAAAGGAAATAGTCATACAATAGCTCCAAGTGTCCAAGTGTCAAACTACGCCAGCTTGATAATGGTATCATACTAGAGCTAAGACACTCTTAGATAATTAGGAAATTAACAAAAGGTTTATATTAAGTTACATTTTTATGTAACTTACAATATCACAAAACATGCAAAAGATTGTAATATTCATGTTGGGTCTACATGAATCTTACAAAGAGTGTAAGTTACATGAACTTAACATGATTCTTAACAAAAATCAATTAAGTCTAATTATTTACCGGTATTACGTTGTGAAGCATAATATCCTAACATTATATCACAGTCTAGCTTTGATCAAACTAGAATCTTTGATCAAACTATAAAGATAATTAGACTGGAAAGGGACACCAATACTCATTTAATTTGATAAAAATTTACATCAAAGACCCCATTATTTTTAGAATTGGTCACACAAATCCTTTTTTAAGATAGACAACCTCATTTTATATTAAAAATTGATCATATAAATTAGGGAAAAGGACATTACACCCCCAACGTTTGAGAAAATGTCACAAAGACTCTCGAGTTTTCAATAAAAGGACACCAACACCCCCTTTTGACCATAATACACTTAAACTTTACTAACCCAAAAAATTTGACACCAAAATTTTATAACAAATAGAAATATAGCATTAAAATAAATGTAATAATATATATCTTTAAATAATCTATTTTTTAATTTTTTATATTTTACAATCTATTAGACATATTTTATTATATTAAACTAATTTTTAATAATAAATATAAACATAATATTAAAAGAGATTAATTAAAGTTAAAAATTATTTTGAATATTATTTAAAAATTATTTTAATATTATTAATAGGGAGATATTTTGTTAATTGTCAAATCTATTTAACTCAAATATCTATTTAAAATCTTTATAACAAGTACAAATATATTATTAAAATAAATATAATAATTTTAATTTTAAATTTATTCTAAATGTTAAAAATAATTTCATATTACTAGTGTATTGAATAGATTATATTATTTATATTATATTTGTAGTAATTAAAAAATTTTAAAATCAATGTTCTAATTATTATATTCAAAGAATAATATGGTAAAACAAGGGTCTTGATGTTCTTTTTTAAAAACTTAAGAGTATTTGTGACTATTTTCTCAAACTTTAGCGTGTTGGTGTCTTTTTTCCTATAAATTAGTTTGGGAATATAACTCGTTTTATGTTCAGAAATAATTACGAACTCATACAGACTCCCAATATTTGTCCATCAAGAAAGTGTATATATCTCGAAATAAGTTTATGTGATTATTTCTAAAAACATAAGGTTATGTTTGGGAGTTATGATTAAGTGTGGGATTAGAGTAGCTTTGGGATTAAATATTCTATCCCGTGTTTGGCAATTTTACTTGGATTAGATTAGGAAGGACTAAATTTAAATTTAGTCCTTAAATCATGGGATTGACAATCCCAATTTATAAGTGGGTTTAGATGAGATTAGAATAAGAGAAAATATTTATTCATTTGCAATATTTCTTTCTTATATAACACCATTTTTTATTTGTCACTTAAAATTTAATTAATTAATTAATTATTTTATTCATGATTTACTTGACATTTATTTTTTATTTTACTTTTATAGTCTAATTAAATTGGTACTTTTACTGCAATAAAATTAGCTATTAAATAATTTATTACAATAATTGATTGTATTAAATTTAATAATCAGTAATTTAATATTAAAAATAATCATAAAAATTAATAAAAAAATATTTGCTAACTTTTTGATAAAATAAAAAAATAAAAAATATCTTTATATAAATTAATTAATTAAATAGTTTTATTAATTTATATTTGTTTATTATAATTATGAATATCCAATAACTAATTTACTATATACTTAATGTTTTTATTAATTACCTTTAAATTAATTTTAATTATTATTTTAAAATATTCATAAATATTTTTTATATTTAAATATGATTTAACATTGTTTAATATAATATTCTACTAAACATGGTATAGTATTGTATAATCTAATTTAATTCAATCTAACTTAATTCAGTTTAATAATAATATTAAGTTAAATTTAATCTTCCGTGTCAAACGCAGAGTATTGGATTACGTTGATTATTTCACTAAATTGAGAAGGGTTGGTGTCCTATCCCCTTACTAGAATATATTCGTTGATGGGTCAAATGGAGTAAAAGATTAAAAAAATGCTACCTATATTCAAAAAGTAGGATAGGCTCAGTATTATACGTTTATTATATAAAATGGGGGTGGGGCACTAAAAGTGAAATTTGAGTTTTTGTTTTTGATTAGGGATTACCTGGTAAAAGCAAGGTGGTCTAGATACAAAGTTTGAGCATAAACAAGTTCAATATTATATTCCTTCTGGGCAAATCGCTGTACTTGCCATGAAAATTCTTGACTCTGGTCTTCAATCTTCATCTTCTAGGACATTCCAAGCAAAATTGTTATTTTCTTTGATTTTTAAAATTTTAATTTGCCCAATTCTTTACTTTTTTACACAGATCTGTTGACAATTTTAAAAAAAGAAAGAAAAAAAAAAGAAAACAGAAAACAGAGCATATGATTATTTCAGCAATGACGTTTAAAATATGATTATTTCAGCAATAACATTTAAAATAGGGATTTTGTTATGTTACATTTCATGTAACATACATAATCCACAACAACCACACAATTATGTGAGTCTCATAATTTATGTGGTTCTTGTGGGTTATGTATGTTACATGAAATGTGACATAGAGACTCCCTTAAAATAGAGATTAAGAAATTTGGACCCCAATTGATATTTGAATTGGCGAGTTCCAAATGTTTCCTATAGCACTGGATTTTTCTTATTTATTCCTTTGAAGTTACAAGTTACAATTTTTTGCCCCATGGTCTAGGACCCTTGGTCAAGTAGTTCTTTTTTTTTTTTTTGAATGGAGGTCAAGTAGTTCTTAAAACAACTCCTTTGGCTAGCCGTCCCAGTTTGAATATTGGGAAGTAAAAAGTTAATTTAAATTTTGTTTTATTTTCTTACCTTTTAAGATAATAAAAATATTAATTAAAAGAAGTATCTAACCAGGGCCCTAACTTCTTTTATCTCAAACTCAAATAATACGATAAATTTTCAGCCGGGGAGGAAGTTCTCCTGTCCAATCGGTCCCTTGGTATACTACTCCAATGGTGATGTGTGGAGATTCTGATGGTCTTACGGAGGAGTTTCTCATTACTGAGAATGTTTTCTATGTTGAAAGAGTTGTTTGCCTAGAGACTAGAGTGGTTGACCGAGGTCAAGAAGTGCCAAGATTGGATAGACCCATAAAATTACTCAAAATTAGGGGTGGGTAAAATTGGATTCGGGTTGGGTTCGGATTAACCCAATCGAATTTCAGGTTATTTGGGTTTGACAAAAATTAATCCGAATACAACCCGAACTTCCAACCCGACCCAATCCGATCCGATTTATATTCGGATCGGATCGGGCCGGGTTGGAAGTTCGTGTTGAATTCGAGCAGATCGGTTTCGGGTTGGCCAATTTTCTTGATTTTGTTACTAATCATTTAAAAACACATAATTACACAATTAAATACCAAATATTAATTGTTTAATTTAACCATATATACCATCAATTTAAAGCTTCAAAAAGAAAAAAAAAAGCTTCAAACAAGCTTCAAAAGTGAAAACTCAAGATCCAAAGGGGAGAAACTCGGGTCGGGTAGCTTGGGATGAAGGCTTGGAGCAGCAGAATGCAGATCGGTGGCACCTTACAACAGATCGGCGGCACTTGCAGCAGATTGACGGATGCCCAGCAAATCGGGCATGGAGATGCGCAGCAAATCGGGCATGGAGATGCGGGTGCGGCTATGACTTGTGTGGCGGCCTCCATTGGCGGCTTGGTGTTGGCCCAACGCTGTTGGGGGTGACTATGTGTGTGATTTGTGTAGTGAGATTGAGGATTGAGGAGGTTGTGAGTGTTTTGTGTAAGTAAATGTGTATTGTGAAAATGGGAATTGTGATTTGTGTGTGTGGCTGTGTGCTTTAGGTTTAGGTTTTTTTTTTTTAGCAACCCGATCATATTTTCGAATCGGATCGGATCGAACCCGATCCGATCCAAACCCAAAATTTTTCGGGTCAGGTCGGGTTGGATCGAGTTGGGTCGGGTAATTTGCCCACCCCTACTCAAAATTCATCTTGTACGATCATTGGATCCTAACGTTGAAGTTGTCTTTCTTTTTGGATCAGATGATTCTATAATGAACAAAAGTTGTTATCTACATTAGTTTTCAATTCACTAGAAGGCCATGTAGTTTAATGGCGTGTTTACACACTAACTCTGTCAAATCATATAACTTAATAATGTATTTGTATGAAAAAAAAATGAGAGCGCCGGCATGAGAGAATGACTAAATATACAGAAATTCTCAAGTGTGGGTGCCTTTATTTATTTATTTATTTTTTTCATGGGACATGTTACTAAGATATATGTTTTTAATAAAATCAGTGTTCAATTCACTACAAAGTTAAATGTTTTAATAGCATGTCTGCATTGACTCTATTAAACCATATGGTTTAATAATATATCTAAATGAGTAAAAAAAAAAGCACTTGAATTCGAGATTCCCAAATTAATTGTTGGATTGAAATCCAACAGCTACAATTTTTCTTTTTTTATCTAATTGTGATCGTGGGATCAATTCAGAATTTCTAAATTATAATATAATCCAAGAATCTAGATAGATTCTAATCTTATATATATATATATGAAGTGATTGGAAAAATGGCTAGTTGATAATATATGTTTTAAAGTTTTTTTTATACCGATTAAAGAAAAAAATAAGAATTTACTGAAATTTTAAAATTTATTAAAAATAATACAACTGATTAATATATATAACATATGTAATTAAATTTAATATAACTATTAATTATATAATATTTTTTAAAATAAATAAATACATATTATAATATTATTTATTTTATTATATTATTTTTAGAACCACTTTAAAAAAATATGGCCCTACGTATGATCATGCATTGGGGCAAAAACTAAAGGTTCAGCGTACAAGTTCTTCAAAAGTGATGCAATAAAATATGATTCTTTTTGGGAGAAAGTTACGGTATAACGGTGATACGATATCACCGTTGCATCCAGCCATTGGACCTATATGGATGAATCCAACGCAGCCGGACCCTTCTTTTTGAAAAAAATTAAGACAAGCGTGTGTTCAGAGTTTCTGACGTGAGCTTTAGCATTGGTCAGTTCATTCAACAATTTGACTACAATCGAAACTCCTTGACTCTGTTAAAGCAAAAGAGCAACCTCTTTAAATACCAACCGGCATTTCTAATTTCGGTCCCTTGCTCCAAACCAAATATGATTCCTAAAGATACATCGTGGGCCAGCCGATCTCTCGCACGATAGGACGCACAATATGCGTACATATAGTATGGTATCACACGACCCGTTTTGTCAGGAGCTCACAGCATAGAAGTACGATATACTTTAAGAATTAAAGGTTGTGCAAGTCTTATATGTTTAGTACTTATTTAATATGATTTATGTAATAGTTATAAATACTTCTTTAATTATATATATATTTTTTAATTTTTATTGTTGTTTGATTTTATTTTTTGTTAGAGTTTTAGAAGATTAAATCGATTATTTTGCTCCCACTAACAAAAATTCAAATTTTATACTTTTGAGAGAAGTGGTTAATTTTTTTTTAAGACGGTAAAATGTCTAAAATATTCTTTACTTATTTGAAAATTTTATTTTATTATTTTCATAACATAAGTTTAAAAAATTTTCCTATTAAAGTAATTTTACAATTTTTAATAAAACATTTTATCGACAAACAAATAACTAAATTTTTTTAATGAAAGCTCTGCTAACAAAAACACTACTTAAATAAACTTTATTTAAAAAGTTATAGCAAACATAATCTTAACCTAAGATTCATCTTTAGTTGGCTGATCTTTTTAATAGGTTTTTATCACGTGAAAAGATAGTTTTTTTTATTTTAATGAATCCTTATCACGTGATACAGTAGTGTGACCATACACATACTTGAGTCTGACTCTAATACTTTATAAAAGCCTATGAGAAATACTCATACTCAAGAGTTGAGAGTTACCCAAACCATGTATATATAACACCCAAGATTCGTACTCAAGTGATATAAGATATTGTCCTTGACAATTAATATTTATTTTGTTGAATTATTTTTAATTGTCCCCATAAGTTTAAACGACATATACAATAAAAAAGATGCAATTTCCAGTATATGTAATGTATTACTAATTTGGTATTAAATTATAGTTAGTTATTGCAAACTAGTTCAAATCCCATGCTTGTGCACGTTTGCAGTCCGCACAGAATAAGGATGTACCCTACGACACAATATTGATTTTGAACATATGAGCTTGCAAAATTTTTATACCTTGTTTCGAAACGAAAGCTCACCTTCAACAAATTATTGCATTTGGTCAAATGGATGTTGTTTTCACTACAAGAAATAGTAAAATTCCCATCATGGCATGATTTTATTCCATTGAATTTCATATAAACAAGTGCATTTCACCAGAAGTCAAATTGCCTCAGGTGTGTGATTTGGCAATCTTCTGAATTAAAAAGTAGTCATAAAACAGTCGATCTTCCTATGAAATATTAGTCTTAATTTACGACTTGAAATATTGAACAACATAATCCATTTTATTCTAATATGTAACAAAAAGCAAGAATCAGAACCATATTAAAAAAGAAGAATTACCCCACAAGTAACAAAAGAAAACAGGACAATAAATTCCCCTATCAATAAATAGTAATTCACTAACCTTTTTTCAATTCTATTATAGGAAAGGTAGACGGATTCAAATCTAATTCTCCAATCAATAAACACCTTCCCAGGAGAAGAAGATATGAATAAAGACATACATATATTCAATCCACGTTCTTGAGAATTGACATCCTAACGTCACATCTGACTATATATTTATGGTGAGAAGCAACCAAATTTGAAAACAAAAAGGGTTTCTATATACGTTAAACGAAACATTAATAAAGCATGGAGAAGCCTAGCAAAGGGAAAGAGAGGCAAGAAAAGGAAGAGAAAAGAAGAGAAGAAGTAAGATATCGGGGAGTTAGGAGAAGGCCATGGGGAAAGTTTGCAGCAGAGATACGAGACCCTTCGAGGCAAGGGGCACGGCTTTGGTTAGGGACATTTGAGACAGCAGAAGAGGCAGCTCGTGCTTATGATCGTGCAGCGTTTAACATGAGAGGTCATCTTGCGATTCTCAATTTCCCTAATGAGTATTATTCTCAAGTGATGGGGTATGCTGGCCCTCATCGTCTTTCGTCTTCGTCTTCATCTTCTAGTGTTTCTAGTGAGAGGTTTGAGAAGGGAGGCTCTTCATCGAGTGGACAATCACAGAGGCAAGTCATTGAGTTAGAGTATTTGGATGATAAGGTGTTGGAGGAGATGCTTGAATCTGAAGATGAGAAGAAGGAAAGAAAGAAAGATTGAGTTTCAAACGGTTTGTACTCTTGTTGCTTGTTTTGATCAAAATTTTCAGTTACTTTTGTAGTTTTAAATTGAAGCAATGCAGCTATACAATTAACGTAAATTTGATCCCTTTTAATAGTTGAAGTTTCGTGTTATTTTATGTTGTAATGCAAAGCAAAAAAGTGCAACGACAAGAAGAGGCACTACTCAAGACGGAATTTGAATTTTATTGGATTCACGAAATTTTAATTGATATTTTTCGTTTTGTATAATGTAGTAGTTATTGTTAAACTTAATATGGTGTGTGATTCTGGTTTTTGTCATTTGGAAATGTAATAGGGATATACTACGAGTTCACTTTGATACTACATAGAAACTCATGGATTTAATTCATATTAAAAAACTAAATCAAAATTGATATTTCGTTTAAGTTTATATATCTAATCCCAGGTACGAGTTGGTTATAAGTCAATGATGTAGAATTCTTTTTAACATTTTTGCTCGTTTTGTAGGAATTCACCTAAATTTTTATTTTTGCAATAAACATAACTCCCATGAAACCATTCATAATAGCAAATATGCAATACAATCAAGATTAAATTGCGCACAAACTCTTATAATAAAAAGAAGCAATTAATAAAAGCATAGCAATCGTACTATCAGGAGGGGAAAATATGCACCATAGACATCCAAGGATATGTTCATCAACAAATGAACAAATGATGTGTACAGAATAAATTTGACCTTCATCAAATTAGCTATTTCAAATTGTTCCAACTCTATATTCGGCTCCTCCAAATGACAAAACATATTTTCTTTAAGGATCCGTTCTAAATTACTTTAAAATGTTCAAATTTGAACTTTAGAGGCTATGGATCTTGAAGAAATTAAAAATTTAAAAATGCCGACAAACCACCAGTGAAGAAAACAGCATAGATATTGATCTATATATACATATGTTGTACTCTTATTACTTTCAAAATTAAGGCTTTGGATCAAAGGTAACTTCATTAACATATATTAAAAGGTAAGTAGGCCTATTAAATGAGTAACCAGCGGTTTTGCATATGCAGAAGAGTACTAATGTTTACCTTCTTACCTTCAGGGTTACCCTCTCGGACTGTTTCAACCAAGTTGAATTTATGTTTTGGCTCTTCTCATAAAATGAAGGACCAAAATTAGATTAGGCAGTGGACTATTAATGAGTTACGGCAGAATGCAAATGATAAATCATGCTTTGGTTAAAGCAACAGTCATAGCATGACCAATTCAAGTAATTATGTGATTCATATATTAGAAAGTTACTCCTTCAAAGATGGCGAATTGGAACCCTAAGACAAGACTAAAGGTTTGGATTTTTTGTTGATTTTGATATGAACAAGAATCTAATTTAAAAATTATTCTGTGCATCTGCAAATATACTTTTAAGATTGCGACATTGCGTGTCTTCTAAGTGGTAACTCTTAAAGAAAAGGCAGAAAAGAAGAAGATTCTTGTTTGTTACGGCATCCAAGTATTATCTTTGATTCTTGTTACAGCATCCAAGTAATATCTTCGATAGATTCTGTTACAAAAGGAAGCCATGAACAGCTACATTGGTATATATAATTTATGCAAATTTATGTCTTATTAAGTGAAAAATTTATCTTAATGTTAACGACATAATTAATATTGCATATGTATATATCAAACTAACTTTTATGTATGAGTTAGACTCATGAACTAGTCCTTTATGTGCACAATCTATTCATGTTCATATCAAGAAATGAAGTTCTATTACAAGCCAGCTAATTAGCTCGGATCAACACAACAAAGCGCCTTACTATAGCTTGCAAGTTTAGATGTGATAAAAATTTTCTATAATTAGATTTATAGTGACAGTCATAAATGTCCATTCATAAAGAGCTGAATCCTTGAATTTAACTGAAAAAGGTTTTGGCTGTGCAAGTATGTCCTACTGCGTGTGCATATGTAATTTGAGGGCTACTTGGTTAAGGGCACAACCTTTCTAGGACAACGTATTTCTAAAATAATTAGTGCGCATATTATATATTAAGTGGTAGTTTTTATTTATTTTTTTTAATCGGTGTATTAAATTATTTGGTATCTGAAGATCACATTAAGTCTAAATTAATCCAAATTTGAGCCGGGAAGGACCACTATGGCTGCAAAACTTTCCTAATAAGTATTTAATACAGCTGCATTCCCAAGTCTCGAACCGCAGACCTTAGTTAAGTTAGAATAACTTCATGCCAGCTGATTTACACACTTGTTAGTTATTAAGTGGTAGCTTTTAAGTAATAAACTTCACATAATACATTACTATCTGTTAAAAGTTCAATAAAAGAATTTGGATCCTCTCTTAACTTAATTTTTCCAATGACAAGTGGCAATAATAATATTGTACAGTTAAAATTCTTTTTTTTTTTTTCCTGATAACATGCCTTTTTAGTTTATGTATATTATCTCCAAAAGTTACTCTTTCACCACTGGCAATACTCTTTTCTTCCCTAAACCTGGAAAAAAAGATTTTTTACTAAACTTTTAAAGCCATGAATGGCAATGGCTACTGCAAAGAGAATGTTTATTGCAATAATCAATCAACATGTAATTTAGAGTTTTTGGAAAGGTAACCCAATTAAGGAGGCAAACTTTTGAAGTTCTACGCAAATCTTTTTCTTTAAACCATACTATTACTCTAAGAAATATTTGTATTGTTCAATATATGTATATATGTGTGTATGTGTATATGTATACATACATACATACATACATACATATGTCATTCCATAATGACGTAATTAAAATCACTGCATCAATACCATAATTTAACATAAATTATGTAAATGAAGTGCAAAACATGTAAATTTAACATAAAACTTGTAAATTAATAATAAGTGCAAAACAAAACATAAATTATATAAATAGAACATAAGACTTGTAAATGGAAGGTAAAATAAGTAGACTAACATACAAATGGTAAATTGTGCAATACCGGCAAGCAAAATAAAAACTTATAGATGTAACATAAAATTTATAAATCAATATTAAGTGTAAAACAAAACATAAATTAAATAATTAAATAAAACATAAGTCTTATAAATGGAAGGTAAAATAAGTAAATCATCATAAGAGCGGTAAATTGATATATTATTGATAAACAAAATAGAAAAAAAACTTATTAATATAACATAAAATTTGTAAATCAATATAAAGTGTAAGATAAAACATAAATTAAGTAAAAAAAAAACCTATAAATAGAATGTAAAATAAATAAATTAACATAGGAGTGGTAAAATGATGTATTGTTGGTGAACAAAACATAAATTTATAGATATACCATAAAACTTATATATTAACATCAAATGGAAAATAAAACATAAATTAAGTAAATAAAACACAACACCTGTAAATAGTAGGTAATACAAGTAAATTACATAAGAGTGGTAAAATGATGTATTATTGGTAAACATAACATAACTTTACAGAAGTAACATAAAACTTTTAAACCAACATTAAGTGTAAAATAACATAAAAATTATATAAATGAAATACAAGATTTATAAATAAAACGTAAAACAAGTAAATATTATTAGAATAATTAAAAAATTTAAAAACCTACAAATATAAAATTAAAACTCATTATGCGATTACCTTATACATGTATTCTTTTTATTTCTAAATTGAATAGTGATTATTTTGGATTTATATAATATATGTGATGATATATGTGAAATTTTATTAAGGATGAAAACTTATTCTCAAAATTAAACTTTGAAAAACTTTTTTTTTTCAAAATTATTTGTAAGATAACTAATTTCGAATCCTTCTAAATCTCCTCAATAGCAACTCCAAATGATTTTTTTAGTATAAGCAAGAAGAAAAATTTAAAACTACATGAAATATGCGTAAAATTAAAAATTAGATCCAATTTTATTGAAATTTCATATATGTCTAGTAATAGAAGAATGTATTTTTATTTTTTTTTCAGCTTGATCCATATCAAGAAAAATAATTTGAGCACTGATATTTACCCCAAATCAAACCTTGGATCAAATCCCGGGTTAAACCCCGAAAATTAATAGAAACGACGTCGTTTTGTGAACTTTTTTTTCCCTCCCAATCATATAAAACGATCCCGTTTTGTGATTTGCAATTTGCATTATAGCACTTCGAATTTTCTTCGACTAGCTTTCTGTTTGAATTTATGTTTCACCACAGAACCCCAACGAAAGAACCCAACGGCAGGACACCTAAATTGTTATCTTCCTTCTAGGCGATAGGATTTGGCTTAGATAAAAAAAAAACTTAAATAAATATGAGTTTCAACATTTGAACTTCGGGTTTATAGTGGCTATGAAGATTTCTTGATAGAAGATTTGAGTAAGGTAAGGTGCTGTCATCTTCGGCAATTTGGAACAAGCCTTATTGGTATTGTCTTCTTTAACAATAGTCGTTAACAAACTATAGCTTCTGGATTAATTAACCAACAATTATACAGATAAAGAATGTCAATGTACATCGCCAACAAACTGTTAATTAATTACCTAAATTCCAATTCAATTAAATAATAGGGATTGAAATTCTTGCCAAATTCATAGAGAAGAGAGAATAAAATAAATTCACCTTGCTCGTATTAATAATAGAAGAAAAAATTAAGCAATAATTCACCTTGCTTGTAATAGTCTAATAGATGAAAGGAGAAATTAAGCCCTTATTTGCCATTTCTTCCCACAGATTTCTTGAACTTTTGATAGCTACAGCTAGCCACATCAAATAGTAGCCTATAATTAGAGAAGAAGAAGAAGGAAAGAAGTTCAAGAAAGTTGTGGCCATGGCTGGGCAAACGATGCTTTCGACAGTGGCTGTGAAAGGGAATAAGGAAAGAAGAAGGAAAAGAAGGAAGGAAAGAAGGTCAAGGGATTTGATGCCAAAGCCAAATGGTGCGTTCGATGGCTGTGAAAGGGAAAAGGGATTTGATGCCAAACGGTGCATTTTGGGATTAGTTAAACGGTGCGTTTTGTTTCGGGATTTCATTCGGGACTTAAGTTGGGGCAAGTATCATTTTCGTTCCTTAATTATCTTGTATGATAAACAAATACTTTGATAGAAAATGAAAAAAACATGCAGTTTGTAAATGTCATAACATGATTATAAAACTTATGGTTAAACCAATTTAGTAAAATTTATTTCAATTGTCTTCAACACAAATTTTTTGTTTTCAATTGATGAATTTTTTTTTCTTTGCTCAAATGAATTAAATAAGTAAATTGTTTTTTAAATTAAAGTTTTATGTTGATTTACAATTTTTATATTATTTTTACAAGTGTTTATTATGTTTGCAATTTTAAAACACTAATCTACCACTCTTATACTACTTTACTTGTTTTACCTTTCATTTACTAGTTTTATGTATAATTTTCAAAGTTTATAGTTATTAGGGCATTGATGCTATAATTTTAATCATGGCACATACGTACATACGTACGTACGTACATACATACATATATCTATGTATATGGTAGTTAATCACTTTGAATTTCAAAACTGCATTCATATTTAAATTGAATGTCCGATCTTTCAATTTTGACACTACTAGATTAGGAAAGAATTCTTGTACTAAATAAAATTGAGGTAATATTATTTATAAATCTATTTTGAAATTAGTGCTATTTTCAGTTAAAAGGTTGTATAACGATTTTGATTATAGGGTGAAATAAATAGAAAGTAAAGTATCCACTATAAGTTTTTTAAGTGGGTTCTATAAGTTTTTTAAGTGGGTTCTTTGCACTCTATAAATTATTCTAAAACTTCAATACGGTGTACATTTGTCTATTAACTATAAAAAATTAAATTTTACCATATCTACTCTTTAAAATTTCAAAAATCTACTTAGTTAAATCATCTGAATGAATTATCTTTATTTATTCAAATTGCAATAAAATCATTCAATACACTCGAATAATTTTTTTAAGAAATTTAGCATTTATATACTTACAACAATGGTCAAGTAGAGTTATAAACAAATTCTTTAACAAAATTTTAATTATAATTGATTTTTATTTAATTTAACAAATTACAACTAGCAATGAATATTGGTTTGAACACGCCAAAAAAAAACTTGCAGTCGACCGAGAACTTGATTCCAACAAGAAGAAGAAGCAGGATGAAGAGAGTTGATTAGATTTAAAATATTTTTAATTTTTCTTCCTTTTGAAAATCTTTACCGTAATTCTTTAAAAAAAATTAAAATAGTCCCATGGGTTTAGTGAAAATCTTTCACTATTGATTTTCTCTTTATTTAAATAAGTATTGTTTAAAGTATTGAAAATATTTTTTTTTAATAGTTGAAGGTATGAGAATTATATGTTAAATAATAAGCATGTTATATAGATTATCTTTAATAGTAATTCACATAAGTGATATTTTTGTGAAAAATTATTTTAATAAAATAAGAGTATCCATAGTAAATTTTAAAGTGTAAATAGCCCTCTCACCCGCTCCCCCTTTTTTTTTTCTCTTTGATTAATCAACTTTTTCGAGAAGGTTCTTTTAGTCCATACATTGCATTGGGAAAAAAGTAACGCCGTATTCCATTTGATATATAGGCAATAAGCATGCAAGCAGATGATATTTAATCCCTTAATTATTTCATCAATCCCAATTATCATTTGTATCATAATTTCCATTTTATCCTTGTATGAAATTACAAAAAAGGATTATTATTTAGAAAAGTTGAGAATCTCGAATCAGCGTCCAACCAGTCATGGGCTATGAGTTTGCCACAAAATGTTATGTAAAATTTCAATCGAACCCAGATTTCCTCAAACAAATAACTTCCCACTTCAAAGTATCATATCATATAAGGACCCAAGAGCTTCAAACTAATGGTATTCTTGAATTGTTTGTGATTATTAATAAATCTCGTGAGTTATGGCGAGGAAACTTTGGAATTTGGACTTGTTGCAGGCTCGCTGGTCATTCCTGAACATCAGCCATTTAATGGAACTATGGGAGTACAAAGAATCAAAGCTTTAGAAGATTCAGAAATATTGAACCATAATCAATGGAGGATTTGATCACATTTACACTTTAATTTCAATTGTCAATGCTTAAAATCATAATGACAGAAAATGATGGGCGTATGAAAAATGATAGCAAGGGTAAATTAGGATTTATCTGGGATATATTGAAAGAGAAAATTCATTTTAAAATTTGTGAGGGGTTAATGAAAAGTGGGGGGTACTGACAAAATAGTGGGGGTCAAATAGGGAAGGTAGACAGGCCGGCCGGGCCAAGCTAGGCCCAAACTGAACTTGAGAGGATCAGTCAAGTAGAAATCCTTAATTTCAAGATAATATGTGGACCAAATTAAATCTATAGTGGGCCTAACAGTTTTTTCTTTAATTCTATTAAACTAATTAAATAGTAATATTTACAAAAACAATGATATAAATTTAAATTATATTATTAACACATTTAATATATAAAGGTTTGATTAGTTTGAGAAATTTGTCAAAAATCTTTGATGTTACAACACGATTTATAAAATTGACTATTCTTGACCATCAATTTATTTCTTTTTCTGAATATGTCTATTCATAATTGCTCAACTTCTCATAAAAACTAAAATGGCCAAAAAATAAAAAAGTAAAAAATAAAAGGAAAAAAGTAAAGGTAAAGGCAAAGACAAAGGCTTATACGGTTCTATCATAGAGAGACAAAGAGGCTCGTGGGCCCTCTCCCCGACAAAAGTAAGAGGAACGAAAGTTTGGTTGATCTCTTTGTAGAGGATCGTGGCAGTCAAATCTAAGCTCTGCTATATAATATGAGTGTGTGTGTGTGTGGATAAACACTTGAATGAGCTTCGAAGAACCTCGCCAAAGCGAAGAGATTTTTTTTCAAATTAAAAGAGAAGATACAATTATTTAGGGACATAATAAACTTTATTCCTTAGATTATAAAAACAGTTTAATTAAATAAATTTAAGATTTTTGTCGAACTGAGTTTAGTTTTCCATATATGCTAAAACTGAGCCTATAGTCACAAGCGATTGTGCTTTTCAACAATCATAGACAAAGCTTAAAGAAGAGATGCATTATCGATAATCATTGTGTACATTCTATGTCCGCACCTGATTGATTAACTTGATTAAATTCCTCGCTAAATTGACATTAATTCAAAAGAAAAAAAAATGGGGGGGGGGGGTCAACTTTTTAGTCTTACATTTTTTTTAAATACTTTTGATGATGAATTTTAGTCTTACATTGATTAATAATTAGTTGATTACCTCGATCTCTCTTCAAATATAATTAAAGATTGAATCCCTCTCATTCCAACTTTCAGGACGATTGCTTACATTTAATTTAAAAAAAAAAATAAAAGAGAGAGGTCCTTGCAAAACAAGAAAAGCTAACTTCAATATTGAAGCAAGAACCTAAAAAGGAAAGCTTATGGCCTTATACGATGTATGTATTCATTAAAGTAGGTCTCACTTCAAACTTGGGTACTAACTGTTTGCTCGTCCTTTCGCTTTTGTTTTCGATCCATCATATAATGCTGGCCGAAGAATCTTTACGTATCACAATCAATGGGAAATTGGTGGCAAGAATCAGTTTGAACTTTTAACGTCCAAGCCAATAATTCCCTTTCCACAAAACACCGCATCTAGCTGCTTATTCTATGACAAAGTCAATTCATTAATTATTCATCCATGAACTCTAAGTCTCCAACTAACGAGTAACCATCTAGAAGGTGATAATGTTTAACTTATGATAAGTGATAATATTATATGACATATCTGATTAATTCACAATTTCGATATTATTCATGAAAAATCACAAAATTATACCATGCATCCAAGTGCTCATCATATACTCGTTACTTATGCTCATTAGATCATTTTTTCTTCTTACTATTATTTCCTGAATTTTGTCATTGGGAGCTGCATTTTCCGCCTTAACAAATAAGAATTATCTTAACTAAAATAAAAAAAAAAAAAAATACACAACTCTAACGAAGATCTATAGAGAAAATACAAACATTGATAAATGAGAAACCTCTCTAATTAAGTAAGCAAAATCAATTTGGGCCTCAAGCTGTCCTAGAATGACATTCGACTAGGACACATTTCATTTACATTAATCACCCGAAAAAAGAAAATGAAGACAAATTCAGTCAAAAGATAGAAACTCTGGAAAGTACATTAATGCTTCCCAATAAGGCTTTATTATTGTCCCCTTGTTCAGTTGTTGGGCTATACACAACTGGGGGTAAAGCCCTCCCCTGTGTTAACTGTATACTCCTATAAAAAGTCTAAGATTTCATGCTGAAGCACTTTATTTTAAAGTCCATGACATCGTTTTTACTAAGTTAAAGTCTATGAGATAATGCTGAATGCTAGCCACCGCAGCTATACACATGCAAAAAATGCAAAAATGAACTTATAATCATTATCAGAAAAGAAAGCTTCACCCTTTCTTGTTCCTTTTCTCTTCTTGCTCAAGCAGTTCATCTAGCAAATTATCATCCAGGTACTCCAACTCAATGACTTGCTTCCCACGCCCACTTTCTTCACTCTGATTCTCCACATTCCCCCGCATTGATGATGAAGATGAACCCGTTGAAGACGAACCGAAGGAAGCACTAGTACCCTGATGACTCGCCCTAGGATATTCATGTGGAAAATTAAGAATGGCCAAGTGACCCCTCATTGAATAAGCAGCTCTATCATAAGCTCTAGCCGCTTCCTCAGCCGTGTTAAAAGTTCCCAGCCACACACGCTGGCCATGCCTATTCGAATCTCGTATCTCCGCTGCAAACTTCCCCCACGGCCTCCGCCTCACGCCTCGGTATTTTACCTCTCCTCTTGGCTCCTCATCCATGGCCTTCTGTTTTGTTTTGTTTTTTTTTTTTTCAATTTGATTCGTTTTTGCAAGTTTGTGTGCTGCATGGCTCGTGTCCTTGGAAGTAGCATATATATGAGTGGCAAAAGCACTTCATTTGGCATTTTGTCTAATTTTGGGGTCCACAATAAGCCATGTGGAGAATCTTGCGGGTGTGAATTGCTCAAACGTGTTTAATAAAAGTTTCTTTTTATGACCGAGAATGGAGTTTATTCGAGTCCAATGTATCTGGCTTAGTCAAGGCGATGGCTTTTGAGCTCAGGAGCTCTTTTCTGCCATGTCACTTTTATGACTAGTTTTAATAATTAAAGATAAAGAGCGTACAGGATGATTTATCAGGTTAATATCACACATGCGAAATTCCTCACATGTGTGCAAGTTGAGAAGTGATGGGACAGATGAGGTCACCTAGATTACGTACTTCAGCTTCTTTCAGGTTCATTAGATCGTGATTATTATTGGTTCTACGTTAATTAATGTAAGTGTTTATAATTTAAGTGTTCCACTAATTTGGGATTATGGTTATATTTTAAGTTCGTGGATTCTTGCAATCTAGCATTTGTGTGTGTGTGTGGCTTTTTGGGCTTTGAAAATTGGATTTGATTCGTGATGTAGCGTGAGAATAAGAATTTTTGGGGCAAATGCAAGTGCTTTGAGACGGGGGGAACGTATAATTTGGGCTACAGTTGAAAAGCAAAAGTATATCTTCGTAAATTAACCTTGATTTTGATCGAGGTATGTATCGGATTTATGATAGTGACGGGGTCGTAATCCTAGTTGCAAAAATGCTCAAAGAATTTGGCCTTCTTGCATATCTGGTGTCGCATTGTAGAATGGAAGGATTCATTCCGCTGCGGTTTTCAGAATATTCATGCATAGTCGGTTTGAATGTTTCTTGCTTAATAATTTGGTGAGTCAAATTAGATTGATGTGTATAATTTGAATGGTGCTTCTATACATATATAATATAACCACCACTTAAATAGTAAAATTTTAAAATAAATACATGTATGATGACATCATTTATTTATTATATAGCTGATATGATACCGCTAATATATTTTAAAATTTCTCATATATATGATGGTAATAGATTGTTGGAAATTGAAATGGTGAAAGTCCCACTAGCTAATAAAATTGATAGGTGAAAGTGGTTGTGGTACAAACTATTCATTACACTAGAAAATTACTTTCTCTTATACTATTTTGGTAACAATAACATTTTTTACTGACACCGAGTTTAGTGTCATTGATCATGGTGCTACAAATTTACTGACACATATATTTTGTCTTAGAGATTCCATGGTACTTTATACAATGTTGTAGCAACTGAAGGGCTTTGGCTCCTTGACACCTTAAGTTGTTGCCCAAGATCTTCAATCCAGAGTACCAGATGCTATAAAGATGATTTGAAGAAATCTTAACCAAGATTTTAATGGAACAAATTTATAATGGTTTAAGAATGAAAAATAGATCAAAAACGTAAAAGATCAACAAACAGAAAATCAAAGAATAGAAGAGGTTAACGCGGTTCAACTAATTCTCATTAGCTTACATCCACGGAGGAACAAAGTAATAGGCCTTCCATTGATTGATCAACAAGATACAGGGATTTTACAGAGTACATTTCATAGGATTTCACACACGTAATCACGGAGTCTCAGTCCCTTATGTACTCATTAGCATGGCACCAGTTTGTTACACCAGAATTAGTTGCATTCAGCTGCTTATAACTACGTGGGTGCAGATTCCAGAAACTCACTGTGAGGCACACTGTATAACGACTTTTAACAACCTAATTTGGAGCTTCATTTTCCACGTGCGTCTCATGTGCTTCATTAAATCATAAATGACAACAAATGAAGTCGTTTTAGTGAGTATCGATTCTGAACATCAAAGAGAATTTGTAGAAGTCAATCTGAATTCAGTAATTTTTATTCTTCTCTTGTTGTCTTATTTACTCTTTAATCATGGGGATGTATTTGATGACTAAAACTCTTTTATTTATTTATTTTTTTTTTGCAAACCATGAACTAAATTTGAGCGTGGTTGAGTGATAAACAATTTTGTTGGTTATTGACTAATTATATGCGTTGTTGTACGTTTGCTATAACATTTTGTTTTGATAATACTTATTTTAATTCATTATTTCGGTTAACCACCTATTTAATGATACAAGCTAAGGAAGAACCACAAAATGGCTTATCTTAGTGGAACATATCATAGCAATACTTGGTTTTAGATTGAGTTTCCTGAGTTGAGTTTTATTTGATTCCAAAAGGACCATGTCTAATCTAAAATTAGTGATGATTAGACATATGGATTTATCTTGTAGGGTAAATAGAACCTAAATATGTAATGCTATATCTTATGTTAGCATAACAATTGGTTAGTGTTAGGTTGCATATAGATATAAGACATTCAACATGCGATAGCTGAGGATACAATAGGATTCTGCCAAGTGCTATAATAAATGCTGTAGCAACCGAGCCTAAAAATTAGAAGAAACAGTCAAAACTATTAAGAGAGTTCACTCACTCAATTACTTCATTCTCATTGGTTTTATTCTTGTGTTTAATGTGATGATTTTATTGATTGCATTTTAAATTATTGCAAGTTTATTTTAATTAGTATTTAGTTTCATTAGTTATCTTGTTTTAATTTAGAATAATCAATGCACTGTTAAAGATTGTTGTAGCAAATCTAATAACATCAATCCATGTGAAGACGATCTTGAATACTTATCATTATATTATTTGTTGTGTATACTTGCACATTGACACCAATAACATTTGAATTTAGTACAATAACATCTAGATGATTCCCAGGTTTTTTAGGCCTCGATATTAATAAAGATAATATAATGAATTTTCTCTTCATTCACATTCATGGAAGAAGATTGTAAATGATTAACATAACTAGCAAACAACTATTGGTAGAGCTAAAAGTATTGTGTGGATTAATCCCATTAGTTGAGAGACTTATACGAACATATTTAGGTTCTTGGCCAAAGTCAGGCCAATCAGAGTCAACTAAATGCCATGTTGGTGATTTTTCCAGATGACGAAGTTTTTTCCATCTTTAGTTCTGTGATTAGTATGCCAAGTCAAGTTCCGAACAGTTTGGAGCAATTGAAACATACATTTGAATCTAAGAATTTAAGGAAAATACCATAACAACTTTGTAGACACCTAGTTACTATTTGTTTTAAATGGTTTTTTTTTTCTTTTCTATCTAGACATTCCACAAGTAGGATATTTATTTAGATTTGCATTCTCTTTTCGAAAGAGAATGCAATCATTCTTGCATGCATGTATCTTCTCATAATGTAATCCTAACACTTGCATTATTTTTTTAATTACATACATTGACTTGGGAACATTATTATTTTCTAGAAACATGTCAGAAAAAACTTCTAACAAAGTAGTAAACCTTTGATCAGACCAGCCATGCTTTCTTTTCACATAATACAATTTCATTAACCCCAACAAGTTAGAATACTTTGTACCCAAATACCAAGGCCTCTTACCATCCTCAAGTATACCCCTAAGACCCTTAGAATTTTGGTAATATTGTTTAGACGCATTGTGGATCATGTCCTCGACGTTACTGTGATCTTGGAATTGAAATTCATGATTTTCATAATACTTTAGGCAACTTGCAGAGGTTGCATTTGAATCAACCTTTCCATGCATGTTTATCCCAAACAAGGTATGTCAGGAGAAAACCATTTTGAAATAAATAACCCTTTATTCGTTCAAGAGTATGAAACTCTAGGTTGCAACCGTCAATACAAGGGCATCTAACTAATCTATGATTTTCAGAATTAAGTGTAGCAAAATTTACAAACTCCTCAACTCCTTCTTCATGCAATTTGGACATTGTTGCAGAGCATATCCAAGATTTATCCATTTCAACAATGATGGCTGAAAATTTAAAATTTAATTTAATTTTTTTGCATTTATTAAGTGTAACTATATGACAACACATATTAACAACAAACTCATATGCCAAGAATCGGACTCATCTAAATATAAACATACCAAGAACCAAGATCATAATTATGAGGATTTAAAATTTTATGTTGAAAATGTATTTGTATCTTTAGCAATCAAACACTTTATGTTGAATACCTTCTTGTATTTTTGTAAAACTTTTTATCTACAACAATAGACAACAATTAATTTCAATTATATAAATCAATAATAATTATTAATATTCTTAATAATGTAAATCACAATTTTTATTAATTTTAATTTTAATTATGTAAACTAAAAATTATTGATAAAATATTATTATTAATAATATAATGTGAAATTAATTTTTTCTTAAAATAAACTATGTATTATTATTATTATTAATTAATATTAAATAAATATTTTATTATTATTTTTAAATAAGTATAATAATAATGTTATATTTTTAACTAGAGATGGTATATTGCAATATTATTCATTCTCTATGAATATAATAAAATTAATTTTAAGTAATTTTAACTTAGAATCATTGTGAATTATTATTTTTAACTAAATATAATATTATTAAATAATAGAATAATATTATTAAAATAAATATGATATTATTAAATAATATAATTTTAGTGACCAATGTCAGCTGACTAAGTAAAAATTCATGCAATTCCCATAAAAACTTAATGGTGTCGATGATCCAAGTAGAGCAAATGTTATCCAAAAATGAAAATAAACCCATCACCAAGCTGGCACATCTAACTCTTTCAAGAATTAGCCCCAAATGAAGAAATTACCATCAGAATCGGCCCCAATTGAATAAAATAAAAAACAGAACCATCCCTCATTTAAAGCACGCTTTCAACCCAATTTTTTTTTTTTCCTAACATCTAAATAATAATAAATCCTTACACTACGATTAGGAATGTGTGACCCAGTCCTATTGGGCGGGTTTGATTCAAAAATTTTAATTTAAATTGGGGGACTTTATTTTTTATTTTTTATACTAATAAAATTACATGACTGTAGAGATTTGAACTAAACTCTTCCAAGTCACAAAATAGAACACTTCAACTAAATTATCAGCAGTTTGTTATATTTAAGCATGGAAAAATTCTTTTTATTATCTTTTGTAGAAGGGACTTGGGATATACCACTGACCCTTTTATTTTTTTAATAATTAAAAGAATTTGAATGCTCGATGAAATTTTTTATTAATTAAGATAATCATATTGATTGTGGAAGGAAACGAATAATGAGATTGGAGTTCAAAATGTTTATTTATTTCTTCTTTGTTTGTTCAAGAAAATGAGTTAAAATCTTTTAAGAACTTGATGGATGTGAAGAAATAAACAATTTATGTTAAATGTTTTAGCTATGAGAAACCAGTACATAAATTACAAAATTTCATATTGATAGCTCAGTCTTCCTTTGATCGATTTAGTAGCTTTGCGTTTTTTACCATTAAAACTCAAAAAAAAAAAAAAATTACCTTTGCTCCTGTTTTTCACGTTTTGATCAAGCACGATATTTTGTGTTGTTTTTGTATTCATATGAATAGTTCAAGCACGTACGCTATATATTTAGATTCAACCTTTACTGTAATTTTCAATTAGTACTCTTTGTCTACGATTATGAAGCCATTTTACAAGACGAAACATGCAGTTATACCGAGTAAAATATTTGTATTAGGTATACATTTATGAGACTGGTATAAGTGTTTAAAGTGTAACAGAAACTCAAATACAAAACGCTGATAATAATTTTGCACATTGTGAATGATGTAGGCCATGGTAGAAACTCAAATACAAATTGGATCATCTTGTGCTATATATGTCAAAATTGGTGGATAATAATTTTTTAAAAAGTTGTTGGTATGTAATATGTTCTTTTGGAGGGTCTGCTCTGTGCCCCTATTTTGTCCACATATGAGTTCACCATTGATATCCTGGGGGTTTATGAAAATGCAGAAAAGTCAAAATTTTCAAAATATTGACACCTAATTTTGAATTGTTTCAAATTTTTACGCTTCAGTTCATTGACCTAATTTGATTTACTAGTGTCACTAACTTTTTTTTTTATACATAAAATTCATTTAATATATAGTAAATAATTTGAATTTAGAATGAAAATATTTTAATGCACCAGGGACTTGGTTGAGTAGTTTTCAAGTAACTTTCTTTAGCTAATTATCTAAATTCAAATCTTAGGGAAAGTAGAAAGTTAAAAATATAATTTGCACTTGTCAACTGTTCTATCTTTAAAAAAAAATAACAATAGTAATATAACGTATACGTATATTTAGATAATGAACTTATCATTTTTGATAAAGTTTCTTAAATAGGTCCTTTTTGGTGATTATACACACACCACACTTTTGCAATTAATTTATCAAAAAAATTAATAAAGTGTAGTTATTCGGCTCCCGTGTTTCATCTTATTGTTAGATTTATTGTTATTTTGCACCTTAAAAGCATGCTATAAATAATAATTTCTAATTTATTTGGCTCCTGTGTTTCATCTTATTGTTAGATTTGTTATTTTGTTACCTAAAAGCATGTTATAAATAACAATTTTTGAATTTCATAAAATTTATTTATTCATTATTTACTTGAGCATATATTATTAGACTTTGTTTATAAAGTATGTGATTTATGTATTGGGCATATGATGTCAATACTAGAAAATATAAATCACATGTTCTTTATAATCAGATTGATGACTACAATATATTCATATACTTGCGAATCCAATAAAATCTGCACAATAAATTTGAATAACCCACCAAATCTTGATTAAGTCTTTTCTTTTAGTGACTTGACTTTTTGTCATTTCGTTTTATTATTCCTTTACTGATTGAAATTATTTGTTTTTTGTTAAAGTGTATTTGTTTAGCAATTATTTTCTCTCTCATCACTTGTACTATAAGTCATGAGTACCTTAATAAGACAAATCTTACTCAACCACCTTAATCGACTTTTACATGTGAAGCGTCACTTAAACAAATTACTCCAAGTTTGTAAGTCACATCATGTTTAGAATCTACGAACACCAGTATGAGTATCCCACTTTAAAGTGTTAGAAAAACAACTCAAAGAAATAGAAGGTGATATCTATGAAATCCAATTAGAACTTGAGATAAACTCGATAAAGGGACGACAGTGAGTTAACAACCCACTTTTTATATTTCGTATTTTTATTTTGTTCTTTGCTTTCATATATGTTTTGTTTTTGTTAAATTGAATCTTTTATTTGGTATGTTATTATTTATTACCCCGATTAAATGGTGAATAACAGTACTGCGTGATGATTCAAGTCAGTTCCATTAGTTTCCCCACAATAATTGATATTCTCCAGCCAAGGTATAGATAGGAACACAATTCTTACAAAGCTTCAGAAGCGATTTCCCTCTCTCCCTCAAAATGCAATTCTCACAATTTAAAAAACTCGATCCAAACGCTTGCGACTGCTTATGAGAAATGACACCCATGTTGACATCTGTTGGTTAATTGAAGCCAAAGTACAATTAGTAGGGGGTTTACCTTCTAAATTTGTTGTCTACATGCCTAGTTGTGGGAAAGGAAATTATTCACGAAAATGAAGAGTTAGGCGATTCAAAGTTTCTTGTCATAAGTGTGCCCGAATAACATGTAAAACAATTATATGTAAATCTTTTAAAATGGTGTTTGATAATAAGACAATATTCAATTTATTAGGGTGGCTTGAATAAAGAGTCATCAGATGATATTCTTTTGATTCTTGAAACGCATCCCAATGGATACATATAGAGAGTAATTTCTTAGTTATAGCCATTGTTTTAGAAGAATATGCAATAATACAAGCCTATGAATATGACTATAAATGACCTTGTTTGCTAGTTTATAAAAAAGATAGATGAAAAGCCTATTTTTGACCCATGGATGGTATTTAAGCCGTTTCTAAACGTAAAACCAGAAGAAGAAGTGAGCCCGAATCATAACTACCAGTACATATCTTTTTATTTTATTTTATTTTATTTTTACATTTGTATTATTACTTTTAATAATGTGATTTTATATTTAATCATTATTTGTTTCTTTTTACTGTTTACTTTTGATTATTGAGCCATGAGCTTTACGCATCATTTGACAAATACACCACTTCATATATAGATGTATATCATTATCTATGTTATCAAAATCTTTAAATACGAGCCTCTTCTTTAAATAACTCGCAAATAGTTTTTGAGAATTATTCCAATGGCAGCAACTTCAAGCAAATAACTCAAAAACATCTGTGTGCTTTCTGAGTTTTCACTATGGTAAATATAAAGAGTTCGTTATGGCTGTTATAGATCTTAGTCGTATCATAGCCAAAAGAAAACTACACTTTGAGGAGAGGCATCATCCCAAAACCCCTAAAACCTCTGGGATGCTTACCTACCCACCAACTGGAGAAGAGTTAATTATCTTAGGTATGCAAGAAAGAATAACCGAAATGAGAACATATGTTGACGCTTCCATTTTCTTACCAGGAGATCTTGCAACTCTAAAAGCTAAGTGCTCGGCAACTAAAGATGAGGGTTATCCAAAGCTAATCTTAAAAGTTGTTTTTATTATAGGAAGCCAAGTGCTAGACATTATCTTAAAAGCCCTAAAACTTTTGGGATGCTTACTCGGCTCACCAATTGGTAAGGAGTTAGATGTCCTATGTATATAAGAAAGAATAACTGAAATGATAAAATATGTTGACGCTATCATTTTCTTGCCAGGAGATCTTGTAACTCTAGATGCGCTAATTACACTTGCTTCTTGAGCTCATTTAAATATTCATCAGAAGCTCATTGGTTTGTTAAATATTTATAACTTCTATGATGGCTTGATAATGTTTATTAACCATGCAATTACGAATAGTTTCATTTTATTTATAGTGAAAAAACTCTTTATTTGTGTTATTACTGCTAATGAGCTATTTGATCTTTTAGAATCTTACAGACTACAGCTAGATCCCAAGACTGTTGCATTGGATTTTTCGATTGATGATGGTAGCAGTGGTAGTAAAAAGAACAAATTAGATTTAACTCTCCATTTGTAAATATTTTCCATGCAGTGTTCAAGTGATGTCTTCTTAACCACACTTCTTTCCTTCAAGACATTGAAGACAATATCTCATTCTCGTTAGAGGAATGGAATATTTAACAATTGTGAAATAAATGATAGTTGTATTCATATATTCTTACTAACATTTTCTATTTTATTTTATTTTATTCGATTTTTTTAGTTAAAGATGGCTTAGTATAGAAAATCATATTTTCAAAAGATGGCTTAGTACATAAATTCATCTTTTCAGTCCTAGTGATGTTTTTACTAATTTTTGTTATAAAGATTATCCTTGGACAAGTTTGAAGATGGACAAATATGGACTTTAGTAACTCTAGACACGCATTTTCTTAGTCTTGGAGCCTTAATATTAATAAAGAAAATTAATTTTTCAAATTCTCCATTCCAATACTACTGACTAACCATTTTGGTCTACCTTGGCCATCTTGAGAGATTGAATGTACAATTCTAAACACAAGCACACGACATATGGTGGTGGTAGTAAGTTGAGATTTTGTAATACCTAGTCTTTTTGTTTCATTCATAAGCAATAACTAGAGTTAATAGTCATTTTACCCAAAAAAAGAAAAAAAGAAAGAAAAGAAAAGAGAGAGACAATCTCACTTAGTAACCGAGTCTCCTACCTAAGTAAGCAGAGGATATTCGCATAAAATAGTGAGAGTTGATCAAGCTTGTATGAACTCTTACTTAGTAATTGGGCCTCCTGTCGAAGTAAGTAGAGAGTGTTGGGTAAGACAGTGAAAGTTCGATCTATCCAATCCAGATCTTTCTTACCAATCGAGCCTCCTGTCTAAGCAAGCACAGAGTGCTCACGTAAAAAAGTTAGAGTGGGTAAGAAATACATTATAAATAAACTTGCTGCCTGAGGAAGAAACATTGTTAAAATGGTAAGAACGAAAGTATTATTTTATTTTAACCAAACCCCATAATCATTATGTCAAACATCACTTAGCACAAAAGAAGGTTTGCTACATTATTGATTAATGGTTGAGTGGCGAAGAGGAAGAATATAATATTTGGAGAGTTCATCTATTTGGTAAATAGATTTCAATTTGGTTTTGTTTTACTAGATATTATCGCTTAATTTGCTATGAACTAGTAATAAGCTGCCTGGGGGATATGTTGAGCACAGGAGAATACATATTTATATAAAGTAAAATTGTCATTTTGCACTCCAAGTCTCATTAACGTTTCTACTTTTATGTTTTTAAGTCCTTTAAACTTTGATTTTGTGTGTTTTGTTATAATTTGAGTATTTTTATGTATTTTATGGGTATTTTGATTATTTCATAATTAACCAAAAGTTGGACAACAAAAAGGATGTCATTTTTTAGATCAGAACAGTGAAAACCTAAGGATGAGCATAAAAGGCAAAATTATAATTTTGAGATTTTGGTGGGGCCTAGCTAACCTAGCATTGACAGCCGACATGACATTAACCAGTTCATGTGGCATTGAGTGATAATGTGACAACATCCTATTTGACTACAAAAAAATTGATGTGGCATTAATTGATAATATAACATTAACTGATGACATGATAGTATCCCATTTGCACCATATATAACGATTTGATGAGCAGTGCAACACAATCTTAGCTTGATTCTTTTAATTTTTTTTTCTCTCTAAAATATTGAACTTTAGGAATTTATTTATTTAAAAGAGCCTCTAACAGACATTAACATTATAGACAATCAATTTTTTTTAAAAATAAAATAAAATGATGGATGATAGAATTACATCTAATTATGTTGATAGAATTCTTTAAAAAGAAAAGATAGTTATGACATAACACAAAGGAATTTAGAAGTAGATGGTGAAAAAAAGAAAGAGTTCTCATGAGTTGAGGGGGTAATTTAGAAACTAATAGGACATAAAAAAAAAAGGATCTTGTGAGATAATATGTGAAGGTTGAATATCAATTTTCTATTTAATAGTGTTAGATGTATAAAAAAAAAAGCAAAAAAGCCTATCTTTTTAGGTCAAAACACAAAGTCAAATTAAATAGCGTTCTAATAAAAAACCCAATTAGACAATAGTATTCTGAAAGGACGTATGGCCTAATGCATGTAATTAAGACTTGTTGTCAAACACACACAATTTAATATATGAAAAGTTGTCATGTGAATTGTCACTTAATATTGTACACGTGTAGAATCACGGCGTGCGAATATGAAAACTAGCTAAAATGCTTTTCTATATTACGAGGACATGCAAAATGTACTTATGGGATCTGATGCAATAGTCATACATGTGAAAACTAAGGTATTATGCTTCATGTTATTGAGATCATTCAAAAGCATATCTCGTCTCATATACTTTATATCATATCACCCGTCATGTGATAAATTACACTTAGATATTCTAATTTTATCATCTCATAAGAACCAACTAATAATAAAAGAAAATCGTAAATTAGTTGCTTTTGCTATTACGTCGCCACCATCAAGTGTCTGTTATCTAAGTATGCATCAACTGTTAAATGAACATTCTTTGCTTTTAAAATATTTGAAGAGTATATTATCATGAATATTACATTCTGTAGTGTTGTATATTGTTATGTAAATTTTTAAAATTAAAATATTTATTTGAATGTGGCTAATTTTTTGGCTTATGTTTGTGCTTCAAACAACTTATAATAAACCATGATGTCTCTAAGACCACTATCCTGTGATTAATGGCTTAAAAATTGAAATGAATATCGCAGCCGTTGATTAATCACTTCATGTGGGAGATCTAGTTAAGAAAAAGGGTCATGCGAACAAAGACATATATGTGGATTATGATTAACTCGATTATGCCAATTCCTTTCTCTCGTTCTCCTTGCAATTAATTATAACCCCACGGTCCCACCATAATGCTTGGATTGAAACCCAAAAGTTTAACTAGCTTTCAAACGCTTAGCATCCCATTTAGAATTGTTATAGTATTACTATAATTGTAAGGTCAGCAATGCTACGAATACACAAATCAACATGACCTATGATGCGGTTTTATTATAAGTGTTTGTAAGTTCAACAATTACTTTTCTCATCCGTGTCATATAATAGTTTATATGGTTTATATGAAGGACAAGTTTTCTAACCTTTTATAAACGTAAGAAAAGTGTTAAAAAGTCAAAAACTCGTTCTAGCCAGTCACTGACTGAGTTGACTGTTGACTTTACAATGAATTAAAACTGACTAATGAAAGGGAAAACTTGCACTTGCATGGCCACGGACGGCTTTCAGAGCACGTGAAGACACATGCAACCCCATCCTCTGCGCACGTTCACATTTCATTATTTCGGTCAGCGGTAATGTAATCTGGTGACTCATGACACTTGATCTTTTTTTTTTTTTCCTCTCTTTTTATATACTTAATTGTAAAAGAAGGAAAAGATTTATGTGGGATAGATTAATGGTGTTTAGTCATATAGCAGGGTAGTGAATATATGGTAGGACCTGTTGATATTTTTTACCATTAAATTTAGTAAATCTCATAACAAAATCTATTGATAATTTTATTTTAAATCCCACAATTCTATTATATGATAAAATACTATTGGATTGAGGATTTGAATTCTAATCTAAATTTTTTTGTCAATCTTTTAAAAAAACATAATTAGTAGTTATTGAATAAAATTATTAAATTAATTAAATTTTAATTATACATATGTGTATGTGTGTGTGTGTGTATGACAGAAAATTATGAACCGTTAAAATGAAAGTAAGCACAACACCCAATTTATTCAACCTAAATTGAAGTGGCGCGAGAGCCCACACGAGTCTGTCCGGAAAAAAGGATGTGGTGGTGCTGCCTCCGCCAAACGACTTGACACGGATCCTATTTAGGACAAGATTAATCACTCGTGGGCTCACGTGACTGCACTCTCTTGCATTGGCCCCCCACCCACGTGATCCGATATTGTACACGTGGCATCAGTCACTAATTCTTGCCACGATTGCATGGTTGGCAAGTAATTTCAAACATGTCAAATTAAGGGTATGTTTGTTTGATTGAGGCTGGCGAGGGGAGGAGATGAAGGATGATTCTTGTTAATTTGCAATGCGATTAGGGTTTTATTACAACTCTAGTCTATCAATCGAATGATGAGGATCCCTAGCTAGGGATGCCAAAACCCCGGGTATTGCAATGACAGAGTCAGGATCTCAAATTTTATATTTTTTAATATTATATGTGTATATATATTATATTTTATATTTTTTTGGATATTTTATAAGTTTTAAATTTATTTCACTAATAATTTGATATAAAAATATAAACTTTAAGTGTTTAAAACTTTATATATGTATAATAAATGAGTCAAATAAATATAAATATTTAAAATAATATATATTTAATAATTTTTTTAATAAAATTCGGGTTCCGGATTTATCAGTGATCTGACTGGTTTCCTTTTGCCACCTCTACCCTAACTGCCATTCCTAACCTTTAATACAATAGTTTGCAAAATATTTATGGACTATTTAGTACTAAAACATATATCATAGACTTAAATTAAAATTTTAAAGAAAAACATAATAAAAAAGGAAATTATAATTGATAATTTACCTTTCCCTTAATGGTTCATGGATCTAGCTCATAAATATATAAGTAACGATACCTTATATATTTAACAGAAAAATTATTCTCAATCAATGTAATATAAGCTCCTAACCAATATTATTCTTAACTGATTTAAAATAACCTAGTTAACACATTCTACATTGATAATTAGTGAAAGATATTACCAAGTGTCAATTTTGGGCTCCAATATCGTTCAAAAAATTTGAGAATAATAATTTTAACTTCAACGCTTTCAGTGAAATAACAAAATTTTTTTGTGGAACAAAGTTTAGATTGGCAATTTCCGGTCCCAATGAAGGTTTCGATGTGATATATACGTAAAAGGTGGACCACAATTTGGCGGCAGCTATGGAGACTCTCGACGGCTGTTGGATGGTTTAATTCAAAAGAAATTCTTAAAAATTGTCAATTTTTTTTTTGTTTTGTTTTGTTTTGGAACTTGTTAAATGTTTTGGTCAATATGTTAAAATAAAAGTTACATTTTGATTTTGATTTGAATTTCTTAATAAATATTGAGCATGTTTTTTTTTTCTTTAAAAAATCAAACTTGAACACTTCATTTGACTTTTTATTTATATTATTTCAAAATATCTAGATTACAAATAAATTTATAAATGAGTATATGTACAAGTATGAAATGAAATTATTATGTATTATATGTATATTGTTTAAATATTATGTTTTAGAATAAATAAAGTTAAATTCAGCTTAAGGCAAAACATGATGAATTCCTCCCTTTATGATACAAATTATCTTCCCACCTACATAAGTAAAGCATTATTATTAGTATTGAATAATCAATCAGAACCCTTCACAGGAAAAGAACTTTTTTACATCTAGTTAAGTCGAATTAAGCTTAAGGCAAACATTATGAATTCTTCCCTTGCCATCCATTAATGAACAATATATTTATTAAATTGGTGAATTTTGGATTGTTCTCTCATAAATGAATTATTTTTAAATCATATTCTTATTTTTAAAAACCTGTAAGTTATCTTAGTTTTTTAAAACGATAAAAAAACAAGCGCAGTTGTTTTTTTTTTATCTTCTTAATAAAAATAGGGATAAATTAAAGTTTCAAAAATAAGAAATAATATCAAGAGAATCAAATCACAAAAATAATAATTCAAAATTAACCCTTATTAAATTAAATGATGAAATGCTAGAAGTTATAATCAGCCTTAATTTATTTACTTGTAACTTGGTCGTTTATTTATATTATTAAAAATTAATAATTGAACCTAAAAGTGTACCTGACCCAAATACATTTGTTAGTTAAAAATTAAAATGGTAAATTTAGTCGAACTAAACAGAGTCCCTTTCAAAAAAAAAAAAAAAAGAGTCAACTGACCAATGCGTCCATTTTTTTAATTAAAATTATTAGAAAAATATAAATTTTCTTACAGACTCTGAAAACTCCAACTCTTTCCCCAAGTTAGCTGACTATTATGAACAGCTGTTGTCTCCTCCCATGTGCCACTTCTTACTTATTAATTAATTTATTTTATTAACTGTCTTCAGTTTGATATTGATTACATTTTTAATATAATTATACTGCTGTGTATTATCTTGTGCTTTGGATTATGGTGCAAATTATGCAATTAGGCACAAATCAACTTGATTACGACCTTACGATTGGCTATTAGTTAGTCAACAAACTTGAAGACCAAGCTAGGAATTGGTTCGTTTTGAAAGTATAGAAAGAGCCACACGAAAGGCTAGAATTATTTAATCTGTCTCATCATAATAATATTAGATAATATCCATCCGCTTATCTTCCTTCATCGATAGCGTTTGTTTGACAATTCTAGAACCAAGAGAAATTTTCTACAAATTTTAAAGAGAATTTTATTTTTTCAATTTTTCTTGACGATCTAATAATACTTAAATTACAGATTATAATACTATATGTACTCGACAGTTTGGATATTGTTAAACCATCAAATTTTACTGAATTATTTTCATTTTCTAATAATCTTATAGTGTATAAATTGTGAGGTATAGTATTCTTAAGATATCATAATCCAACCCTTTAATTAAAATAATAGAATGACTTCATATTTTCTCTTGAAAAAAAAAAAATTCTTCGCCGGTGTCATCGCAAAAAGTTATATTCACCATGAAGCAAACTCGATTCTTCGTGTTGAGCAAGGCAAAGTTTCTTTTCTCGATGAGCGGATACGGTTACCTTTATAAATTTTTCCCCACGTTAAGAGGCGACTCCCTGATTGGGATGCGAACAAAAAGTTGGAAATTTTGCGAAAAAAGTTCAGAGGAACTTTCTTTGGCAGAGGCCACAACCTTTGACTGAGGCAACTGGGAAATGAACACTTTTAAAAAAAGAAATAAAAAATAAAAAGAGAAATAAAGAGTGCCTCACAGCCTCGTGTTTCCTTACCAAAATAATGGTCTTGTCTTTGTAAAAGTTGTCAACACGCAAGTATGGATACTGTCGGTTTTGTTTTCATTTATTGTGTTTTTTACTGTGAGGATTGGATGGATTGCACAGAATTTGACTTCTCATGTCATTGGACCCACTGAATGAAGAAAATGAGAAAAATTATCCCAACATGTTAATGCCCTTTCTTGTAGATATTGTATTTCTTTAAAAGATTTCAAATTTGAGCAGTGGGGACACTAGGCTATATAGCTCAATATTATTTATTCATATTCCATAATTTCATGATGTGATGTGAAAGCAGCACACAGACTCAGAGTCAGCTACTGATGTGAATGTAATCTACAGTTTCAATTAATGGAAGTTTTTTTAAAAATAAAATTAATGGAAAGTTAGTGAGCAATCAAATTGATATTAATGGTGGGTTGCATGTGCTATGGAAACTTTTTGGACCTTTAGATTTATGGTTAATGATTATGATGATTATTGAGAATGGACATATGATCTCCGCGATAATTGCTCATTTTATGATTTAGTTGAAGCGTGTGCATTCTTGGACTTAAATTCGAGTATTAGGTGTGTGTAATGTGAAAAAAAAATAAAAAAAAAAGAAATTTCTTTGATCGATTGCTATGAGATAAGTTTACCAAATTATGGTAATTAATTACTTAAAAACCATCATTATTTCAAGAATTACATAAGATTCACGTGCATTAGTTTAAACACATTATAAACCGCAAAAAAATCATTGATTTTGCATCTTCTCAATCAATATTATGCCTTAATTAATTAAGCTTAATCAACATTGGTCCCCTACCAAATTGATACTTCAATATATGGAGGCCCTCATCATATATGGTGGATCGCCACCCCCATTCTATACGCTCTCTTTCCTAAATATTTTATTAAACCCCATACGCTTCTGTTCATAAAAAAAAGACTTGCAATAATCGAGACATTTCAACAATTCCTAGCCGAACTTCCAGTGGGAACCTGAACCTAAACTCACCAACTATGCACTCTCTCCTCAGACCCTTAAATTTTCTCTAAATAAAATATTTGCTCAATCACATTTCATCTCATTTTTCTATCTTCCCCCTTCGTTGAAACCACACTGCAATTTTCTCTCTTCCCCATGTTCTTGCAACTTCATAAATAAAACTTTACATTTATGATTCATGTCCCTCTATTTCAAGTCTTTCTTATTAGTAATTATTTGAGCCATAACTTTGTGGATTTTTATTTATATATTCGAGATCTAAGCAAAATCCCATTTTAATGGATCTTGTTGGCAAACACATGATCCATGCCTCACAAGCTTTGCCTCCAATCAGAAGTCCAAGTAACTCAATCTTTGGCTCACGTTCATCGCACAATTCAGATACAAGTTTCCCCGTTATAGCGATTGCCATTGTAGGAATTTTAGCCACAGGTTTCTTGCTAGTGAGCTACTATATCTTCGTCATCAAATGCTGCCTCAACTGGCACCGGATTGATATCTTGAGGCGATTTTCTTTATCAAGAAATAGAAGAAATGTAGAACATCTAATCGCTCACTCCCCAGCACTGGAAACCAGGGGGCTCGACGAGGCTGTGATAAGGGCAATCCCGATATTTCAATTCAAGAAAAAGGCCAGCAGAGACTTCGGAGAAAGGAGCTTTTGTGAATGTGCGGTTTGCTTGAACGAGTTTCAAGAAAATGAGAAACTGAGGATAATACCAAATTGTGGCCATGTGTTTCACATTGATTGCATTGACGTTTGGCTTCAAAGCAATGCTAACTGCCCGCTTTGCAGAACAAGCATTTCATCGACAACAACAACCCCGACGACTTTTCTTCCGTTTGATCGAATCATTGCTCCGAGTTCTACACCGCAGGATCCAAGTCCATACACTGAAAATGTCATCAACAGCGATGAAGATTTTGTTGTGATTGAGTTGGGTAACCATCACTCTACCGATCAGACACTGCTTGCAACGCAAGAAAGATTGAATTCCGGGGAGCTATCAGGGCGTTCGATTAGTCCTTCGCCGCGAAAGTTGGAACAAAGATTTGTGCACAAAAGGGCCAGGAAGTTGCACAAGGTCACGAGCATGGGAGATGAGTGTATTGACATTAGAGGCAAGGATGAACAATTTGCAATTGAGCCCATTAGAAGATCGTTTTCAATGGACTCATCTGCGGATCCCAAGCTGTATTTGGCGATTCAAGAAGCTGTTCAACAGAAAAGGCAAGTCACTGAGGCTAGCCCTATTGAAGGCTGCAGTAGCAGAAGTAAGAGATTTTTCTTTAACTTTGGTCATGGCAGCAGGGGATCCAGAAGTGCAGTTTTACCAGTGTATTCGGAGCCATGAAAGAAAGAATTAATCTTAAGTTACTGGTGTTAATTATTTCTTGTTTCCTCTTTTTTTTTTTTTTTTGACATAGAGGATTTAGTTGTATGAAAAGACTGTAGAATTTGGTGACATAGTTACTATATTCATGTGAAAGTTAAAAGAATTATTTTTTCCCCAATTCTTTGTTTCACAATCACATAAGTTAAGAGGTTGGTCCATTGTGCTCTTAATGAATTACAGCCATGATTACGAACATCATTGTTGATACAACCAATTAGCTTTTCTCATTCTTTATGTATTAAAAGAATAAATAAAAGAAAAGATTGGATTCCTTTCTTTGATTGAATCTTATTATTGTCTCATTGCTACTCTACAGAGACAGGAAAAAGCACAAGAACCAAAGATCTACAAATGGGATTAATTGTGAAAATCGAAGAGAGGTCCGCTGCTCTGTTCTGTTTCCTTTGATTTTTGAGAGAAAGGATCCTCTTCAATTGTTATATTCATATAACTGCCACCAAATTTGTTGTATCAGTAATGCTACTACTGTTTGGTAAGGAATGTTTGGTAATGGTTGGTGATGGAATTGTTCTGTTGAACTACAGCATTTTTCCAGGCTGTAGAAACAATGATTATCTGAAAAAAATAATTTGTTTCAAATGATGATTAAGCCATTTTGCCCACTAAGAAATAATCAACCAAACAGAGAATATACTGTACAAGCACAATTGTGAAATTATATATCAGTAATTCACTAGTATTATATAACAATGACTTGCTATCAACTGCTTTCATTCTTTTGTCCTTGCCTTTCAATTTTCTGCAGATTAACAGTTGCCAAAGTCAACCCCTGTGCTCATTTTTCAATTTTTGCCAAGACTTTGAACATGCTTTAGGAGAAATTTTGGATCCATTGACGATTTGGCCAATCAATTCAAAACCCCTGACAAGGGTTATCCAATCTCTACATCCAACGTCTATGAATGATTACTGAGAGAGTGGAAGAGTGATGTGATGCTGAGTTTTAAAAATCATTCATGTTCATAAAGTAATACAGTTCTTTTTGTGAGCCGCTCGATAGGATTTCTTTTAACCTTTTAAGTCAAACTTTGGTTTTTAAAAAAATGATTTACTTTGATTTTTTTAGTGAAATAATAATATAACTTAATTTCTTCTTTACCTATATGAACGAAATTCGAATCTTATACTTCTAATCTCTGTTAAAGAGATTTTACTATGTATACTAATTGATGTTCACAAAAATTGAATTACACTTCACATAATTTAATTAAACTTAACATAATCTAAAAATTTATATGATCACTATTGAAAGTATAAGAACTTATTAATCTCCTACTGACTTGGATTAAAAGTCTAGTGTCTTGCATTAAATTAAGCCATTCAAGTTTTTAACCGCAACTTCTTGAATTTGAAAACTTAGTAAATATGTACATAGGACTCAAATTTTATTTTAAGCTTGCTAACCGATGTACCATAATGATAAATCTATTCAGAAAGCGGGGATATCCAAAGAAATCGTATACAAAAAAAAAAAATATTAGGAAAGTTTTCTGAATTTTGATTAATCAATAGTTTCCATTAATGGCTCTATTATCATACAAGAATTATTGATTAAATGTGTCTGATAATATGAAAGATTGAGTGAAAGTTGCAAAGAAAATATAACAAACCATAATTGGTTAGTGTTTTAGCTGCAAAAGGTTATTGTTACCAACAAAATCTTGAAAAAAGAGAACTTTAATTTCATCTAATATCTTATAAATGTAGAAGATATTTGGCTAATCATATAAAAAATAAATGGGTAAAAGAACATAAGCTTATAAGCTATATAATAAAAAAATTTGCCTTACATAATCTATGTTGTCACATCCTAGCCCATGAGAAGCTCCTGCTTTGTATGTATATATATACACACACTAATCATTTTATATATTAAATCTGTTGTTGCATAAAGAATGAACTCTGAACGAACAATGCACAAATCATGCATGCACCAAATCATGTAATATCGCTTATGATTCAATTATATAAGCATTATTCCATAATAAAATTTCATTTTGATTACATATATAATAGATTGTGCATGTATGTATTCGATCGCCAACAACTCAAATTGCATGTAAGAGCTAGTAATTTTTTCAAATAAATGTGATAATAATTTTAGAAAAATTTCCTCAACAATAAAATTTCAACTACAGTTGGAGAACAATTTACCCAAAAAATTTTCTCAAGCTGGTCCCCCTTGTTCTCGGTGACTTACAGCTCCGCCATGATTATGGAAAAAACATCATTGCCGAAACTACCACCTTGCCTTTTGTTTTTCTCTATTTTAATTAAAAAGAAGATTAAATATCCCTCTTTGATTGAATCTTGTTATTGTTTCAATATCGTTGCTCTAGAGAGACAAAACAAGACCAAAAGAATTAAAGAGCTACAAATAAAAGTCACTAAAATTAATTGAAAATGGGAGAGGTTCCCTACCCTGTTTCCATAGATTTTGGACCTCTTTAAGTTGTCATAATAATATACGAGCTACCAAATTCTTGCACCAATAATGATGCTGTAGGTAAGATACGTAAATCTTTGTGGATACGTGGCTGGTGATGGAATTGTTCTTTTAAACTATAAAATTATCCAGGCTGTTAAAAGAGTGTTGGATCAACGAATTTTCTTTTATCAACCAGAATTGTCTCAAAGCAACGAAGATGAAGCTCTTGCGCCCACAACTAAATTATCAACCAACTAATCAAACAGAGAATTTACTGTGGAAGCGCAAGGACAATCAATCAATTGATTTTCTTCCTTTATCTGCCTTTCAATTTTGTCCTAATCTGTAGCTGCCAGAGTCAATCTTGGTGGTCATTTTTCAAATTCTGCGTGGTCCTACAGCAAAACTGAAGATGCTTTTTACAATGAAGTGGTAATGCGACTCTGATTACATTTATGGGATGATGCTTTTTATCAGTAATTTCATTTCACAATAATTATGCCTTATAATTTACTATACCTTGATTCTAAGTTTATCAGAAACATATATGATACTCCAATCACCGCACGTGGCACTAGATTTCTTGCCCAAAGTTCACCTGTTGATTCTCGACGCATGACAAAATTCTGCAACTACCTGTAAATAACAATAAAAGGGTCTTACTATGATACAATTTATGCATGTAACAGCTTATGATATTACTTTTTGCTCATTTTAACTTACTTTTATTATATTATCTCAAAACATTCTTATTATTAAACTATTGATTTTAAATGTAGAAGATATTTTTATTTTCAAAAATATCTCAAAACATTCTTACTATTAAACTATTGACATCTTTGGTGTTACTTTTTGCTCATTTTAGCTTACTTTTACCATATTATCTTCTTACAATCATTTTGTTGGACAATAATGAAAAAATTAAATTACCAATTTGACCCTAAAAATAAAATATAAAAAAATATATTAATTTTTGTAGAAGCTCATGCATACACAAAAAAATAATATTTAAAAAAATTAAATTACCAATTTTTAGATATTAATAAAAAAATTATATATTACTACTCAGCAGAGTGTTCTAAAAATTAATATGTATTATTTTTATTTTTATTTTTTAGGTTAAATTGGTAATTTAATTTTTGCTATTAATGTTAAAAAAAAAGAAAACGTTATTGCAAAAGGGTAATATTGTAAAAGCAAATCAAAAGGAACAAAAAGTAACGGCATGAGTGTCAATAGTTTAAAGATAATGATGTTTTGAGATATTTTTTAAAACACAGGAACTAAACGATAACTAAACTTAAAATATGAGGCATTTTTTTAAAACACATTAACTAAACGACAACTAACTTTAAAACACATCAACTAAACGACAACTAACCTTAAAATATAGGGATTAAACGAGTTTTTACTTTATTAGATATTGATTCAAATAATAGTCTGAATATCATATTACTTTTTACACTAATTGAATCAACTTTAAAAGTTAACATTTACTTTACACACTCGTATAAATGCTAAAATAACCTTTTATTTATTTTTTTTAAGGCCGTAGAATGTATTCATCACAAAGATAGAGTAAATTTAATTTGTAGTATTCAAAATTTGATGATTACAATTTTTGAGTTGATGGTCTTATGCTTCATATTTGCATTAATTTTATGTTTAATGGTAGAATTATCAAGCTCAATGACAGTGATTTCATGTAAAGCTTTATTTCCTAATTACAATTTTAAGTTAATGGTCCTAGATTTCATATTAACATTAGTTTCATGTATTTTTTAGGTTCAATATTAATGATTTCATGTAATACTCAATGATTTCTGGTTTAATGATTACAATTGTAAGTTGATGGTCATATATTTCATGCTTAATAGTAGATTTATTGGGTTCAATGTAATACTCGAAGTAAGAATATAATTTTCTTTATTCACCAATATCATGGGCAGATGCCATATAAGGCTAGAGGGTCCCATGGCCCCTGTAGAATTTTAAAAAATTTTGGGATTTCTAAATAAAATATGAAAAATTAATGTGAAATGTCCACACTGGCCCTGTACAATTAATGTATAAGGTTGATATATTAGATAATATTGTAATTTGCCCAAAAGCAAAATAATTAAAACAATTCAGTCAAGCCCAAAAGCCCACTTAAGTCACTAACGATGGCATCAAAATAATTAAAACAAAAAAGAAAAAAGAAATCAGCCACAAAACCCAGAACATCAGCCAACGAATCGTGAATAACATATCCCAAAAATCGCCTGCAACTCAACCAAAATCCCTAAATTTCCAACAATTTCACTATAGCAAACATGAGAAAGCCATAAAAAATTAATCAATACTTCAAAAGAAAAAATGTAGAGTATTTAGAAGCCAATACCAATTCTCCAAATACTGAAAATTCACAAGTCTCACTTACCAATTCACCAAATTTTGGAAATCCACCTTTAAAATCTCCAAGAATTAAGATAAATCCAGTTAATACTCAACTTTTGGAGTGTGATCCAGGATTGTGTTCACAAATATGAGTTTATGATGTTAATCAACGGGATTAAATTCGCAGAGCATACATAATGGTTGGTCCATACCAACCAAGACTTTCAAAGTATCCCAAATCTGGACCAGAAAAGCACCCCCGTCGTTTTCAATCTTCATGGTTCAATTCTTTTCCTTCTTGGTTGGAATATTCACCTGTAAAAGATGCTGCTTTTTGTCCACCATGTTATCTCTTCAATACACAATCTGCACATCCAAAATGTAATGCTTATACTATTAATGGATTTAATGGTTGGAGAAAGGTTAAAGATGGGAAAATGTGTGCCTTCCTTAATCATGTGGGAAAGGATTCGAATTCAACTCATAAAAAGTTTGAAAAATCATGTGAGGATTTAATGAGGCAATCTCAGCATCTGCCACAGGTATTTAATCGTTATTCCTCTCAAGAAATTGAAAATAATAGATTGCGGTTAAAAACTACGGTTGAAGCAATTAGATACTTAACTTTTCAAGGTTGTTCTTTTAAAGGCTATGATGAGAGCAAAAAATCATAAAATCGTGGAAATTTACTTCAATTACTTAAAGCATTTACCTCTAATAATGAAAAGATTGCAGAATTTATACTTGATAAAGCTCCAAAATATGCCTCTTATACATCACTAAATATTCAAAAAGAAAGTTTACATGTCCTTTCAATGAAAGTGAAAAAGGCAATTTGTGAAGAAATAAGAGATGCAAAGTTTTGTTTAATTGTAGATAAATCACGCGATGAATCGAAGAAATAACAAATGGTTGTAGTTTTGAGATTTATTGACAAAGATGGTTTTGTAAGAGCACATTTTTTTGGACTTGTTCATGTCTCTAACACTTCTGAAGTGACCTTAACAGATGGGCTATACTCTCTATTGTCTCATAATAATTTAAATATTCAAAATATTCGAGGGAAATGATATGATGGTGCAACATGCGGGGTGAGTGGAATGGTTTACAAACTTTAATTTTAAAAGATTGTCCATATGCTTACTACGTTCATTGTTTGGCTCAACGACCACAATTGACTTTAGTTGCGGTATCTCATGAGATTGTTCCTATTCATAATTTCTTTACTAAGTTGACTTCTGTTGTGAATATTATTGGTGCTTCTTGTAAGGGCAATGATGAACTAAAATGTGCTCAAGCTGCTGACATTGAGTACATGATTTCCATTGATGAGCTTAAGAGTGAGAGAAAGCTTAATCAAATTGGCATTTTACAAAGGCCTAGGGATACTCAGTGGAGTTTTCACTTTAGATCAGTCTCCAATTTAATAAAAATGTTAAGTGCAACATGTTCTGTTCTACTTAATATTATTGAAGATGGAACTAATGTTTTCCAACGAGGAGATGTTATACATCTTGTTTCATCAACTAAAGCACTTATTTAGAATTTTAAAGATGATGGGTGGATTACGTTGCTTGATCAAGTGAAATCATTTTGTGAGGCAAGAAATATAGATATTTCAGAAATGAATGCTCATTATGTTGCAAGACAAGGTCGAGCTTAGCGTCAAGAAGATAACTTTACTGTTGCTGAACATTATAGGGTAAATTTGTTTTATGCTGTTATAGATTGCCAATTAGTTAAGTAGTCGATTTAATGAACATGCAGTGCAATTGCTTATACTTAGTTTAGCTCTTGATCCTCCTGAATGTAGGGAGTCATTTAGAATTGTTGATGTTTGTCAATTGGCTGACAAGTTTTATCCAGTAGACTTCACAGACGTTGATAAAATGAATTTAAAAATTCAACTTGAGCATTATGAGTACAGTGTAGTTCAACATCCAGAGTTCAAAAGCTTGTTGATAATTTCTAACTTAAGCCAATGGTTGGTTAGTACTAGAAAAGCAACAATATTCCCCCTTGTCTATAGAATAATTGTTCTTGTGCTAACTCTTCCAGTGTTTACTGCAACTACGGAACGATCATTTTCGGCTATGCGTATAGTAAAGACAAGACTTCGCAATAAAATGGAAGGTGAATTTTTTACAAATTCATTGATTATGTACATTGAAAGGGAAATTGCAGAAAAATTAAGTATTGAATCAATAGTCAATGAGTTTCGAGATATGAAAGAACGTCATATTCCATTTTAATGTTGGAGATCCTGATTTTGTTGGGTTTAATATCTTATGTTAATAATATTTTGTTGCTTGAGGAAGCTTTTTCCCTCTACAGTTATAATGGTTTTTGTTTAAGTTTTTTATTTTCTTTTGATAGCTTCCGTACTTTAAGACTTGGAATTTTGTATGGGTGGAGGCTCTTTTGCTTTGTAATCATCTTCCTTCATGAATTATAAATGTAAAATTTTTTCATATAGTATCTTACTATTTTTTTTGGATGATTTGGTTTGGTTGTAATTTATTATTTCTAATAACATCAAAATTATAAGTTTAAATTTGGCCCTCGTAAAATTTCCTCCTGAGCTCCGCCCGTAACCAATATACAACATAATTCAAATATTATAATTAACAAAATCAATTATTTTATTTCTTTATATCATACTAACTTGAATTGAATTGAATTACTTTTATTTTAAAAAAATTGATTCATTTAATCTATCTCTTAATAGATATAGTGATTATACATATTTCAAACTTTTAATGCATAATAAGTCAAATTGTGTATACAAATTCAATAATCTTTAGGAAACCATTAATCTCACCTCCTTTGGTTATACATTAGTTAATTATATCACCACTATTGTTACTATATTTTAAGGCATATAAATATTTTTTCAAGGATTGTTCTATCGATTAAGAGGAGTTCATTTATAAGGACAAGTATTGGTATTATATTAGGGTAGTTGTAAGCTCACTAATGTAAACAAACTCCCAAATCCAGTAATCTTGTTCAATACATAATCATCATTCTTTAAAAAGATACACGCGCAAGTTAATTATTATAAATGATGTACGATAATCCAATAAAATAGAATCTCATTCATGAAGAAAGTTTAATGCCAAAAAACAAGTGGTTAAAATTAAAATCAAACGAGAAAATGTATAGATCAATTTGAAGCTTCAGAAGGTAGGCAACAATAGCAATAGCAAAACTACTATGCACTCCACAAAAAAAGAAAGTGATGCTTGCCTCTTCATTTTATACGGTCGATGCAGAATTCTATTTCAATAAGTGGCAATTGCTTGACATACATTCTGTAATTCAATTAAAGAAACCTTTCAGTAAGGTGAAAACCTGTAAACTAAAAAAAAAAAAAACCTTACGCATAAAAAAATTGAAAACACAGTGGTACAAAACAACGAAGGCAAACAGACTACGGGAAATACTTTTATCTTGGAGAAACTTTTCATGGAACTAGAATAAGAACTTAAAAGCTATAACCAAATGGTTTGGAATATCTACAAAATCATACCTGCATGGAAGCACACTTATCATAGACTTTATTAACTTGTCTTTTGCCTTGCACCACCCTAAAAACATTTCAGCCCTTGATAAAAAGCTCAAAGAAAATAATAAATTTAAAAGAATGGAAAAACAAGCTAGTAGTCTATGCTGCCAAAGACCTATATCAAGCTTCTTATGACTGCATATTCTCCTCTACGAATTGTCTTCTCTGAGTTTGGCAAATTAGCGTCTAAAAAAAAAAATTCTCTAAATAGCTAAGGTAGTTAGAAACAGAATCCTCAAATCACATATGCTCAGCAAGTGTAATCTTTCAGCCATTTGGGTGGCTTTCTTACGCGACTTGGCTTAAGGTTATCTTGGAGTCGATTTTGGATAGCCTCACTTGGGTCTGCCTGGGCCTTTTCTCCGGATTTGATAGGGCTAACTAAGTTGGGCTTGTCTAACTGTAATATTGAGGTTGTATCACCCTCCACTCCTTGAGGAATCACCTTGTCCTCAAGGTGAAAATCTGGGTACTGCTTAGTAAATTCTGACAGAGATTCCTTTGTTTCATTCTCAGGAGCACAATCCTGCCACTGCACTAAAATTTGGGATTGTGGGGTGCCATGAACCAACACCCGACCTTGAGTACAAATAACAATAGAAACAGACATAAGTTGGTTGTTGTGAGACTCACTAGGTAATGGGTGAACTTGTGAGGCACCCTGACCATGAAATGGCTTGAGAAGTGAGATGTGAAAGACTTGATGAATCTTATAATCAGGAGGCAAATCCAAGCCATAAGCCACAGCGCCAATACACTCTACCACTCAAAAAGGACTATATTACCGCTTCGCTAGCTTGTTGGATAATCTGTTTGCAACTAATATTTACCTATAAGATGTAACTTAACCAAAACTTGATCCCTAACCCAAAGCTCTAGCTCACGGCGATGAGCATTAGCCTTTTGTTGCATCTTATGTTGAGCTTCTCGCAAGTTAGTTTTCAAAGATGTCAATAAGGCATCATGTTCCAGCAACAATTCATCAAGTGCTTGGATTGAAGTAGAGCTCTGGGTATAGGAAGGAATTATAGGTGGCTCACGACTATACAATGCCTTAAAAGGAGACATTTGTATGCTTGTATGAGAGCTGGTGTTGTAAGAAAACTCAGCCCAACCTAAATAATCAAGCCACGATGTTGATTTCGCTTGCGTGAAAACTCGTAAATACTGCTTGAGTCTTCGATTAACAACCTCTAATTGACCATCCGTTTGAGGATGATATATTATACTATGCTTTAAGGTGGTACTAAGAAAGATAGAGTCACAATATAAAATTATTGTAAGAGGAAAACCATAGTGCTCAACAACCATATCAGTGAATAAAATGGTTGTTTTGCTCGCTGTAAAGTGTGTGGGTAGAGCACTAAAATGAGCTGATTTCGTCAAGCGGTCAATAACTACTAAGATAATAGTGAACCCATGGGGAGAAAGTAAACATGTAATGAACTCCATGGTAACTTCCTCCCAAACTAGTGAAGGTATAGACAAAGGTTGAAGAAGGCCGGTAGGTGCCTGAGTTGAGTATTTTGTTTGCTGACACAATAAGCAAAAGGCGACAAATAACTCTACATCTTTGCGCATATGTGGCCAATAAAAGAGGGTAGACATACGAACTAATGTCCGCTTGACTTCTGCATGACCTGCAACTGGTGTGGCATGGAATTCTTGTAATAAGGAATGCTTTAAAACAGAATGAGAACTGATGAAGAATCTGTTTTTAAACCGTAGAATGCCATCCGAGACAGAATAAGGAGACATTAAGGAACCAACATAATACTTTTGATGGAAAGCCAATAAATTAGGTAAAAACTAATTTTCTCGCGAAAGATGGAGAGGAATTGGGGAATAGGGCGATTGGCTAATAACATATTAGTAGTAACAGAGATAGATAATTTAAGAACATCAACTTCGTGTACCAGGCATGAAGTTCTTATTAGTTCGACTCGGCTTATATTCAACTCTGAAATGATAGTCCAATAACTTGCGAACATAAAATTATTGTTCTGGAGTTTGGATAACCTGCTGAAGGAGCTCTCGAATATTTTTCTGGTAAGTTCGGATAATAAAGAAATGGCCCAACAAGTATTGTCTCTACTTATGTACTGCTTCAGAAATGGCATGAAGTTCTTTGATATAAGTGAAAGCGACAAGCATGCGAGGACCCAATTTTCGGCTAAAATAAGCAATAAGATGATTAGTTCCAATGCCAACATTAGAAGCATCTATTTCAATAACAAAGTCCAATTGAAAATCCGACAAGCGAAGGACTAGTGCTTCACTGATGGCTTATTTTAAGGCAATAAAGGCAGTGTCAACTTCTGAGGACCAATGAAAGCAATCATTTCGTAATAAATCTGTAAGAGGGGCAGCAATGGAAGCATATCCTTTAATAAAATAATGATAGTAGCCTGTGAGGCCGAAGAATCCTCGCAATTGTTTTGTGGTAGACGAAATAGGCCAATTAGACATGACCTTCACCTTGTGAGGATCAGACTTAACTCCATAAGAGGAAACAATATGGACTGTATATTCAATGTTATCTTGGCAAAAAAGACACTTTGATAGCTTAAAAAAAAAAATGATTAGTATGAAGACAATCAAGTACTCTATGTAAATGCTCAAAATGATCTTCTAGAGAGGTGCTATACACTAAGATATCGTCAAAGAAAACGATCACAAACTTACGTAGATAAAGAACAAAGAGCCGATTTATTGTAGCTTGAAAGATGGAGGGGGCATTAGAGAGTCCAAAAGGCATGACAAGGAACTCAAAATGCCATAATCAGTCTGAAAGGCTGTTTTGTAAATATTTTTGTTACATACTTGTATTTGATGATAACTAGCTCACAAATCCAACTTACTGAAAACACAAGCACCATCAAGCTCATCTAATAACTCATCAATAGTTGGTATCAGAAATTTATCTATAATTGTTACTGCGTTCAAGGCTCGGTAATCCACAAAAAAACGGTAGAAGCCGTCTTTCTTCTTAACCAGTAACACATGTTAAGAGAATGGGCTCTGACTTGGGCGAATAATGCCTTGATCGAACATTTCCTTGATTAATTTTTCCATTTCGGCTTTTTGGAAGTGAGGGTAACGGTATGGGCGAACATTGATGGGTTTAGTATTCAGGAGGAAATGAATTTTATGGTCAATAAGTCTGTGAGGGGGTAGGGAGGATGGAGTGTGAAATAATTGCTCATATTAATGAAAAAAGATAAGTACAAGGGAAGGTAAATCGGACGGGGAAGCAAGCTTATCAGCAGTGGTTGGAACAAAGAGTGTATCATGCACATATGTAGTAATATGAAACTGAAGAAATTCAAAGAGGCCGTATATTTGATAGGACCTGAAGGCTTGTAATTGATGCAAAGAAATCGGTCTTGGAGACAAGGAGACATCGCCCCGCAGTAAGACAGGAGAGCTATTCTAGAAAAATTCCATTGACAGTACAACATAATCATGAGATACCTTGCCAATAAGCTGTAACTATTGAATTCTGAGGACAATATCAGGTCCCTAAATAGAAATAACATAAAGGTTGATGGAGAAAACATGGCCCTACATAGATAAGGCAACTTGGGAACATACATAACGGCAAACCAAAGAATCATCATTGCTGATATATATCCGGAAGGTAGTAGCGTCTTGCGCTGCTAACCCCAAAACTTCAGCCACGGCAGGTTTAATAAAATTATGGGTGCTACCACTATCGATAAGCACTTGTACTAGCTGTTGATTAATTTTACCAATGAGTCGTAGGGAGCGATGAGTACTTTGGCTAGCTAAAGCATTTAAACTAGAGATATCACCAGGGACAATGGTCTCCTCAACACCATCTGAGATCAATTAATTGGTGAACCCATCTTATCGTCAACATCCTTTATTCCCAAAAGAAGCAGAAACTTACTACGGTATCTATGAGAATTGCTTCACTTTTGGTTACAATTGTAGTGGAGTCCTTTCTCTTTTTTTTTTTTCACGAAGCTCTTGCGGGGAAAGACGCTTAATAGGGAGAGATGGCGTTGGTAAAAGTGGAGGTAAAGTGGATGGGGCAGGTTAAGGTGGATTGAAGGCAGGGGCACTCATAGGAGTGTGATTGGATGTGGTAAGAAGATCATTCGCCTTCATCCATTGGCACCAAGTGGAAGCGCGACCTTCCAGATGAAAAGAGACAATGCAGAGACGAAGAGCTTCGGATGTGCCATGGAAATCAAAATATTCATTGATGTGAAAAGCCCAACCGTCTGGATCGGTTCCATCAAATTTTGGGACCTTGAGCTTCATTGTTTGCAAGAGAGGATTGAAGTCATAGGTGCCCGATGAACCATCAGATATCTGTGGAAGAGGGGGTGGATTCGATGGCCCATTTGTTGGAACTGAAAGTGACCCCTTGATCTGAGAACGTAAGTCCTCCAAGCGAGAATCCACGGTAATTATGTATTGTTGCAACATGTGATGAACCGCAACCGTTTGGCTATCAAGTTTTGTTTGTAAAGCTTTAATGGCCTCCAGAATCTCTGAATCAAGCATGATGAGCAAATATCAATGAAAACACCAATGATATGCCACTTGTGAAACATACAGATCAACAAAATTTTCCACACTTTTCAAGTAAGTGCAAGCTCCCAAAGTTTAAAGGAATGAGAGGATAACAAAGAGAATATAGAGAGAAAAATTCAAAGAATAAGAAGAGATAAAGTCCAAAATTCATATATAATCCCGTTCAAATACAACTATGGAAATACTTATACCAGTAAGAATATGCTCACAGTTGTCAAAACTAAATAACAACTTCTCACTATAATAATAATAAAAAAAATTCTCTATACAGCTAAAGCAGTTAGAAACAGAATGCTCAGCAAGTGTAATCCTTCAGCCATTTGGGTGGCTTTCTTATGCGACTTGACTTAAGGTTATCTTGGGGTCGATTTTGGATAGCCTCACTTAGCTTTGCTTGGGCATTTTCTTCGGATTTGATAGAGCTAGCTGAGTTGGGTTTGTCTAACTATAATATTGAGGTTGTATCATATTGCCTAAAGAAAATTACATTACTTTATATTTCTGTTACTTATCATATAAACAGGTAAGAGATAGAGTTTAATCATAACTATTTTTCTCATCTGCTTTTTAGAATTTTCCTATAAGTGGCATTTTTTTTTCATATTCTCCTATAAATTACCTAAGAGTTCATCCCAACCTTCAAAATTAGCATGCAAATCAAAATAATTTAGCCAAATTAATGCGTTTTCCTATTATTGTAAATATTATTCAACAAACAACATAAAAGATCTAAAACCCAATACAAAAATTCATAAATACTTTTTTAAAATTTTAAATCAAAATTAGTTTTTTTTTTTAATTCAAATCAGTATCACGAAATAGTAACTCGAGATGAAAGTAAATACTTACAATGAAATCACAAACTCAGTTTTTTTCACCAACACTCAACGACATAGGTCAAAGGTAAAATGGGCAACTAACAAAAGGATACAAGCTAATTAGAACATACTTCCACAAAAATGCTATAAAAGTGGGTAACTATCAACGGCCATGAATCGACGGAACCACAAGAAATATTGACAGTAGTGGTCGATTGACCAACCAAGCCGCAGGAAGAAGAAGAAGCACCCATGGCAACGATTTTCAAGCGAAGATGCAACGACCTTATACATGGATCAATTATAATTTGGTTATTTTATTTCAATTTGGTTACACCGATTTCTTTTGTCCCCTTCACAATCGCTAGATCATTTGTCCTTCAATTTTCCTTTTTTTTCCTCAGCAAAAAGCTTTGAAACCATTTAGGTAGTGTTTACTTTTTGGAGTGGGAGTGTGGAGTGTGGATTCCTCCCACTCCAGTGTTTACTTACCTTAAAAAATGGGAGAGTGAGAGTGGGAATTCGTGGATCCCACCCAATTTTGGAGTGGGGAGTGGAATTCCCACTCTCATGGGGGGAGGTGGGAGTGGGAATCCACTCCCCCCTCTTCCCATTTTATTCTTATAATTAAAATAAATAAATAATATTTAATAAAATAAATAATATCATATTTATTAAAAATAATAATTATATCATATTTATTTTATTAAATTTAATAAAATAAAAATAAATAAATATTATATTTAAATTAATAATATTAAACATTAATTTTAATAAATATTAATTATTTATTTAATTAATAATAATAAATATTTTATTCTAAAAAAATATTAATTTTGTACTATATTATCAATAATAATATTTCATTAATGTTGCTATTATTAATAATTTTTATTCACATAATTTAAATTAAAATTAATAAAAAATTATGATTTACATAATTAAGAATATTAGTAATTATTATTAATTTATAAATATAATAAAATATTTATTTTATTTTCCAAATATATTTTTTATTAATTTTTAATTACAAATTATAATTATGTACATAAGGATAAAATTGTAATTTAAAATAATTTACTCCCAATCCAAGATAAAGTAAATAAATAATTAGGATTCTGATTGACAATCCATACTTTCATTTAGTGTAAGTAAACACTCTCAAAATTCCCACTCCAAAAAAAGTAAAATTAGTCACCTAAAACAAACCAATTCAACCGGTTTCTCCCTTATTACTACTTTTCCATAAATTGAATATTGTCCGTTAGATTAGATTTTAATTTATTTGAGCGGCTAAGATTCTACAAGCTGTATGTAACGGAAATTATAACTTAGGAATTGCCTAAAATTGTAATTATGAATTAACTGAATAGCATTTCATGGCACTTTGCTCACCACAGAATTGAAAACCCAAGGTAATTGAGTATTTGAGTCTGATGGCTGATGAGGGTCTCTCTATCACTTGTTTTGTTCATGGGTTACATTTGACAGTTATATCGAATATTAGGGGGTCCAAGTGTAAACGTACACTTTTAAGATAATTCCTAATTTAACACAAACTTTCAATTATATCCTCCTGATTCATAGCCAGTATCATCGGCAACAACGGCAGCCGAAATGAAGATAATGGTGGCAATAAAGCGAGTCGTTGACTACGCCGTCAAGATCAGGGTGAAATCCGACAGGACAGGAGTGGAGACAAACAACGTTAAGATGTCGATGAACCCCTTTTGCGAGATAGCGCTGGAGGAGGCTCTGAGGATCAAGGAATCTGGATTGGCTTCCGAGGTTGTCGCTGTCAGCATGGGCCCCGCCCAGTGCGTTGATACTCTACGGACGGGTTTAGCTATGGGCGCTGATAGAGGAGTCCACGTGGAGGCTGCCGGTCAGCTGTATCCTTTGACTGTTGCCAAGATTTTGAAGAGCCTTGTTGAGGTTGAGAAGCCTGGCTTGATTATTCTGGGAAAGCAGGTTCGTTTTGATCAAAATTTTAATCAATTTGTGGGTTTTTTCTTCGGGGATTTAATATTATGTTGCAGTGAAGTGATTCCTGTTTAGTTCTAAAGCAAGTTGAGAAATTGGAAATGGGTGTTTAAGCTTCTAATTTCGATGAATTTAATACTATGTGAACATAAAATTTTGAATTTTCCTTATGTTGTCTGTTGCATTGGAAGAATGTAGTTTTGCTTTTTCCGCCCTTGATTTCAGAAATTTATGCAGAAGATTGCCGTTTCTTATGACACAGATTCTTGTGTAGGCAATTGATGATGACTGCAATCAAACAGGGCAAATGGTTGCAGGGCTACTCAGCTGGGCGCAGGGAACCTTTGCTTCTAAGGTCAGTACAACCCTTTTATTGCTATCCTGCTTTGGCTTTAGAAGTTAATACTCTATGGGAATAGGTAATCGGCATGAACATGATCAATGTGGCTGAAGTTCATAAATGATCAATAGATTCTGATAGTTCATTTTTGCTGGCTGACGGCAATATGAATTTGAATTAACTAATAAATGGATAATAGACGGAAGTATATTTCTGTGCAGTTTACTGTTATTTTGTTGGTGCAGTTTTATCTACTTTTTGTTTATACAATTTTAAGAGAATTTTTCTTATGACTTACAGCTGCTGTTTTTTTAGTAGGTTGTGCTGGATAAGGAAAAACAATTAGCAACGGTGGAGAGAGAAGTAGATGGTGGTCTTGAGACTTTAGAATTGGATTTACCAGCTGTAATCACGTAAGTACTCTAACCTGACTTTTAGTGTTCCAGCACTTGATATTTTTGGGGTATGCTTGCTTGCATTTTATATTTCTCCTCATAAAAGCATGTTGCCAAGGAGAATACAACAATATTCTCTTGTTTTCTATTTCTGACACAAGGCAGTTTTTATATATGGTCATATATGTAAAATGACAGAAGGCAATAGTGTCTATGGTCCTCTAAGTGAATATCCTCTTCTTGAATTACGTTCTCCAAGATAATACTTTCTGTAGTTGTTGAGAAACTAACTGGATTTGTTTTTGAAACTTATTGGTGGGAATGAAAAGTGAATTGATTACTTGAAGAATCTGAGGCCTTTCTACGGATGAGTACTTGTAGGATTGTTAACTAAAAGTCATTGTTCCTAAGAGGTAATGGCCTGGCCAGAGAATAATATTTAATTGTAGACAGAAGAATGTGTATTTAGTTTGCCTAGAATACTATATTATTTCATGGATGTCTGATGAATATTTCAATGGAACCAGAAAGGCTTTTGGATCCTGTGTATTTGGCAATACTGGCAAATATGATTGAAGTTGATTGTATGGGAAGTGATCTGGCTTGTGGACATTGGTTGGTTTTGAATTTGATTTGGTCTCACTTGTGAAACATTACTAGGAAAACCTATTTACCACAGGACACAGCTTTTAAGGGTGAAACTAACCTCCTGTTCTCCCAGTGTTTCATGCTACCCTAAGGAGTTCCTCGGAAAAGCATTCTGTGGATTTGTATCTAATTATTTTGGACAGCAGAATGATTACTTTTATTGTGTGATGCTGGTGCTATGTGAGCTTAATCATGAGTGCCCTACCGAGTTGATCATATAATCACTTGGGAATTAACAAATAGTTTTATTGAAGACATAAGCATTGGAAAACAAGTAAAACCATCCTGAATTCCCGAATTTGTTGAAAGTACTATGATAAAAACAAAGAGGAAACCCCATTTCTCATTCAGGAGCTCCCTAGGTCTTTAGTTGTAGTGGGGATCATTTACTAAGGGTATGTTGGACAGGTTGGGAAAATTGTGGTTGTATTTGCTAAATCTCCAGCAGTTGAATGACAAGTTTAGGATTCTAACAACTTGAGAAACATAAAATCATATTTTAGTTCATCTTGATAATGCTGCCATTGAGCCCTTCCCTATAAACTTCAGCTTTTACTTTAGAATGGCAACTGAACATGGTGTCACTGCCAATTTGACCAAACAGTCTCTGTTTGAATTCTTTTTCAAATTAATTGAATTATAATAAATTGAGCTTGTGCTTGTGTTTGTAGTTGGTTCTGTGTTTATATATGTGACTTGCAAATGAGGGGGTGTGTTTTTATGTATGTAACTTGCAAATGAAGGGTGTTTGTAGCTAGCAATTTTCACACAGTTGCCCTAAAAGCTGTAAAATCAGTTATTCTAAAGTTTTCTTTCCATCAAAGTTTGTTCAACTCATGCAAGGATTCCAAATGCTTTTATTCTTGTGAGTATATTGAGATATAAGGCTTCCTGTTGCACTCCATGTATATGTCTTCCCCCAACATGCGTCTGTCTGCATGTGGTTGTTTTAGTTTGATCCTTTTCTACATTGATGACTTTTACTTAATTTGCACTGCTCATCTCGTGCAGCACTGATTTGAGACTCAACCAACCGAGGTACGCAACACTCCCCAACATAATGAAGGCAAAATCGAAACCAATAAAGAAATATACTCCCCAGGAGCTAAACGTGGATGTCAAATCTGATTTGGAGGTGATTCAAGTAACAGAACCTCCCAAGAGAAAAGCTGGGGTTATATTATCTTCTGTTGAAGAGCTCATTGACAAGCTAAAAAATGAAGCTCGCGTCATTTAAAACTTTCTTTGTAAACTGTTATTCCCCATCGAAATCACTAGAACAAAAATTTAAAGAACTTCAGGCGTCCAAATAAATTAGCCTTTAGTTCAAATAAGAGTTATGGCCTCAGAAATGCAGATTTGGCCTGCCATTGCTGTTTTTCACGAAATTTCTGTTCAACAAAGGTGGCTGTCATTCGAGGGGATTTTTGGCTGGACATCTACATTTGTGCCAAATTATTTTATAATCCAATATTAAATGTTTCTTTTGGTACGATTGTTTTTCTTAACTTTCTCATGCGATGAATGGATTAACGGGGACATTCTTGATCTGAGTTTTCTTGAACAAATTACGAGCTTAGAAATTAAAGAAAGTTTTACTTCAAACAAACTATTAAAGCAGAGACAGCAAATTGTGAATTGGCGAATAGCAAGTAATTGACATCTGTCAAATGAGCAATTTTTGTTTTAATTGAAACTCAATTTCAATCTTGTGAGCTTTAAGGTGGGTGAGTTCTCATCGAAAAGTTGAAAAACAAAAATTATCACAAAACCATCACAACACAGCTGGGCTCGCATCATGCGGCCCAAAAACGAAAATTATAAAAATATTAAAAAAAAGGAACGGCGCACGTGCGAGAAGACATAAAAATGATAAAATCGATGCGGCGGCGCGTAACCCAATCTCCCACCCACGTGTCACTTCTGCCTTCAATTTACGACTCTCGTTGTATTATCAGAGAGAGAGAGAGAGAGAGAGAGTTCCAATTTTGAAGGGAAATTGAAATAAAAAAATGGATCCGTCAGACTGGGACGATTTTATCAATTACAGCTTCAATGATCAAAACGCATCTCTTGATTTCTCTTGGCCCGAACAAAAGTACCCTTTTTGGTTATTCATTTAATTTTTCATTAAATTTTTTATGCCGTTGATTGAATTTAATTTCTGTGTAAATGCAAAAATCAGTGGCAGCGCCGATAATGATATTTCATCAACTGGTGTTGTTCCGCCAGAAAATGAAAATACGCGTAAAAGGTGATAACTTTTGTTTTTATTGAAATTAAAAAAAAAACAATTGGGTTTGATTTTTATTTTTTTTAAATTGTTGTGGTGATATTTTACAGGGCGCGAAGTGATTCATGCAGTAGGCCAGGGAGCAAAGCCTGCCGTGAGAAATTGCGCAGAGAGAGATTAAATGACAGGCATGTATTATTTCTTCTTTCTGTTTTAATTTGTTTAAGAGTTTAAAGAGGGATTATTTTTATTTTCTTTTGGACCAGACTTGGCTATTATTGGAGGTGGGATTATTGACATGGGGTTTCTGAAAGATTTGGTTTTGTGTTTGATTTGTGAAGGTTTCTTGATTTGAGTTGTATTTTGGAACCTGGGAGACCAGCTAGAACTGATAAACCGGCCATACTTGATGATGCCATTAGGGTGTTAAATCAACTAAGAACTGAGTCTCAGGAGCTCAAAGAAACTAATGAGAAGCTGCAAGAAGAAATTAAAAGTTTGAAGGTTAGTTGATGTTTCATTGGTTATCATTTCAAATTAAAAGTTTTAAGTGATTTTTGTGCTATCATGCTTTGATGTTACTAAATTCGTTGCATTTTCATTTTGATGCATTTCTTTGCTGGGGACATTACTTGGATAATCCATATGTAAATGTTTGTGACTGATTTTTGAAGCAACCTATTGTTTGATTTGATAATTGCATGATTGACTTACTGAACTGTGGGTTTAAACTTTCATGAAATCGGATTGTGTTCGGATGGTCATTGATAGTCAGATTTGGGTTTAGATTTTACTGGGTTGGTGCCAAAGTCTACTTGTTAACAATCATCTGTGGAAGATATTGGTTATTGTGAAGTTTTTTGACATCAAAGAAATGTTTTTTCATGAGTATTAATCGAATGCGCATTTTGGTGAATGAATTGGGGGGCTGAAAAAGGAAGATCCAAGATGCATGCATCATGATTACCCCAGTAGCGACATTAGAGTTAAAGATGACATAGTGCATGGTGATCTATGTGCTTATGCCTTCAAAACCTTTCTTTGGACTTGATCCTTTTACTACATTTGGAATGGATGGCCCATGCAAGCCCGAGGCCTAGATTCAGTCTTGCTGGGCATGGTTTTGATTCATTAGCCTCATATGAATGACCGAAATCATCTGCATTTGCCCTCCTTGAAATCAAGAGTGGAGCTTGCAAGTGCATTAATTGAGATGGTTTGGTGTTTCTGGAAGTGATGGGGAAACTAGCTAACACTTTTGTTAGTAGAATCAATAGATATATGAAGTCATACCAAAATCAGGATTTCAATTATACGAGATTCCTTACAGTTGCGGTAAGAGTAGCAATGTGGAGGAATAAAATGTGACTAGAAAATTAGTAGGAACACTGGGATTGTGCTGGCCCCAATCCGTGGACAAAGGAAAATTAGTAGGAACACTGGGATTTAACATGGTTATGCAATTTTCCTTTGTCCACGGATTGGGGCCAGCACAAGAAAATATTATCACTACGAAGAAATTAGAATATTACGATAATACTACTCCCTCACTTTTCCCAAAGCTCTTGACACCCACTTATCCTCTAGTCTGTGAATAAATTCCAAAAGAAAAAGTTCAAAGCCTGTCTTACAGTTGAACTGGCCACGTCTATCGAAGTAAACCTCTGTGGCAAAGATGTTGAATTAGGTAAGCAAGTTGACTATTGATTTTGCCAACCCAAGAGCAACTAAACCGTCCATTTTCTACAAGTTTCTTGATAGATTTGTTTTTCCATATTGCTGCTCTTACCTCAAAAAATCTGGTATCTAAGCTTCGTTTACTACTGTGTGTGGAGTATTTGTATTTCTATGTGCATGTCTAGAAGAGTTTTGACAAGAAGGCCTTTTTTCCCCAAAGGAGTTTGGTTTTTCAGTGGGACTGTTGTGACCCCTTCAGTGTTTCTTAGGAACTTTCCTGGTGTACTTTTTCACGGATAGAAGCACCCCCATAATTTTTTAAGATTATTTATTAATAGATGTGCCACAAAAAACCAAACACATTGATGTCATGAAGAACTTCATCAAAGATGTGAAAGAACTTCATCAAAGATGTGATAGCACAAGGGACTATCAGGGTTAGAAAGATTCCTTCAACAGTTGGTAACCAAATCAATTCCCACTCGCAAGTTCAGGAATGTCTTAGACTTGTCAGAGTGTGCAACTGGTAAGAAGCATGAAAGAGAGCAGTGGAAGGGAAGCTAGTGGAGGTGAAGATTGAAAACTTAATCCAAGGTGGAGATTTGTAGAAATTGTGTGGCTTAGATTGTGTTGGGGCTGGTAAAATGCATGTCCAGGTTGGTTATCCAATTATGACTGCAATGTCACGGCTTAGATTGTCTTGGGATGGTATACTGCACGGCCAACTTTGTTACCCAATCCAACTCCCAAGCCGTGGAGTTTTACTATAAACAGGTGTGCTCATTTCACTTATAAGACGCACTAAGCTTGAGCTTCTCTTTTCTCTTGGATTTTAATCTTAGGACAAAGAGATTACAAGCCGGTATAATGGACTTTAGGGGAAGTGAATCTTGTATATCCTATTTTCTTCTTAGTGATATCTTTTTTGCTGCTTTCAGTTTGTGGATCTAGGCAAACTGCCAAACCTTGTTAAATGTCAGTGTTTGTTTCCATTTTTTGTCTCATTTCATTTCTCGATCGATTCTCTTACCTCAAAACTTCCCACCTCTTGATTCAAGCAAGTCACTTCTGTCTGTCAAAAAGTAATTAAGGGCTAATAAGCCTGGTTTCACATATAATGACCTCAATTTTTCTTGTCAAGGCTGTGATGACATGATTTTAGCACTTTATTTTAGGTTCTTGATGGTTTGGCTTAGAAGTGTGAGATCAAGTTGACAAGGCACTCAAATGGAAGAGTCTTAATACTTTGTAGTTGCGTAGACTTTTGAGGATTTGGATGCTTGAGAGTTATGTCCATGACATCTATAAAATTTGAAAATACTTTTCTAAGGCATACAGCTAACTTGTTTTGAAGACTTCTTTAGGAAGAGAGGAAATGATGGGGCGTGCTTGTATCAACTTTATATCAGAAAGTTTGTTCCTGCTCTTAGTATTCTGTAGTCATATTGCATTCATTTATTCTGTTTATCCACACAACACAGAGGAGAAATTCGTAATAATGTGTAGTATTCATCTTGTGGGGTATGATAAGTTTATTATAATGTAAATTATCTTTCCCATTGTATTGTGATGAAAGTTTTTAACCTAGATAGTAATAAAGAAGGAGAAGTCAAAATAAAGAACAAAGGATATTTAGTACTTAAATTGTGGAGTCCTTTATGTTTTGGATTCTGTCACATTTGGAGTGCACAATTAATGTGAAGTTCTTTATGTTTCAGATTGCTACTAAATAATTTATTACTACTCTATTAACTTTCCGTTCTGGCTAACAGGCTGAGAAGAATGAACTTCGTGAAGAGAAACTTATACTGAAGGCGGATAAAGAAAAGTTAGAGCAGCAGTTGAAAGTTATGGCCATGCCAACAGGTGGTTATATGCCAACCCACCCAGCGGCTTATCATGCTGGGTTGAATAAGATGGCGGTATATCCCAGTTATGGTTTGATGCCTATGTGGCAATATTTACCTCCATCTTTGCATGATACGTCTCGTGATCACGAGCTCAGGCCCCCTGCAGCCTAGGTTAATCTTTTCCCTTCTTATCACTTTCACCCTCTCCAGCTAGTTACAATTATCTGAATAATTTTCAGATGCTTTATTTTATTGCCTTCCAGAAATTTTTTTGACCTTCAAAGGTGTAAATGCTGCTACTGATTTGACTTGTCTGATTCTTGGACATTGCTATTGGCAAATGGAGGCAAGTATTGACAAGAAATGTATTATACTGTGATCTTTATGATATTAGGTTTCTCTCACTCGCTCTCTCTTTCATTATTTTGTATATCTATTAGAAATGGTTGATTGGTAGGCAAGAACCTTTGCTGCCATAGTTTCTGGAAAGTGCATTGGACGTGGTGCTGGAAACTCCACTTAATGCTCCTCTGACAAATCAGCTATAATATGAACTAAAGTAAGGATGATGATTATTTGTTTCTTTCAAATACTTGTTACCCATTGGCAAAGCTCAGGCTGGTTTTCACTATTTATGATGATTCAAAATGCAAGAATGTATTCATTTTTGGTCCATTTTTCTTATGTTTTCTTGAATTTTATCTGGTATGCCATTGTGCCTTATCAGTTTCCTTCTTTTCTAAATGGCTTGTTTTGTGATATGTTTGGAACAGACTGCTCTTCTATTTTGATTGTAGCGTACTGATCTCATTCTCTGCCCCATAGCACTAGATAGAGGCCAAAGATGGCAAGTTAACAACCGGTCCAACAATACCAAAAAGGCCACAGCCAAAAGTTTTCAGTATGAACAGTTGATTTCAAATGAAACAAGCAACGTGCAAAATCCTGTAAATTACCTGCCCGATAACATCGTTTTTGTGAGGATCGATCATGGTCACAAAAGCTGGTCCTCTTTCTCGCAGGCACCGTAGTTGAAAGAAAGAAAAAAAATAATCAAACAAATAAAACCACCATTGCCATGCTTATACATATTATGATTAAGGAAGAAGGACAAACACACCCCTAATTTAGATAAAAGGATAAAAATATCTCTAACGTTTTAAAAAATATGTGTACACCCACATTCACTAACGGAAACAATAATTTTTAATAGAAATTACCGTTATACCTTTCTAGTATATAAAAAAATTGTTGATTATCCAATTTGTCCATATATTATTAATAAAATTATAAATATACCCTCATTACCCAATTTTTCTATTTAAATTTTTATCAAATTCCCTCTTCAAGCCAAATAAATTTAATTCATTACTCAAGAATAAAAAGAAATAAAATTGGTTATTAATGTTAGTTTGTATTTCAATTAATACCATAATAAATAACATAAAAAATTGGTTATAAATATACAAGTTTAAATGAAAACATGTGGAGAATTGTTAAATATACAAGTTTAAAATTTAAATAAAATTTTATGGTATTAATACCACAAGTTAAATTTGTATATTTTTTTATATGTTAGAAGGGTATAACGCTAATTGCCGTTAAAAGTTACTGTTTTCGTTAGTGAATGGAGATGTAAATATCTTTTTTGAAACGTTAGGGGGTTTTTGTCCCTTTGTCTAAACATTGGGGGTGTGTTTGTCCTTTTTTTCTACTATTAATTACCTCCATCAGAATCTTGTTAGAGAACATTATTAGCATTCACATAATACTAATCCTGTGGGTTCTCTTATTTACACCACAAATTGTGGACCAGAAGTCAATATTGAATCCGATTCTCCAATCAGATTGTATATGGACTAGGATCACTGTGAAGACAGATGCTTGTGATGCTGCCCCAAAAGGGGCGCATCCATGTAGTCACTTGCGCAGGATAGGATTCCAGTGTCATTGCCGACATGTAACGTCTGCAGACGGAACATTCTACAGGAACAATAAGAACTTCCTTTTCACCAATTCTGAAGATGAATTCCCTTTAGGGATTGTAAGGCATCTGAATTAGGTGAGTTTGAAGTTGATTTATGAGTTATAATTATTCTTTATTCATTTTTTTTTAATCTTCTAAATATGGGTGAACGAAGCAAGTAGTGGTTTCCGTTGTTAGAAAAGGTGTTAACTTTCATTTCCGCTAATAAAAAATCTAGGTTGTATTCAAAACCTGCCACACTTTTCCACGAAATTCCCCACTGAAGGAATTCCTTTTGGGTTGATGTTATAAAGTAACCCGCGATGTTTTGTCCCTGCAGGTCATATGAAGTAGGTGGAATTGCTGAGGAGACAGTTTGTTGAAAGAGTACTGCTAGAATCTAACAGTTGAGTATAATGTAAGTTGAAACTGATGTGACATTAATACATTAGATAGTAGAATATTATAAAATTTACTATCTAACAGATGAATGACACGTAACAGTTGTGACTCAACTACTAGAATTTCAAACATTATTGTTGTTAAAAACGAGTATGAATAAGATGCTAAAATTATTCTAAAAAGAAAGAAATAAAATCTAACTGTTGATTGTAATAGTTGTCATATGTAAGTCGATCATTAATTGTCCATAGAAAAATGGTAAAAATTCATCTTGATAAAACTTTGGTAATTTTTCATTTTAGTTTAATATTCTAATATCAGCTTCCCATTAGCAAATGTAAAATGAAGGAAAAACATTTTCACTATTTTCATCTGACCAGACAAAACTATCAAACGCATTTCATATATTAGTTTCAAGACCCCCTGCCAATACATTTTCATTTGCACCAAAAACTAATCACTCGTATTTTCTGAACCAGACAAATTGGAAAACAATACTAAATGCCCTCGGATTGTTTGCTTGCTGGTTATAACAGTTTTTTAAGACTGGTGAAACGAAAAGAGAAGAATGTTAGTTTTGTTATTCCAACCTCCAATTGAATTTCTTATTTTTCGGAAAGAGAACTCCAAGTGTAGCAATTCGGAATATTAGTTGATACAAAAAGAGCAGAGGGGCTACAGAGTTGTTAAAAGCACTAGTGCCTGAAATTCTACGTTTGTCTCATTGTCTACATTAAACGCTAGCCCTTTTTTTCTTAAAAAAAATTATGGCTCGCCTTGTGATATCTTGGGATCTGATTGTTCTTTTGTTTTTATCTGAGCCTCCTGATGATCCCCTTCTTTGCCCCATAGCAGCAGATAGAGGCCACCAATGACAACAACTGCTCCTACAATACTGAATGAACCACATACAAATCTTTTTACCATAAGCACAATCCATATAAACTGGCTAAAATGTGCAGTGTGATTCTGAAAATTACCTGCCCAAGAAAAGCTTTTCTCCGAAAACAAAATATGCTAGAATTGCAACTAAAATGGTTGAAATAGGATTGAACATGGTAGCAAAAACTGGACCCCTTTTGTCTGTGCACCATAGTTGAATAAAAACAATCAAACCAGAAACCACCACTCCCTGCCATGTATATATTAATTAATTATACCATTATCAGAATCTTATTAGAGAACTTAATTAACATTAATTAATTAATCACAGTACAAATCCTGTCTAATTCTCCAACTTACACCATAAATGGTGGACCAGAGATCAATATTGAGTCCGATTCTCCAATCAGCTGGTTTACGTGCAACAATAACTGTGAAGACAGCTGATTGTGCTGCCCCAAGAAAGCACATCCAAGTAGTCAGTGACAGTTGTGCCGGGTATCGCTTCAGTGTGATTGCCTACATGTTACATTTGATTGTAATCAGTGTGACAGTATCAGTAATATGAACCCCTTTTTTTTTCAAATCTAAATAAAAGTAGAATTAGTTTGGCAAATATTAACCTGCATAATATACAGTGCAGACCATGTTATGCTGCTTGCAATTGTAAGAAATGAACCCTTCAACCACTGCTCCTGGATGATATTATTTCGTTGAATATGGATTGGAGGATGCCCCGGGTTTCTCGCAGCAGGCCCCTTGTATACTGTCATGATGGTTACACCAGCCAATGATACTAAGGTCCCAAGAACTTTTGCCATGCCTCGAGCATTTCGAAGATCAAGTGTCTCTAGCCTGCATCGATCATGCAAATTAGAAAAAAGACTGACGGTGATACAACAGCGACAAAAATAACCGTAACACTGTGTAGTTTTATAGTGTTAAAAAAAAAAATACTGCTATTTTTTTTCTTAACACTATTTTTTTTTATAACACCATATGGTTTTACAGTTGTTTTGTCGCCATTGTATTAGATTCTTCAGTTCAAATATCAGTACTCCGCAAAGTAACTTCTTATGGTCAATGAAAGCTACATCCTTGAACTTTCTTTACCAATTCTAGTTAAGATTTATAAAATGATGAAATGCCAACCTGAGTACAACCGCAATTACAAAAGTTACGGCAGCTACGGTGTTCACTACCGACGCCACGAAAGTTGGAGATGTGTATCTCAGGCTTGCAAAGTACATGTTCAAAGTCAAGGTCACCCTGGATCATAAAAACACTTAGCCTCAGTGATTTTTGAAAGTCATTCATATTTATGCACATATTTCATAATTCTTAGTAGTCCTTACCCGACGAGGGACAGAACAAATATCTCCAAGAAAAGAGCTAATGTCAGCTTTGGCCTTATTTTTCTGCATAAGTGGGGGGGAAAAAATGAAGATCAGCAAATTAAGCATACGAAAATTTGCAAATCCACTATTGACATAGATATTGAGGTGTACCTTTCAAGGAAATAGGCGAAAGGGAACATTGCTATTCCAGCAACGATATGACGATAAGTTACATAGACATGAGGATTCATTCCATGATTGAAGGAAGCCTCTGTGATAAAATAGAGGAAAGTGTAGCTTAATTGAGAAAGAACCATGAGGAGAAGTGGCTTGAACCTCAAGTAAACGTTGTGAAGGGAACTTGGTTTCATTGCCAGTATTGTCCGCTCTCACTTCCACCACTTCATACAATTGCTCAAGGAACACAAAAATAACTTGTAAATATACAAATTGATGGAGGACTATGTGGCCTTGATTCTTTTTTTGCATGTTGCTTTAGTATCATGTTCTAGATTATGTTCTCTTAATTATGCCGATGAGTTGATGTCAGACTCAGACAGCAATGTTGAAACAGACAAATTATTCTTATGCGTGTTTGGTCATTAAAATATTAAATGTATTTCTCACTAACTTTATAAAAATATTTTCGAGGAACAAATAGTTCTATATATTATCCAATTCAATGATGGACAAATCAACATTTAATGTTACTTTTAACGTCAAATCCACACAATTGGATTGAATTCAATATATGAAAAATTAATTTAATTTAGCTCCATTATATTTGTAGTTACTATTAAAAATTATCTTAAATTGGTTGAGAATGAACTTTGAGTTACACATATAAGATCTGGGTAATTCTCAATAATTCTTGAACTATCTTTTAATATGAGTTAGGCACATGAGATTTTAAATAGTTTCAAAGTCCGGTTTGGACAATTCTCAATTTTTAAACTAGTTTTACATGCGAGTTAGACCCATAAATTTTTATATATTAATCCTACTGAAACTAGTTGTGGTTCATAATAATTGACTATTTATATTTATAAAGGAGGTAGTTGTGGTTCGTAATCATTGATTTATTTGGAAATAATTAATTAGGCGATGCTTAGTCCTTGTGAATTAGTGGAGGCCAAAATTGAACTGTTCATCATCGTTTACAATTCCCCCCCCCCCCCCCTTCCAGAAGGCTTTGCGCTTTTGTTAACTGCCAGTTAATTTAATTGCTACTTCAAGTTGTGTATGCATCACGCAGAGAAACCACAAATCACATCATAGCTAGAAGGATTTATGTTGGCACATGGGTCAAAACTCATATATTTTACATGATCTTTAATTTTAACCAAAGAAACTCGGCGTGTAGTTTTAAACTTACAATGATGCTAATGAAACTTTGGCAGAAGATCAATCTGATGAAAATGAACATTAAGGCTTTTTTGGTTGTTTCTTTCTCTTATCCTTTGATGAGTTTTGTATTTGTTTATCTGTCATGCACTGATCTTATTTTAAAAGTTTAGATTGATTTTGATTTCTACAACGAATTTTAAAAGTTTAATGTAATTGTGAAATTAAGGGTATCTTTTTCCATTTTTGTTTTGGGTAAATACGAGCTGTAAATTTTTTTGTCCACTTACTCTTAACAAGATTAGTCAAGAAGTGTCCTTGAAAGACAGACGTACATGACCAAAATCAGTTGTTTCAAAAGATGGTAAACCATTATGTGCCTTTCTTTAGAAAACCAATTGTTGAGTTTCTGATGACATAATTGAGCATATGATGGTTTTATTCTTTTTTTTTTTAATGATTTTATGAAACTATAGTCATATATTGGTCAATGCATATGATTCCCCACCCAATTCTTCACTGAACATTATCGGCACCATCATATATTTTAGTATATTTTATTTCTAAATATATCAAATCTATTAATTTTTAAGTAATTTTATTTACTTGTTTGCGTCAATTCCAATTATAAGAATGTAGTAGATTTAATATATATATATATATATATATATATATATATATATATATATATATATATATATATATATATATATATTAAAATTTAAAAAAAAAACATATATCTGGATTTAAGTTTACAATTTCTCATCACAGAGCGAATTGTTTTGAGGGAATATTTCAGAATGCAAATTATGGTAAAGTGAAAGAACAATTTGGTTCTTGATGGAATTGAAAGTATTCTATTATGCACACTTCATGCAGGCCATTATATGTAATTAAAATAGTTGACAGAGATATAACTCCATGAAAACGTAGTGTCCATCAGAATTTGGATTTCTGTGACATCAGAGTATAGATTTGTTGATTATATCTGCAAAATATGTTTGATTCTCGGGAGCTTTCAAAGATAACAAATGTTCTTTAGATAGAGAGAGGACGATTTGATTCCATTGTTGAGCCAACTGAAAACAATTGCATGGCATTTTTGCCACTTTCTATTCATTTTATCAAAACAAAGCATACAAATTACAAAGAATATATATATATATAAATGGTGCAGAAATTTTAAACTAATCACAAAAGTTATATAGTAAAGTTTAATTAACATACTGAAATCTCACTTTGTCTTTCTGAAAAATAAATCCCAAGCGCATTTGGAGAAAAAGGAAATGAATAAACAAGAGTGTTTTATGTCATATAAAATCTAATCTGTCAAGTACACTAATGCTCTCATGCTAGCATAATAGGCTTGAAATTTTTAATTGGATTTGACTACCCACTAGTCGGTCCCATCTCAAGAAACTTAAGGAGAGGAAACCGACCAAGACCAACTTCTTGCCTTCCACTTTGTTTAGTTCTTGCCGTCCGGCTTCCACTTCCTTTGATGGGGGGCACTGTCCATTTATTGTCTTATTTCATTTTTTTATTATGAACCAGAACAACGTTCCAGGACAAATTTCCTGCAACCACAGTACCACTCACCAACAAAATCTCTCACTTGCCACCTTTTTCTTTTTTGATTTTTGTGTTAAAAATTTTCTTTCATTGCTTAAATATATTTCCTTTTCTTTAATAATAATTGTCTTTACATTCATAGGGAGTGTTTGGTGCTCGTACCACTCTCGATTCTACTGAATTTGTAATGTAAGGAGGTGAGCAAATTGAGCCCAGATCAATATAGTCCCTTATTATGTGTTTATTATGGATATATAGTTTTATAATGAGGTTATCAACACAATCGAAGTTGCGACAATAAGTGATGTGGTAACGTTGAGCTTGACTGGAGATGATTTTGCCTCTATCATTTACCATCGTAAAAAACTCCGCTGATGTGAGTCTAGTACGATGTGTTTGTCAAAAAGTATAAATAGTTTTGTATGTTAAAATATCACAATTATTTTTCAAAAGTGAAGTTAAATTAAGGTTATAATGATAGGGATGTAAAAGGTAATGTTTAATAAATTAGAAAAATAAATCATAATCCCTCATGATATACTCTTTTCTTTTTTATTGTTTAGTCTAACAATAACCCAATCTTTTTTCCACTCATGGAAACGGATTCTTTAAAGATTAGACAAGCTTACTTGAAGAAGGATCCTTAAATAAAAAAGAAAAGAAATGATAAAGACATCAAACAAGCTAGTGGACGCAGTGCTACTTCCAAATCTTTTTTCAATTATAGGTTTTCACCAAATTGTCATTCCCTATTCTCTTTAGGAAGGGGAAAAAAAGAACTGAGTTCCAATCTTTAGTTTAATTTTGTTTTTTTTTCTTCTCTATGTGGAAATCTTAACATTTCTGGATATACGTCGGCAAGGATTATACAACTTGACACGTTCAATGGTTAGGAATCATCCAACTAAAATTAAAAGAATTAAAAGATTCACTTCACTTTGCTTTCGGCATCAATTTCAATTTCACTCCAACCAACTTGGCCTTACCTAATCAGGATGCCGTTTAAGTTCCTTATCCTCCTCTACTTGATATATAAGAACACCACCTTGCCACCCGCCCCATCTCTTTCTAATTAGAGAAGTAACTTTTAAACTTTCACAAATATAATGCTAAATACATTTTTCGTCAGATGGTGGATTTTCCTGTCCACTATTGAGTAACTCACCAGAATTCTCGAGTCATGTGGCACCCTTTAGGCTTGATTTTTTTTATCTTCTCTGAAATTGATTTTACTTAATGGACTATTTAGTATTTCTTATCTACAGGCTAATTAATTTTATTTTATTTTAAGTGATTATTTAGTATCACTTATCTACGAGTTAAGAGTCTATAAGTTTAATTCTTACCTTCCACTTTGTTTAATCCTAACTTGAGTAGGTTTTTATAGATTTAATATGCTTAGGTTGAGCAGTCATGTTAAAAAATCTCAAATTTTAAGCTTGTGACAGGCGAAGTTGTAAAATTTTTTTTTTAAAAAAAAATTTGTCTACAATATCCTTTATTTATGGGTTAATTCTGTCATTCCCCCAAATGTTTCAACATTTTCTACCGTGTCCCCAAATGTTTCAACAATACTCACTCCACACCCAAATTTGCTATTTTGAACATTTATTCTAACGGTCAAAGGGTAAATTTGAAAGTTCATGCCCTAAATATTATTTGATGATGATAAATTAAATTTATTTGATAAGTTAATTGATGGGATTATTATTAATTACCTTTAAATAAAAATTTTTAATGTAAATATTAATTATTAAATTAACATTTTATCTCATTTAATTCTTCTCTAATTCAAGATAAGGGGTATTTCGGACATTTAATTAAATTTCAAATAGCTCTGTTAAACATAACGGTCAAATTAACGGAATTGGGTGTGAAGTGAGCATTGTCGAAACATTTGAGTGCGCGGCGGGAAATGTCGAAACATTTGGGGCTGGGTGGCAATAACCCTTTATTTATTTTACAATGTTATTTTGTTCTTTTTATTATAAGTATTTAAAAAACTTACCTATTAAAATATTTTACAACTTTTTTAATATGAACTCCTTGATCACCTTCTTTACCCAATAGCAGCAAATAGCGAACTACATTCCAACAATGACAATAACTAAGTAATAAAACCAGAGGCCACCACTCCCTGCCATGCATATATATCACCATAATTAATTATCAGAATCTTATCAGGGAATGTTAATTAAGACCAATTGAATACTTACACAATAAATGGTGGACCAAACATAAATCAATATTAATTCCAATTCTCCAATCATCTGATTTTTTGGGCTACGATCACTGCATAGACATCTGATTTTTCTACCGCAAGAAAGCACACCGATGTCGATACGGATAGCTGTGCAGGATACCGCTTCACTATGATTGCCTAGAGCCTAGAGGTTACAAAGTTACAGTTGAATACTTGAATATATGAGATTATTCATATCTCGGCTAAGAGTAGTATTTTAGCGAAGTCTATAATAAGTTTGTAACAAGCGTCAACTTATTAGCTTAGCTTTTGAGGATTTGTTGGTCCAATTGATTTTCTATGCAGTACCAAAACCAACTCATCCACTAGTATTAACTTATATTATCTTTCTACATGACGAGGATCGGGAAAAGAGGCCTCAGGTCACCTAAGGACATCTTGAGTTATCCTATGAACTTCTATATATGGTATATTTTGATGGATTTAAATCTTGTGTTGTTCTTATATTTTTATAATCTTCTATCGAGTATATTTTTAGCTATATATGGTTAAGATTTAATTATATTATTATATCTTATCTAACAACTACCAATCACAATATTATAAAAAAAATCAAATTAAGCTCAATATTGAATCTAAATTCTGTTTGTTTGTCATTTGTCAATATACTAATAAGAGTATGGGCGGAGACAAGATCTGATAAGGTGAGGCTCGCTACTACAAAATACAAAACAATGATTCACATGTTGTGATGATTTTTCGTAACAATCGTCATTCAAAGTATTAGATGACAATTATTATGTGAACTGTCATGATATCTAATATTTACAATGATGGTTCTATTATATAACAATCATTAAATGTGAAGATAAAATGTAGTCTTACTTTTAATGATAGTTGTAAAAATAGTCATTAAAAGTATAAAATAATCTAACATTTATAATGATAGTTCTATTATATAACAGTCATTAATTGTCAAGTTAAAATATAATCTTACTTTTAATGACGGTTTTATATAAAAATGGTCATCAACCTTAGAAATTTCTGGTGCTATTTCCTCTTTTTCTATTTTTTATTTCTATAATTTTTTCTATTATGTGCATACTTGTTTTTTCCCTTTGGTAATTAACAGATTGTTAACAAGACAACATCTAAGCACGTTAATTATTTGGTTACCAGGTAGTAAACTTCAGGCTTGAAATAGTAGAGTTATAAAAATTTTGATGTAGAAGCTAATTTGTATTTTGTTGTAGGTTAATGATTGTTAAAGTTTTTTTGTAAAGCTATCTTTTGCACATGAGACATTTAAGTGAATTTAATATGAAATTGTAATTGAAATAGAGGCTTCAAATGGTTCTTAAATTACAAATTATTATTGTTGTTGTTGTTGTAATCAACAACAAAAAATGACCGTTATTATGTAAAAACTATCATTAAATTTAACATATAATGACTATTTTTATTAGAATCGTCATTAAGGTAGCGTTTACTTTTTGGATTGGATTGGGAATCCTGGGGAGTGGGAATCCTAGGATTGGGAGTATGGAGTGGGAGTTGGAGTAGGTTGTTTACTTACACTGGAATGGAGATCAGAATCCAATTTATGTGTTTACTTTGTCTTGAATTGGGAGTAAATAGTTTCAAATTACAATTTTATCCTTATTTAAAGAATTATAGTTTTTAATTACAAAACTAATAAAAAATATATTTAATGAATAATATTTATTTTATTATATTTGTAAATTTATTATAATTATTAATATTCTTAATTATGAACAATAAATTATTAATTGTAATTTTAATGTAAAATGAAATGTTATTTTATTTTATTTTATTTTATATAATTATATTAAATTTATTATTATATAAAATAATAATATAATATTATTTAGTACAAAATTAATATTTTCTTAGAATAAAGTATTTATTATTATTAATATTAAATAAATATAGTACTATTATTTTTAAAATAAATATAATAATATTATATTTATTAATTCTCTATTAATATAATAATATTATTTTAAAATAATTTTAACTTAGAATCAATGTAAATTATTATTTAGTTAAATATAATATTATTATTTAAATAAATATAATATTATTATTCAAATAAATATAATATTATTTATTTTATTTTATTAATTATAAAACATAAAATTAAAAAAAAAGGGTAGAAATGGGAGAGGTGGGAGTGGATTCCCACTCCCACCTCCCCCAATGGGAGTCCCACTCCCACTCCCCACTCCAAAAATGGGTGGGGCCCACGGAGTGGGACTCCCAATCCCTCCCCATTTTAAGTAAGTAAACGCTGGAGTGGGAGGAATCCACACTCCTCACTCCCACTCCAGCAAGTAAACACAACATAAATGTAGTCAGTGAGCATAATTGGCTGTTATAATATAAAAAACCGTCATGAAAATAGATATATAGTTATATACTAGGAAAAAGATCATCTCCTGATCTGAGCTCTCATGAGCTTTTAAAGATCTTATGCCATGTGTCTTTAAGTAATAGTGTATGGATATGATTTAACTTCTTTATTTTTTATTTTATTAATAACCAATCAACACATGTATATTTGTTGAGGAAGAGATCAGATCAGGAGAGAATTATGATCCTATATACTAACCCTCTTTGCTAGAACCATCATTAAAAAATTTTATACCACTCACAATAAGATGACGGTTACAACACAAAACCATCATTAAATATCAGCATCTAATGACGGCTCTTTAAAAAACCGTCATTAAAAATATATTTTTCTTGAAATTAAATGGAATTAATGATGGTTTGTTAAAAAACGTCATTAATGTTATCATTTTAATGAGTATTCTTCAAAAAACCATCATGAAAGGTATCATTTCAATGACGGTTCCTTAAAAATTATCATTAAAGGTTCCATTTTAATGACGTTAAAAAACCATCATTAAAGGTTTTATTTTAATGATGGTTCGTTAAAAATCACCATTAAAGATACCCTTTTAATGAGGGTTTTATGCTAAAAGTTATCATTAAAATTTATGTAGATACTAAAATAATGATTGCTTAGTAAAATAATCATTGCTTAGTAAAATAATCATCATTATAAATATATTTTAATTACGGTTAATGAACCATTATAAGATGTATAGCCCTTTTAATATTGCTTCCTAAGATAACGGTTATAAAACCATCATCTTATGTCATTTAAAACCGTCTTTGTTGACCATTTTGTTGTTGTTCCGGGCCAAACTCTAAAAACAAAAATATAAATATGAAGATAATAAATGCAACGGTTAGAATTGAGCTCCTTTACCCACTACTCATGGATGGCATTGTTTCGTTGAACTATGGATGAGGATGCCACAAATTTCTCATAGCTAGCCCCTTGTACGATGTCTTGGTCATTACACCATCCAAGGAGATCAACATCCCAACAACTCTTGCGAGCATTTTGAAGATCAAGTGTGTCTAACATGCAAAATGTTAACTTATGGGTCTTGTTAAGTTACATTATATGTAACCAGCTACGACCCACTTGTTTCATATGCTATTATACTTTTGTATTGGATGACAACTTTTGGATTGTCATAAGCTACATTATATGTAACTAGCAGCTATCCTTATTTTAATAGTCAATGACAAAGCAATGGATTTTTCTTAGCAATTCTACAATTAGAGAAATTATATAATACAATGGAGATACCATGTTAGGCATATAATAAACAAATGATATTATGACATATGTGTGATTATTTTGAAAAATTACATACAAATTGTGGTTATATTAAATTTAATTACACATATTATACATGTATTAATTAGTTATATTAGTTTTAATGTATTCTAAAATTTCTCCTACAATTAAGATGGTAAAATCTCTTGTGTTGAAAATAAGAGGTCTGGAGTTCAATCCCTACTCACATGGATAGGGAAGGGATTGTGTTGCCGATTAAATAAATAAAAAAAGAGATAATTATGGATGTGGACCTCGGTAAAATTGCAATTACAAAATTTATGACACCTATGGTGTTCAGCACCGATGCCACAAAAGTTGGAGAGGTGCATGTCATGCCCACAAAGAGCAAGTTTAAACTCAATCTAACCCTAAGTCATAAAACATTTGATATTAACAATTAGTTTTTTTAAAAGTTATTTTGAATCCATAATTATTAATTAGTCGTCCTTACGTGAAGAAGGACAAAGTAAATATGTTGCTGAAAATAGCTAATGTCAGATTTGGCCTTGTTTTTTGGGTAAAAGAGAGGAGAATTATTAATTTAATAGTACCTTATTTATTAATCAAACGTATATTTTCTATTAATACACGTAGAGCTGTATAATCCTTTTCTAGTATAGGTCTTTTTTTTAAAAATATAAATTTGAAATTTTACAACAATGTAAGAGGTTTTTAGAATTAAAATACCGACATTGGCACTTGAAAATAATTAATATATAGGGAAATAAGTAAATAGGGAAAATGAAGATGCCGCCGATGTTACTGCGGTAAGTTGTAGACATAAGCATTCAATCCGTGATGGAAGGAAGCCTCAACAGTAATATTCACAGAAGTGTAGCCTATGCGAGTTAGAACCATAAGAAGGTGTGGCGTGAATCTAGCTCCTGTAAGTGCCCTCAAAAGAACTAGCTTTCAATGCCATATCCAATATACTGTTGCTAGCTAGCTCTCACAATGCAAATGCATGAAAAGAGTATTGAAAGAGCGTGTAAAAAACTCGAAGTTACGCCATATGTATCTAGATGCAATGGCCATGTGTAGCAATAAGATAACCAAAAGACAATGTCACCAGTCACAATTGAGAACTGAGATATGTGCGTCGACGTGACAATGTGCATGGCCATCATTTGTCATATCTATCATTGTTATGACTGTCACTATTTGCACTTTGCAGCATGCAAACCCTTGGGGCGTTCAACTTCAAGTGCTCTTGAATTAATGTGGCTGATCATTCTCGTTTTGTTTTGACGTACGGAAATTAGAGTGATAATATAATTATGAAGATGACCTTGAATTGTGTTTATGACCAGCAAGATAAATTAAAAAAAATAGCAAAAAAAGAAGAAGATGTATTCCTGTTGAGTTATTGGGGCTATCCCACGTCGGCGTTAGAAAGATTTGGCAGTTAGTTACAAACCTCACCTCCCCAATTCTAATAGTCTAATCGAGAAACGACTTGTCTCCACTCGACCTACTAAACTAGCTTTTAAGGTGGAGAAAGGTCTCTATTACAATTGAGCCAACTTTATTTAGTTATTTATTTTTAAAGTAGATTGAAGTTTAATTTAATTATTAAAATGGGATAATTAATTTGAACTATAAGTGCCAAATCAGTATTGATTTTCATTTAAAAATCTGATTAAAAAATTAGCAAATTAATTTATGCTCATAATTAATAATATGGTTCATTTTGAATTATTCCCCGTAAACTAACTATTTTCAAGTCACCTTCTTATTTTTAAAAACTTCAATTTACCCCCTATTTTTGTTAACAAAAAAAAACAACAACAACAACTCACCCCCATTTTGAGCATAAATATACAACTCACCCCCATTTTGAACATAAAAGTTAAATGACGTAACTTGAAGTTTTGAAAAGAAAAAGAGAGAATTTGAAGAAGTCAATTCGCGAAGGGATTAACCTGAAATTTACCCTTAATAATATTATAAATATACTCATTCATGTGTGATGCAATTGGAATCAAGGGGTCAATTTCATAATATCTGGTGAATCGAACCCATTAGTCGTTTGATAGAAGTATAATTTGTACAAGTGGCTATAAATTTTAGTTGTGTTGTGAAAACCAGGTGGATTTTCGCACACCAATCACATTCACGTCAAAATGTATGTATGCCTCACCTCCAATTTAAACTCAATAATGTACATATTCAATTAGAGAAATTCTAGAATAGATTAGAGGTAATGAACTCAATTAATACATGTATAATATGTGTAGTTCAATTAAACATAATTATTAATTACATAATGATTTTTCGAAATAAATGTACACATAACATACATATATTAATTGAGTATATTACCTATAATATACTCAAGAATTTCTCGTTGAATGTTATTGCTGTGAAGGTGTTAAATTTTCATTGGCTGAGATTTGAGATTGTCTAAAAACGAGCTTGTAAAGCTTTGTATTCATAGCAATTTTAATTTAGCAGCTCAGAGAAATTAGAAACTCATATAAGTGCTTTGTTTTATAGTGTTATATCGTACAACAACTTTTCTATGCATCACCTATATTATTTATATAAGTTATTAAATACTCTCTACCTGAGTTAGTTAGTACCAGTCCATCAATAATTTAAGAGGTTGAAATTTTTATTTACCGAAAAACCTGCTAGTCATGTAGGCCCATCCAAAGAAAAGGAAAATGAATGCCACTTGATTTAATGGGGGAGCAGGTATGTCCCTTTTAACTTATTTGTTCTTGCTGCCACATAACAAAAAGCTCGAAATAAGAAAAATATCTTTGTGTCATTGATTTGAAATTGGATTTAATTCATTTCGTCAAAAGACTAAGAAATCTTTGTCTTTGCATAGGTAGTGCTTTCTTTCTCGCATGATTTAAAGCATTATTTCAACCATATATTATATGATTTGTTGTTATATATGCATATTTAAACATACTCTCATCCTATTGAAGACGAATTGCAAATTTCTTTCACATGAATCACATGCTAATGAAATGAAAAGAGTTCCACCACGTTCTTCAATTTGCTAATGCTTAGCAGAAAAGCAATGGCCTCAGACACACAAACGGCCGACACTCTGGGTGCGAAATCATATGTTTGAAGATTTAGAAAAAGAACGAAATAAGTGTTTCATAACCATGCTTGGATTTTATTTGCATCCAACAGTTAGACAAGAGAACAAATACATACACTTCAAATGAGAAATGAAAGCAATCTTTGAGTATTGTTATGCTATAGTCTTGTTTTCTTTTCTATTGACACTATAGACAGATCAAAATTTCTATAAGGCCAAAGGATTTTAATGAGAAATCCAACAGGCAGTACATTGGAAGGTCTAACCCGAAGCTAATAGCCAAAGCATAATGAGAGATGATGTTGCAATAGTAAAACAGCAGCAAATAGCCAAGCCAACGGACGCTTGATATTTTTGACATTCGTTATCTACACTGCAATGTCCCAAATCATAAAAGTATAGCGTCGTGATGCCAGCTGATGCAGAAGCAGCAGCTAGAGATAATGTGGCTGTCACCTGCAACAATTTAATATAGGATTTGGCTTTTGAACAAACATAAAGACACAAAACTACTTTGGATTTCATATGGCAGCCTGGAGATGCTAATAGAGTTATAGAAGCTGACCCAGTCTCCAACAACAAAGAGGCTGATCAGAACAGGACTATGGAGAACCTTCTTTTGCACTATGGCATATGCATCTATTAAGGCAAGTCCAAAGCTCCAGATAACTTGCAAGCCCATAGCAGCAATTAGGTAGCTGCAGAAGGCACAAGGTGTCCAGCATAAACTTTGTAGCAGGCAAGGTTAGAAGTTCACACACAAGATTTACAGAGCTATAAAAAATGTTAAATTAGTCATCCTGAAGAGCATCATCTCTGTGTTTAAAGTACCTTCCCTAAATAAGTATTGATAACAACATCGAGTCCATAAAACAATGGTCCAACTTAACCAAGAAGCTCGAATGCCTATAATTTTCAATTTTCCTATTTTCCAGCTGATGATAAGTTTATAAACACATGGCAAAGAAAATGTTTTAAAAAAAAAAAGGAAGCAGAGGTAACAACAGTAACTACAAAAGATACAACTGGAAGCACCGGAAGCACCGGAAGCACAAGATAGAGCACCACAACAAGACCTAGATATTGGGCCACTAAAAATCAGGATAAGGTACTCTAAGTGCTCCATGAAACATCATCCAATAGACGTCCAATAAGGGTCACCTAGATGATGTGAAGTCACAAATTAAAAAGCCCTTTTATATGGATCAACTCAGCCCAGCAAAGTTTCAACCACATAAATTGGATGCTTTCAAATCCTAGCATTCTAATTAATTGTACCTTCCACAATTTACATTTAACACAGAGATCACTATCAGATGGCTCAAACCTCATGCTCAAAGCTCCAGACAGTACCACCTAGGATCATCACAATATATGCTGAGTTGTATGATCATCTAATAAACTCAAAAACTGTAACAAGAATGACAATGCTCTCATAATTACAATCTACGATGCCTAAAATAGTCTCTCAGGACTGGAAATTTCATTTAACACAGACGCCGCCAGTATGTTCACAAGAGAATACCTTGCTTACTGCAAACTCTGCCATACTCTAGTCACTAGAAAGTTTGCATAATAAGAGGCTTAGGTATATTTCTTTTTGATACAGCACAAAACCTGAACGACAAAAATTCTAACTAACAAATTATAGCATAAATAGATTCCATGTTTCATTGCTCTGAGATAGAAACAGAATCAATACCAAAACGCATATTTATTTACCCAAAAGGCATTTCAGTTCTTGCACAGCACTATAAGCACAATGAACCAACCCATGGTTGATATTGACGCTGGGGGGCAAGTCTAGGATATCGAGGTATCCAACCCAAAAGGCTAGCCTTTTAGATGATATAACCCATCCTAAATGTAAAACCTGAGTATCCTTTTATAGCCAATGTGGAACAACTTGACAAATGATAAGAATGCCAAATAATGTAAAACAGGACATTCTATCCTTTGTAATTGCAAATTAATGCTTGATTCAAATTCATCATCGTAAAGGAAGCAAAAATGAAAAGATCTTTTTCTCATAATTAAATTGTACTCTTACTCTCTATGGCCATAAATCAAACGAAAGGAAATATATATGGCTATACAACTGATTCAACCACTCAATGAAGGAGGCAAAGGTGAATGTGGAGAAGTTCTTTGATAGGAAAAAAGAAGCCCCCACATTTGCAAGCGAAGAAATTAAAAAAAAAATCTAAGAAATATTCAGCTCAATTCACACTAAACTGTACTCAATTTAGTAATGTTATAAATGGTTTACGGTCCGTTTAAAAAGCTATAAACAAGGTTCTATCTCAACGAGTATTATCAAACTAAATAGCATCAACATAAGCAAGTAATTAAATAATTATACCAATATATTGATCTTTCAGCTTCTCTTTTTCCAAGAAACAGAGCTCATTGCAAGACTATGGACATTGCAAATCAATAAAAATCAGCTAAATCCCAAAACCAATCTAATAAAAGAACATTGCCCATAAAAATGTAGAGCAAAGGCAAAAGAAAAATACCAGAAAGCTGTAAAATTGAAGAAAGAGTGGGTGGAAGCCATGGAAGCAATAGACCCAGCTGCAAAAATACACTGAGCAATCCTCAGAAATAACCCAGTTGCAGTCCCAGGCGTGCCTGCAAAGACCCTCATCTTTCACGTTTCAGTTAAAAAAAAAAAAAAAAATCTTTTCTTTGGTCAAGAAATTTGCCCATTTCCCATAATCTTCCAAATACCCAACAAATTATGACCAAAAATAAATGCAAATTAAATTAAGGAGGCCAAAAACAAGGTGCCCAGAAATTAAAAAATGAACAAACAACAGATGATGAGAAACTTTTGTCTATACAGGAAAGAAGATGAACGAATGGAACAAGAAAGCAAGCCAAAAAAAAAAAAAAAAACAGCGCAAAATTGGAGATGCAGCGACCAAATCACTGATGTCAACAAAACTCGAACCCTCTCTCCGTCTCCACTCTCCACACTGCGAATTAAACGAGCATCTTCCCACGCGCCTATTGGTACGTTTGTGGTTGCTTTTCCAGTTAACGTTACACGTGTGACCCTGTAATTGGAGCGTCGAGTTTGAAGTCTTTTTCCATAGTGGATAAAGTTTTTCAACTGCAGAAATTGACGTCTCCATTTTTTATGTATTATTTTTAAGTATTTTTTTTTTGGAGTAATTTAATTGTTTATTTTGTTTTTATTTGAGGATGTTTGTTTCTTTGCTTGTTTGTTTGCTTGCTGGTGGAAAAAAAATAAAAAAATCAATGTTGAGATAATTTTTGTAACTACAATTGAAATGCATAGTGTGGCAAGTTTATATTAAAATTAAAGTTTAATAAAATAATTTTGCTTAAAAATGAGGTAAGAAAGTATTCAACCAACTCAGCTCTTCGTATAATTTAATGTATATATTTGAGTTAATAATTTAGTTAGGATATTGAATTGAATTAACCAACAAGTAGATTTCACAAATGATCGAAAAATTATAATAATTGTAATGAGTTGGCTCTGTTGACTTCTATCATTTTGCTTTGATTATGTTCCGTTTTGTACGAATGAGTTTAAGCTTTGTTTACGTTAATATAATGGAAATAAAATAAGCATCGGATCTAGTTTAGACTATAAAATGCTGAAGAGTTTTTTTTTTTTTTAAAAAAAAAAAACTAACCAAAGTTAAAAGGAAATGAACCGGTGCACCTAATCCATTTTTTTATATCTGAAAACAAGGTTAGGTTATGAGATTTCATTTGGGTTAATCATTAATTCATGGCAAGCATCGGCTTGATTTGATGCCAAAAATCAGAAAGAAAACTGGTGCATTTTATAAATCAACTTGTAAAGAAGAAGGGTAAACGTATTGAATTCTTATAAAACATGCTAAGTTAAGTACTTAAGTTTTAAGTCAATATTACAAGGAAAGGAAACATGCTAAATTTTAATTAATGACTGAAATGAATGGCCGAGTGCCAGTGTTTGGCAACAAACAAGGGCTGCATTTTGCTGGTTAATATTGGCCAGCATAATGTAGCAAAAACCAGACCCGTTCCCCAGGTCTGGCTACAGTTTATTATTTTCTTTTAATTCTAGTTTTAATAGTCTTATTTAGTTTAGATTATTTGTCTAAAATTAAAAAAAAAAAATCTATCGGTGCTGATAATTGTCAACTGGCCACAAGCAATCATAAAAGTCCCTATCAAACTATTGAAATTCTCATCTTTGGCTATATGTAATGGTGCTAATATCATCAACAATAGAGTTTTCGTTCGCCATAGATCTACAATTAAAATTTGAAAATTGAAAACCTTGATTGTAGATATATGATAATAGATTTTATTTATTTATTTATTATTTTCTTTAAGTCTAAGGCTAAAAGGTGATGAAGTCTTTCTTCAAAAGAGCTCTTAGAATGAGAGTTGAAAAAGAGTTGTCATAACTCTGGTTTTTACTCCATTGTCGAGTGGTTTTTGATACTAAGAGTAGGTGAAAATTTTAAGAACAAGAGTTAAGAGGTTTTGAAAAGCGTTTAATAGGAGGGGCATTAAAAGCTTTTTGGAGACAGAGGAGCTTATTAAGAAGTGCAGAGCGATTGCTCGGGATGAGAAAGAGGAGGACAAAGTCTCCTTTGCTGGCAAAATGAAAGCAAAGGGTACTGAAACTGTAAAGAGATGTTTGTTAGGAAAGCTACTTGAAATGCAAGTTATGCAACCCAAGAGGGGGGTGAATTGAGATTTTAAAACTTACGCTAAACAATTCGCACAACAATTTAATCTATTGACTTAATCAAATAAAAAACAATAAATTCAATAATGTGCAATAATAAAAGAGTAAGGGAAGAGAGAGCAAACACAAGTATTTTTACGTGGTTTGGCAATCCCCGCCTACGTCCACGCTTTCAAAAAGATTCTAAGCTTTGACTTCAATGAACCTTCACAACAAAGAGATTATCTCCCCAATCTCATCATCCCAGGTGTTTCTTACACGTGTACACTCACAAATTTGATGAGAAATGAAAATTACAATAAACAACTCTGTTTTAGAGTGGATATACAAATGATAGCTCAATGAAGATTTAATCTATGATGATTTTCGAATTTGAAGCTCAATATAAGTTGTGTGCACTTGTTTATGCTTGAAAAGATTACCAAAAATGAATTGGATTTGAGTTTATATAGTTTAAGCTCAAAAACTAGTCGTTATTTACTTTTTGGTGATAACCGGCTTACCGTTTATGGAATCCGGTTAGCCGCTTTTATGTTACCATTATAGCAAAAATTTGAATTTCAGAACATCCGGTATGCCGCTTATGAAATCCAGATAACCATTTATGTTATAGAAGTTTACTGCCCAAATCCAGTCTACCGTTTGTCAGGATCCGGATAGTCGCTTTCAATTTGGAGAGATTCTGCCCAAAATTCGGCTTATCGGTTTTTCAAATCCAGTTAGCCGCTTGCTACAGTGACTGCTACAGTAAACTATTTTCTAACATTACAGTTTGACCCCAAAATTTTATAAAACTATATTATGGTCCAAAATGTTATGAAAGTTTTCAAATAAGTCCAATTTCAGAATTTCTAAATAATACTTTGTCAATCCCAAAACTTTTTAAAATTATGATATGGCCTAAAATGCTATGAAACTTTTCAAATAAGTCATTCTCCAAAATTTCAAGCAATACTTGTTGATTTCAAAGTTTTCAAAACTCTTCAAATTAAACCATAAACTTGAAAAACAACTAATTTCATAAAATCATTTTTCCATTAAATATAAAACCTTTATAATGTGGAAATAATGATTTATTTAAAAATGTATAAAAAAATAATTTGAGCTTTTAAAAGATTAATCATTCTTAATCTTGTTTGTTATCATCAAAATTAACATTATGAAAACATATATGTTAACAATCTCCCCCTTTTTGATGATGACAAACATTTCATGTATTTAAAGAATGATTTCACAAATTGCTCCCCTTAAATGTAATATTCTCTTACAATTTGCCAATTAACTAAATTAACAAATTTAAATACATGTATTTTTCTCCCCCTTCATCATAAAAAAAAACTTAATTGGTAAAGAAAAAGAGTAGCAAATTTTTATAAATTTAAAAACATGTATTCTTCTCTCCCTTCATCATCAAAAAGAAAACTTAAATGAAAAGAATAAGAGTAGCAAATTTGTTACCTATGTTGTCCGAGTAGAAATTTTGATAGAATCTCCCCCTGACAACAAGCATCACCTCAAATATAAGTTTAGTAATATTACTCCCAAATTATTATAAATCATGATACAAGCCAACTCCATACACAAATCATCACACAAAAATATCATGAACCATTATTCCATCAATTACCAAGTCAACAACTCATAACATAAATTTATCATATAAAACACCTATGTAATCAAATTATAATCATATCTCAAAATCATCAAGTCCTCACCATAATCACATATCAATTATCAAAACAATACTCAAAATGCATATTATTCTCCTCCTTTTGACAACATCGAAATGATATATAACTTTGTCTCCCCCTTTGGACAACAAAAAAGTTCAAAATGCATATTATCCAAAATCATATTATATGCTCCATCTAAATATATGGCCAATTTAAAATTTTAACCGAAATGATTTTATCCAAAAACATATCATATTTATCTCTCCCTTCATAGTAAAAAAGAAAAGATAGATAGATGCAATCGAAACAAGATCATCAAAAATAATTCGATGAAAATATTACCCATTTTGTGCGAGCAAAATTTTTGGCAAAGTCTCTCCTTAAAAATGAACAAATTCTCAAATACACAACATGGTTAAAAAGATATAAGCTTCAATAATTATAACAAACCAACAACTTTACCAATTCATCAAGCAACACACATATAATCATCAATAATCAAAATAATCAAGAAATCAATTTTAATAGTATTAATAACATGATTAGAGATATTAATAAATTTCATCATTCCAAGTTCATACCTAATTTTTTAAAATTATTCTTCGCAAAGAGGTTTTGATTTGTTTACTAAATTGACATGCAAAAGTTATAAGAACATATTATCAACTATCCAAGCTTCATAATTATTAATCACATTTTAGAAATCAAGACAACTAAACTTATCAAAGATCTAATGTGACATTTCAATATAACTTAAAATTTTCATATGCTTAAGAATCTCAAAGTAGATGTATTTCTCCCTTACATCTCATATCTCCCTCTTGATCATCAAAAAGTCAAGATAAGCACATTAGTTCCACATTATCCAAATATAAAACATCCAAATATCAAACAATAATGATCATCAATCCACAATGAAAGCAACAATGCATATGAAAATGTAAGTGCATAATATAATAGAAAACTATGGTAAAATCCATAAGGAGAGCACACTATGGAAGTGGTAATTTGAAATACTCAAAATGCACAAATTCGGATTTTCAAGATATTGAGTAAAATGGGTAATTTTAAATCAATTAAAATGATCATAGAGATGATTTAAGGTGATGTATGGTGTTGATTAGATAAAAAATGGTGGATTTTAGAGAGAGAAAGAACCAGATTGCCGAATGAAGAAAAAAAGATGAATAGTCCTTAAAAAGCTCTAATCCGGCTATCCGGATGGGCCTAACCGTTTATCCGGTTGTGTACCAGTGAGTGTGTAGCACAAATCCGGTTTTTCAAATTTTATAACCGGCTATCCAGTTGAATCCAGCAAAAAGCAAATCGAATCCGGCTTTTCCAGATTTTATAACCGGTTGACCGGTTGTTTCCAACAAGTGAGATATTAAAAGCGGCTTACCGATTTTTCATTTTCTGGTTATCCGGTTCGAGTTTAGTGAGCAACAATAAGAGAAACGGTTTGCCGGTTTGCTAAATCCGGTTATCCGATATGTGACCCGAGAGCAACCAAAGCTAATCCGGCTTACCGGTTTGCTAAATCCGGTTATCCAGAATTTGACCCGAGAGTAATCAATAAGAAAAACGGTTTTTCGATTGATAGGAAGCGGTATACTGGTTAATACTTGAAAATCATTTTAACTCTTATTGAATTTTGATAAGCTCTTAAACTTGTATTATACACACCATTTTATTTTTGGCTTAAAAATTGATCAATTTCAAAAATCATTTAACTTTTCAATAAGCCAATTAGTGCATGAAACATATATGCATACAAGACCAAACATATGAAATCATATCAAACAATGATATCAATTTTATAAATGAATGATGATATAACACAATTAACGGCACAAGAGTTCACACATATAATTCATTCATCATGTATATATTTTACACAATCATGAAACATATAAGCATTCAAAGATTAATAATTCAAGCATATCACTCATTTATCAAGCTTAGGCATTACATAATCATCAAAATCAAACAAATCTATCATGATGAGTTGACAATCTATCATCATAAATATATAACCATGCATCATGATAAAGCACTCAATGTTAAACACAATGATAATTCAATCATGTAAACATGCAGGTATACTTTCACAAATTCAAGCTACTATCCATTTTTCATGATCCACTCAACATAATAAATAGGCAAGATTAACTTATCCGCTTCATGTTAATGCACTTAATGTTATGATACCAAATGAAATGTTAAATATTTACTAAGATTAAAAGACCATCACTTATAATCAATAAGGCAATAATTGTTACCAAAACAATTAAATCATCGTGCCTTATTATTTTTGCTTAGACCATGATCAAGTGATTATCCTCACAAGCTTCATTAAGGAACTCTCCACCATTCCTTATTTGTGGTACCTACAAAAAAAATTCAAGTTGTGTGCTTTGGTTCCCAAATATTCTTGGGTCCTTAAGTGTTAGGAATGGTTCCTTTTGAAACCCAAACACATTTTACTCCATAATATGCATTTCTTTTAATTGGACATCTATTCTTCATATGACCATTTTGATTGCAATAATGACATACAATTTTATGATCACTTGTGGAGATAGCTTTAACAAAATAATTCTTATAATATTTTTGTTTCAACTTAGGCTTATACCCAAGTCCTCCTTTATCAAATACACATTTTTGAGTGCTTAGCAATTTTTCTAAGTTCTTTTGACCATTTGTGAATTTTAACACAATTTCATTGAGCTCATTACTCTTTTTCTTAAGTACATCATTTTCTTTCATCAATTTATCAACATGTGATTTTTCATGCTCATACGAAATATTTTGTTTAACTTTAAATGATGCAATTCTATCATGCAATATTTTATTATCTAACTCTAGTCCTTTAATCTTTTCATTTAATGAATCATTACATTTTTGTAAAGCATCATTTTCATTTTTCAAGTTATCTACATGTGATTCTAGATACTTGTGTAAAGTGCTAATTTTCTCATTTGATAATGCAACTTCATTATGCAATGTTTTATTCTCTAATTCTAATTCCTTTATCTTCTCATTCAATGAATCAATGCATTTTTGCATGGCATCCTTTTCATTTGTAAGTTCTAGCATTTTCTTCTTAAGGCATGCATTCTTTTTACCAAGTTTCATCCACTCATCATGCAATTCTTTAAAAGCATCATGTAATTCATCATAAGTAAAAAGATCATTTACCTCATCAAGTTCATCATCCGATTAATCTCCAATTGCCATAAGTGCCAATTCGACACTTCATAAAATTCCTCCTCGTTTGTAGTCTCCTCATACACAATTTCAAGTTTTCTCCAAATTTCATAAGCATTAGAACAATTTGCAACTCTATGAAATTCCTTTTTATCTAAGGCACAAAATAAAGCATTCATAGCCTTGGAATTTAAAGACATATTTTTCTTATCCAACTCACTTAAAACATTTTTCCTAGGAATGAATGAACTATCACAAACTATTTCCCATATTTCATAATCTAAGGCTCGTAAAAATACTCTCATCCTAGTTTTCCAATAAGGATAGTCATTACCATAAAAAAATGGAGGTCTAGTGGTGGATTGGCCTTCCATGAGGGTTGAGCTAATTTGGGTTGCTATAGATCTTTAACTCTAGACGGTTAAGTCTACACAAGAGCACCTCGCTTTGATACTAAATGAAATGCAAGTTATGCAACCCAAGAAGGGGGTGAATTGAGATTTTAAAACTTACGCTAAACAATTCGCACAACAATTTAATCTATCGCCTTAATCAAATAAAAAACAATGAATTCAATAATGCGCAATAATAAAAGAGTAAGGGAACAGAGAGCAAACACAAGTATTTTTTCGACAATCCCCGCCTATATCCACGCCTCCAAGCAAACCAAGCTTGAAGATTTCACTATCCAATCCTCCCAAGACTTCAAATGCTTACAATTGACTTCCAAGGTGTCAATGAACCTTTACAACAAAGATATTATCTCCCCAGTCTCTTCACCCTGAGTGTTTCTCACACTTTTACACTCACAAATTTGATGAGAAATGAAAATTACAATAAACAACTCTCTTTTAGAGTGGATATACAAATGATAGCTCAATGAAAATTTAATCTATGATGATTTTCGAATTTAAAGCTCAATATAAGTTGTGTGCACTTGTTTATGCTTGAAAATATTACCAAAAATGAATTGGATTTGAATTTATATAATTTGAGTTGAAAAACTAGTCGTTATTTACTTTTTGGTGATAACCGACTTACTGTTTATAGAATTCGGTTAGCCACTTTTATGTTACCGTTACAGTAAAAATTTAATTTTCAGAACATCCGGCATGCCGCTTATGAAATCCGACTAGTCGTTTATGTTATAGAAGTTTACTGGCCAAATCCGATCTACCGTTTGTTAGGATCCAGATAGCCGCTTTCAATTCGGAGAGATTCTGCCCAAAATTCGACTTACCGATTTTTCAAATCTGGTTAGCCGCTTGCTACAGTGACTGCTACAGTAATTATTTTCTAAAATTATAATTTGACCCTAAAACTTTATAGAACTATATTATGGCCAAAACGTTATGAAAGTTTTCAAATAAGTCCAATTTCAGAATTTCTAAATAATACTTTGTCAATCCCAAAACTTTTTAAAATTATGATATGGCCCAAAATGCTATGAAACTTTTCAAATAAGTCATTCTCCAAAATTTCAAGCAATACTTGTTAATTTCAAAGTTTTCAAAACTCTTTCAATTAAACCATAAACTTGAAAAACAAGTAATTTTATAAAATCATTTTCCCATTAAATATAAAACCTTTATAATGTGGAAATAATGATTTATTTAAAAATGTATAAAAAAATAATTTGAGCTTTTAAAAGATTAATCATTCTTAATCTTGTTTGTTATCATCAAAATCAACATTATAGAAACATATATGTTAACAGTACTAATTACGAGGGTGGTAAACAAGGAGGGTTTGTGGGGGGCTATGCAATAAGTATGGAGGATAGTGAGAAAGGTGAAGATTGAGAATATGGGAGACAACATTTTCATTTTCGAATTCTCTCTTGAAGTAGATAAAAGAAGAGTCCTAACTAGGGGTCCTTGGCACTTCGATAGGGCATTGATAGTCATTATAGAACCAAAGGGTATCAGAACATCACAATACAGGCATTTACTCATACACCTTTTTGGGTTCATCTTCGAAATTTACCGATAATGTGCATGAATGTAGACGCTGTAATGGAGCTCAGAGCAGTCATTGGGAAAGTTGAAAAAGTAGAATCAGATGATACTGGAGAGTGTATTAGGAAGTATGTGAGGGCTAGAATTTTAGTTGATATAACTAAACAATTGAAGAAAATTATATTCCTATAACAAGATGGGGAGAATAAAATCCCAATACCAGTGCTATATGAAAGGTGACCAGACTTCTGTTTCTGCTGTGGTAAGCTGGGACATCAATTTAGAGAATGTGCGAAATACAAAGGTCAACTCAAAAGGATCTTGTTTTTGGCCCTTGGCTGAAAGCGAGTATACTTCCAGATCGCTTTAAGCAAAACAGGAGTCAGGAAAAAGGAAACTAATATAGAGGCAAGAAAGCAGGGGAATCTGGAAGCCAAGAACACCATGGACAACTAGGTAACACACAGTAAGAAACCGGGGCAGAGTTGACCCAGAGAAAACGGGTGGGTACAAAAAGCCAATATAAATTAGACACGTAGCTGAAAAAGACATTGAACAAGCAAACATGATAAAGGAAATACCGAGACAATAACTTAATGGCAGCCAAAGTCAGATGGTAGCAGCTGGGTGCACAGAGATATCAGAATCAGAACTGAGTTTGGGGGTAAGAAGAGGAAGTTGAAAAACTTAGTAAGCAAGCTCGAAGTACTGAAACAAAACCCAAATCAGAGGGAGAATGGTATGGAGATAAAGTCAGTTGAGAAGCAAATTGATAACTTGCTGCTTAAGGAAGAAATTTACTAGAAGCAACGCTCGCGAGCTGACTAGCTTAAAGAGGGTGACAAGAATACGAAAGTCTTTCACTCTAAAGCTTCATCGAGAAAGAGGAAAAACAAAATCTGAGGTATTAATAATGAAAATGGAAAATGGATTGATTATGAAGGAGATGTGGAGAGGGAGTTTTGTTCTTATTTTTCAAAGATGTTCACCACTACCAAGCCCACCCAAGAACATATGAAAGCTGCCCTTGTTGGATTACATCCCAAGGTATCAGATGAGATAAATGAAGAATTGGAGTAACCCTTCACAGAGGATGAAATCTCCACAGCCTTTGCCCAAATTACCCTACAAAAGCCCCTGGTCCTGATGGTCTTCTTGCCGTATTTTTTCAGAAACACCGAAAGCTAGTCAACAAATGTGTAATTTTCACTTGTCTCCACGTGCTTAAAGGTACTCATGCCCCTCTGAATCACACATACATTGCTTTAGTTCTTAAAATATAGAAGCCTAAGAAAGTATAAGATTTTAGGCCTATAAGCTTGTGTAATGTCATATATCGGATTATGACAAAAACTATAGCAAATAGACTTAAAACTATACTCCACCAGATTATATCTCCCACTCAAAGTGCATTCATTCCCAACAGGTTAATAACTGACAATATTATCATTGGTTATGAGTGTCTTCACAAAATTAGGCATGGTAAGGGTTAAAAGCAATGCCTGGTTGCTTTGAAATTAGATATTAATAAAGCTTATGATAGGGTGGAATGAAGTTTTGTTAAAGCATCAATGCAGAAATTAGGCTTTCCTCATAGTTGGGTCGATTTGATAATGAGGTGTATCACGTCAACCTCTTTCTCGGTGCTTATCAATGGAGTGCCTCAGGGACTAATTACTCCTCAAAGGGGGCTAAGGCAGGGCTGTCCGCTGTCTCCTTATTTATTTATTATGTGTGCGGAGGTGTTTTCCAGCTTACTGGTACAGGTGGAAAAGCAAAATCTGATTCATGGTTTAAGATTTGGGAGTTCTACCACCATATCACACCTGTTATTTACAGATGACAGTTTGGTTTTTATGAGAACAGTTGTGGCGGACTGTCAACATTTAAAAACAATCTTCGATTGTTACACTAGAGCATCAGGGCAGTTGTTTAACATAGATAAATCATCGATATTTTTTAGTGGAAACACTAAAGCAGAGGAGGTGTCGGCAATTAAAGGAATATTTAACCTCAACGTGGTTTCTAGACATGAGAGATATTTGGGGTTACCATCTATGGTGGGCAGAAACAAAAAGAGCTTCTTCAATGATGTAAAGCTAAGGGTCCTCAGCAAAATATCAAATTGGCAGAATAAATTTTTCTCAAGCGGGGGGGAGGGAAGTGCTGATTAAGGCTGTATCTCAAGCGTTTCCTTACTATACTATGATTTAGAATCCCAATTAGCTTGTGTGAGGATATGCAAAAAAGCTATAGCAAAGTTCTGGTAGGGATCCAAAAATGACAAAAGGTGTATCCATGCTAAGTGGGAAAAAATGTGCAAAGCAAAAATAAGAGGAGCCATGGGGTTTCGAGATTTTGTTTGCTTTAATCAGGCGCTGATACAAAAGCAAGCTTGGAGAATTCTGTAATTTCCCGGCTCACTGGTGACCAAAGTTTTACAAGCAAGATATTTCAAACAAACGGATTTCTTGCATGCAAAACTAGGGTCAAATCCATTCTATATATGGAGAAGCATACTGTAGGAAAAAATGTTATCCACAAGGGTTGCAAATAGAGGATTGGTAGGGGAAATAATGTTCAGATTTATAACAGCAATTGGATTCCAAGAGGTGAAACTTTCAGACCTATATCAATGCCATCTTTGCCTACTGATAATTATGTATCTGAGCTAATTGGGTTTGATAACAAGTGGGATGTGACAAAGATTTACCAGAATTTTGGTATGAATGATGCTGAGTTGATTATAAGTATTCCTCTTCCAAAAAAGCCTGCTGAGGATCAATTGTTTTGGCATTATGACAAGTAAGGAAATTATTCTGTGAAAAGCGGATTTCAGATAGCCTAAAAAATCAGGTTCCTATCCCCTCTTAGTGGTTCAAGGACTACTTCAGAGATATAGAAAGCGTTATGGAATTTCACCTTACCAGCCAAGGTGAAGAATTTCATGTGGAGGGCTGTCTAGAACCTGCTCCCTACAACAGAAAATGTGTGGCATAAGAAGATTGTTGCTGATCATATCTGTCAAATGTGCAAAAGACACGCTGAAAGCATCTATCATGCTATTTTTACATGCAAAATAGCAAGGAAAATCTGGAATTTGGTTTCGTTTGATGGAAAAAATTTAGAAAGTGATGGAACAACCAATGATGTGTGTTATGCAAGACATGGGAGAGAGTCTGAAAAGAGCAGAAAGGAGTTGTTAATCGCAATTTGCTGGGCTGTATGCAATACCAGAAACTTATTCATTTTTTAAGCAAAGCAGGTGGATCCATTGACTACTTTGGCTAAGGCAGAAGCTATCATAGATTTTTACCGGAGGTTTAAGAATCCAAGCCCAAACCATTTACTGATCAGGGAGGAAACAAGTCAACTAATCTGGTGTCCCCCACCAGAGGGTTTTGTAAAGATAAATGTGGATGCAGTAACTAATTTGGAAAAGCAGGCAACTGGGTTGGGAGTTGTGGTAAGAGATTGTAGAAAAAATTTTGTAACTGCTGTAGTGAAGAAAGTCCCTTTCTTTGGGGATGTACAGCAAACTGAAACAAAAGCAATTGCTTGGAAATGTCAGGTAGCAAAGGAGATTGGCCAATCATCTGTACTCGTTGTTTGAGGAATTAAATAAAGCGGCCATGATCTCCTCCAAGGGAAAGTGAGCAAATGGTTGAGCAGGCCATCTCGACCAGGTACTATGAGCTTGAGCAGATCACCTCGACCAGGTGCTATGAGGTGGAGCAGATCACCTCGACCAGGTGTTATGAGCTCGACAAGATCACCTCGACCAGGTGCTATGAGCTTGAGTAGATCACCTCGACCAAGTGCTATGAGCTTGAGCAGATCACCTCGACCAGATGCTATGAGGTGGAGCAGATCACCTCGACCAGGTGCTATGAGGTGGAGTAGATCACCTCGACCAGGTGCTATGAGCTTAACCAGATCACCTCGACCAGGTGGTCTAAGCTTGAGCAGATCACCTCAACCAGGTGATGACCAGGAATCAAGACTCAGTTAAAATAAACTACCACAAAGCTCCTCCAAAAAATGAGGGCACGAATTTGATCAATTAATGATTATTGTGACGATCTAAGGTCGTGGGTGTGAGGTGTTTTATAAAAACCTCGAGAAAACCACGCCAAGTGGAGGGCTCTTTTTCTCTTGATCTCACTGAGAAATTCTTTTTGGATACTCTACTTTACTTTTCTGCAAATTATTCAAAAAGCTTTTGGTTTTAAAGCAATGTTTATTAAGCCATATGAGAAATGGCATATTTGGTTTTTCCTGTAAACCCCATAACTGACTTGAACGTCGGAGGGTTTACGCCGGAAAAATTTCCGGCACCTCTGACCATTCTCTGTAATTTCAGGTACTTATTGATCGTCAGCTTGAAGATTATATGCTCATGAATGTTCTGCTCATAGTCAGAGAATATTCTTGGAGATCAACCAGCAACTTTCCACCAAACAAATTTAATGCTGATGCAGGGATCTGATATTGAGTCACTAACCAATTGGTTCAGATTGCAGCATCAACATTTGGCGCCGTCGGTGGGGACCGATACGAGAAGCCAATTTTTTGTCTCTACCAATTTGAATCTGGCCGAATCAGAAGTGATTATCAAATTAAGTTGATGCGAGTAATTATCGACTAAACACTGCCCATAGGCCAACGACCAAATCCAAGTATTGAAAAATTTATTTATTCAATTGGTAAGTCGTCAATGCGGGTTTTCATTTTAATTCACATAGTATCTTGATGACTTCGTCTAAAAAGTTTAACGGCTTACAATACGAAATTATGAAAATCAATTTATTCGATTGCACAATTTTGGTTATTGTGATCATAAATCCAGTTTGAATATAGGAAATATTCTTTGACGGCCATGCATGACTAGATCACAAATTCAATTTGCTTAAGCTGTAATCCACGTACATTATTTATTGCATGCCTTTTAATTGTGAGCACAATTTCTAAATCCAGTGCTGCTCATGGCATCAGAACTTACAAGATCATGTGCTTATCATTTGAATTTAATTAATCATATACTTGGCATCCAATTTTTGGAATAATATGCTTATCTTCATTACTTGTTTGGCATTTATTTGGCGCTTATGCTTGAGAATATATCTTTGCTCTTTTCGCTTAAGCCATCTTAATTTAGTTATCTTGATTGTGAAAGTTTTGGGTAAGTCACCACGAAAATAATTACATAATCACAATATTAATGTTACGTCTATCAAGTATCTGATAAAATGTCTAAATCAGTTTTGTTGTTACTCTACTCACATTTTTGATGAGTTGCAGATCATAAAAATGTGTTGTTGAGCTTACTAAAAGACATCCAAAGTAGGCTGGAGGCAAGGATGACAAATGGAAAGTAAAATAGTAACGGAGACAGAAATTAAAAAAAGAAAGAGAATAAATTGACAATGAAAGCAAGCTCATCAGCTGCAGGGAAAGATTGAAAGTATATCATCATATTAATAGAGCATAACAAAGTTCATTGTTTGAATGAAAAGCACTCACCAAAGGTCGGAAGCCATATTTCAAATGGTCTATTACAGGTGCACTCGAACCATGTCCTTAATTACTTTTTATTGTTCAGCTGTTGTAATCTGTAATACTGTTATTGTTGCAATTTATCTGCTTTATACATGTTAAAACTAATCAGATCAGTTTGCAAATGCGTCCCCTTTTTAGTTAAAAAAATTATTCTTAGCTGAATATTCTTTTTATCATCACGCATATATTTAGCATCAATGATGTATGCATGAGCCCAAATCTCTTGTCGAGACATGTAACTTTAAATTGATAGTGCATTATGGAATTGATGATCTCAAAATGTTAGGAATTCATTGCACAACGATCCTGGAATATCAGGAGTAAATTCTGCAGTCATATGGGAATGTGAGGAATTAGTACTTGATTTTACAACATGATAACATAACCAATCATGTATAAAATAGATACATAGATATTTTATTAATTTAAGAATTGGACATGCTTTCTTAAGTATTCAATCCAAAATTTTACATGGGAATATATTAGAAAGTCATATTTATGAGTGCAGTGATTTTTTAATGATTATGGAGCAGCCAGTTTGTAGTATTATGGCCAATTCAGATTTGGCTCAGATCGCTAGACAAGTTTTTCAAATTCTTTTACAGAACAGATCCATATTCAAGGATTTGAATAAAAAACCTCAAATGAGAGCACATTGGCGGCACACGTTTACAGGAATCAGATAGCTTATTTCGTGTAAAGAATAAATGGGGAAGGCATTCAGAATAATTCTGTTATGAAATTCAGTTCACTACAAGTTGGTACAAAGTTTTTAAAACTCAAATAAGGTGCATTTATTCTGAAATCCTCTTTTTATTTTTATTCTTCAAATCTGTTTATTGACTTAAGTTATCTGCTAGATCAAGTTTTGACTCATCATCATTAGCCATTCCCAGTATAAAGATTATATGTTACAGCATATATAATGATATGACTTTGTTTAATGGTTTAAACTACCACTTCTTTTCTAATTACGTATTCTAAAATGTTGTGCTCAATATTCATAGCAATAATAAATGATACAATGGACCTTTAGCAGATGACTTTCACCATATTGATAAATGAATATGTTATTGATAATCAGGGAGCATAAAGGATGTTATCTATTGAAAAACCCAGATGCATAAATAAATGACTAAAAGCGTGGCTAGAAGCCCACGTATGTGTTTGATTTTTAAGCTACTTTCTGGGTAATTTATAAGTTGAAGTTTGGTTTGAAATATTTCGTAACAATGATGACTTTAAACACCTGCACACTAGATTCACTGCTATTTAAGTTACGTTTTTGAATCATAATCCTAGTGAATGATATCACATATGTAATTGTTGTATGATACTTATCAAGTTGACAAACTCTTATTTGACTGGCCAAGTCAATTTTGATACATTTGCGAATGAGGCAAGTTATGCACTTGGAAGGAGACATTGATGCCAAAAGTTGCATCTTAATCAGGTCAGAAATTTTAACAAATTTATGTCTTGATGTCTACATGAAAACATGCATTTGCAGCCTTTATTTGCAGGTATAGTATTTACCTATTAGTAATTTATCAAATGAGGATAGTTTGTACATGTCAAACTGATAGAACTCATATTAAAGCTAGTGATATAACTCAACCAACTTGATATCTTGAAAATTGCTCAATATGAGAATGGTTTATGAAAGGACCAGCAGCTAAAGTCTATTAAATTTGTTAAGGCAAGCAAGTGTCTATTCCTGCTTGGTCGTCTAAAGGACCAGCAGCTAAAGTCTACTAAATGTTTTAAGGCAAGCAAGTGCCTATTCCTACTCGGTCATCTAAAGGACCAGCAATTAAAGTCTATTAAATTTTTTAAGGTAAGCAAGTGCCTATTCCTGCTCGGTCACCGAAAAGACCAGCAGGCAGACTACAAGTTTTACTAAGGCAAACATATGCTTATTCCTGCTCGGTCGTCTAAAGGACTAGCAGCTAAAGTCTACTAAATTTTTTAAGGCAAACAAGTGCCTATTCCTGCTTGGTCGTCTAAAGGACCAGCAGCTAAAGTCTACTAAATTTTTTAAGGCAAGCAAGTGCTTATTCCTGCTCGGTCACCGAAAAGACCAGCAGGCAGACTACAAGTTTTACTAAGGCAAACAAGTGCCTATTCCTACTCGGTCGTCTAAAAGACCAGCAGTTAAAGTCTATTAAATTTTTTAAGGCAAACAAGTGCCTATTCCTGCTCAGTCGTCTAAAGGACCAGCAGTTAAAATCTATTAAATTTTTTAAGGCAAGCAAGTGCCTATTCCTGCTCGGTCACCGAAAAGATCAGTAGGCAGACTACAAGTTTTACTAAGGCAAACATGTGCCTATTCCTGCTCGGTCGTCTAAAGGACAAGCAGCTAAAGTCTACTAAATTTTTTAAGGCAAGCAAGTGCCTATTCCTGCTCAGTCGTCTAAAGGACCAGCAGCTAAAGTCTATTAAATTTGTTAAGGCAAGCAAGTGCCTATTCCTGCTCGGTCGTCTAAAAGACCAGCAGCTAAAGTCTATTAAATTTGTTAAGGTAAGCAAATACTTATTCCTGCTCGGTCGTCTAAAGAACCAGCAGCTAAAGTCTATTAAATTTTTTAAGGCAAGCAAGTGCCTATTCCTGCTCGGTCGCCTAAAGGACCAACATGCGAATTCTACAAAATTTTACTAAGGCAAACATGTGCCTATTCCTGCTCAGTCGCCTAAAGGACCAGCAGGTGAATTCTATAAAATTTTACTAAGGCAAACATAGGCCAATTCCTACTCGGTCGTTTGAAGGACCAACAACTGTATCTTGCAAAATTTGCTAAGGTAAAGATTTGCCCAAACCTGCTCAGTCGTGTGAGGACGATTGGGCAAAATTCGCAAAAAAAATTCCTAAGGCATAGGTTTGCCAAAATTATAAACTTTATAGTTTCCAGTGTTGATTTGTTTAACTCTCAACACTAGAAACTAGGGGACTGGTGTTTGAGGAATTAAATAAAGCGGCCATGGTCTCCTCCAAGTAAAAGTGAGCAAATGGTTGAGCAGGCCACCTCGACCAGGTGCTATGAGCTTGAGCAGATCACCTCGACCAGGTGCTATGAGGTGGAGCATATCACCTCGACCAGGTGTTATGAGCTTGACAAGATCACCTCGACTAGGTGCTATGAGCTTGACCAGATCACCTCGACCAGGTGGCCTAAGCTTGAGCAGATCACCTCGACCAGGTGATGACCAGGAATCAAGACTCAGTTAAAATAAACTACCACAAAGCTCCTCCAAAAAATGAGGGCAGGAATTTGATCAATTAATGATTATTGTCACGATCTAAGGTCGTGGGTGTGGGGTGTTTTATAAAAACCTCAAGAAAACCACGCCAAATAGAGGGCTCTTTTTCTCTTGATCTCACTGAGAAATTCTTTCTGGATACTCTACTTTACTTTTCTGTAAATTATTCAAAAAGCTTTTGGTTTTAAAGCAATGTTTATTAAGCCATATGAGAAATGGCATATTTGGTTTTTCCTGTAAACCCCATAACTGACTTGAGCATCGGAGGGTTTACGCCGGAAAAATTTCCGGCACCTCTGACCATTCTCTGTAATTTCAGATACTTATTGATCGTCAGCTTGAAGATTATATGCTCATGAATGTTCTGCTCATAGTCAAAGAATATTCTTGGAGATCAACCAGCAGCTTTCTACCAAACAAATTTAATGTTGTTGCAGGGATCTGATATTGAGTCACTAACCAATTGGTTCAGATTGCAGCATCAACACTCGTAAATATTAATTCTCAAGGGATAGATGAGTTAGTAAACAAGAGGAAGAACAACAAAACTCTTATTATCTAGGTCATTTATGAGATTCAAAAGCTTGTTAATGAGTTTAGTGAGTGCATAGTTTAGTTTACTCCTAGAACTTGTAATGTGCAGGCTCATCAGCTAGCCAAACTTGCCTTGGAGTATGAAGAAGTTGTAATCTGGGTGGATTCCCTCCCTGAATTTGTAATGTGTTTTCTCAAAGTTTAGTTTTAATGAAGGTTATAATTCCGTTTAAAAAAAAGATATATGATAATAGGAGTTTGGACCGAAGATTGGTACTTTTTCGTAGAGGCAAAGACAAGCATTTCAATAATACTAAATATGATGTAAATAGATAATGATTATTGATTTTTGGTGGCATCCTGATAGTAATTTTATGTTTGATTAATTAATCAAATAGTTTAATATATATAATAATATAAAGTATTAAAAACATTAATTTAATATAAATAATAAAAAAATTTATAATATACGATACAATTCATATCACAACAAAATAAGCACGCCTTAATATAATTACATTAAAGAGAATTGAATTGCGGTGTTCGTATGGATTAGTTAGATTTATAAGCTTAACTTGTCACTATTCACTTGCCTAATAAATAATTAAAATTTTAAAAACCCTAACAAGTGTTTAGGGAAAAAATCTCATGAGAATGAATCTTCAACTATCTACATTGAATTAAGGTAATTCTCAATTCTGAAGTTAATTTTTCAAGTACCAGTTAATTTCATGAACTCCTATTAAATATCCGAGCCAAACATGGGCCATAAGTTACATTCCAAGTGACTTACTTTATGCTAATATTCATACGCTTGAGTTGAATGCTCCACTTAAAGAAGGGCTATTTTTAGAAACCTCCCCTAAGGTTTGATATAATCTCACTTAGATAGCGAGATTGATTGTATTCTCACTTACCTCCCCTGCCGTTAGTATACTTACAAGTTGACCGTTAGTTGACTTGTGAAATGACTAAAATATTCAAACCAATTTGGGGAGATAGAACATGTTTCCCGGGCGATAAGTTCTTGTCTCCCTAAATTACAGAATACTTATTTCTGTAATTTTCAGCGACGAATGTCGTCTCCCGGGCGACAAGTGTCTGTCTCCCCAAATTACAGAATGTTTGCAGGGCTGGAGGGTGAAATTAAAAACCATTAAAACATAATTTAGTTCTCTCAGCAATAGATTATACCAGTCTCCACTAAACAAATCACCAATATTTTACTTGTTTAAAGAAATAATTAAATTCGAAACCATCAAGTTGTATGTCATCAAACCGGCAACACAAATAAAAAATAACAAACATTTTAATTTGTGGCGAGAGGAAAAAAACATTAGTATGAGTTAATTGAATTGAAAAATAACACTAAGTAAAATAACATCATCATTTAAATAACAGTTACATGTGCATTTCCACAGCTTACAGTTGGTGACAATCACAATTTGACTGAATTTCATCAGCTTATACATCCAACAGTCGCCCATATACACAAAAATAACAACTACACTAACAGTGTGATATGATAGCTAAGTTATACTTTATACATGACATTGTCCATTTCTGCTGCAGGTTCTGGTGGAACAGCAGACGGTTCAACTGGCCTTTCGTCCTTATTATATGTCAATAAGCACACGTTAACAAGTGAAAGCAAAGTAATAATTATGAGTAATAATAATAATAATAATAATAATAATAATAATAATAATAATAATAATAATAATGAAATTACTAAACAACAACAACTACTACTACAATAATAAAGAAAAATAATGATAATAGTAATACATTTTAATATTTTTCCTGTGACATGCCTATCGCATAAAAAAATAGAAACTGCGTTCGTGCGACAAAAACTGTTACATGGGAGACATCACTTGTTGCCTAAAAACACATAATGTCTGTATGTGCGACAAAAGCATGTCGCCACCCAAAACACAAAAACAGTGTTTTTGGGAGACATGGGTTGTCGCTCGTGCAACAAATTTTGTTGCCTACAAAAACAGAAACTAAATTCGGGCGACATAAGTTCGTAGCACGTGTGACAACAATGTCACCCAAAAACACAAAAAAATGTGTTTGTGTGACGAGGGCTTGTCGCACGGGAGACAAACCTTGTCGCCCAAAAACGCAGGAACTGTATTTGAGTGACAGACGCACACAAACACTGTAAATTTATAAACAGATCAACTTTAGCAAACTTTGACGAGAAAAATAAAAATTACAACTAAAACTACTTCTATTTTATACACCCATTGCATAAGAATAACAAATTATTGGCTTTATATACTTTATTACACTATGCATGGTATAAATTACAAACATAAAATAACCAAAAATTAATTTTTTTCAACTCATGGCCATATATGGCTGAACTCATTCTCCTTTTGATCAAATTTTCCACCACCAACCCATGAACAAGACAAATCAAACACAACCAACAACCATTTATAAAATCTCAAAAAACAAGAAAATCAAAGGTATTTAAAAATTTTAGACTTTGATAAAGTAACTAACCTCTTACAAACTCCAATACAAGTGGCATATTCAGGCCGTCGTCAATCGTCACCGGTCGGTGGCCTTCTCCAACCACCCATGTTTTTCTTCTTCATGGGTTATATATGCTCTTGATGTGTATTTCTTTTTGTTTCAGTAAATGAGAATAGGGGAGTGGAGTGAAAATTGTGAGAGAATGTCATCCATTACTTTTTTGTGCTGGGGAAAGAGAAATGCACTCTTTTACACAATGGATATTGTGTGTAATCGGTTAATACAATTATCCAATAGATTTTAAATTATTTTTTATTATTTTTTTTATTTTTAAGAATTTTACCTTATCTTTTACATTTTTGCCCTCGACACCTAACGATCAAACCGTATGTATACTAACGTTAGGGGAGGTAAGTAAGAATACAATCAAACCCGCCATTTAAGTGTAATTATATCAAACCTCAAGGAAGGTTTTAAAAATAGCCCACTTAAAGAATCTAGTTTTGCATTATGGGAATGTTCACTATCCATGAATTGGGCCCATGGGTTTCCATTACAAGTGGCTTATATTACGGGCATAAGCTTGAGCACAACCACCCCAACAACCCCCCCAACACATAATGTCTGTATGTGTGAAAAAAGCATGTCGCCACCCAAAACACAAAAACAGTGTTTTTGGGAGACATGGGTTGTCGCTCGTGCAACAAATTTTGTTGCCTACAAAAACAGAAACTAAATTCGGGCGACATAAGTTCGTAGCACGTGTGACAACAATGTCACTCAAAAACACAAAAAAATGTGTTTGTGTGACGAGGGCTTGTCGCACGGGAGACAAACCTTGTCGCCCAAAAACGCAGGAACTGTATTTGAGTGACAGACGCACACAAACACTGTAAATTTATAAACAGATCAACTTGAGCAAACTTTGACGAGAAAAATAAAAATTACAACTAAAACTACTTCTATTTTATACACTCATTGCATAAGAATAACAAATTATTGGCTTTATATACTTTATTACACTATGTATGGTATAAATTACAAACATAAAATAACCAAAAATTAATTTTTTCAACTCATGGCCATATATGGCAGAACTCATTCTCCTTTTGATCAAATTTTCCACCACCAACCCATGAACAAGACAAATCAAACACAACCAACAACCATTTATAAAATCTCAAAAACCAAGAAAATCAAAGGTATTTAAAAATTTTAGACTTTGATAAAGTAACTAACCTCTTACAAACTCCAATACAAGTGGCATATTCAGGCCGTCGTCAATCGTCACCGGTCGGTGGCCTTCTCCAACCACCCATGTTTTTCTTCTTCATGGGTTATATATGCTCTTGATGTGTATTTCTTTTTGTTTCAGTAAATGAGAATAGGGGAGTGGAGTGAAAATTGTAAGAGAATGTCATCCATTGCTTTTTTGTGCTGGGGAAAGAGAAATGCACTCTTTTACACAATGGATATTGTGTGTAATCGGTTAATACAATTATCCAATAGATTTTAAATTATTTTTTATTTTTTTTTTATTTTTTAAGAATTTTACCTTGTCTTTTACATTTTTGCCCTCGACACCTAACGGTCAAACCGTATGTATACTAACGTTAGGGGAGGTAAGTAAGAATACAATCAAACCCGCCATTCAAGTGTAATTATATCAAACCTCAGGGAAGGTTTTAAAAATAGCCCACTTAAAGAATCTAGTTTTGCATTATGGGAATGTTCACTATCCATGCATTGGGCCCATGGGTTTCCATTACAAGTGGCTTATATTACGGGCATAAGCTTGAGCACAACCACCCCAACAACCCCCCCAACACATAATGTCTGTATGTGCGACAAAAGCATGTCACCACCCAAAACACAAAAACAGTGTTTTTGGGAGACATGGGTTGTCGCTCGTGCAACAAATTTTGTTGCCTACAAAAACAGAAACTAAATTCGGGCGACATAAGTTCGTAGCACGTGTGACAACAATGTCACCCAAAAACACAAAAAAATGTGTTTGTGTGACGAGGGCTTGTCGCACGGGAGACAAACCTTGTCGCCCAAAAACGCAGGAACTGTATTTGAGTGACAGACGCACACAAACACTGTAAATTTATAAACAGATCAACTTTAGCAAACTTTGACGAGAAAAATAAAAATTACAACTAAAACTACTTCTATTTTATACACCCATTGCATAAGAATAACAAATTATTGGCTTTATATACTTTATTACACTATGCATGGTATAAATTACAAACATAAAATAACCAAAAATTAATTTTTTTCAACTCATGGCCATATATGGCTGAACTCATTCTCCTTTTGATCAAATTTTCCACCACCAACCCATGAACAAGACAAATCAAACACAACCAACAACCATTTATAAAATCTCAAAAAACAAGAAAATCAAAGGTATTTAAAAATTTTAGACTTTGATAAAGTAACTAACCTCTTACAAACTCCAATACAAGTGGCATATTCAAATCGTCAACCACCCATGTTTTTCTTCTTCATGGGTTATATATGCTCTTGATGTGTATTTCTTTTTGTTTCAATAAATGAGAATAGGGGAGTGGAGTGAAAATTGTGAGAGAATGTCATCCATTGCTTTTTTGTGCTGGGGAAAGAGAAATGCACTCTTTTACACAATGGATATTGTGTGTAATCAATTAATACAATTATCCAATAGATTTTAAATTTTTTTTTAAGAATTTTACCTTGTCTTTTACATTTTTGCCCTCGACACCTAACGGTCAAACCGTATGTATACTAACGTCAGGAGAGGTAAGTAAGAATACAATCAAACCCGCCATTCAAGTGTAATTATATCAAACCTCAGGGAAGGTTTTAAAAATAGCCCACTTAAAGAATCTAGTTTTGCATTATGGGAATGTTCACTATCCATGCATTGGGCCCATGGGTTTCCATTACAAGTGGCTTATATTACGGGCATAAGCTTGAGCACAACCACCCCAACAACCCCCCCCCCCCCCCACTTCACTATCCAGGCATGGGCCATTGGCCTCCATTACAAGTGGCTGATATTATGGGAATATTCATAAGATTGAGCTCGATCAACCCACTTACAGCTACAAGTGGTTTACACAATGGGAGTGTTCACTATTTTTATCTGTGTTAAAATTAAAATTACCTGCGAACCACCTACTACATATTTCATAAATTATCTGCGAATCACATGTTAAAAGGAAAATTTTCTATAAATCACTTGTTAAATGTTTATATAGATTATTTGCAAACCACGAGTTAAGAATCCAATATCGTCCGCACCTCCAAAAATTTATGACTCTGTATCAACCAACTATTTTCAATTATTTCTATCATTATAGGTTAGATAATCCTTTGAAAGGATTTATCTTTAATGCTGTAAGGAAAAAATTGTGGCATCAATAAATGTCATAGTGGGATTGTTGTGGAACATAATTAAATTATTTAATAAACAAAGAAGGTAAACAATAGAGGTGTTCGTGGATTAGATTTTGCGGATTGGATATCAATCCATATTAGATCCGTGATTTTATGGATTATAAATTTTCAATTCAATCTAATCCACAGATTGATGAAATTCAATCCAAATCCGATCCATATATCTACAGATCTGATGCGAATTTAACCCAATTTATATCCAATCTACTATTTTACAGATTGGTTTGTTGACTGAAAATTTTTAATTATGTTCAATCCACGAACTAACTAAATAACAAAATGTAATATAAAAATAATTTTATTATCAATCAAATTTAAAATTAAATAAGATTTAAATAAATTAATTGTTTAAATAAATGTAGAAATAACATTTAAAATTTCAAAATATAACAAACCAAAAAGAAAAAAATCTAATTTGTTTAGATCAATACGTGAAAATTAACTATTTAGGAACCATATTTCTTTATTTAATTATTTTTTATTTTATATATTATCGGATAAGATATAATATAGTGTTAATGTAATTATATTTTAACTTATTTATTTACTAGTAAGTATTAATGTCATATTTACAAAATTTTTTAATTAAATATATACTTTTTATTTTTTACGGATTAATAGATTTTTGCTAATTTACAGAAGTAAATCCATATTCAATCTGCAATCATCCAAATTCAATCCACCGATTGCAGATTATCAAATTTTCAATCTAATTCAATCCATCAATCCACAGATCGGATTTTTATGAATTAAATTTCTACGGATTAGACGGATTGAGCACATTGAATTAAATTCTGAACACCCCTAATAAATAATAAATTTCAATATTTTTATTTAACTTATTTAATTATTATAAAGTATAAACCGTTGATTCATCCAATAGTCCAAAATAATCTCATGATTTTTTATGTCCTTACAGAAAGACCATTATCGAAACTGTGTTAGCATGTAAAAAATCATTCACACCCAAAAGCATTTAGAAAACTACAAAATCTTAAACCAATCCGACATGTTCGATGTTTACGATCAGACCGAGAACGGTTGATTTGGACAATTGGTGTTGAATAGTCTCTGCGCTGACGATTGAGCCAGTGGAGTGGACGCTGATATACCGTGTAACAACGTTAATTTTTGACCTTTAAAACCAATCCAACGTCGTCAAACTGTGTTAAAAAAAGAACGTCATTAAATTTTTGTTTGACTTTTCAATTTTCTTATTTTTTTTTAAATTAAATTACTTTTGTCTGTTGTATTTATCCTTAGCTTTATTAATATCATTGTGCGGTCGGCTCAATTTTAATGGTAAGTCATGACCACTTAAATTTAAGAATCAATTTTTAAAATTTTCTTGTAATTTTAAAATTTTTAAAATACGGATATTAGATAAATTAAAAAATTTTTCTCTAAATGGTTCATCAACCCATTAATAATGGTAGCAAAAAAAGGTAGTTGAGTCCCAAAAAAAAAGTTGGTTAATATAAGCTGAAAGGATGAAATTTTTTGTACTTTAAAAATTATTTTAAGTACTCATATTTTTATAAAAATGTTATTACAAAAATACCAGTGATATAAATTACTATTAAGAATAATTTATCATTAACAAATATAAACATTATTACTCTGAAAACCCATTTAGCACACTCAATCAACGTTCAATTCTCTTTAACTTTAAGCCCTCTACTACTTCCCGACGCTTTAAACAAATATGTACAAAATGACAATAATTGAAGGGAAAAATGGTAAAGGTTAGAGATAAAATTCACTTACCATCATGAAAATTGAAACTTTACGTATTCTCCAAATCATTAAATAAGCAATTCCTTTAAATTTTGTTGGGTGCTTCCAGCTGCTGGTATTGATAGTTAATAATAACTTTTCTGGTGAAACTAATTGAACCTGAACTTGATGCGCAGATCACAGCCAACAACTGCATATATGGTGATTAACTTTGGTGGATTTGAGATCATTAGATCCAGTTGATTTGGTAATACGGTAACTTTTAGAATAATTGTTATTAGCTATATTATAGAAAATTAGAAATAATCAGCTGTAAAGAGAATTAGTTAAACAATTGAAGAATTTATTTTAAAAAATACTGTGAATTTTAAAAGTAATTGTATATGTTTAGTAAATCTTAATTAATGTTAAACTGTTATAAGAATATAAATGACTGAATTAGATATAAAGTTAAATACAATTTATTTACGTATTTATAAAGAGTGATGATACAATTACAAACTCTTATACAAACTAATTTGACATTAATTCATTAGTTGAATGAAAATACAAAATAATAAAAATAGATTAAGTAGGCGAAAACATATTTAATTCAACTAATTTTATCATGCTACATTAGTTTATAAAAAATAAATTTGTACAAGAAGTTGTGGCTATATTATTACTCATTTATAAACATGTATATAATTTTTTCTACTATATGTATGTAATAATTTGTAGCTAAAATAATATTTTATATTATTTATTTTATTTTGTTATCTCAATATAATTAGTAATAATTAATAATAATCTCTTTAAATTTAATGTTTTATTTCTCAATTAACAAGGATAATTTTTAAATTTTTATAATATATATACATATATGAGGATATTTATGAAATTATATTAAGTATAAAATTAATTTTCTAAACCTGTCTTCTAAAATATGTTTTGTCAAAAGAGATTTCTAAAAAACTTACCAAATATCAAAATTAGCTTTTAACTTTTTAAAATCACTTTTAAGCTCTCAAAAGTAATTTCAAATGGACCCTTTATTTATATATACTAATTTATATACATAGTTTGCTGCTTTATAATTACTGAGGATAGAAAATTTATAAATAAAAAAGTTTGACTAAATGCATATTAACTAAGTATGAGGCCTTAATCAATTGCCTACTCTGTTGACCCTTTGACTCCGATGTTGGAATCAGAAAAGTCCAGCATATTGGGTAGCCGTGAGCATTACAGCTCATGTTCAACCGCTTCAGTTGCTGTTACATTTTTCAAGTTCAGATTTTTTGCTAATTTGTGTTGTACCGTTTAAAGATCTCGTGTATTCATAATGATATATGGTAGCTGCTAAGTTACGTTTTATGTCATTTACAACAACTCAAAATTAATTTTTCAATACAAAAAAATAATAGTATGTGAAACAAGTTAAAGGTTAACTACATTTGGATTTATTGTAAGTTATAATATATATAACTTAGTAAAACCCATACTACTAAGATTTGAGTGCATAGCAAATTTTTTTTTTTTTTGGATTAATGATACTCGAATGTGCAATCTTGTAAAAATATCAGTAGTAGATCATATATATGAGCATTAAGTCGAATAGTTTATTTTTAAATTAGCATGAGAACATAAAAAATTCCAAATTGATAAGCTGCTTCTTGAATCTTACACAAAAAAAAACTTAAATCACTAGAGAATTATTTTCCTTATTTGAAACATGCACGTAGTTTGAAGTTATTCGGAATGGCAGATATTAACCTCAGTACATCCTCAATTTATTGATTAGACAACATTTGAAAACTCTATTCAAAATTAATTGCTACTTTTAAATCTCGAACTGCTTCAGGCCAGCAGACTTGCCTTCAAGTTCTTTAGAAAAATATTTGCTGAAATATTCTCCCACTAGAAATTCTCTGTAAACAGGCCGATTTTCTTCAGAGGTCAACTCTTTGATCGGCCCAAAGGGCTTCTGCGTTTCAGTGGCGTGTCCTGTGAAAAAGCAAGCCACGGAAACCCTTGAAGTGGCATGAACATTGGCCGCAACTCTATGGTCAACACTCTTGAGCTTATCGTTTGATATAACCTGAATTGATTAATTATTGAAAACTTTAATTAGCCTATATAGTTACTGTTAAAACACGAAAAATAAGCAGATGATGGGAAGATTAATTGTCTCCGTTATTTTCAAAGACAAACCTGGAGAACGTCCCCTATATTTACCACCAAGCCTCCTGATATAGGGTTAACATCAATCCACTGATTTTCATAGAAGACTTGAAGGCCACCGATTTTGTCTTGCAACAGAATTGTAAGGAATGAAGGATCAGAGTGCCTTTTAGCTCCCAAAGTCAGCTCTGGCTGTGGGCAGTGCGGATAGTAGTTGCAGGCAACGCCGTATATATTGAAGCATCCCATATCTTTCAAATATTCAGGCTTCAGTCCTAGAGCCATTGATAGTATTTCAAACAGTCTCACCCAATTTTGAGACTTCTTTTATGTACTCCAATATGGTATCTCTGCAAATTCGGATGAACGATTGTACAGAAGAATATGATGTCACAACTCATGATAGCTGGTTACAATATACTGAACATTAATTAAAAAGGGCTCTTAATTAACGAGCAATGTATATACAGAGACGGATCGATTATGTATATACCTGCAAACTTTGGGCAATTCATTGGGTTCCAAACTTTTGGTACCCGAAGTAAAAATGGCCAACGTGTCCCTCCAACTTGCGGTTCGTGAGTGATACAGATCAAAGTTGCTGTTGAATCTAACGTTTCTTGTGGGCTCACGTGTGTAGAACTGTTTCTTCACCTCAACATCTTGTTCATTAAACTTGTGAACTCCTTCAATCATCTCTTCCATCAGGTGTAAGGGAACCCCATGATTGATAACTTGGAAAAAACCCCATGTTTCTGACGCAGCCCGAACTTGATCAACAATATCTTCAAGTTTATTGTATCTGATGCCATCAAGATCGATAACTGGCACTTGTAATTTCCCCTGGTGAGTCGTCAACTCCTCAGCAATCTCTCCAGGTGGTCGAATGAATATCCTGGGAATATTCACTACTCCAGCGTCCACTAGTCCTTTGACACCGGCTTTCGTATCATCAAAAGCCTTGCGCTCCCTGTCGATTTCCGACCCATTTTCAGAAGATGTTTTGGTGTCATCCGAGAGAACCATTTTCTATTCCTGCAAGAAAACAATGAGGATTGTGGTCGTCTAATGGCTTATTTATACTAATACAGTAATATCCTGTATGACTAGTGAGAAAGTTCTTATATCACTTATGATTTAAATTTCTCAATTACTGCAAAATGCCATAATAGTTGTCCACTTCGCAAATTTTATTGTTGTTTCCCACTAATTTTTTTTTTCTTTAAACTGCGTTTTCAGGAACATTTTTGGAGTAATAAACATTATTATCTAGAAGAAGGCTTTATGGACCGTTTCTTTAAGGGATATATGTTAAAGATTGAGAAGTCAATCACGAAGATTTGAATTGATTGCATAATTATATGATTTTATTTTTTTCCTTTCTTACTTTTGTACAGCTATAGAAAGGAATCACATTAATGGGTTTGCCTTAGATTTCGGCATTCCTCTGCTTTTGTATCTTGTATATAAACTCATGATATGGTGGCTGAATAATATATACAGAATTCATTCAATTCTTTTCATGGTATCAGAGCCAGGTTCTGGTAACCAGATTCTTTTGCTCATCCCAGCAATCTGATTTTTTTTTAAAGCCATCAATCCATGGCAAACAAAGAAAAAGCTTCATCACCAATCTCCAGCCATGAAGATCCAAGTAACCCATTATTCCTTCATCACTCTGATCATCCAGGAGTAATATTAGTGTCACAGCCCTTAACTGAAGACAACTATAATACCTGGAGCCGTGCAATGATTATGGCATTAAGTGCGAAGAACAAAATCGGGTTTATTGATGGATCTATCAAGCATCCTGGAGACGCTTCAGCCGCTGAGTCACAACACTGGAATCGCTGCAACGATATGGTAAAATCATGGCTGCTCAACTCTATATCAAAAGAAATCTCTCTTAGTGTGATCTATTGCAAACTTGCAAGTGAGATTTGGGCGGATTTAAAAGAACGACTTTCACAGGTAAATGGTCCATATATTTTTCAAGTTGAAAAAGAAATTCATAACTTGGTGCAGGATACCATGTCGATAGCAACATACTATACTAAGCTGAAAGCATTGTGGGATGAACTGGATGCACTTTGTTCAATTCCAACGTGTTCTTGTGGCTCAATGAAAGCAGTTATCCAATATCAGCAAAGCCACAAAACCATGAAGTTCCTTATGGGACTAAATGAATCATACTCTGCAACTCGCGGACAGATTTTATTGATGGATCCACTTCCGAATGTGAACAAGTCATATTCATTGGTGCTTCAAGATGAGCGTCAGCGTGCGGTATCTTCAAATCAAACCATTGCACCAGAAGCTGCTGCACTTGCTGCAAAAATGAACTCACGAGAAAGGAAAGAATACAAGGATGTGGAGAAGAGAAAAGACGGAAAACGTGAACGCCCAAAATGTGATCATTGCGGATGGGTTGGCCATACAGTTGACAAGTGTTATCATATTCATGGATTTCCTCCAGATCACCGAAATCGGAAAGGAAATTCCAAACCAAGTGCCAATCAAACATCCTCACTTACTGTAGATTGTAAAGAATCAAGTGGTTATTCATTTACTCAGGAACAATGCAAGCAAATTCTTGAGCTCTTGAACAATGTTAATAAACCAGGTCCTATGGCACATCATGTAGGTACTTCTGCCATGACTCACTTGTCAGGTAAATTCATATGCCTCTCCTCATCTTTAGAATGTACTCCATGGATCATAGATAATGGTGCTATAGATCACATGGTTTGTTCCCCATCTTATTTAACATATTCTACGCCAGTGAAAAATCAAACTGTCAAACTACCAAATGGTTCATTAGCTCCTGTCACACACATTGGATCCATTAATTTTTCTTCACAATTTACTTTGACCAATGTTATGTGTGTACCTACCTTTCATTTCAACTTAATTTCTGTAAGCAAGCTTTCCCAAAATTCACAATACTCATTTATCTTCTCCTCCCAATCTTGTGTAATTCAGGACCTACGCTCGAGAAAGACGATTGGGACGGGAACTGAACGGGATGGTCTATACTACCTGAATGTGTTCAAGGAAGTCACCTGTCAATCAGTGAACTCTTTTCCTTCTCAATTATGGCATCGTCGTTTAGGACATTTATCAAATAAATCTCTTCATCTACTTTCTACCAATGTACTAGACATTAAAGCTTGCGACATTGGTAATTGTCCAGTGTGTCCTTTAGCAAAGCAAACAAGAGTAGTATTTTCTTTAAGTTCAATATCTTCTACTGCACCTTTTGAGTTATTGCATGTTGATATTTGGGGAGGCTATCAAACATCTTCTATTTCAGGAGCCCATTATTTTTTTACCATTGTGGATGATCACACTCGCTGCACATGGGTTTATCTAATGCGTCATAAGTCTGAAACCCGTCATCATTTACAATCATTTGTACAACTTGTTGAGACACAATTTTCTTCAAAGGTTAAAACCATCCGTAGTGACAATGGCCAAGAATTCATCATGCCGCTTTATTATTCTAACAAAGGAATTATTCATCAGACTAGTTGTGTCTCCACCCCACAACAAAATGGAGTGGTAGAACGGAAACACCGACATCTCCTTAATGTAGCATGTGCATTACTTTTTCAAGCTAATTTACCAAAATATTTTTGGGGTGAAGCCATTCTTACAGCCACATATTTGATTAATAGGATACCTACACCTATTTTATCTGGAAAATCTCCATATGAAATGTTGTATAAAATTAGACCATCTTATAACCATCTGCGTGTTTTTGGTTGTTTATGCTTTGCTTCCACACATGCTCAAAAACCATCTAAGTTTGATGCACGTGCTACTCGTTGCATATTCATTGGTTACCCTTATGGACAAAAAGGATATCGAGTCTATGAAATAGAAAATCGTAGAGTTTTCACTTCCCGTGATGTCATTTTCTATGAAGATCAATTTCCTTTCTCCAATTATTCAAGTCCATCACATTCTCCAGTTTTGCCCATGCCATTTCCTATTCCAAATGACGAGAATGTGCCCCCAAATTGCAATGATAATCCCACACCAGCTCTAGAGCAAGCCACTGATATTTCAAATATGGATTTCAATGCTTCTATTGTGCCACGTAGATCTTCTCGCCCAACTAAACCTCCTGGGTATTTGCATGACTTCCATATCCAACATAGACTCCCATCTCAGATGTCTCAATCGTCGGAATCAGCTACGGTCACTTCTCTTGGTAATCCTTATCCTTTACGTAATTTTTTATCTTATGATTGTTTGTCTTCTCCTCATCGAGCTTTCACCTCTTTCATTTCTCTTCAAACAGAACCTAAGTCCTTCTTACAGGCATTTCGAGACAAAAATTGGCGAGATGCTATGAGAGCAGAAATAGATGCTCTTGAAAACAACCAGACATGGACCTTGACTTCTCTTCCTCCTGGCAAAAAATCAGTAGGGTGTAAATGGGTTTTCAAAGTCAAGTATAAACCCGATGGTTCTGTTGAACGATATAAAGCACGTTTGGTTGTGAAAGGTTTCAACCAAATAGAAGGGCTTGATTATACAGAAACATTTGCTCTAGTTGCCAAGTTAGTGACAGTTCGTGTATTACTTGCAATTGCAGCTACACAAAAATGGCATCTTCATCAACTTGATGTTAACAATGCGTTCTTGCATGGAGATCTTCATGAAGACGTCTACATGGATCTCCCTTCTGGATTTGGACGAAAGGGTGACACAAGGTTTTGCAAACTCAACAAGTCATTGTATGGTCTAAAGCAAGCATCTAGACAATGGTTTGCTAAACTTTCTTCAGCCCTTAGAGATGCTGGCTACAAGCAATCAAAGGCAGATTATTCAATGTTCGTCCAATCAGAGGAAGGAAATTTCACTGTTGTTTTGGTCTATGTTGATGATGTGATCTTAGCTGGAAATAATTCGAAGAAAATTCAAGAACTTAAAGAATTTTTGAATGGTCGTTTCAAACTCAAGGATCTTGGAAGCTTGAAATATTTCTTAGGCATTGAGGTTGCACGCTCAAGAAATGGGATTCATCTCTGTCAAAGAAAATATGCTCTTGAAATCCTTGAAGACACGGGTTTTCTAGGTGCAAAACCAACAAAAATTCCTTTGGAGCAAAACTTAAATTTAAGTGCATCGGATGGGGATTTATTAACAGAACCATCATCATATCGGAAGCTCGTTGGTAGATTGATTTACTTAACTATAACACGACCAGATTTGGTGTATGCAGTACATGTGCTAAGTCAATTCATGGACAAGCCACGTACATCACACTTAGATGCAGCACATCGAGTTTTACGATACATTAAGCAAGCACCAGGCCAAGGGATATTCCTGTCAGCACATAGCTCAATTCAGTTGAAGGCTTATTGTGATGCGGATTGGGCACGATGTAGAGATACTCGAAGGTCGATTACTGGATATTGCATCATGCTTGGAGAATCACTGATCTCTTGGAAAACAAAGAAGCAAACAACTGTCTCTCGATCTTCAGCTGAGGCTGAATACAGATCTATGGCAACCACTTGTTGCGAAATTACTTGGTTAAAATATTTACTTGAAGACTTGAAGGTGAAACATTCACAAGCAGTTATGTTATATTGTGATAACAAGGCAGCCATTCACATTGCTTCAAATCCTGTTTTCCACGAGCGTACAAAGCATATCGAGATTGATTGTCATCTTATACGTGAGAAACTTCAAACCGGCATGATTCAAACAGCCCATGTACGCACCAGCCAACAACCAGCTGATATTTTTACTAAAGCTCTTGGTTCAGCTCAGTTTCATCATCTACTTGGCAAGTTGGGTGTTATGAATATACACTCCAACTTGAGGGGGAATGTTAAAGATTGAGAAGTCAATCACGAAGATTTGAATTGATTGCATAATTATATGATTTTATTTGTTTCCTTTCTTACTTTTGTACAGCTATAGAAAGGAATCACATTAATGGGTTTGCCTTAGATTTCGGCATTCCTCTGCTTTTGTATCTTGTATATAAACTCATGATATGGTGGCTGAATAATATATACAGAATTCATTCAATTCTTTTCAGTAATATCCTGTATGACTAGTGAGAAAGTTCTTATATCACTTATGATTTAAATTTCTCAATTACTGCAAAATGCCATAATAGTTGTCCACTTCGCAAATTTTATTGTTGTTTCCCACTAATTTTTTTTTCTTTAAACTGCGTTTTCAGGAACATTTTTGGAGTAATAAACATTATTATCTAGAAGAAGGCTTTATGGACCGTTTCTTTAAGGGATATATTTGATAGATTTAGTGTATGATTGAGAACGATCACTTGATTAGATTATATCATTTACTCTCTTTTTTCAGTATCTTACCTCTTAAGAGTGATAATGTTCATCATCCATAAAGAATTTTCATAATGACAAAAGAAAACACGTTAATACCATATAATCTTACAGTTGTAAAAAAATAATAATAATGATAACAATAAGTTAACACCATATAGTGTTACAATTAATTAAAAAAACCAATGAAAATCACGCCAACACCATATGGTTTTATAAATGTTTCTATGGCCTGTTCTTTAAGCATTATGAATAAATATCATTTTTCTATCTCTTATCATCTTAAGTGAGGAGGCATTCGGCTATTGAAGAATGACAGCCGCCGGACCACCGTCGGATGTTGTGAAAATTTTAATATACTCGCAAGCGCACGAATCTAGAAATAGAATAGTGGTAACGAGGTCGATCCCACAGGGATTGTTATAAATTGAAAAGTCTAATTTAAATCTAAAATTAATATAAATTCTAACCTAGTTGACCAAATTGAGTTTCTAAGAAAATTAAACCAATTAAACTAAGAAAGCAATTAAAATAAAGGAGAATTCAATAAGATAAGAATTACCAAGGTTTCAGAATCCACCACTATTCAACTAATAATTATCTAATTATTAACTAATCCCCAATTTTAGAGTGACAACTCGAAATCAATCTATGTCATCTAATGGATATAACAATTAAGCCCAAGTAATTAAATCTAATGTAGGTTCTTTTTCTGCTTAATAATATGACATCTAAGCATCCCATATAAACATATTGAATAACAAATAGTCAAAGTTTTCCTAAGCACTCTATATAAACAATTTAATGAAAGACATAAAATCAAAGATAAACATGTATAAACTTTATAGATCCAAGCATAGAATTAATCGAATATTAATCCTAACAATCAATAATGCATGACAGAATTGATGAAAAGATTTTATTAACATCCAATTAATCATGTGAATAAAAACCATAATCATCAAAGAACATATATAGGGAATTGATTAAATAAAAAGATAATTATTTCATTGAATAGGGTTTCATCCTTAACCTCAGTATAAGAAAATTAGTTAGACATACTTGAATTGAGAGCAACAAAATAAATAAATTCAGCCATGGGAACCGAAATATTGCTGCTACTGATTGCTCTCTTCCAACCTTTTGTTTTCGTCATCTGGCGGCTGCCCCCATTCAAAAGCCAAAACTCTCTTTTTATAATGCTTAACCACCGAATCCTCTTTGTCTACTAATTAAAATCCTTTTCCAATTATAAAACAAAGTTTCCATAATAACGCCACCATAAGCCATTAATTCCACTTTAGAAAGTCAAGTGTGGGCCCCATTTAAATTGCTTTCCACTTTTGCAATGCCATGCACGTGCAACTCAATTGGAGAATTAAAATTCAATGCAAATTGCTCTTGGCTCTTAACTCTGTCATGACTTCAACTAATATTCTCCCAAATTGTTATTCTTTTTGCAATTTTTATTTCCAATCTTCAATTAATTCTCTATGCAATAAAATAATTCAATTAATTAAAAATAACAAATAAATATAACTAGCAATTATTTAATTAAGGGTAAAATATGTATATATTATATGCTCATCAAATACCCCCAAACTTAAATTTTGCTAGTCCTCGAGCAAAACTAAAATTTAAAACAAAAATAAAAATAACAACACAAAAAGTAAATCCTAACTAAACCACTTTCGCAGGTAATCGCGATTGCATTTAGCGTATGCAACAAGCCTTTAAACCCTAGGCGGCCTTAGTGGATGAGTTATAGTCTCGTGAGGGCTTCAGTGATGATACCCACAAACATCATCTTTAAAAATAAAATAAAATAAATAAAGAGAAAAAAAATTAAATAAAACATGAAAATTGCCTCAAAGATTGCGTAAATTATATAGCTCAAAGAAAATTTCAAATATTGGCAAAGTTCTAACTTTAATTCAATAGTCAATCTCATCTTTCTTTCAATTCTTGTAGTGTGTGTGTGAAATCAATTTAATGAAATCCATTCCCAAAATCCTCAATATCAACAGCCTTCGCCTCAAATAAAGAACAGAGTAGGTCAAACTAATCTTATCATCTCGATCTCCAATTTTTTTTTCCTCTCACAGGCTTTTATGTGTATTTTCTTTTGATTTTTTTAGCACATGCACTTGATTTGATTTTTTTTCTTTTCTTTTTCTCTTTTTTTTTCAACCATAGTCAGGAGCTTTTACTCTACCCCTTAAGGCAGCCTTCTTCTCATAGTAGATTATCCTCTACATACTTGTGGTACATAGGCCCAAATTACTCAAGGATAGCTTCACTCTTAAGGGTTACAGGTAGCTATTTCTGACTTTGGCGCCCGTATATACTATTTTGTATTGTGGAGATAAGAATCAAGACAAACAATCATTTACTCTATCTAAAATTCTCAACTCAGACTGCGTCAATCTCAAATTTCAAGTCAAAATTATGAAAGAATTGATATTAGTGCTCATGGTTTAAAGAATCTCAATCAAGAGAAACTAACACAAGAATCAAGTATAAACTAAGACAATATTTAACCCTTTCTAAAAACCATATTCATTGTCAATCAAATTCTTATCATTGGTTTTTCACATAAAAAGAAAAAAATTTTGATTTTTTTAATTTTTTTTTGGTTTTTTTTTTAATAACAAACAAAGCACACACTATTCCCACCCCCAAACTTATTCAGAACATTGTCCTCAATGTTTCACAAACAAAAGATAAGCATGCAAACAAATGAAAAAAAAAATATAGTAAAAATAAAATAAAATAAAAACATAAATAATAATAATAATAATAAAGTTGGAGAGAACACACCTGGATGGGCTGGGAAAGCTTAAAAGAAAATGACAACTAAAAAGAAAAGGTTAGAAGAAATATAAATAATAAAATAAAAAAACAAAACAAAATAAAAAAAATCCTACTAACTAACTAATTAATGTAAACAACAAATCAACTAGGATCAATAAGAATTTGGTGAAAACCAAAGCAATTATATAGAAAATGCCAAAAAACATAATTGACTAAGCACTTGAGCATTTTATCTATAAAATGATGATGGTAATGAAACTCTTCAATATCGCACTGCTTTGATCTCTTCTGTTCCAAGCTTTCCTGAGAGTTATCTGAAGTAGTATAAAAATTTAATAATTTAAGCACTTTAGATCTTACCACCTTTTTCATGTCAGAATGTGACCTATGTTGCACATTTTTAGGAAGTAGCTCCAACTTGAATGGTTCACTTTTCTCTTCAGGAGGAAGTGGCTCAATCTTTTCTTTCCACTTAATTAGATCTATGATAAGAGTCGAATCAAGTAAAGCATTAACATCTTCAATACCACTATCAACATCAACAGAGAAATCAGAGTCAGTTGTGCATGGTATTAATAGATGGTCACAGTGGTTAGAAATAAGTGAGTCATCAATTGATGTTTCTATCATATCTACTTCAACAACTTCATCATCTTCTTGTGCCTGCTTGGGAACATTAAAAATGTTTAATTCCATGGTCATATTACCAAAAGACAATTGCATGTTTTCAGTCCTACAACTAATATGAGCATCAGCTGTAGCTAAGAAATGATGACCTAGAATAACTGGGGTGTGTTTCTTAGGATCTTGTACATGCTGAGTATCAATAACAATAAAATCAACAGGATAATAAAATTTGTCAATTTGTATCAACACATCCTCTATAATACCACGAGGTATTTATTGACCTATCAGCAAGTTGCAAAACAATGGAAGTTGATTTTAACTCACCTAGTCCAAGTTGCATGTAAACAGAATAAGGCAAGAGATTGACACCAGCGCCTAAATCCAATAATGCTTTATCAAAACATTGGTTCCCTATAACACATGAGATAGTAGGAGAACTAGGATCCTTAAATTTTGGTAGCATTTTACATTGAAGTAAGTTGCTAGTTTGTTCAGTTAAAAACACCTTTTTAGTGACATGCAAATTTCTCTTTTTAGTGCATAAATCTTTCAAAAACTTGGCATAGGAAGGGACTTGCTTAATAGCATCAAGTAAAGGGATGTTTATACTTACCTGCTTGAAGATTTCCATAATCTCACCTGTTGAAGTCCCTTTCTTTACCTTTGTTAACCTTTGAGGAAAAGGAGCCTTGGGAATGTAAGCTGGCGGGCCACTCTCTTCTGGATCATTTGTTGATGAGTCTTGTGATGGAACTAGATCTGAAGAAGTAGGCTCAGATGTCTTTCTTGTTGGAACCTCCACTTTGTTGTCAAATAATTTTCCTCTTCTCAAGGTCATAACAGATTTTACTTCTTCATGCTAATGGCTCGAACTTGATCCAACTTCATGCATTCCTTTGGGATTAGGAATTGGTTGACTTGGAAATTTTCATTTTTCTCTCTCCGCTACAGTAGTTGCTAATTGACCCAATTGATGTTTAAGCTTTAGAATAGCTTGAGTGTTTGATTGAAAAACTTGTTGGGTTGACTGAATGAAACTTTGAAGTGTATCCTCTAAAGAAGGTTTTCTTTGTTATGGTGCAACAAATTAGACATAGGTTGTTGGGCTGGAGGATATACTTGGTTAGGAGGGACAAATTGTTGATTGGGCAAGCTAAATTGTTGTCCTCCTTGGTTTGACAAAGGTTGATTTTATTTCCAAGAAAAATTAGGGTGATTCCTCCAATTAGGATTATATGTGGATGAATATGGACTATTAAAGGATTTTTCATAAGATTGTAAGACATGTACCTGCTCAGAATAAGCCTCTTGATAGGCTGGTAATGATGGACAATTCTGTGCTGTATGAGACAAGTTAGAACAAAGAGCACAAACTTCATTAGCTACACTAGGATGATGATTCATTGATTGGTTCAGCGCTAAGGCATCTACTTTCCTAGAAAGTGTAGCTAGAGTGGATTTCACCAAAATCATCCTTAACTTCATATAACCCCTTTCTAGAAACTTGAGATGATTTTTCTCTTTGATTTGAAAAATCCCACTGTTGAGAATTCTCAGAAAGTGAATTAAAGAAATCCTATGCAGCCCCTTCATGTAGGTTCAAAAATCTTCCACCATTCATAGACTCTACCATATGACGATTTGACATGGTTAAACCGTTATAAAAGCATTGTATAAGTCTCAATTTCTCAAAACCATGGGGGAGGCACTTAAGGAGTAAATCATTAAATCTTTCCCAACACTCATAAAATTGCTCACCCTCTCTTTGATAAAAATCACTTATCTCTCTCCTAAGGGCATTTGTTTTAGACATAGGGAAAAACTTGGTGAGGAACTTATTACTCAATTCATCCCACGTAGTAATAGACCCAGCAGGAAGTGAATTCAACCAAGCTTTCGCTTTGTCTTTTAATGAGAAAGGGAACATACGAAGCCTAATTGACTCATCATTAAAATTTTGAAAACGGAATGTAGAGCATATGTCAAGAAATTCCTTAATGTGCAAATATGGATCCTCTCTCTCTAACCCATGGAAAGATGGTAAAAGTTGAATGATAGAGGGCTTGAGTTCAAAGTGTGTTGATGTGGTTTGTGGCAACACAATACAAGATGGTTGGTTGGTTGCAAGTGGTGAAAAATATTCTCTAAGGGTTTTCTGCTTAAAGTATTTAATCCATCACTTCTAAAGAACTAGCTTGACTACTATCAAATTTTTGACTCTCTTTTAACCAAACGATTTGTTGAATCACGTTCCCAAACACTCATAAACTAACTAGACAAGGAAAGAAAGAAAAATAAAATAAAATAAACCAACAATAATGAGAATAAACGAAATTTAAAAATAAAAGAAATCAAACAATCAAACAATGAATTTAAAGAAAAATAAAAGTTTTTTTTGTGTTTTTTTAATAAATAAAAAAAATAAAAGACAACCTAAATTATAACTAGTGGAAGAATCAAATCAACCTAGATTAAACTGACTTTCTAGCACAATCCCCAGCAATAGTGCAAAAATCTTGTTGTGAAAATTTTAATATACTCGCAAGCGCACGAATCTAGAAATAGAATAGTGGTAACGAGGTCGATCCCACATGGATTGTTATAAATTGAAAAGTCTAATTTAAATCTAAAATTAATATAAATTCTAACCTAGTTGACCAAATTGAGTTTCTAAGAAAATTAAACCAATTAAACTAAGAAAGCAATTAAAATAAAGGAGAATTCAATAAGATAAGAATTACCAAGGTTTCAGAATCCACCACTATTCAACTAATAATTATCTAATTATTAACTAATCCCCAATTTTAGAGTGACAACTCGAAATCAATGTATGTCATCTCATGGATATAACAATTAAGCCCAAGTAATTAAATCTAATGTAGGTTCTTTTTCTGCTTAATAATATGACATCTACGCATCCCATGTAAATATATTGAATAACAAAGAGTCAAAATTTTCCTAAGCACTCTATGTAAATAATTTAATGAAAGACATAGAATCAAAGATAAACATGTATAACTTTATAGATCCAAGCATAGAATTAATCGAATATTAATCCTAACAATCAATAATGCATGACAGAATTGATGAAAAGATTTTATTAATATCCAATTAATCATGTGAAATAAAAACCATAATCATCAAAGAACATATATAGGGAATTGATTAAATAAAAAGATAATTATTTCATTGAATAGGGTTTCATCCTTAACCTCGGTATAAGAAAATTAGTTAGACATACTTGAATTGAGAGCAACAAAATAAATAAATTCAGCCATGGGAACCGAAATATTACTGCTACCGATTGCTCTCTTCTAGCCTTTTGTTTCCGTCATCTGGCGGCTGCCCCCATTCAAAAGCCAAAACTCTCTTTTTATAATGCTTAACCACCGAATCCTCTTTGTCTGCTAATTAAAATCCTTTTCCAATTATAAAACAAAGTTTCCATAATAACGCCACAATAAGCCATTAATTCCACTTTAGAAAGCCAAGTGTGGGCTCCATTTAAATTGCTTTCCACTTTTACAATGCCATGCACGTGCAACTCAATTGGAGAATTAAAATTTAATGCAAATTGCTCTTGGCTCTTAATTCTGTCATGACTTCAACTAATATTCTCCTAAATTGTTATTCTTTTTGCACTTTTTATTTCCAATCTTCAATTAATTCTCTATGCAATAAAATAATTCAATTAATTAAAAATAACAAATAAATATAACTAGCAATTATTTAATTAAGGGTAAAATATGTATATATTATATGCTCATCATCGGACCTCGCCGGAAGGTCGCCGGACCTCCGCCACCGGCCACCGGACCTCCGCCACCGGCCACCGGACCGCCATTTTATTTTATGTATATTTTTTTATTGCTAATATAAATAGTTTAATATTTAAGGTAAAGGATAAATTTGTCTAAAGAAAAAAATTATAATTAATTTCCTTATCAAATTTTATATCAAATCAAACAATAAAATCTAATTTCACTACTCTTCTCCATTCTTTTCTTCTCTCTTCCTCTCAATTTCACTCTTTTCCTCTCCTCTTTTTTCTTCAAACCAAACATTGACCTAATTATTTTCCAAGTTATGTATGATTTTTCAAACATAATCTTAATTTAGTTAGGTGGTAAGTGTAGATCAGTCATGCTTCAATTTCTACTTTATGGAGTCCTATCACTCACAGAAAGGATAAACCTTTGAAACACATTATCGTTTGCTTTGATTTTTCATGCCATTGTGTCGCTGTCTTTAATGTTTGATTTTTCAAGCCTTTGTCTCGTTATCATTAATATCATGCGATATCCTGGGGCTAAATCTATCTAATATCTCTAAACTTTGAAAATTTTTCAAATCACGTGTTTGACTTTTATATGTTACACACACGCACACATATCCTAGGGCTAAAATGCCTAGTACATTAATTCTACCTAATACTTGGAAACGGAGACAAAATAATTCGCCGATCACTTTAATATTTGTAGACTAAGGAAACCTACAGAGGTGATCATGGTGCCAAATTGTTCAATGCATAGCTTTGACTCGAATTTTTCAAAAATGAGCATTCACATTTAGAAAATCCAATTAACTGTCCTCATGCTTGACGTGGTGGTTTTCAAGTAGTCTACTTTGGTTGGTCGCTTTTTAAAATTCTTATAAAACCTTATATTTGTAGTAGTTTGAGAAAATTACATAAAAGGATAAATATGAATTTAACTTAAATTAAAATATTTTTATACTTACAAATCATGAACCCATCTTTATGTGATATAAATAATTATTTTAAAGTCAAAATAATTCTGAGGCAATATAGCAATAAATTATATGTTTTTATTATAAAAAATTATGTTTCATAATTAATTAAACTCTATTATAACCTTTTGTCCTTTTCTCTAAATTTCATCAAAATAAGAGTTATACATATAATACGTGGGGTTTCACAGAATTTTAAAAGGGTGTTAGGAGCTTCGCTCTAAAAAGAATTGATCTAGACTTGCCCATTCCTTTACTTTTTCTAAAATAATAGGACTATTAGCACCCTTTGATTTCCTTTTAGAGCCCCTTTTCTATCAAATATCCATTTTAATTTCCAAAATGTCATTTTTCTAATTTTTTTAATTTCTTCCACTCAACTCCAAATATCAGTTTCTCAAACAAATTTTGTAATGATTAATGAAGAAATTCACGATGGAAAACCACCATTTTTGTCCTTCTCTTTGTTCTCTATTGATCAATATTTATATGTACATTAGTTGATAAGAATTACCCTAGTTCACAAGGAAATCCTATCAAACTAGGAAACATATAACAACCAATAATATATACACGTGAGTTAACACCCCCCTTAAGTTGGAGTATGGAGATCACGAATGCCCAACTTGCAAAGAAGGAACTCGAACCCTTTGCTGCCAAGTGCCTTTGTGAAGATATCAGCTAGCTGAATAGTAGTAGACACATAGGCAGGCCGTATGTTTCTTCGTTGAATTTCATCTCGAACAAAATGACAGTCAACTTCGATGTGCTTGGTCCGTTCATGAAACACAGGGTTGGCATCTAGATGAAGAGCAGCCTGGCTGTCACAATACAGGTGCATGGGCCGTGAGTGATCAACTCGAGAGACATCATCAACCCTTTGAGCCATTTGAGCTCACATGTAACTGTTGTCATGGCATGATACTCGGCCACAGCAGAGGACCGCGCAACTGTGTGTTGTTTCTTAGATTTCCAGGATATAGGAGAGGATCCAAGCATGACAAACCACCCAAATAAAGAACGCCGAGATAGAGGGCAGCTTGCCTAATCAGAATCACACCACCCATAAAGTTGCAAGTCACAACTGATATTAAAACCACACCTTGACCAGGGTTACCTTTCAGATAGCGAACTACCGGCAGAGCTGCTTCCCAATGTCGCTCCCGCGGCTGCTGCATAAATTGAGAAAGCAGATGAACTGAATAGGACAACTCTGGCCGTGTAGCAGAAAGATAAATTAATCTGCCTACGCATCGTCGATATTTCACAAGATCAGAAAAATAAGGTCCTTTGGCCAAAGTTAGCTGATGATTCAGTTCCAAGGGAAATGGGGCCGGTTTTGCACCAAGTAGTCCAGCCTCAGAGATAATATCTAACACATACTTCCGCTGAGACAGGAAGATTCCTGTCGGATTTCTTGTAACTTCGATACCCAAAAAATATTTCAATGGACCCAAATCCTTCATATAAAAACAATCACTCAAATACATCTTGAACACTCGAATAGCTTCGCTGTTGTTTCCTGCAACAATTATATCGTCAACATACACAAGCACAAGTAGATGTATGCTATCCCGATACAAGGTAAAGAGAGAACAATCCGACCTCGATTGACCAAAGTCGTAAGTCTTCAAAGTCGCTGCCAACTTTGCAAACCAGCAATGTGGAGCTTGCTTTAATCCATATAATGACTTTCTTAGACGACAAACCATTTTAGATTCGTTTGAGGTGGAACCAGACGGTAGGCGCATGTAAACTTCTTCATTGAGCTCACCGTGTAAGAAAGCATTGTGAACATCCATCTGATAAAGCTCCCAATTCCTAGCCGCAACAACAACCAGAAAAGTTCGAACTATAACAAATTTTGTGACAGGTGCAAATGTCTCTATGTAATCAATTCCTTCAACTTGCTTGTTCCCAAGGATCACCAAGCAAGCTTTGTATCTTTCAACTGTACCGTCGGCATTGTACTTAATCCAGTACACCCACTTACAGCCTATGGCACGCTTTCCAGGTGGTAGAGACACAACAGTCCATGTGTTATTATTTTCTAGAGCTTGCAATCCAGACTTCATGGTCTCACGCCACTAGGATCTCTCACGGCATCAACAAAAGAGGCAGGCTCAACTTATGTTTTTTTAATTTCTTCCACTCAACTCCAAATATCAGTTTCTCAAACAAATTTTGTAATGATTAATGAAGAAATTCACGATGGAAAACCACCCTTTTTGTCCTTCTCTTTGTTGTCTATTGATCAATATTTATATGTACATTAGTTGATAAGAATTACCCTAGTTCACAAGGAAATCCTATCAAACTAGGAAATACATAACAACCAATAATATATACATGTGACTTGCTATATATATATATATATACACACACACACACACACGTGAGTTAACATATATATATACACGTGAGTTAACAATTAAATCATATACATTTAACTCTTTAAAAAAAATCATGTATGTTGGAATTAACTAGAATTAAAAGTGGATTTTCTATAGTTTCAAAAAAGTTTATTGTTCAAGGTTATATAAGAAATTGAAAATGAATGAGGAGATTATTGATAAGAGTGAGAATCTATTTGTAGAATGACAATAATAAAAATGCAAAGTGTTTGTGAGAAAAAAAACAAATTATGAAAAACAGTGGATTGGTTCTTGTGAAAGTTTATAGTAAAGTGTTTGGTTTCCAGCAATCAAAGAGAAAATATTAGAGAAAGAAAGAAAGTTTGTTTCATTTCACTTAACTGAATGAAGTAATACAAAGGCTAGTATTTATATTACACTTACATAACAAACTTAACTAATGTATCACCAATAACAATTTGACAGTTGTACAATTTATAATAGTCTAACGCCATGCTAGCTTACACACACACATGAGTGTTAACTAACTCTCTTAGCATTAGCTGAGCTTCTCAACAACCTGAGCAGTCTTGAGCTTACTGGAGAAATCTGGACCTTTCTAGAATATTTCTAACAGTTCTATAGGTGTAAAGAGTTAGAGAAAGAAAATATAAGGGTTTAGTTAGATTTCTTTTGTTCTTTAGGGTGCGTTGGGTACACTGTATTGTATTATACTGTATCACATTATTTTAATGTTGGTGTATTGTATTAGTATTGCATTAGCACTGTATTATAATAATGTTGTACAATGTTTGGTGATACACTGTACTGTATTAATTTTTTTTGTGATTAACTTAAGTTATATATTTTAAAAAATAATATTTATTAATACTTAAAAAAACTAAATATGTGGTCTTAAATTTTAAAAATTTACTAATTTTTTTTAGTGTAAATGTTAAATTTTATTGAGAAATGATGACAACTATTATCTTTTTTAAAAAATAAATTTCTAAACCCAAATTTAGTTATGAATAAGGGTTGTACAACAATTGTCTTTTTATAAACAAAATTCTTTAAAAAACAATAATTACCAATACTAATTCCCATAGCACAATAAAATAAAAATTTTGTGAAGGCATTCAATCTCATCTCAAACAAATCTTATCTATCACTGTCGTCTTTAACCAATCTACAAAATCAAACCCCTTGAATCAAACATAGAAAGGAACTAAGGGAGATAGCGGCAGCTATTAGTGTTATATGAAGATGATGAAGAAATGGAGGAGAAGATGACAAACAAGAAACTGAGAAGAAGAAGAAACAGACAAGACGAAAAAGAAGAGGGGAAAAGGAAAAAATAATAATAAAAGAAAAATGAGAGAGGGAAACAGATATGACGAAGAAGAAGAAGAGAGGAAAAGGGAAAAAAAAAGAAAAAAAAGAGAGAGAGTGAGAATCAGAGAAGACGAAGAAGAAGAGGGGAAAAGGAAAAAAATAAAACAAAAAAAGAGAGAGTAACAGGGAAGACGAAGAAGAAGAGGGGAAAGGGAAAAAAAAGAAAAAAGAAAGAGAGAGAAATAGAGGAGACGAAGAAGAAGAAGCTAATGCAATATAAACCCGAGTCTCACTCGGGTTTCCGTTATGCGGGGTTTCCCGCATTAATTGTTTTCTTAATGCAATACCGAAGAAGTGCCAAACATCGTATTGTCATATTTTAATGCAATGCAGAGCGCTAATACAGTATAATGCCGCATGCCAAACATGGCCTTAATGTATTATCATAGAGGACGGGGTATATAAGGATTATAGAGGGCTGCCAATAGTCGGACTCTTTCTAAATTCTAAAACCAATAAAAAGTCCAGTATATGTACTGAGCGCTGGCTGAACAATTTTGACACTAATAAGGAGCAGTGCAGTAGGGACATTCTAATAATTGAAGAAAGTAAAGAGCAACATTGGATGATTCATAGTGTAGTACTTCTAATATACTCTAAAATCTCTTATTTGAAACATGTAGTTTGAAATTATTGGGAAGGGCAGATATTAACATTAGTACATACTCAATTTACAGAATTTGAGAACTCTATTAAAGTATACTGCTACTTTTAAAGCTTGAACTGCTCGAGGCCAGCAGATTTGCTTTGAAGTTCTCTGGAAAAGCATTTGCTCATATATTCTCCCACTAGAAATTCTCTGTAAACAGGTGGATTTTCTTCAGAGATCAACTCTTTGATCGGTCCAAAGGGCTTCTGCGCTTCAGTAGCATGTCCTGTGAAAAAGCATGCCACAGCAACCCTTGCAGTGGCATGAACATTGGCCACAACTCCATGGTCAACACTCTTGAGCTTATCGTTTGATATAACCTGAATTAATTAGTTATTGAAAACTTTAAATTAGCATATATAGTTACTATTAAAACACGAAAATTAAGCAGATGATGGGAAGATTAATTGTCTCTATTATTTTCAAAGACAAACCTAGAGAAAGCCCCCTATATTTACTACCAAGTCTCCTGATATAGGGTTAACATCAATCCACTGATTTTCATGAAAGACTTGAAGACCACAGATTTGGTCTTGCAACAGAATTGTAAGGAATGAAGGATCAGAATGCCTTCTAGCTCCCAAAGTCAGCTCTGGCTGTGGGCAGTGCGGATGGTAGTTGCGGACAATGAGGTATAAATTGAAGTATCCCATATCTTTCAAATATTCAGGCTTCAATCCTAGAGCCATTGATAGTATTTCAAACAGAACTCGCCCAATTTTGTGACTTCTCTTATGTACTCCATTATGGTGTCTCTGCAAATTGGGATGAACGATTGTACAGAAGAATATGATATCACCACTCATGATCATTGGTTGCAGTGCACTCAACATTACAAAAAAGGCTCTGCATTAACCAGCAATATATATACAGAGACAGGATCGATTATACATTTACCTGCGAACTTGGGGCATATCGTTGGGTTCCAAACTTTTGGTACCCGAAATAAAAATAGCCAACGTGTCCCTCCAACCTGCAGTTCGTGAGTGATAGATATCAATGTGCTGTTGAATCAAACATTTCTCGTGGGCTCACGTGTGTAGAACTGTTTCTTCACCTCAACATCTTGTTCATTAAACTTGTGAACTCCTTCAATCATCTCTTGTATCAGGTTTAAGGAAACCCCATAATTGATAACTTTGAAAAAGCCCCATGTTTCGGACGCAGCCCGAACTTGATCAACAAGATGATTGATAACTTTATTGTCTTTGATGCCATCAAGATCGACAACTGGCAGTTGTAGTTTGGTCCGGTGAGTGGTCAACTCCTGAGCAAGCTCATCAGGTTGTCAAATGAATATCCTGGGAATATTCACTACTCCAGCGTCCACTAGTCCTTTGACACCGGCTTTCGTATCATCAAAAACCTTGCGCTCTCTGTCGATTTCCGACCCATTTTCAGAAGATGTTTTGGTGTCATCCGAGATAACCATTTTCCGTTCCTGCAAGAAAACGATGAGGATTGAGGGCATCTAGTGGCTTATTTATTCTAATACAGTAATATCCGGCATGACTTGTGAGAAAGTTCTTATATTACTTATGATTTAAATTTCTCAATTACTGGAAAATGCCATAATTGTTGTCAACTTCACAGATTCTATTGTTGTTTCCCACTATTTTTTTTTTCCTCTTTAAACTGCGTTTTCAGGAAAATTTTTGGAGTAATAAACATTGATATCTAGAAGAAGGCTTTGTGGACTGTTTCTTTAAGGGACATTATTTGATAGATTTAGAGTATGATTGAGAACGATCTTGATTAGATTATTTTATCATTTTCATTTTGTTTTTTTACAGTATCTTACCTAATAATATTCATCATCCAGGAAAATATTTCATAATGGCTATAGAATACGCGTTAATACTCTATGGTCCTACAGTTATGAAAAAAGATAATGATAAAAAGTGGTCAACACCATATGGTGTTACAATTAATTAAAAAAATTAATGAAAAACACGTTAATTCCATATGGTTTTATAATTGTTTCTATGGCCTGTTCTTTAATCATTATGAATAAATATCATTTTTCTACCTCTAATCATCTTAAGTGAGGAGGCATTCATCTATTGAATGGTCAGCACTTGGATTAGAAATATTGGGATACTACTTGGAAATTTTGGTATATTTTAAAATATATATTTCATACTAACTTAATCTTAAGTTAGCTGGCAAGTATCTGTGTTCACCTATAGATATTTACCAGAGATCAATTATCATTGAGTTGCTATTTATCGAGTTCTTTCAATCACAGAAAGGATAAATATTTGCAACACTAATTATTTTCCAAATTATGTTTGATTTCTCAAACATAATCGTAATTTAGTTAGTTGGTAAATATTTGTTGCGTACCTATAGATGTTTACCAGAGATCAGTCGTCGTTCGATTTCTACTTTATCGAGTCCTTTCACTCACAGACAAGATAAACTTTTGAAACACATCATCGTTTGCTTTGATTTTTCATGTTCTCGTGTCTCGACTCTTAACTACCAGAGCATTGTGAATATTAGGCATCTTGCCGGGGGGAAATGTGTCTTTAATGTTTGATTTTTCAAGCCTTTGTCTCGTTGTCATTAATATCATACGATATCCTGGGGCTGAATCTATCTATTATTTCTAAATATTTTTAATACTTTTAAAAATTTTCAAATCACGTGTTTGATTTTTTTGTGTTATGTATATATATATAGAGGATTTCCTAAGCTAAAGTGCCTAGTACATTAATTCTACCTAATACTTGGAAACGGAGACAAATAATTCATGGTTCGCTTTAATATTTGTAGATTAAGGAAATCGAGGGAGGCCATGGTGCCAAATTGTTCAAGGCATTGCTTTTAGTTTTGCCACTTGGCTGGAATTTTTCAAAATTGGGCATTTTACATTAAAAAGGTCCAATTAATTGTCCTCATAGCTTGATGAAATAGTTTTCAAATAGTCGTTGCTCACTTTTTAAAAAATTATCATAAAACCTTATATTAATAAATATGAATTTAACTAAATTAAAATATTTTTATATTTATAAATCATGAACTCAATCTTTACATGATATAAATAATTATTTTAAATCAAAATAATTTTGTGGCAATATAGTAAAAAATTATATGTTTTTATTATAAAAAAATTGTTTGTTAATTAATTAAACCCTATTATGACCTTTTGTCCCTTTCTAAAAATTTCATCAAAATAAGAGTTATATATATATAATAAGTGGGGTTTCCTAGAGTTTTAAAATAGCGTTAGGAGCTTCACTATTGTTGGCAATGTGGCTTCCATTTAGCTATTCAACATTTGTTAGTGGAGCAATTAGGGAAAGTAAGCCAACAATTGATAGTGGTCAAATTAGGTGCCATAAAATAATCATTAATGGAGCATTTTGGTAAAAGAAATGGTCATGCTAGACAACCACTTTGGATTAAGATATGGCCATTGTTTGAAAAATTGGCTATAAATAGCCTACGGTTCCATTTGTTTGAGTATCGAAGACAAACTATTGTGAGCTTCCTAAAAGTATTAGTTAATAGCTTTTAGTGAGCATCTCCGAGGTTCAATTCTTATTTGAGGAATTCGAACAATTTGAGTATTCTTTCATTGATACTTGTGAATTGAGAGAAAGGGTGTATTGAGAATTTAGGAAGTAAGATTGAGAGAGTTTTATTCCACCTTTGTCATATTAATGGAAATTTAAATTCTCCCTCCCATGCATGTAGGCAATTTGTCAAATCACGTAATTTTTTTTTTTTGATGTCGTTTTCTTTGTCTCCTTTATTTGATATTATCTTGCATTGCCACATACTGAAGTTGTCGGTTCCATTAAAATTTTCAACTTCAACTTTAGCATTTGTCAACACTGTCTTTACCGACACTATAGATCCCACAATAAAAGAGAGAAAGGAAAAGAGATAAAAAAAAATTACCGACATCCACGGGAGGGACAATTCAAATTTCCACTAATATGACAAAGGTGAAATACAACTATCTCAACGTCACTTCTCAAATTCTTAATACACCCTTTCTCTCAATTCACAAGTATTGAAGAAAGAACACTCAGGTTATTTGAATTCCTCAAGTAGGAATTGAACCTCACAAATAGTTACTGAAAGCTCTTAATTAATGCTTGTAAGAAGCTCACAATTGTTTTTCTTCGATACTTAAACAAACGGAACCATAAGCTATTTATGGCCAATTTGCAAACAATGGCCACATTATTTTAATCCAAAGTGGTTAACTAACTTGGCCATTTCCTTTGCCAAAATGCTCCACTAACAATTTTTTAATGCCACCTAATTTGGCCATTTTCAATTTTTGGCTTACTTTACCTAATTGCTCCAGTAGGAAATGTTGACGACATAAAATTTGAAGCCAAGGTGGAGATTGTTGGCGATGTGGCTTCCATTTAGCGATTCAACATTTGTTAGTGGAGCAATTAGGTAAAAGTAAGCCCACAATTGATAGTGGCCAAAGTAGGTGCCATTAAATAATTGTTAGTGGAGCATTTTCGCAAAAAAATGGCCAAGTTAGGTAACCACTTTGGATTAAAATAATGTGGCCATTGTTTGCAAATTGGCTATAAATAGCTCATGGTTCCATTTGTTTAAGTCTCGAAGAAAAACAATTGTGAGCTTCCTATAAGCATTAATTAAGAGCTTCCAGTAAGCATTTGCGAGGTTCAATTCCTATTTGAGGAATTCAAATAACTTGAGTGTTCTTTCTTTGATACTTGTGAATTGAGAAAAAAAGGTGTATTGAGAATTTGAGAAGTGACATTGAGAAAGTTGTATTCCACTTTTGTCATATTAGTGGATATTTGAATTCTCCCTGCCTTGGATGTAGGCAATTTATTGAACCACATAAAATTTTTTGTGACATTTTCTTTCTCTCCTTTATTTGTTATTATCTTGCATCGTTGTTTGACACATTTCTACACAACAACTCTACAAAGAATTCATCTAGATTTACCCATTCCTCTATTTTGTCTAAGAAAGTAGGACTATTAGCACCTTGTAATTTCCTTTTAAAGTCCCTTTTCTATCAAATATCTTTTTTTTTTCTATTTTTTTCAACTTCTTCCACTCAACTCCAAATATATGTTTCTTGAACAACTTTTTTAACAATTAAATTATATATATTTAACTCTTAAAAGTAAAATCACATATGTTGGAATTAACTAGGGTTAAAAGTGGATTATCTGTAATTTTTAAAAAGTTTATTGTTCGAGGTTATACAAGAAATTGAAAATGGACGAGGAGATCATCGATAAGCGTGAGAAATTATTTGTAGATTAAGAATGATTAAAATACAAAGTGTTTGTTTGAAAAAAAAATGAAAAACATTGGATTGGTTCTATAGGTGTAAAGAGTTAGAGAAAGAAAATGAAAGGATTTAGTTAGATTTATGTTGTCCGTTAATGTAATTGTCATAGAAGACAGGTTTTATAAGGATTATAGAGGGTTGCCAATAGTTACACTTTTTCTGGATTCTAGAAACAATAAGTCCAATATATGCATGGAGATTTGAAGTCCAACTCAATATCCATGGAGACTTGCATAGACATATCATATTTGAAGTCCATCTAAAAAATCACAAACCAATGAAAGTTAAATAAATAAACAAACTACTACCTTTCTTCGATGAGGCTGCTTATTGGGATTGCAAAACTAATTGTGGATGGTTACCCTAGGGGCAATCATGGAATGGCTGCGTCAGGTGGTTTCATATGAGTTCATCGAAGTGTGATTTTAGCTGCTTTTGAATCTTTTCTTGGCTGTCAGCCAATTTTTTATCTTGAGCTTATGGTTGTTTGTGAAATGTTTGGAGCTTGCTACTTAGCTTGGTTACTTTGTGTATCGAGTCAGACTCGGCCATAATTTTTTCTTGCATTCATTCCTGGGTCCTGTTCATTGGGATTATGCTTATTTGTTGTGTCGAGTGTGTGCTTTGACATCTTCTTCTCCTATTTTTGTTAGGCATGTGCTTCTTGGGGTTACTTTTGTTGCCAATTTTTTGGCCAATCGGGCCTACACTCATTAGGTTAGTCGACATTTCTTATGTTCTCAAGATCTTCGTGCTGACTTATCTAGCACTCTCCATTTGGATGCGCATGTTGTTTCTTACCTCAGAGGCGAGCATTGATGGCTTTTATCTTCCTTTTGATAATTTTATTCTTGTGTTATTTATATTTATTTTAAGAGATTTTGAGTTATGTCTTTCTCATGTATTTACTTTATTATTCATTTATATTATAGACAGGGGGTCCACCTAACCCCACCTCTTGATGGTTTTATTAAAAAAAAAAATCAAACTATTACGCTCATGGGACAGCAAAATCATAAATCTCAAGGATAAGAGAATGAGGTGTCTGATCGACTAAGGAGTAACGATTACGACGACGTCGACATAAGATCTCAAATCAGGAGGCTGCAAATTAAAACGCCTGTGGTTTGCCCTTTGAAACAGAGAAAAAAATGGTAACGTTTGGCGTTAAAAATCCAAGCGTGAAACGGCTGAGAATTCTGTCGTTTTGATGTTGAACTGAGTAATCACGTGCAACGCACCTGGGCCACCTAAGTCAAATTGGTCAAACAGGAACAATTTTTTTTCGTCCCCGGGTCCCCGTCGCGCTGGTGCGTAGCTGTTGCTGTTATGACAAGCTGATCAACATCATGGTTACTGAGATCTCATACATGTTGTAGATATAAGAATTAGAGAGAGAAAGTCACTTCATCTTGTTCCAAGCAACTTGTAGTGTCATTGTATAATTTGACATCAAGGTTTAATGAAATCCTGATACCCCATTCTTCCTTGAATATGAGCCATCTCCATTGAACCACGTAAATCTGGTTCTTGGTGCTCAATTGATTGTTTCCTGATTTGTTTCTTGTTTAGTGCATAAATCAGATAGTCTGTGTTCTTTTTTCTTTTTTTCATCATTAGTGGTCAATCAAGATCTTAGGGTGATCGTATCGACCTTGAATCATGATCTGATTAAAACAATCGTTTAATCCATATCAAATAATAAACGAAGCATTACAACGAGCGCTGGTTGAGCAATTTTGACACTAATTGGGGAACTGCAGTGCAGTAGGGACATTCTAATAATTGAAGAAACCAAAGAGCAACATTGGATGATTCACACGTCATTAATTAGTTACAACATTTTTTTTTTCGGAATTATTGGGAAAGAGTTCACAACATGACTCTGCAATTTGTAAATTATTGGTACCAAATACGAGTAATTTATACAAATATTGCCAACTTCATAGTTTGAGCTGATAGAGGGGAGAATTGTCATCAAGCACCGTAGCAAATCGTTTGCTAAAATATTCACTTGCAAGAAAATCTCTGTAAATAGGAGGATTTTCTGCGGATGTCAACTCTTTGATCGGCCCATAAGACTTTGGGATTTCTGCGTTATGTCCCATGAAAAAGCATGGCACGGAAACCCTTGGACCGACATGACTGGCGACTACTCTGTGTTTAACACTCTTGAACTTGTCGTTTGATATAATCTGATAGCTAATTAGTCATGAGTGTCGTGATGATTGATGAAGATTGGCATGATGGTGGAAAAAATAGTCATTGCAATTGTGAAAGACAAACCTGGAGGAAGTCCCCTATGTTTACCACTAAGCCTCCCACAATGGGTTGAACACCAACCCATTGATTGTCATGAAAGACTTGAAGGCCGCCGATTTGGTCTTGCAGAAGAATGGTAAGAAATGAAGGGTCTGAATGCCCGGTAGCTCCCAATGTCAAATCTGGCTGAGGGCAAGGTGGATAGTATTGGCAGAGAAGGATTTATTCTTTAGGGCATCCAATCTCTAGTAAATGTTCAGCCTTCAGCCCAAGAGCCAGTGATAATAATTCAAACAGAGTTTCAGCCAATTTTGTGACATTTTTAATGTACTCTCTCGCAGCATCTCTGCAAATTTGTGAGAACAATTAGCACAGGAGAAGATACAATCAATTGGGTATTAACAGAAAAAAGTAAAAAGAAAAAAATATCATTGTGATCACGAATTAATTAATTTCAATAGACCTGTAAAATGCAAAATTGTTGATTCATTTAGAATTATAATTTTGTGATATCGAATGCTAGGAACTTAGATGTACATAAGCCAATTCAATGAACCACGCATTAATTGCTCTTGTAGTTGTTGGTTGATGATTTCTGTTGATGGTTTGTTTTCACGTCTATTACAAGGAGTTCACAGGTGTTTGATAATATCTATGAAGAACTTTGATTAAATGCCTAAGTGAGCATAAAGTAGGGTGTTCATTTGCAGCAGCAAATAGTGAAACATTAAATGAAATATTAGCAGGAACAAGAACATGCTTACAGACCGTGTCTTTCACATTCAATAAACAAACTTAATAACCCAAGCATAAGAAAAAACCTCAGCATATTGCAGCAACTATTCGTCCCAACTAAGACTTTCTTTTTCAACTTCAACAAATTTTGCTCCAAAGGAACTTATTATTTGAACTTGTGGTAGCAAGCCCAATGCCTTCCATAAAGTGTATCCAATTGCATATTAAACAATCAGTCGGATTCAGATGTTGGGAGATAATGCTATACATAGCCAGCGGTCAAAGTATGTACCTGCAAACTTCTGGGTATTCGTTGGGGTCTAAATTGGTAGAAGCTACGGTAGAAATTGTCAACGTGTCCCTCCAATTAGTTGTTCGTGAGTAATGCAGATCAAAGTTGCTGTTGAATCTGACATTTCTTGTCTGGTCACGTGTATAAAACTCTTTCTTCAACTCAACATCTTGTTCATTAAACTTGCGTATCCCTTCAATCATCTCTTCCAACACATTTAAGGGAATACCGTGATTCACCACTTGAAAGAAGCCCCATGTCTCTGCTGCAGCCCGAACTTGATCAACAATCTCCTCAAGCTTATTGCCTCTGACGCCATCAAGATCGATAACCGGTACTTGAAAATTGGTCTGATGACTGGTCAACTCCTCGACAAGCTCCTCAGGTGGTCGAATGAATATCCTCGGAATGTTCACAATTCCAGCATCCGCTAATCCTTTGACACCGGCTTTTGTATCATCAAAAGCCTGAACCTCTTTAGCTTTGTCGTAGTCCGTTACAGTTTGCGTGGTCGTTCTACTGGCATCTGAGATATCCATCGTCTGTTTTCTACAAGAAAATGATGAACATAGATGGTAGTCTTATGGCATATGTTAATACTTTTCAACTAAGTATCAAATAATTAATGAGCATAAACATTGGATAGTTATAATTGGTAAACGGCCTGGCTTAAAATCAAGCTTACTTATTGCTTGATAGAGATCACACCATTGCACTGGCAGTCAACGATTCAAGGATGCTATGCTTACAGCAGAGATATTCAAATAATTTTCGTTCCTGAAGTAAATAGACGTCCTAATTGGTTTTTCGTACGGACTAAGCTATTATACCACAGCAGTACCATTTCATCTCTTTTGTCTTTTGTGGCTGTACTATTATAAAATTTCACTTAACCCCTTTCACTCATTTTTATTTAAACTTTACTTCATAAATATTAAGTTACTTTCTACTGCATCCGTGAATCCTTCAACGGCGGATAACGGCTCCTCCGGTGGCTGTGGTTGGTCGGAAAAGACAGAGAGATTTATGGGGAACAAAACTTAAGTGATGGCATCACCGAAAACCGACGAAATCGTGGCGAATTGAAGCGGCGATTCTGTGGCTTTTCACGGCTTCAATCTGCAGTTTTACAAACACTTTCCGGCGACAAGGATGGCATGACGATGATCCGTCAGTGGAGTAGTCAAAACGAAAGGGTCGATTTTTCAATGAAAATAGCATAGAGATGACCGGCATCTCACGAGCTTCCAATTGGTACTAACCTTCGCCGGTGGAGTGGTAGGAAACGAAAACAAAATCCGAGTCGGATTTGAGGTTTCGGGTAGATCCGATTAATTATTTGATCTCAAAGTTCAAAGTTATAAAGGGCGGGGGCATTGTTATACATGTCAACATCAAGTGTTTGAGAAGCACATGGACGTCAGTGTGCATCAGTACGGCTCCAGCACAACCATCCACTTGGGTAAACAATCCGTTAATCACGGCAACCTAACCTCCTATCTGTGGTTACCTCCGCAACTTGAAACGTGTGAGAGCAGAGTTACCATCAAAGTCCTCTTGATCTACAGTACGCAATGAAATCCTGCACAGACGTTTCACTGTATGCAGGAGAATTTCAAATAGGCCCTTTATTTTGCATACTAATTAATATACATCGTTTGCTGCTTTATAATTACTGAGGATAGAAAATTTACAAATAAAAAAGTTTGACTAAATGCATATTAACTAAATATGAGGTCTTAATCAATTGCCTAATCTGTTGACCCTTTGACTCCGATGTTGGAATTAGAAAAGTCCAGCATATGGGTAGCCCTGAGCATTACAGCTCATGTTCAACAGCTTCAGTTATTACATTTTTCAAGTCCAGATTTTTTGCTAATTTGTGTTGTATAGTTCAAAGATCTCGTGTAACAGAATATATTTATAATGATATATGGGTAGCTGCTAAGTTAGGTTATATGTAATTTACAACAATTTAAAAATAATTTTTCAATACAAGAGAATGAGAATATGTGAAACAAGCAAAAGGTTATGGATAATTAACTTTGGGTTTATTGTAAGTTACATTATATATAACTTAGTAAAACCCATACTATTAAGATTTTAGTACATAATAATTTTTTTTTAATTAATGATACACTAAAGTTCAATCTTGTAAAAATATCAGTAGTAGATCATATATAATTATATATGAGCATTAAGTCTAATTGTTTATTTTTAAATTACCATGAGAACATAAAAAATTACAAATTGATAGGATGCTTCTTGAATCTTACACAAAAAAAAAAAGAAAAAAATTAAATCACAAGAGAATTATTATCCTTATTTGAAACATGCATGTAGTTTGAAGTTATTCAGAAGGGCAGATATTAACCTCAGTACATCCTCAATTTATTGATTACACAACATTTAAGAACTCTATTCAAATATATTGCTACTTTAAAACCTCGAACTGCTTGAGGCCAGCAGACTTGCCTTCAAGTTCTTTAGAAAAATATTTGCTGAAATATTCTCCCACTAGAAATTCTCTGTAAACAGGCGGATTTTCTTCAGAGATCAACTCTTTGATCGGCCCAAAGGGCTTCTGCGTTTCAGTGGTGTGTCCTGTGAAAAAACATGCCACGGAAACCCTTGCAGTGGCATGAACATTGGCCACAACTCTATGGTCAACACTCTTGAGCTTATCGTTTGATACAACCTGAATTGATTAATTATTGAAAACTTTAAATTAGCATATATAGTTACTATTAAAACACGAAAATTAAGCAGATGATGGGAAGATTAATTGTCTCCGTTATTTTCAAAGACAAACCTGGAGAAAGTCCCCTATATTTACCACCAAGCCTCCTGATATAGGGTTAACATCAATCCACTGATTTTCATTAAAGACTTGAAGGCCACCGATTTGGTCTTGCAACAGAATTGTAAGGAATGAAGGATCAGAATGCCTTCTAGCTCCCAAAGTCAGCTCTGGCTGTGGGCAGTGCGGATAGTAGTGGCAGACAACGCTGTATAAATTGAAGCATCCCATATCTTTCAAATATTTAGGCTTCAGTCCTAGAGCCATTGATAGTATTTCAAACAGAGTCTCACCCAATTTTGAGACTTCTTTTATGTACTCCATTATGGTATCTCTGCAAATTTGGATGAACGATTGTACAGAAGAATATGATATCACAACTCATGATGGCTGGTTACAATATACTGAACATTAATTAAAAAGGGCTCTTAATTAACCAGCAATATATATACAGAGGCAGGGATCGATTATGTATATACCTGCAAACTTTCGGCCATTCATTGGGTTCCAAACTTTTGGTACCCGAAGTAGAAATGGCCAACGTGTCCCTCCAACTTGCGGTTCGTGAGTGATAGAGATCAAAGTTGCTGTTGAATCTAACATTTCTTGTGCGCTCACGTGTGTAGAACTGTTTCTTCACCTCAACATCTTGTTCATTAAACTTGTGAACTCCTTCGATCATCTCTTGTATCAGGTTTAAGGGAACCCCATGATTGATAACTTGGAAAAAGCCCCATGTTTGGGACGCAGCCCGAACTTGATCAACAATATCTTCAAGCTGATTGTATCTGATGCCATCAAGATCGATAACTGGCACTTGTAATTTGCTCTGGTGAGTCGTCAACTCCTCCGCAAGCTCTTCAGGCGGTCGAACGAATATCCTGGGAATATTCACTACTCCAGCGTCCACTAGTCCTTTGACACCGGCTTTCGTATCATCAAAAGCCTGAACCTCTTTAGCTCTGTCATATTCCGTTACAGTTTTCGTTGTCGTTGTACTGGCCGCATCTGAGATATCCATTGTCTGACTTCTACAAGAAGATGACGGGCATAGATGGTAGCCTTATGGCTTATATTAATACCTTTCAACAAAGTATCAAATAATTAATGAGCATAAAGATTGGATAGTTATAATTGGTAAACGGCCTGGCTTAAAATCAAGTGGATAAAACCCAAACGGATTATATCCTCGGACCCGATCGGTTTTGATATCCCGTTCGGGTCATTTCCAAACCGATCGGTTTTTAACTCTTTAAAAAAAAAAAAAATCCAAAAACCCAATTCCCAAACCCGTTTAACCATTTCTATCTTTTCCAATTACCTCATAACCAATTGAATTTCTCAGTACTCACAAACCCGATTCTAACACCCTACCCAAAATCCCAATTCCCAAACCCTAACCAAAATCGATCCCGGCCGGCAGTTTCTCTACCGCTCCACGTCGACGTCGCTGCACCACGCCAACACACCACTGCCTCACGCGTCACGTCCTCACCGTCCAATTTCGTCTCGGCTCTCTCAAACGAGCCATGACCGCTCCTTTGCTATTAGCCTGCCGTCGTCACTCACCAGCACAGCAAATCGCCCACAGCCATGCTGTCGCAGCTCGCTGTTTTCTTGCATTGTTGTGTACTGTGTTGTTTGACCCACGTCCACACACACACTTTCCAAAAGCACTAAAACTTAAGATCATAATCATAGGTGGTTGAGGCAGTGACGCTGGCTTTATGGTGCATGGTGATCAAGAATCGACTGGTCAATCCCTTGTTTTGGAGCCTTCTCTTTGTATTAATTTGCCCGAGGCCCGCATGCAAATAAAAAGGCTGTAATATGTAGATGCCATTCTCTTGATGATCATCTTTTTGCTTTTTGGGTTCTTGTTTGAATATTCTCAGCCACTACTCGCAAATTAACATCAATTGTATGTTCTAGAACGAAATTTATTTAGACTCTGATATTTTAATTCCCTCTCCCCCTATATATACACACACACTACCATTTTGCAACCCAAGCCGTTTCACAACCCGAAATTACGAACCCGATCCGAACCGAACCGAATTCCAAACCGAACAGCACCGAGCCGAAACAATTTTCCAGTCTCAAACCCGAACGGGTTATAACGTGTCATTAGATATAAGATGCTCCAAACCGAGGAACGGTGTCAAGAGGTTTCACTGACCAAATTGCTTTCCTCTTTTATTCGGTAGCCATGGGCGCTCGTTACGTTTATCAAATTACTTGAATTGTGTTGGTCTTTCAAAGTCTCTCGAGTCACAGAATATATTTATAATGATGAACGATTTGAGATTTGACTATGAAATATTTTTTCAATTTAATTACACTCTAAACATATATATGAGCATTAGGTCTAATTGTTTATTTTGAAATTAGCATTGAAAACATTAGAAAAATTAGAATCTATAAGCTGCTTCTGGAATTTTACACAAAAATAATCGATAACACAAGAGAATCATATATTATGCTTATTTGAAGAAATTCTGGAGTATAAAGAAGTACTACATTTATATTTACAGCATGTATAGTTTAATTAGATATGACGACCAATTAATTAAGTGTAGTACCTCTAATATACTCTAAAATCTCTTACTTATTTAAAACATGTAGTTTGAAATTTTTCTTAAAGGGCAGATATTAACATTAGTACATACTCAATTTACAGCATTTGAGAACTCTATTAAAGTATACTGCTACTTTTAAAGCTTGAACTGCTCGAGGCCAGCAGACTTTCTTTGAAGTTCTCTGGAAAAAAAATTTGCTCATATATTCTCCCACTAGAAATTCTCTGTAAACAGGTGGATTTTCTTCAGAATTGATGGAAAACATTTGCTTTAAAGTTCTTTGATCGGTCCAAAGGGCTTCTGCGCTTCAGTAGCATGTCCTGTGAAAAAGCATGCCACAGCAACCCTTGCAGTGGCATGAACATTGGCCACAACTCTATGGTCAACACTCTTGAGCTTATTGTTTGATATAACCTGAATTAATTAATTATTGAAAACATTAATTAGCATATATAGTTACTATTAAAACACGAAAATTAAGCAGATGATGGGAAGATTAATTGTCTCTATTATTTTCAAAGACAAACCTGGAGAAAGCCCCCTATATTTACCACCAAGTCTCCTGATATAGGGTTAACATCAATCCACTGATTTTCATGAAAGACTTGAAGGCCACAGATTTGGTCTTGCAACAGAATTGTAAGGAATGAAGGATCAGAATGCCTTCTAGCTCCCAAAGTCAGCTCTAGCTGTGGGCAGTGCGGATGGTAGTTGCAGACAATGAGGTATAAATTGAAGCATCCCATATCTTTCAAATATTCAGGCTTCAATCCTAGAGCCATTGATAGTATTTCAAACAGAACTCACCCAATTTTGTGACTTCTCTTATGTACTCCATTATGGTATCTCTGCAAATTCAGATGAACAATTGTGCAGAAGAATATGATATCACAACTCATGATGGCTGGTTACAATATACTGAACATTAATTAAAAAGGGCTCTTAATTAACCAGCAATATATATACAGAGACAGGGATCGATTATGTATGTACCTGCAAACTACAGGCCTTCATTGACTTCCACTTTTGGTACCTGAAGTAAAAATAGCCAACGTATCCTCCAACTTGCGGTTCGTGAGTGATAGAGATCAAAGTTGCTGTTGAATCTAACATTTCTTGTGGGCTCACGTGTGTAGAACTGTTTCTTCACCTCAACATCTTGTTCATTAAACTTGTGAACTCCTTCAATCATCTCTTGTATCAGGTTTAAGGGAACCCCACGATTGATAAATTGGAAAAAGCCCCATGTTTAGGATGCAGCCCGAACTTGATCAACAATATCTTCATTATTGTCTCTGATGCCATCAAGATCAATATCTGGCACTTGTAATTTAGTCCAGTGAATGGTCAACTCCTCAGCAAGCTCTTCATGTGGTCGAATGAATATCCTGGGAATATTCACTACTCCGGCGTCCACCAGTCCTTTGACACCGGCTTTCATATCATCAAAAGCCTTAAGCTCTTTAGCTCTGTCATAGTCCGCTACAGTTTGCATTGTAGCATCTGAGATATCCATTGACAGTTTTCTACAGAAAAATGATAAGGATAGAAGGTAGTCCTATGGCTTATATTGATACTTTTCAACTAAAGTACTAAATAATTAACGAGCATAAACATTGGATAATTATAATTTGTAAATGGCCTGGCTTAAAGTCAAGTTTACCTCTTTTTAAATCCAACTTCGACACATGAAAGCAAACATCAAAGCCTTGAAAAGCATATTGATGTCAATGTGTATCTCACAAGATTTGAAAGTCAAAAATGGGCAGTTGTCAAGCAAGTGAAATTAATTATCATGCATTCCTGGTTGCTGATAAAATAAAAATGTATTGGAACTTACAACTTTTACAATATATCAGTATGGCTCCAGCACAACCATCCATTTCAATAAACATTCTGTTAATCAAGCCAATCTAACCTCGTATCTGTGGCTACCTCCGCAACTTGAAATGAGTGAGAGCAGAGTTCCCATCACGTCCTTTTGATTCATAATATGCAATAAAATCTTGCACCGACGTTTCACGGTAGACAGGAGGATTTTCTTCAGATAACAATTCCTTGATGGGTCCATTAGTCTTCATCGAGGGATAAAGATGTGGAGTGAAAAAGCAAGCCACAGATACTCTGGGGCCAATATGATTTGCCAAAACGCTGTGCTCTACACTCTTCAACTTATCAGTAGATATAAGCTGCAACAAACACAAGAACGGTATCAAGAGGTTTCACTGATCAAACTGATGTCCTCTTTTATATAGTGAATGGCAAAGTATGTCCCTGATAAAACAAAAGATAATCACACCTTCCTTTCTTTTCAGTTAGAACAGACACTGCCCTGCTATTTGTAATAAAGAAGTACATAGTTATTAGATAAGAGGCAAGTTAGTAAGTCAATGATATGCCCCAATAAAGACTTGCCTGCAAAAGATCCCCAATATTTACAACAAACGCTCCGGACAAAGGAGGAACATCAATCCACTGATTTTGATGGAAAACCTGAAGTCCCCCCATATGGTCTTGAAGAAGGATGGTTAGGAAATCAGGGTCGGAGTGCTTGGTAGTGCCCATAGTAAGTTCAGGCTGGGGGCATGCTGGGTAGTAGTTACTCAAAAGACAATGCCCTTTTGCACATTCCATGTTCAAGAGGTAGTCAGGCTTGAGCCCAAGTGCTTCAGAGATTAGTTCAAACAACAGTGTCCCTAATTTATGGACTTGCCTAGAGTACTCCAGTGTAATATCCCTGCATGTATACATTTGATGAATTATAAAAATGTTCTTTGTTTCAGATGACTGAATCATTTGAAACAAGCTTTGCTCTATATCAGTAGAATTGTTACTAATGAAATAAATCCTCCATATTGTATAATGAAAATAAAAAAGCAATCACTCAACACCCAAATACCTGCAAACAAAAGGCAGTTCCTGAGGGTCAAGAGGCTCAGGACCCATAACACAAAACAAAGTATCCCTCCAATTAGCAGAACTTGATTCATACAAGTCAAAGTTACTCCCACACTTCACCTTCCTATTCACTTCCCTACTATAATACTCCTCTTTGACCTCCACCGGAAGCTCGTGAAAGCCACGCGCCGCCTCCAACATCCCCACCAGCACTTCCGTTGCCACCCCATGGTTGATCACCTGAAAGAATCCCACCTCCTCTGCCGCCTTCAGGACTCCGGAGACCGCTTCAGCTCTCTGGAAACGAACTTCTTTGAGGTCGACGACCGGAATTCTGAAGTGGGTTCTGGTTGGTTCGTTGGAATTCTGGCGGTCTCTGTCAAGCTCCTCTGATGAACGGATGAAGATTCCTGGAACCTTGGTGATGCCAGCATCGACTAGGCCTTTGACACCGGCTTTTGATTCGTCAAAGGCTTTCAGTTCTTGAAATCTTTCATTTATGGAAGAAGCTTCACTAACTCCCATGTTCTTCTTTTGGACAAAATCAAAAGATTAAGCTTTGAGTCGTTGATTTAAAGTCGCGAAGTGATCTGAAAGACTGAAACAACAAATTTTATTTTTTTGGGTTAATGGGTTATATACAACCTGCAATATTCATGATCAGAAAGTTAGCAGAGAGTTTGACTTAAAGACAAGGCCCATGTTACTTTGTTATATAAAGTAAGTAGTAGCAAACATAATACACCTGTCAAGTATTTCTAATTCTCCGTAAACTTTATTATTTTTATTTTATATTTTCATAAATTGTATTACTTTTACTTTATATTTTTATGAGCTGTTAAATTTTTATCAAAAGGTTATTATCTTATTATGTAAGGTAATAAAATCTTTAAAACAAATCAGTTTAGAGGTCTTGTGGTTTAAAAATTTTTTATAACTGTTTTGAGAAATTTATCTTAGTACAATTTAAAAATCTACACCTTCGAGAAATAAATAAATTTTCCTATTTAAAGACTCAAGTATAAGCTAAAGGTTCATTTAGTCCCTTATATTATGAGATTAATATAAATGGTTTACACTATGGGAGTGTTCACTATTTTTATCTGTGTTAAAATTAAAATTACCTGCGAACCACCTACTAAATATTTCATAAATTATCTGCGAATCACATGTTAAAAGGAAAGTTTTCTATAAATCACTTGTTAAATGTTTATATAGATTATTTGCGAACCACGAGTTAAGAATCCAATATCGTCCGCACCTCCAAAATTTTATGACTCTGTATCAACCAACTATTTTCAATTATTTCTATCATTATAGGTTAGATAATCCTTTGAAAGGATTTATCTTTAATGCTGTAAGGAAAAAAAATGTGGCATCAATAAATGTCATAGTGGGATTGTTGTGGAACATAATTAAATTATTTAATCAACAAAGAAGGTAAACAATAGGGGTGTTCATGGATTGAATTTTGCGGATTGAATATCAATCCATATTAGATCCGCGATTTTGTGGATTATAAATTTTCAATCCAATCTAATCCATAGATTGATGAAATTCAATCCAAATCCGATCCATACATCTGCAGATTTGATGTGAATTTGACCCAATTTATATCCAATCTACTATTTTACAGATTGGTTTATTGACTGAAAATTTTTAATTTTGTCAAATCCACAAACTAACTAAATAAAAAAATATAATATAAAAATAATTTTATTATCAATCAAATTTAAAATTAAATAAGATTTAAATAAATTAATTGTTTAAATAAATGTAGAAATAACATTTAAAATTTTAAAATATAACACACCAAAAAGAAAAAAATCTAATTTGTTTAGATAAATACGTGAAAATTAACTATTTAGGAACCATATTTCTTTATTTAATTATTTTTTATTTTATATATTGTCGGATAAGATATAATATAGTGTTAATGTAATTATATTTTAACTTATTTATTTACTAATAAGTATTAATGTCATATTTACAAGTTTTTTTTAATTAAATATATACTTTTTATTTTTATTTTTTACGGATTAATAGATTTTTACAAATTTATAGAAGTAGATCCATATTCAATCTGCAATCATCCATATTCAATCCACCAATTGCAGATTATCAAATTTTCAATTCAATCCAATCTAATCCATCAATCCACGGATCGAATTTTTATGAATTAAATTTCTACGGATTAGACGGATTGAGCAGATTGAATTAGATTCTGAACACCCCTAATAAATAATAAATTTCAATATTTTTATTTAACTTATTTAATTATTATAAAGTATAAACCGTTGATTCATCCAATAGTCCAAAATAATCTCATGATTTTTTTATGTCCTTACAGAAAGACCATTATCGAAACTGTGTTAGCATGTAAAAAATCATTCACACCCAAAATCATTTAGAAAACTACAAAATCTTAAACCAATCCGACATGTTCGATGTTTACGATCAGACCGAGAACGGTTGATTTGGACAATTGGTGTTGAATAGTCTCTGCGCTGACGATTGAGCCAGTGGAGTGGACGCTGATATACGGTGTGACAACGTTAATTTTTGACCTTTAAAACCAATCCAACGTCATCAAACTGTGTTAAAAAAAGAACGTCATTAAATTTTTGTTTGACTTTTCAATTTTCTTATTTTTTTTAAATTAAATTACTTTTGTCTGTTGTATTTATCCTTAGTTTTATTAATATCATTGTGCGGTCGGCTCAATTTTAATGGTAAGTCATGACCACTTAAATTTAAGAATCAATTTTTAAAATTTTCTTGTAATTTTAAAATTTTTAAAATACGGATATTAGATAAATTAAAAAAATTTCTCTATATGGTTCATCAACCCATTAATAATGGTAACAAAAAAAGGTAGTTGAGTCCAAAAAAAAGTAGTTGATTGATATAAGCTGAAAGGATGATATTTTTTGTACTTCAAAAATTATTTTAAGTACTCATATTTTTATAAAAATGTTATTACAAAAATACCAGTGATATAAATTACTATCAAGAATAATTTATCATTAACAAATATAAACATTATTACTCAAAAAACCCATTTAACACACTCAATCAACGTTCAATTCTCTTTAACTTTAAGCCCTATACTACTTCCCGACGCTTTAAACAAATATGTACAAAATGACAATAATTGAAGGGAAAAATGGTAAAGGTTAGAGATAAAATTCACTTACCATCATGAAGATTGAAACTTGACGTATCTCCAAATCATTAAATGAGCAATTCCTTTAAATTTTGTTGGGTGCTTCCAGCTGCTGGTATTGATAGTTAATAATCACTTTTCTGGTGAAACTAATTGAACCTGAACTTGATGCGCAGATCACAGCCAACAACTGCATATATGGTGATTAACTTTGGTGGATTTGAGATCATTAGATCCAGCTGATTTGGTAATACTGTAACTTTTAGAATAATTGTTCTTAGCTATACAATAGAAAATTAGAAATAATCAGCTGTAAAGAGAATTAGTTAAACAATTGAAGAATTTATTTTAAAAAATACTGTGAATTTTAAAAGTAATTATATGTGTTTAGTAAATCTTAATTAATTTTAAACTGTTATAAGAATATAAATGACTGAATTAGATATAAAGTTAAATATAATTTATTTACGTATTTATAAAGAGTGATGATACAATTACAAACTCTTATACAAACTGATTTGACATTAATTCATTAGTTGAATGAAAATATAAAATAATAAAAATAGATCAAGTAGGCGAAAATATATTTAATTCAACCAATTTTATCATGCCACATTAGTTTGTACAAAATAAATTTGTACAAGAAGTTGTGGCTATATTATTACTCATTTATAAACATGTATATAAATTTTTCTACTATATGTATGTAATAATTTGTAGCTAAAATAATATTTTATATTATTTATTTTATTTTGTTATCTCAATATAATTAGTAATAATTAATAATAATCTCTTTAAATTTAATGTTTTATTTCTCAATTAACAAGGATAATTTTTAAATTTTTATAATATATATACATATATGAAGATATTTATGGAATTGTATTAAGTATAAAATTAATTTTCTAAACCTGTCTTCTAAAATATGTTTTGTCAAAAGAGATTTCTAAAAAAATTTACCAAATATCAAAATTAGTTTTTAACTTTTTAAAATCACTTTTAAGCTCTCAAAAGTAATTTCAAATGGACCCTTTATTTATATATATATTAATTTATATACATAGTTTGCTGCTTTATAATTACTGAGGATAGAAAATTTATAAATAAAAAAGTTTGACTAAATGCATATTAACTAAGTATGAGGCCTTAATCAATTGCCTACTCTGTTGACCCTTTGACTCCGATGTTGGAATCAGAAAAGTCCAGCATATTGGGTAGCCGTGAGCATTACAGCTCATGTTCAACCGCTTCAGTTGCTGTTACATTTTTCAAGTTCAGATTTTTTGCTAATTTGTGTTGTACCGTTTAAAGATCTCGTGTATTCATAATGATATATATGGTAGCTGCTAAGTTACGTTTTATGTAATTTACAACAACTCAAAATTAATTTTTCAATACAAAAAAATAATAGTATGTGAAATAAGTTAAAGGTTAACTACATTTGGATTTATTGTAAGTTATAATATATATAACTTAGTAAAACCCATACTATTAAGATTTGAGTGCATAGCAAATTTTTTTTTTTTTTTGGATTAATGATACTCTAAAGTGCAATCTTGTAAAAATATCAGTAGTAGATCATATATATGAGCATTAAGTCGAATAGTTTATTTTTAAATTAGCATGAGAACATAAAAAATTCCAAATTGATAAGCTGCTTCTTGAATCTTACACAAAAAAAAACTTAAATCACAAGAGAATTATTTTCCTTATTTGAAACATGCACGTAGTTTGAAGTTATTCGGAATGGCAGATATTAACTTCAGTACATCCTCAATTTATTGATTAGACAACATTTGAAAACTCTATTCAAAATTAATTGCTACTTTTAAATCTCGAACTGCTTCAGGCCAGCAGACTTGCCTTCAAGTTCTTTAGAAAAATATTTGCTGAAATATTCTCCCACTAGAAATTCTCTGTAAACAGGCCGATTTTCTTCAGAGGTCAACTCTTTGATCGGCCCAAAGGGCTTCTGCGTTTCAGTGGCGTGTCCTGTGAAAAAGCAAGCCACGGAAACCCTTGAAGTGGCATGAACATTGGCCGCAACTCTATGGTCAACACTCTTGAGCTTATCGTTTGATATAACCTGAATTGATTAATTATTGAAAACTTTAATTAGCCTATATAGTTACTGTTAAAACACGAAAAATAAGCAGATGATGGGAAGATTAATTGTCTCCGTTATTTTCAAAGACAAACCTGGAGAACGTCCCCTATATTTACCACCAAGCCTCCTGATATAGGGTTAACATCAATCCACTGATTTTCATAGAAGACTTGAAGGCCACCGATTTTGTCTTGCAACAGAATTGTAAGGAATGAAGGATCAGAGTGCCTTTTAGCTCCCAAAGTCAGCTCTGGCTGTGGGCAGTGCGGATAGTAGTTGCAGGCAACGCCGTATATATTGAAGCATCCCATATCTTTCAAATATTCAGGCTTCAGTCCTAGAGCCACTGATAGTATTTCAAACAGAGTCTCACCCAATTTTGAGACTTCTTTTATGTACTCCAATATGGTATCTCTGCAAATTCGGATGAACGATTGTACAGAAGAATATGATATCACAACTCATGATGGCTGGTTACAATATACTGAACATTAATTAAAAAGGGCTCTTAATTAACCAGCAATGTATATACAGAGACGGATCGATTATGTATATACCTGCAAACTTTGGGCAATTCATTGGGTTCCAAACTTTTGGTACCCGAAGTAAAAATGGCCAACGTGTCCCTCCAACTTGCGGTTCGTGAGTGATACAGATCAAAGTTGCTGTTGAATCTAACGTTTCTTGTGGGCTCACGTGTGTAGAACTGTTTCTTCACCTCAACATCTTGTTCATTAAACTTGTGAACTCCTTCAATCATCTCTTCCATCAGGTGTAAGGGAACCCCATGATTGATAACTTGGAAAAAACCCCATGTTTCTGACGCAGCCCGAACTTGATCAACAATATCTTCAAGTTTATTGTATCTGATGCCATCAAGATCGATAACTGGCACTTGTAATTTCCCCTGGTGAGTCGTCAACTCCTCAGCAATCTCTCCAGGTGGTCGAATGAATATCCTGGGAATATTCACTACTCCAGCGTCCACTAGTCCTTTGACACCGGCTTTCGTATCATCAAAAGCCTTGCGCTCCCTGTCGATTTCCGACCCATTTTCAGAAGATGTTTTGGTGTCATCCGAGAGAACCATTTTCTATTCCTGCAAGAAAACAATGAGGATTGTGGTCGTCTAATGGCTTTTTTATACTAATACAGTAATATCATGTATGACTAGTGAGAAAGTTCTTATATCACTTATGATTTAAATTTCTCAATTACTGCAAAATGCCATAATAGTTGTCCACTTCACAAATTTTATTGTTGTTTCCCACTAATTTTTTTTTCTTTAAACTGCGTTTTCGGGAACATTTTTGGAGTAATAAACATTATTATCTAGAAGAAGGCTTTATGGACCGTTTCTTTAAGGGATATATTTTATAGATTTAGTGTATGATTGAGAACGATCACTTGATTAGATTATATCATTTACTCTTTTTTTTTCAGTATCTTACCTCTTAAGAGTGATAATGTTCATCATCCATAAAGAATTTTCATAATGACAAAAGAAAACACGTTAATACCATATAATCTTACAGTTGTAAAAAATAATAATAATGATAACAATAAGTTAACACCATATGTTGTTACAATTAATTAAAAAAACCAATGAAAATCACGCCAACACCATATGGTTTTATAATTGTTTCTATGGCCTGTTCTTTAAGCATTATGAATAAATATCATTTTTCTACCTCTTATCATCTTAAGTGAGGAGGCATTCGGCTATTGAAGGGTGACAGCCACCGGACCACCGTCGGAATTCGCCGGACCTTCGCCGCCGGCCACCGGACTACCATTTTATTTTATGTATATTTTTTTATTACTAATATAAGTAGTTTAATATTTAAGGTAAAAGATAAATTTGTCTAAAGAAAAAAATTATAATTCATTTCCTTATCAAATTTTATATCAAATCAAACAATAAAATCAAATTTCACTACTCTTCTCCATTCTTTTCTTCTCCCTTCCTCTCCATTCCACTCTTTTTCTCTCCTCCCTTTTCTTCAAACCAAACATGACCTAATTATTTTCCAAGTTATGTATGATTTTTCAAACATAATCTTAATTTAGTCAGTCATGCTTCAATTTCTACTTTATGGAGTCCTATCACTCACATAAAGGATAAACCTTTGAAACACATTATCGTTTGCTTTGATTTTTCATGCCATTGTGTCGCTGTCTTTAATGTTTGATTTTTCAAGCCTTTGTCTCGTTATCATTAATATCATGCGATATCCTGGGGCTAAATCTCTCTAATATCTCTAAACTTTGAAAATCTATTTAAGGTAAAAAATGAGCATTCACATTAAGAAAATCCAATTAACTGTCCTCATGGCTTGACGTGATGGTTTTCAAATAGTCTACTTTGGTTGGTCGCTTTTTAAAATTCTTATAAAACCTGATATTTGTAGTGGTTTGAGAAAATTATATAAAAGGATAAATATGAATTTAACTTAAATTAAAATATTTTTATACTTACAAATCATGAACCCATCTTTATGTGATATAAATAATTATTTTAAAGTCAAAATAATTCTGAGGCAATATAGCAATAAATTATATGTTTTTATTATTAAAAAATTATGTTTCATAATTAATTAAACTCTATTATAACCTTTTGTCCTTTTCTCTAAATTTCATCAAAATAAGAGTTATACATATAATACGTGGGGTTTCACAAAGTTTTAAAAGGGTGTTAGGAGCTTCGCTCTAAAAAGAATTGATCTAGACTTGCCCATTCCTCTACTTTTTCTAAAATAATAGGACTATTAGCACCCTTTGATTTCCTTTTAGAGCCCCTTTTCTATCAAATATCCATTTTAATTTCCAAAATGTCCTTTTTCTAATTTTTTTAATTTCTTCCACTCAACTCCAAATATCGGTTTCTGAAACAAATTTTGTAATGATTAATGAAGAAATTCACGATGGAAAACCACCCTTTTTGTCCTTCTCTTTGTTCTTTATTGATCAATATTTATATGTACATTAGTTGATAAGAATTACCCTAGTTCACAAGGAAATCCTATCAAACTAGGAAACATATAACAACCAATAATATATACACATGACTTGCTATATATATACACGTGAGTTAACACCCCCCCCTTAAATTGGAGCATGGAGATCACGAATGCCCAACTTGCGAAAAAGGAACTTGAACTCTTTGCTGCCAAGTGCCTTTGTGAAGATATCAGCTAGCTTAATAGTAGTAGACACATAGGCAGGCCGTATATTTCTTCGTTGAATTTCATCTCGAACAAAATGACAGTCAACTTCGATGTGCTTGGTCCGTTCATAAAACACGGGGTTGGCAGGTAGATGAAGAGTAGCCTAACTGTCACAATACAAGTGCATGGGCCGTGAGTGATCAACTCCGAGAGACATCAACAACCTTTTGAGCCATTTGAGCTCACATGCCATGGCACGATACTCGGCCACAACAGAGGACTGCGCAACTGTGTGTTGTTTCTTAGATTTCCAAGATATAGGAGAGGATCCAAGCATGATAAACCACCCAGATAAAGAACGTTGAGATAGAGGGCAACTTGCCTAATCAGAATCACACCACCCATAAAATTGCAAGTCACAATCTGATCTTAAAAACACACCTCGACCAGGGTTACCTTTCAGATAGAGAACTACCCGCAGAGCTACTTCCCAATGTCGCTTTCGCGGCTGCTGCATAAATTGAGAAAGCAGATGAACTGAATAGGACAACTCTGGCCGTGTAGTAGAAAGATAAATTAATCTGCCTATGCGTTGTCGATATTTCACAGGATAAAAAAAATAAGGGTCCTCGGCCAAAGCTAGCTGATGATTCGGTTCCAAGGGAAATGGGGCCGGTTTTGCACCAAGTAGTCCAGCCTCAGAGATAATATCTAACACATACTTCTGCTGAGACAGGAAGATTCCTGTCGGATTTCTTGCAACTTCAATACCCAAAAAATATTTCAATGGACCCAAATCTTTCATATAAAAACAATCACTCAAATACATCTTGAACACCCGAATAACTTCACTGTTGTTTCCCGAAACAATTATATCGTCAACATACACAAGCACAAATAGATGTATGCTATCCCGATACAAGGTAAAGAGAGAATAATTCGAGCTCGATTGTGCAAAGCCGTAAGTTTTCAAAGTCTCTGCCAACTTTGCAAACCAGAAACGTGGAGCTTGCTTTAATCTATATAATGACTTTCTTAGACGACAAACCATTTCAGATTCATTTGAGGTGGAACCAGGCGGTAGGCGCATGTAAACTTCTTTATTGAGCTCACTGTGTAAGAAAGCATTGTGAACATCCATCTGACGAAGCTCCCAATTCCTAGCCGCAGCAACAACCAAAAAAGTTTGAACTATAACAAGTTTTACGACAGGAGCAAATGTCACTGTGTAATCAATTCCTTCAACTTGCTTGTTCTCAAGGATCGCCAAGTGAGCTTTGTATCTTTCAACTGTACAATCGGCATTGTACTTAATCTGGTACACCCACTTACAGCCTATGGCACGCTTTCCAGGTGGTAGAGACACAACAGTCCATGTGTTATTATTTTCCAGAGCTTGCAATCCAGACTTCATGACCTCACGCCATCTAGGATCTCTCACAACCTCAGTAAAAGAGGCAGGCTCAACTCCTGTAGTAATCGTTGCTAGAAAAGCACAATGTCGAGCAGAAAAATTATTACAATTCATATAATCAAGTATGGGATAAGGACTACCTGCAGGAAGTGATTGAGCATGTGAGCATGAAAGGGGCCGCGAAGAGGGACTCTAATACTGAACAGTATGCAAGACATAATCTTTTAACTTAATCAATTGTTATCGTTATCTAAGACGACGCCTCAAGGTCAGTTGTTATTGCAATGATGTCTCAACAGCCTCAATGCCCCCTCTTTCGTCAGAAGCATGCTCATCAAGAGTAGAAGAAGCGGGTACAGGTAATGGAGTATTAATGGTCTCAAGAACATCGCCAGTATCCTGTGAAGCAACAGGAACCGAATCTAGTGAGACAACAGGAGCACTTAAATCATGTGATAAATCCTCAGCTAAAATCGGTTTATCAGGCTCAGGAGCAGGCGTGGCAGTAGTAGCTGGTTCGGTTAGAGTCTTGTAGGGAAAGTCATGCTCAACGAACGTTATATCCCAGGAAGTAAAGAATGAGGCACTCTCCCAATCATATAAATACCATCCCTTTTTACCAAAAGGATAACCAATGAATATACAGCAATGACTTCGACTAGCGAATTTATCACCGCGATGATCACGTTGTATATATAGGCGAGGCAACCAAATGACCAAATATTTGCATAAGATGGTGCCTTGCCAAATAGTCACTTATAAGGAGTTCGTCCGTTAAGAAGAACAGAAGGTGTTCGATTGATCAAGTAGCAAGCAGTTAACACACATTCACCCCAGAATTCAACTGGTAAGAAAGCCTGAAAGCGCAGAGCGTGAGCAACATTAAGAATGTGTGGATGCTTACGTTCGACTCGACCATTCTGTTGAGAAGTACCCACACAAAATGTCTGATGATGAATGTCATGCTCAGCAAAGAAATCAGATAAATATATAAATTTTGTCTCATTGTTTATCCGTATGATTTTAAAGAGTTTATGGAATTGTCTAGAGACCATACTCAAAAAATTGCGTAATACACGCCCAACCTCATTCTTCGCGACTAACAGATATGTCTAAACACCGTGAGAAAAATCATCAACAATAGTCAAGAAATAATGAGCACCACAAGAACTAACTGTGCGATAAGGTCCCACAAGTCACAATGAATCAATTCAAAAATATTTAAAGCTTCATTATTGCTTAAAACAAATTTGTCACGACATTGTTTTGCTCGAAAGCAACATCACAATTCTGAAAATTAGACAGAAAATAAGCTGAATCAATAAAAAGGAGCAACTTAACAACTTTAGAAGAAGGATGCCCCAACCTTCGATGTCATAAATCACAAGCTCGGTTGGTAACACTAGACAAAACAGCGGCCGAACCAATGTCCCGGAAATAATGTAGTCCCTCTCGTTCCTCACCCGCTCCAATCAGCATCCTCGTAATGCGGTCCTGGATCACACATAATTGATCAAAAAATTGAATAAAACAATTGTCATCTCGAATCAGTTGCGATACAAAAATTAAATTGCCAGTTAAACTTGGCACAAATAAAACATTATTCAGTCACAAGTGGCTAGCAAGCACAACTGTTCCTTCTGTATTTGCCATTGTCGCGTTTCCATCAAGCAGCTAAATAGAACAGGGAATAACAGATACAATGTCACATATGATTTTTCTTTTTCCTATCATGTGATGTGAGGCTCCAGTATCAAGAATCCACTATATTGAATTAAGCTTACCACTGATCCGTGAGGTGCTGTCTTTTTTACTGTCCAAAAGATTAAGTAATGTGTTCCACTGTTCACTGCTCAAACCACTGAGACCGCTTGTGGCTGATTCCAGGAGTTCTCCAGATGGATTGTTAGACCCTGTCGCTACTTGAGCAGCGTTGGCCCGAGCAGGACCTCCACGACCACGCCCATTGTTTCTACCATTCTGTCGTGAATTGCCACGACCATGACCTGCATTCCTCGTGGCTTTCAGCCGTTCACCACACCATTTGGGATACCCAATAACCTGGAAACAAGATGATGCTTCATGTCCAGTCTTATGCAATGGGTACAAAGTACAGAAGATTTATCCTAGTTGTCATGTGATCCATGCGCGACTTGAACGACAAATGCTACAGGTTCACTCTGTTCTTTTTTAGCACGTGTCATTGACTGAACCTGCTCCTCCCGAATGACTATGGCATAGGCACGGTTCAACTTTGGCAACAGCTCGGTGCTTAGAATACGAGACTGCACACCACCGTACACGGCTTCATCAAGACCTATCAAGAATTGATCCAATTTTTCTTCATCTTATTTATTATCCCATTTCGCGCCTAGATTACACGTACAATTACCGCATAGACAAGCAGGCGATTGCTCATAATTACTCAATTCTTCCCACAACATATTGAGTTTCCCATAATAATTCAAAATAGTCATACCTCGCTGCTTGCAATTCGCCAACTCATATTTGAGTTGCTACACACGTGGTCCATTCCTAATAGAGAACCTTTCCTTGATATCATCCCACAACAACTTAGCAACTTCTGTATAAGTCACAGTAGATCGCAGGTTCAGTTCAATTGTATTCTGCATCCAAGAAACCAACATTGAATTCACCATCCACTAATCCTCCAAATCAGTCGAGTCATCAGTAGGTTATTTCACGGTTCCATCAACAAAACCAAATTTCTTCTTACCGCGCAATGCAGTCCGCATAGCCCTTGCCCACTCGTCATAGTTGGTTCCTTGAAGTTGCACTTGAGTGATGATAGTTCCAGGATTATCATTGGCCGAAAGGAAGTAAGGAGACATCATTGTCTTGCCCAATCCACTTCCGCTAGCCTCTTTATCTTTTGTTTTTGTTTGAGTTTGGTCTTCCATTACGCTCTGATACCATGAAGAAATTCACGATGGAAAACCACCCTTTTTGTCCTTTTCTTTGTTCTCTATTATCAATATTTATATGTACATTAGTTGATAAGAATTACCCTAGTTCACAAGGAAATCCTATCAAACTAGGAAACACATAACAACCAATAATATATACACGTGACTTGCTACACACACACACACACACACACACACACACGTGAGTTAACAATTAAATCATATACATTTAACTCTTTAAAAAAAATCATGTATGTTGGAATTAACTAGAATTAAAAGTGGATTTTCTATAGTTTTAAGAAAGTTTATTGTTCAAGGTTATACAAGAAATTGAAAATGAATGAGGAGATTATCAATAAGAGTGAGAATCTATTTGTAGAATGACAATAATAAAAATGCAAAGTGTTTGTGAGAAAAAAAAATTATGAAAAACAATGGATTGGTTCTTGTGAAAGTTTATAATAAAGTATTTGGTTTCCAGCAATCAAAGAGAAAATATTAGAGAAAGAAAGAAAGTTTGTTTCATTTCACTTAACTGGATGAAGTAATACAGAGGCTAGTATTTATATTACACTTACATAACAAACTTAACTAATGTATCACCAATAACAATTTGACAGCTGTACAATTTATAACAGTCTAACGTCATGCTGGCTTACACACACACGTGAGTGTTAACTAACTCTCTTAGCATCAACTGAGCTTCTCAACAACCTGAGAATCTTGAGCTTACTGGAGAAATCTGGAGCTTTCTAGAATATTCCTAACAGTTCTCTAGGTGTAAAGAGTTAGAGAAAGAAAATATAAGGGTTTAGTTAGATTTCTTTTGTTCTTTAATGTATTATCATAGAGGACGGGTTTTATAAGGATTATAGAGAGCTGCCAATAGTCGGACTCTTTCTAAATTCTAAAAACAATAAAAAGTCTAGTATATGTACTGAGCGCTGACTGAACAATTTTGACACTAATAAGGAGTAGTGCAGTAGGGACATTCTAATAGTTGAAGAAAGTAAAGAGCAACATTGGATGATTCATACGTTATTAATTAGTTGAAACATTTTTTTCGGAATTACTGGGAAAGAGTTCACAACAGGGCTCCGCAATTTGTAAATTGTTGGTAACAAACACGAATAATTAATACAAATACTGTCGGCTTCATAGTTTGAGCTGATGGAGGAGAGAATTGTCATCAACCGCCATAGAAAATCGTTTGCTAAAACATTCACTTGCAAGAAAATCTCTGTAAATAGGAGGATTTTCTTCAGATGTCAACTCTTTGATCGGCCCATAAGACTTTGGGATTTCTGCATTATGTCCCATGAAAAAGCATGCCACGGAAACCCTTGGACCGACATGACCGGCGACTACTCTGTGGTTAACACTCTTGAACTTGTCGTTTGATGCAACCTGATTCAATTTTAAGACACCTCATTGTCGTGATGATTGATGAAGATTGGCATGATTGTGGAAAAAATATTCATTGTAATTGTGAAAGACAAACCTGGAGGAAGTCCCCTATGTTTACCACTAAGCCTCCCACAATGGGTTGGACACCAACCCATTGATTGTCATGAAAGACTTGAAGGCCGCCAATTTGGTCTTGCAGAAGAATGGTAAGAAATGAAGGGTCTGAATGCCCGCTAGCTCCCAATGTCAAATCTGGCTGAGGGCAAGATGGATAGTAGTGGCAGGGAAGGGTGTATTCTTTAGGGCATCCAATCTCTTGTAAATGTTCAGCCTTCAGCCCAAGAGCCAGTGATAATAATTCAAACAGAGTTTCACCCAATTTTGTGACATTTTTAATGTACTCTCTCACAGCATCTCTGCAAATTTTTTAGAGCAATTAGTACAGGAAAATATACAATCAATTGCGGATTAACAGAAAAAAAGAAAAAGAAAAAGGAATATCAATGCGATCACCAATTAATTAAGTTCAATAGACCTGTAAAAATGCAAAACTGTTGATTCGTTTAGAACAACAACTTTGTGATATCGAATGCTTGGAGCTTAGATGTACATAAGCCAATTCAATGAACCACACATAAATTGCTCTTATAGTCGGTTGTTGGTTGATGATTTGTGTTCACGGTTTGTTTTCACGTCTATTACAAGGTGTTCACGGGTTTTTGATAATATCTATGAAGTGTTCATTAAATGCCTGAGTGGGCATAAAGTGGGGTGCTCATATGCAGCAGCAAATAATGAAACAGCAAATGAAAAATTAGCATGAGAAAAAACATCAATTTATTAAATTTAAGGTAGAATGATAATTTCTTAAAAATTAACTTAAAATCTCAGCAGATTGCAGCAACTATTCGTCCCAATTAATACTTTTTCAACTTCAACAAATTTTGCGCCAAATGAACTTATTATAAGAACTTGTGGTAGCAAGCTCAATGCTTTTCCATAAAGTGTATCCAATTGTATATTAAACAATAAGTTGGATTCAGATGTTGGGAGATAATGCTATACATAGAGAGTGATCAAATTATGTACCTGCAAATTTCTGGGTATTCGTTGGGGTCTAAATTGGTGGAAGCTAAAGCAGAAATTGTCAACGTGTCCCTCCAATTAGCTGTCCGGGAGTAATGCAGATCAAAGTTGCTGTTGAATCTGACATTTCTTGTCTGGTAACGGGTATAAAACTCTTTCTTCAACTCAACATCTTGTTCATTAAACTTGCGTATCCCTTCAATAATCTCTTCCAACACATTTAAGGGAATACCGTGATTCAACACTTGAAAGAAGCCCCATGTCTCTGCTGCAGCCCGAACTTGATCAACAATCTCCTCAAGCTTATTGCCTCTGACACCATCAAGATCGATAACCGGTACTTGAGAATTGGTCTGATGACTGGTCAACTCCTCGACAAGCTCCTCAGGCGGTCGAATGAATATCCTCGGAATATTCACAATTCCAGCATCCACTAATCCTTTGACACCGGCTTTTGTATCATCAAAAGCCTGAACCTCTTTAGCTCTGTCGTAGTCCGTCACAGTTTGCGTGGTCGTTCTACTGGCATCGGAGATATCCATTGTCTGTTTTCGAGAAGAAAATGATGAGCATAGATGGTAGTCTTATGGCTTATATTAACACTTTTCAACTAAGTATCAAAAATAATTAATGAGCATAAACATTGGATAGTTATAATTTGTAAACGGCCTGGCTTAAAATCAAGCTTACTTATTGCTTGATAGAGATCACACCATTGCACTGGCAGTCAAGGATTCAAGGATGTTAACTTCCAGCAGAGATATTCAAATAATTTTCCTTCCAGAAGTAAATAGACGTCCTAATTGGTTTTTCGTTCATCTGCTTTTTCTTTCAAATCCTACTTCGACGCGTGAAGGCAAACATTGAGAAGCACATGGATGTCAATGTGCACCAGTACGGCTCCAGCACAACCATCCACTTGGCTAAAAAATCCGTTAATCAAGGCAACCTAACCTCCTATCTGTGGCTACCTCCGCAACTTGAAACGTGTGAGAGCAGAGTTCCCATCAAAATCCTTTTGATTGATAGTATGCAATGAAATCTTGCACTGACGTTTCACTGTATACAGGAGAATTTTCTTCGGATGACAATTCTGTGATGGGGCCATAAGTCTTCATCGAGGGATAAGGATGTGGTGTGAAAAAGCAAGCCACAGATACTCTGGGGCCAATATGATTTGCCAAAGCACGGTGCTCTACAGTCTAGATCTTTTGCTTACTTGTCATTAGCTATAAGCACGGTGCTCTACAGTTTTCAACTTGTCCTTAGATATAAAATGCTACAAACACAGGAACGGAGTCAAGAGGCTTCGCTGACCAAATTGCTTTCCTCTTTTATTAAATAGAAATTATAACAATAGAAATTTTTATAAAAAGGGTGTTTGGTTGTCGAATAAAAAAATTTTTTATTAAACTGTTTGGTTGTTTAAAACTAAAAGTGCTTTTATACAATTAAATTACCAAAAAGGATATGTATTCATAATTATATAATATGTAACAAAATGCATCCAAGCTATCAATTAATAAGAAAAAATCAGTTCAATCATTTCTTTAATTTTCAAAATTAAAAATTGCATCATTAATATATTCTCCCAAACAAATAATATTATCCAAATTAAAATGATAATAAGTAATATAACTAAAATGTTAACGGAACATGAGAAGTGTCGCAATTTGTTCACGTTCTTGGTCCATTTCGGTAGCCATAAGCGCTTATTACATTTATCAAATTTAGATCTTTTGCTTAGTTGCACTGTGCTCATCTTTCAAAGTCCCTCGTGTCACAGAATATATTTATAATGATATGCGATTTGAGATTTGAATATGAAATATTTTTTCAATTAATTACACTCTAAACATATATATGAGCATTAGGTCTAATTGTTTATTTTGAAATTAGCATGAAAGCATTAGAAAAATTAGAATTTATAAGCTGTTTCTGGAATTTTACACAAAAATAATCGATAAAACAAGAGGATCATATATTCTAGAGTATATAAGAAGTACTACATTTAATCAATATATATATATAGCATGTGTAGTTTAATTAGATATAATTACCAATTAATTAAGTGTAGTACTTCTAATATACTCTAAAATCTCTTACTTATTTGAAACATGTAGTTTGAAATTATTCGGAAGGGCAGATATTAACATTAGTACATACTCAATTTACAGCATTTGAGAACTCTATTCAAGTATAATGCTACTTTTAAAGCTTGAACTGCTCGAGGCCAGCAGACTTTCTTTGAAGTTCTCTGGAAAAGCATTTGCTCATATATTCTCCCACTAGAAATTCTCTGTAAACAGGTGGATTTTCTTCAGAGATCAACTCTTTGATCGGTCCAAAGGGCTTCTGCGCTTCAGTAGCATGTCCTGTGAAAAAGCATGCCACAGCAACCCTTGCAGTGGCATGAACATTGGCCACAACTCTATGGTCAACACTCTTGAGCTTATCGTTTGATATAACCTGAATTAATTAATTATTGAAAACATTAATTAGCATATATAGTTACTATTAAAACACGAAAATTAAGCAGATGATGGGAAGATTAATTGTCTCTATTATTTTGAAAGACAAACCTAGAGAAAGCCCCCTATATTTACTACCAAGTCTCCTGATATAGGGTTAACATCAATCCACTGATTTTCATGAAAGACTTGAAGGCCACAGATTTGGTCTTGCAACAGAATTGTAGGGAATGAAGGATCAGAATGCCTTCTAGCTCCCAAAGTCAGCTCTGGCTGTGGGCAGTGCGGATGGTAGTTGCAGACAATGAGGTATAAATTGAAGCATCCCATATCTTTCAAATATTCAGGCTTCAATCCTAGAGCCATTGATAGTATTTCAAACAGAACTCGCCCAATTTTGTGACTTCTCTTATGTACTCCATTATGGTGTCTCTGCAAATTGGGATGAACGATTGTACAGAAGAATATGATATCACCACTCATGATCATTGGTTGCAGTACACTCAACATTACAAAAAAGGCTCTGCATTAACCAGCAATATATATACAGAGACAGGATCTATTATACATTTACCTGCGAACTTGGGGCATATCGTTGGGTTCCAAACTTTTGGTACCCGAAATAAAAATAGCCAACGTGTCCCTCCAACTTGCTGTTCGTGAGTGATAGATATAAATGTGCTGTTTAATCAAACATTTCTCGTGGGCTCACGTGTGTAGAACTGTTTCTTCACCTCAACATCTTGTTCATTAAACTTGTGAACTCCTTCAATCATCTCTTGAATCAGGTTTAAGGAAACCCCATAATTGATAACTTTGAAAAAGCCCCATGTTTCGGACGCAGCCCGAACTTGATCAACAATGTCTTCAAGTTTATTGTCTTTGATGCCATCAAGATCGACAACTGGCAGTTGTAGTTTGGTCCGGTGAGTGGTCAACTCCTGGGCAAGCTCTTCAGGTTGTCGAATGAATATCCTGGGAATATTCACTACTCCAGCGTCCACTAGTCCTTTGACACCGGCTTTCGTATCATCAAAAACCTTGCGCTCTCTGTCGATTTCCGACCCATTTTCAGAAGATGTTTTGGTGTCATCCGAGATAACCATTTTCCGTTCCTGCAAGAAAACGATGAGGATTGTGGGCATCTAATGGCTTATTTATTCTAATACAGTAATATCCGGCATGACTTGTGAGAAAGTTCTTATATTACTTATGATTTAAATTTCTCAATTACTGGAAAATGCCATAATTGTTGTCAACTTCACAGATTCTATTTTTGTTTCCCACTATTTTTTTTTTCTCTTTAAACTGCGTTTTCAGGAAAATTTTTGGAGTAATAAACATTGATATCTAGAAGAAGGCTTTGTCGACTGTTTCTTTAAGGGACATTATTTGATAGATTTAGAGTATGATTGAGAACGATCTTGATTAGATTATTTTATCATTTTCATTTTGTTTTTTTACAGTATCTTACCTAATAATATTCATCATCCAGGAAAATATTTCATAATGGCTATAGAATACACGTTAATACTCTATGGTCCTACAGTTATGAAAAAAGATAATGATAAAAATAAGTTAACACCATATGGTGTTACAATTAATTAAAAAAATTAATGAAAAACACGTTAATTCCATATGGTTTTATAATCGTTTCTATGGCCTGTTCTTTAATCATTATGAATAAATATCATTTTTCTACCTCTAATCATCTTAAGTGAGGAGGTATTCATCTATTGAATGGTCAGCACTTGGATTAGAAATATTGGGATACTACTTGGAAATTTTGGTATATTTTAAAATATATATTTCATATTAACTTAATCTTAAGTTAGCTGGCAAGTATCTGTGTTCACCCATAGATATTTACCAGAGATCAATTATCATTGAGTTGCTATTTATCGAGTTCTTTCAATCACAGAAAGGATAAATATTTACAACACTAATTATTTTCCAAATTATGTTTGATTTCTCAAACATAATCTTAATTTAGTTAGTTGGTAAATATTTGTTGCGTACCTATAGATGTTTATCAGAGATCAGTCGTCGTTCGATTTCTACTTTATCGAGTCCTTTCACTCACAGAAAAGATAAACTTTTGAAACACATCATCGTTTGCTTTGATTTTTCATGTTCTCGTGTCTCGACTCTTAACTACCAGAGCATTGTAAATATTAGGCATCTTGCCGGGGGGAAATGTGTCTTTAATGTTTGATTTTTCAAGCCTTTGTCTCGTTGTCATTAATATCATACGATATCCTGGGGCTGAATCTATCTATTATTTCTAAATATTTTTAATACTTTTAAAAATTTTCAAATCACGTGTTTGATTTTTTTGTGTTATGTATATATATATAGAGGATTTCCTAAGCTAAAATGCCTAGTACATTAATTCTACCTAATACTTGGAAACGGAGACAAATAATTCATGGTTCGCTTTAATATTTGTAGATTAAGGAAACCTAGGGAGGCCATGGTGCCAAATTGTTCAAGGCATTGCTTTTAGTTTTGCCACTTGGCTGGAATTTTTCAAAATTGGGCATTTTACATTAAAAAGGTCCAATTAATTGTCCTCATGGCTTGATGAAATAGTTTTCAAATAGTCGTTGCTCACTTTTTAAAAAATTATCATAAAACCTTATATTAATAAATATGAATTTAATTAAATTAAAATATTTTTATATTTATAAATCATGAACTCAATCTTTACATGATATAAATAATTATTTTAAATCAAAATAATTTTGTGGCAATATAGTAAAAAATTATATGTTTTTATTAAAAAAAATTGTTTCTTAATTAATTAAACTCTATTATGACCTTTTGTCCCTTTCTAAAAATTTCATCAAAATAAGAGTTATATATATATAATAAGTGGGGTTTCCTAGAGTTTTAAAATAGCGTTAGGAGCTTCACTATTGTTGGCAATGTGGCTTCCATTTAGCTATTCAACATTTGTTAGTGGAGCAATTAGGGAAAGTAAGCCAACAATTGATAGTGGTCAAATTAGGTGCCATAAAATAATCATTAATGGAGCATTTTGGTAAAAGAAATGGTCATACTAGACAACCACTTTGGATTAAGATATGGCCATTGTTTGAAAAATTGGCTATAAATAGCCTACGGTTCCATTTGTTTGAGTATCGAAGACAAACTATTGTGAGCTTCCTAAAAGTATTAGTTAAGAGCTTTTAGTGAGCATCTCCGAGGTTCAATTCCTATTTGAGGAATTCGAACAATTTGAGTATTCTTTCTTTGATACTTGTGAATTGAGAGAAAGGGTGTATTGAGAATTTAGGAAGTAAGCTTGAGAGAGTTCTATTCCACCTTTGTCATATTAATGGAAATTTAAATTCTCCCTCCCACCATGCATGTAGGCAATTTGCCAAATCACGTAATTTTTTTTTTTTTTGGTGTCGTTTCCTTTATCTCCTTTATTTGATATTATATCGCATTACCACATACTGAAGTTGTTGGTTCCATTAAAATTTTCAACTTCAACTTTAGCATTTGTCAACACTGTCTTTACCGACACTATAGATTCCAAATAAAGGAGAGAAAGAAAAAGAGATAAAAAAAAAATAACCTACATCCACGAGAGGGACAATTCAAATTTCCACTAATATGACAAAGGTGAAATACAACTGTCTCAACGTCATTTCTCAAATTCCTAATACACCCTTTCTCTCAATTCACAAGTATTGAAGAAAGAACACTCAGGTTATTTGAATTCCTCAAGTAGGAATTGAACCTCACAAATAGTTACTGAAAGCTCTTAATTAATGCTTGTAAGAAGCTCACAATTGTTTTTCATCGATACTTAAACAAATGGAACCATAAGCTATTTTATGGCCAATTTGCAAACAATGGCCACATTATTTTAATCCAAAGTGGTTAACTAACTTGGCCATTTCCTTTGCCAAAATGCTCCACTAACAATTATTTAATGCCACCTAATTTGGCCACTTTCAATTTTTGGCTTACTTTACCTAATTGCTCCGGTAGGAAATGTTGACGACATAAAATTTGAAGCCAAGGTGGAGATTGTTGGCGATGTGGCTTCCATTTGGCGATTCAACATTTGTTAGTGGAGCAATTAGGTAAAAGTAAGCCCACAATTGATAGTGCCCAAAGTAGGTGCCATTAAATAATTGTTAATGGAGCATTTTGCCAAAAAAATGGCCAAGTTAGGTAACCACTTTGGATTAAAATAATGTGGCCATTGTTTGCAAATTGGCTATAAATAGCTCATGGTTCCATTTGTTTAAGCATCGAAGAAAAACAAGTGTGAGCTTCCTATAAGCATTAATTAAGAGCTTCCAGTAAGCATTTGCGAGGTTCAATTCCTATTTGAGGAATTCAAATAACTTGAGTGTTCTTTCTTTGATACTTGTGAATTGAGAAAAAAAGGTGTATTGAGAATTTGAGAAGTGACATTGAGATAGTTGTATTCCACCTTTGTCATATTAGTGGATATTTGAATTCTCCGAGCCTTGGATGTAGGCAATTTATTGAACCACATAAATTCTTTTGTGACATTTTCTTTCTCTCCTTTATTTGTTATTATCTTGCATCGTTGTTTGACACATTTCTACACAACAACTCTACAAAGAATTGATCTAGATTTGCCCATTCCTCTACTTTGTCTAAGAAAGTAGGACTATTAGCACCCTGTAATTTCCTTTTAAAGTCCCTTCTTCTATCAAATATCCTTTTTTTCTATTTTTTCAACTTCTTCCACTCAACTCCAAATATATGTTTCTCGAACAACTTTTTTAACTATTAAATTATATATATTTAACTCTTAAAAGTAAAATCACGCATGTTGGAATTAACTAGGGTTAAAAGTGGATTATCTGTAATTTTAAAAAAAGTTTATTGTTCAAGGTTATACAAGAAATTGAAAATGGACGAGGAGGTCATCGATAAGCGTGAGAAATTATTTGTAGATTAAGAATGATTAAAACACAAAGTGTTTGTTTGAAAAAAAAATGAAAAACATTGGATTGGTTCTATAGGTGTAAAGAGTTAGAGAAAGAAAATGAAAGGATATAGTTAGATTTATGTTGTTCTTTAATGTAATTGTCATAGAAGATAGGCTTTATAAGGATTATAGAGGGTTGCCAATAGTTACACTTTTTCTGGATTCTAGAAACAATAAGTCTAGTATATGCATGGAGATTTGAAGTCCAACTCAATATCCATGGAGACTTGCATAGACATATCATATTTGAAGTCCATCTAAAAAATCACAAACCAATGAAAGTTAAATAAATAAACAAACTACTACCTTTCTTCGATGAGGCTGCTTATTGGGATTGCAAAACTGATTGTGGATGGTTGCCCTAGGGGCAATCCTGGAATGGTTGCGTCAGGTGGTATTATATGAGTTCATCGAAGTGTGATTTTAGCTGCTTTTGAATCTTTTCTTGGCTGTTAGCCAATATTTTATCTTGAGCAAATGGTTGTTTGTGAAATGTTGGAGCTTGCTACTTAGCTTGGTTACTCTGTGCATCAAGTCAGATTCGGCCACAATTTTTTCTTGGATTCATTCTCGGGGTCCTGTTCGTTGGGATTATGTTTATTCGTTGTGTCGGGTGTGTGCTTTGACATCTTCCTCTCCCATTTTTATTAGGCATGTGTTTCTCTGAGTTACTTTTGTTGCCGATTTTTTGGTCAATCGGGCCTACACTCATTAGGTTAGTCGGCATTTCTTGTGTTCTCAAGATCTTCGTGCTAACTTATCTAGCACTCTCTATTTGGATGCGCATGTTGTTCCTTACCTCAGAGGCGAGCATTGATGGCTTTTATCTTCCTTTTGATAATTTTATTCTTGTGTATTTATATTTATTTTAGGAGATTTTGGTTTATGTCTTTCTCATATATTTACTTTATTATTCATTTATATTATAGACATGGGGTCCACCTAACCCCACCTCTTGGTGGTTTTATTAAAAAAAAAAACAAACAATTACGCTCATGCGACAACAAAATCATAAATCTCAAGGATAAGAGAATGAGGTGTCTGATCGACTAAGGAGTAAGGATTACGACAGCGTTGACATAAGATCTCAAATCAGGAGGCTGCAAATTAAAATGCATGTGGTTTGCCCTTTGAAACAGAGAAAAAAAGGGTAACGTTTGGCGTTAAAAATCCAAGCGTGAAACAGCTGAGAATTATGTCGTTTTGATGTTGTACTGAGTAATCACGTGCAACGCACCTGGGCCACCTAAGTCAAATTGGTCAAACATGAACAATTTTTTTTTTCTTCCCCGGGTCCCCGTCACGCTGGTGCGTAGCTGTTTGTCACGGGCTCGCTTAGCACTCAAGGTGGATACACTTAGAAGTGGGGGTTAACTTAGAAATTGGGCCACCAAGACAACTAACTAGCTGGGGTGCACTTAGCAAATCCCCCACCAAGGCCCAAAGTCCACCAAGACCCAAAGTCTAGAACTCTCTACATATTACCCATTCACTAGAACTTTATAGGACTCACCACTTGGGTCCCCAAGCATTTTGCCACTTGTAATAGAATTCTCTAGAATTAGGCATTCCACCCCCTATAAATAGGGGTTAGCACCCATCATTCTCATCACCACCAACACACCCACACAACACACCTAGCACACTAGCTCTCCAGCTCTCTTGTACAAACACTCTTGTAATTATTCAAAGTGTAATACAATCATATTTGGCCATTCCACTCTTACTTCCCTCAACATTTTCTCCAAGTGTGTGCGCTTGGCTTATTTAGGGAGTAATCAAGGCTTACTTGGCAACTCACACGCTAAGGTCGCTCAATTGCCGCAAGGAAACTTGCTGCGCAAAACTATCACCCCGTGACAAGTGGTATCAGAGCTACGGTTTGCACCCACACGCAAACTAGCTCATAGACGATGGCCAATCCTTTCAGTACATTGCAAGAGGGTGCACTTGCTGGGGAGGTACCGGAGCAAGCTCGTGGCCGCGAGGAGGGAGGACGCGGATAGCCAAAGTCCCGAAGTAAGTCCAAAGCCCCTTTTATGGATGCATTGGAACCTCGTGTTGCCATGCTCGAAACATCAATGGCCGCTGTCCAAGACACCCTTGATACGTTAGAGGAGCGAGTCGATGGCTTTGAGGGTGAGTATGGCGAATTCACGGCAGCCACCAAAGCCCTCATGCAAGACCAAGTCGACTCTCTCCGAGGAAAGTTTCAAGCGTTCCATGACGAGCTGCTCAGTTTGCGTACCTTTGTGCAAAATGAGTTGCGTGCAATCCGTGTGGAGGTGGATGAGGTCAGCTCGGATTGGGCTTGGCACAAGCGCACACTCACCCCTAGCTCGGCTGCGGTTCCCGCAAGCTCGAGTGATGCGCGCCGCATTGGCGCGCCGCATTGACGTGCCCAAGCCCAATACTTATGATGGTGCATGCAACGCCATTGTAATGGATAACTTCCTGTTCGGGCTAGAACAATATTTCGACACCATGGGTGTCCATGATGATGCGTCAAAGGTAGGCACCGCGCCTACACTCCTCCGAGGCTCCGCGCAACTGTGGTGGCAGCGGAAACACGGTGAGATGGGCAAGGGCATTTGCGCCATTAGCACATGGGCCGAATTTCAGCAAGAACTCCACAAGCATTTTGCCCCAAGCAATGCGGAGAAGGAAGCACGAGCGCGGTTACGTCGGCTCAAGCAAACGGGTAGCGTCTGCGATTACATCAACGACTTCACCACCCTTATGCTTGAGATTTCCGACATGTCCGATAAGTACTCTCTCTTCTACTTTCAAGGCGGCCTTAAAGATTGGGCTAAGACGGAACTTGATAGGCGTGGCGTGCAAACTCTCGACGATGCCATTGCCATTGCGGAATCACTCTCCGATTACTCTGCCCAGCCCAAAGACAAGAGGCCTAGCCATAACAAAGGTGGGGGAGAGGGCCGGAAGGACAAGGGCTGCAACCGCAAGAAATGGGAACAGAAAAAGCCTCCAAGCGGCAAGAGTGGGCAAAGTAAGACAGAAAAATAGTAGCCGCATAAACCTCGAAGCCCATGTTTCATTTGCAATGACCCTCATTGGGTGCGCGACTATCTGGAGAAAAAGTCGCTTAGCACCCTCGCCGCTTAACTCAAGGGCGACTCTCCATCAATACCGGAAGAATCCCAACCTAGAGTGGGTTCCCTCAAACGCCTTGGAGTACTTGAAAGCCATCCGCCCACAGCCACGAGGAAAGGGCTCATGTATATGAACGCCACAGTCAATGGTCAAGCTGTTCGGGCATTGCTCGACACCGGAGCCACATAAAACTTCATCTCAGAAGAAGAGGCTAAGCGCCCAGGCTTAAAGGTGACAAAGGACGGAGGCACAATGAAGGCGGTAAACTCACCCGCCAAGCCCATTGCGGGCACCGCACAAGGAGTGTGCATTACTCTTGGAACGTGGAGCGGAAAGCTCGACTTCTCGATCGTGCCCATGGACGACTTCAAGATGGTCCTCGGCATAGAGTTCTTCGACCGAGTCCATGCTTTCCCGTTGCCGGCCACAAACTTCCTAAGCATCCTCGACGGGAGTATGGCATGCATGGTTCCAACCGAGCGCTCGAAGACCACGGACAAGGCGCTCTCCGCCATACAATTCAAGAAGGCTTTTCGGAAGGACCCTAGCTTCTTGGTCTCCATCCGGGAGGTGAATAATAAAAAAGATTAAGAAGACTTGCCAAGCCAAACCCTCAACTCATCCAAGCCGTCCTCGACGAGTTCAAGGACATCATGCCTCCGAAGCTCCCGAAGAAGCTCCCATCAAGTCGAGAGGTGGAACATGAGATTGAGCTAGAGCAAGGCGCGAAGCCGCCAGCCTTAGCGCCTTACCGCATGACGCCACCCGAATTAGAAGAGTTGCGGAGGCAACTCAAAGACTTGCTTGATGCGGGCTACATCCGCCCATCCAAGGCTCCGTTCAGTGCACCGATGCTCTTTCAAAAGAAGAATGATGGATCTCTACGCATGTGCATCGACTATCGGTCGCTCAACAAGATTACAATCAAGAACAAGTATTTGATCCCCTTGATTGCGGACTTGTTCGATCAACTCGGCAGCGCGCGGTACTTCACCAAGTTCGACCTATGGTCCGGGTACTACCAAGTGCGCATTGCCAGAGGTGACGAACCAAAGACGGCGTGCGTGACCAGGTATGGCTCTTTCGAATTTCTTGTTATGCCGTTTGGTCTCACTAATGCACCGGCGACATTCTGCACTCTCATGAACAAAGTCCTTCAACTGTTTCTCGACCGCTTTGTTGTGGTGTACTTGGATGATATTGTGGTGTACAGCACCACACTCGAGGAACATGCCCAACACTTACGGCAAGTTCTCCAAGTACTTTACGGCAAGTTCTCCAAGTACTACGCAACAATGAGCTCTACCTCAAGATGGAGAAGTGCTCATTTGCCCAACGAGAGGTGGAGTTTCTTGGTCACAAGATAGCGGACAGGAAACTCATGATGGAGGACTCGAAAGTAAAGGCTATACTTGAGTGGCAACCTCCTACCAATATACCAGAACTCCGGTCTTTCCTTGGGTTGGTGAACTATTACCGCCGCTTTATTAAAGGGCATTCGGCTAAAGCGACACCCTTGACCGAGCTGCTGAAGAAGAATCGCACGTGGCATTGGTCCAAGGAATGCCAGCGCGCTTTCGGGGAGTTGAAGAAGGCTATCTCCGAACAGCCTGTCCTCGCACTTTCAGACCATGCAAAGCCATTTGAGGTTCAAACGGATGCCTCCGATTTTTCCATAGGCGGAGTACTCATGCAAGAAGGTCACCCTATAGCGTTCGAGAGCCAGAAGCTCAATGACAAGGAATGCCGCTACACCGTGCAAGAGAAGGAAATGACAGCCATTGTCTATTGCCTACGTGTGCGGCGACACTACTTGCTTGGCTCACACTTCGTGATCTTGACAAACAACATAGCCACGAGCTACTTCCAAACACAAAAGAAGTTGAGCCCCAAGCAAGCTAGGTGGCAAGATTTTCTTGCAGAATTTAATTATAGGCTCGAGTACAAGCCCGAAAAAGCCAATGTTGTTGCGGATGCTCTAAGTCGCAAAGCGGAGTTGGCTACACTTAGCATGAGCCAGCCAAAGTCTGATCTCGTCATGCGCATCAAGGAAGGCCTTCAACAAGATCTGCTAGCGAAAGACTTGTTGAGGAAGGTGCTTGAAGGGAAGACGAGACGATTTTGGTAAGAAGAAGGCATCCTCCTCACCAAGGTAGACCAACTATTTGTGTAACAACCTAGGCAAATCCCACATCGGCAAAGCACAGGAGAGATGCTGGGTTTATAAGGGGTGATCCACACCTTAATTGGCAAGACGCGTTTTGGGGTGTATGGGCGCCCCAAGAATAAATTCGTGCGGGCCATGTTAAGGCCCAAAGCGGACAATATCTTGCCAGGTCTGGGTTAGGTCATGACATTATGGTATCAGAGCGGCTCCGCGTGTCCTCTTGAGCGATGGTGGGGCAAACCTCAGCGAGGACGCTGAGTCCCAAAGGGAGGGTGTATGTAACACCTTAGGCGAATCCCACATCGGCAAAGCACGGGAAAGATGTTGGGTTTATAAGGAGTGATCCACACCTTATTTGGCAAGACGCGTTTTGGGGTGTATGGGCGCCCCAAAAATAAATCCGTGCGGGCCTTGTTAAGGCCCAAAGCGAACAATATCTTGCCAGGTCTGGGTTGGGTCATGACATTATAGCACGGGAGAGATGTTGGGTTTATAAGGAGTGATCCACACCTTAATTGGCAAGACGCGTTTTTGGGTATATGGGCGCCCCAAGAACAAATCCGTGCGGGCCTTCTTAATGCCCAAAGCGGACAATATCTTGCCAGGTCTGGGTTGGGTCATGACATTATGGTATCAGAGTGGCTCCGCGTGTCCTCTTGAGCGATGGTGGGGCAAACCTCAGCGAGGACGCTGAGTCCCCAAGGGGGGTGTATGGGCGCCCCAAGAACAAATCCATGCGGGCCTTGTTAAGGCCCAAAGCGGACAATATCTTGCCAGGTCTGGGTTGGGCCATGACAATTTGTGCCAAGGTGGGGAAATTTACGGCGAGAGGTGATCAAGGTGTGCCATGACTCGAAGTGGGCTGGCCACCCCGGAGTAGAACGCACGACCGCACTCGTCCAAGCCTCCTACGTTTGGCCACACATGAGGGATGACATTGAGGCCTATGTGCGGACATGTCTCGTATGCCAACAAGACAATGCGGATCGCCAACTTCCGGCGGGACTATTGGAGCCTTTACCAACACCATCAAGACCATGGGAGAGTGTCACCATGGACTTTATCTCGACCTTACCCAAGTCCGAGGGGTGCAGAAGCATCATGGTGGTAGTCGACCGCTACAGCAAGTATGCGACTTTCATCACTGCACCAACCGATTGCAAAGTGGATGAGGCTGCTCGCCTACTCGTCAAGCACATCATCAAGCTTTGGGGAGTTCCGAAGAGCATCGTGAGTGACCGAGATCCACGCTTCACCGGACGCTTTTGGACGGAGCTCTTCAAGATGTTGGGAACCGACCTCAAGTTCTCAACAAGTTTTTATCTGCAAATGGATGGACAAACCGAGCGCATCAACAGCCTACTCGAGATGTATCTTAGGCATTATGTGAGCGCTCACCAGCGAGATTGGGCGAAGTTGCTGGAAGTTGCCCAATTCTCATACAACCTACAACGGAGCGAGGCTACGGGCAAGAGTCCATTCGAGATCATCATGAGATTTCGGCCGATGATGCCCAACGCCATAGCCTCGACCTATGAAGGAAAGAGCTTAGCAGCCCACAAACTTGATCGCGAATGGCATGAAGAAACGGATATCACGCGAGCATATCTCGACAAGGCCGAACGGAGAATGAAAAAGTGGGCTGACTCATGGAGACGCCACGTCGAGTACAAGGAAGGCGACCAAGTGATGGTGAAGCTCCTACGCCAACAGTTCAAGATGTTGCGGAAAGTCCACAAAGGGTTAGTGAGGCGATATGAAGGGCCTTTCGAAGTAATTCGACGCGTAGGCAAAGTCTCCTACCAACTTTAACTTCCACCAAGACTCAAGATCCACTCGGTCTTCCACGTGAGCTTGCTCAAGCCATACCATACAGATGCGGGAGATCCAAGCCGAGGCAAGTCAAGACATGCCCCAACCGCCGTTGTCACCGCAATTGACAAGGACGTGGAGTACATTCTTGCGGATCGAATAATCCGAAGACGGGGCGTACCGGCTTACTACGAGTACTTGGTGAAATGGAAGAACCTCCCGAGAGCGAAGCAACATAGGAGCGCGAGGACGATCTATGGCAATTTGCGGAACATGTGCAGCTCTACAAGCACAACAACACGATGAGGACGCCGCGAACATAGGTGGGGGAGGATTGTCACAGGCTCGCTTAGTACTCAAGGTGGATACACTTAGAAGTGGGGGTTAACTTAGAAATTGGGCCACCAAGACAACTAACTAGCTGGGGTGCACTTAGTAAATCCCTCACCAAGGCCTAAAGTCTAGAACTCTCTACATATTACCCATTCACTAGAACTTTCTAGGACTCACCACTTGGGTCCCCAAGCATTTTGCCACTTGTAATAGAATTCTCTAGAATTAGACATTCCACCCCCTATAAATAGGGGTGAGCACCCATCATTCTCATCACTACCAACACACCCACACAACACACCTAGCACACTAGCTCTCAAGCTCTCTTGTACAAACACTCTTGTAATTATTCAAAGTATAATACAATCATATTTGGCCATTCCACTCTTACTTCCCTTAACATTTTCTCCAAGTGTGTGCGCTTGGCTTATTTAGGGAGTAATCAAGGCTTACTTGGCAACTCACACGCTAAGGTCACTCAAGTGCCGCACGGGAACTTGCTGCGCAAAACTATCACCCTGTGACATGTTGCTGTTATGACAAGCTGATCAACATCATGGTTACTGAGATCTCATACATGCTGTAGATATAAGAATTAGAGAGAGAAAGTCACTTCATCTTGTTCCAAGCAACTTGTAGTGTCATTGTCTAATTTGACATAAAGGTTTAATGAAATCTTGATACCCCATTCTTCCTTGAATATGAGCCATCTCCATTGAACCACGTAAATCTGGTTCTTGGTGCTCAATTGATTGTTTTTGTTTAGTACATAAATCAGATAGTTTGTGTTCTTTTTTCTTTCATCTTAGTGGTCAATCAAGATCTTAGGGTGATCGTTTCGACCTTGAATCATGATCTGATTAAAACAATCATTTAATCCATATCAAATAATAAACGAAGCATTACAACGAGCGCTGGCTGAGCAATTTTGACACTAATTAGGGAACTGCAATGCAGTAGGGACATTCCAATAATTGAAGAAATCAAAGAGCAACATTGGATGATTCATACGTTATTAATTAGTTAAAACATTTTTTTTCGGAATTATTGGGAAAGAGTTCACAACAGGGCTCCGCAATTTGTAAATTGTTGGTAACAAACACGAATAATTAATACAAATACTGTCGGCTTCATAGTTTGAGCTGATGGAGGAGAGAATTGTCATCAAGCGCCGTAGAAAATCGTTTGCTAAAATATTCACTTGCAAGAAAATCTCTGTAAATAGGAGGATTTTTTGCGGATGTCAACTCTTTGATCGGCCCATAAGACTTTGGGATTTCTGCATTATGTCCCATGAAAAAACATGGCACGGAAACCCTTGGACCGACATGACTGGCGACTACTCTGTGTTTAACACTCTTGAACTTGTCGTTTGATATAATCTGATTCAATTTTAAGACACCATCAGCTAATTAGTCATGACTGTCGTGATGATTGATGAAGATTAGCATGATGGTCGAAAAAATAGTCATTGCAATTGTGAAAGACAAACCTAGAGGAAGTCCCCTATGTTTACCACTAAGCCTCCCACAATGGGTTGAACACCAACCCATTGATTGTCATGAAAGACTTGAAGGCCGCCGATTTGGTCTTGCAGAAGAATGGTAAGAAATGAAGGGTCTGAATGCCCGGTAGCTCCCAATGTCAAATCCGAGGGCAAGGTGGATAGTATTGGCGGAGAAGGATGTATTCTTTAGGGCATCCAATCTCTAGTAAATGTTCAGCCTTGACCCAAGAGCTGATAATAATTCAAACAGAGTTTCACCAATTTTGTGACATTTTTAATGTACTCTCTCGCATCTGCAAATTTGTGAGAACAATTAGCACAGGAGAAGATACAATCAATTGGGTATTAACGAAAAAAGTAAAAAGAAAAAAATATCATTGTGATCACGAATTAATTAATTTCAATAGACTGTAAATGCAAAATTGTTGATTCATTTAGAATTACAATTTTGTGATATCGAATGCTAGGAACTTAGATGTACATAAGCCAATTCAATGAACCACGCATTAATTGCTCTTGTAGTTGTTGGTTGATGATTTCGTTGATGGTTTGTTTTCACGTCTATTACAAGGAGTTCACGGTGTTTGATAATATCTATGAAGAACTTTGATTAAATGCCTAAGTGAGCATAAAGTCGGGTGCTCATTTGCAGCAGAAATAGTGAAACATTAAATGAAATATTAGCGGGAACAAGAACATGCTTACGTGTCTTTCACATTCAATAAACATACTTAATAACCCAAGCATGAGAAAAACCTCGATATTGCAAACTATTCGTCCCAACTAAGACTTTCTTTTTCAACTTCAACAAATTTTGCTCCAAAGGAACTTATTATTTGAACTTGTGGTAGCAAGCCCAATGCCTTCCATAAAGTGCATCCAATTGCATATTAAACAATCATTCGGATTCGGATGTTGGGAGATAATGCTATACATAGCCGATCAAAGTATGTACCGCAAACTGGGTATTCGTTGGGGTCTAAATTGGTAGAAGCTACGGTAGAAATTGTCAACGTGTCCCTCCAATTAGTTGTTCGTGAGTAATGCGGATCAAAGTTCTGTTGAATCTGACATTTCTTGTCACAGTCACGTGTATAAAACTCTTTCTTCAACTCAACATCTTGTTCATTAAACTTGCGTATCCCTTCAATCATCTCTTCCAACACATTTAAGGGAATACCGTGATTCACCACTTGAAAGAAGCCCCATGTCTCTGCTGCAGCCCGAACTTGATCAACAATCTCCTCAAGCTTATTGCCTCTGACGCCATCAAGATCGATAACCGGTACTTGAAAATTAGTCTGATGACAAGTCAACTCCTCGACAAGCTCCTCAGGTGGTCGAATGAATATCCTCGGAATGTTCACAATTCCAGCATCCACTAATCCTTTGACACCGGCTTTCGTATCATCAAAAGCCTGAACCTCTTTAGCTCTGTCGTAGTCCGTTACAGTTTGCGTGGTCGTTCTACTGGCATCTGAGATATCCATTGTCTGTTTTCTACAAGAAAATGATGAACATAGATGGTAGTCTTATGGCCTATGTTACTTTTCAACTAAGTATCAAATAATTAATGAGCATAAACATTGGATAGTTATAATTAGTAAACGGCCTGGCTTAAAATCAAGCTTACTTATTGCTTGATAGAGATCACACCATTGCAGCGATTCAAGGATGCTATGCTTACAGCAGAGATATTCAAATAATTTTCATTCCTGAAGTAAATAGACGTCCTAATTGGTTTTTCGTACGGACTAAGCTATTATACCACAGCGGTACCATATCATCTCTTTTGTCTTTTGTGGCTGTACCATTGTAAAATTTCATTTAACCTTTTTCACTCATTTTTATTTGAACTTTGCTTCACAAATATTAAGTTACTTTCTATTGCATCGGTGAATCCTTCAACGGCGGATAACAGCTGCTCCGGTGGCTGTGGTTGGTCGGAAAAGACAGAGAAATTTATGGAGAACAAAACCCAAGTGGTGGCGTCACTGAAAACCGGTGAAATTATGGCGAATTGAAGCGGCGATTCCACAGTTTTTCACGGCTTCGATCCGCAGCTTTACGAACACTTTCCGGCGACAAGGATGGCATGGCGATGACCGGCGTCACACTAGCTTCCGATCGGTACCAACCTCGGCCAGTGGAGTGGCCGAAAATGAAAACGGAATCAGGGTCGGGTCGACAGTAGCTTTCCGAAAGCCTTCCGGCAACGAGGATGGCATGGAGATGACCGGAATCTCACGAGCTTCCGATTGGTACCAACCTTAGCCGGTGGAGTGGCAGGAAATGGAAACGAAATCCGGGTCGGGTTCGAGGGTTAGGGTAGATTCGATTAATTATTTGATCACAAAGTTATAAAGGGAGGGGGCATTGTTATACATGTGTAATATAAAATAAAATTTTATTAATAGTAAATAGTATAAGGTGCTAACTAAAATATTTATATGGATGCACTAGAAAGTAACTTAATATTTATAAAATAAAATTTAAATAAAAATGAGTGAAATGGGTTAAATGAAAATTTAGAAGGGGGTGTTGAACTGTAGCTGGACCCTTTTCGTACATCTGCTTTTTCTTTTTCAACTTCGATCAAGTGAAAGCAAACATCAAGTGTTGAGAAGCACATGGATGTCAGTGTGCATCAGTACGGCTCCTGCACAACCATCCACTTGGGTAAACAATCCGTTAATCACGGCACCCTAACCCCCTATCTGTGGCTACGTCCGCAACTTGAAACGTGTGCGAGCAGAGTTCCCATCAAAGTCCTCTTGATTGATAGTACGCAATGAAATCTTGCACAGACGTTTTACTGTATACAGGAGAATTTCAAATAGGCCCTTTATTTTGCATACTAATTAATATACGTCGTTTGCCGCTTTATAATTACCGAGGATAGAAAATTTACAAATAGAAAAGTTTGACTAAATGCATATTAACTAAATATGAGGCCTTAATCAATTACCTAATCGTTGACCCTTTGACTCCGATGTTGGAATTAGAAAAGTCCAGCATATTGGGTAGCACTGAGCATTACAGCTCATGTTCAACCGCTTCGGTTATTACATTTTTCAAGTCCAGATTTTTTGCTAATTTGTGTTGTATAGTTCAAAGATCTCGTGTAACAGAATATATTTATAATGATATATGGGTAGCTGCTAAGTTAGGTTATATGTAATTTACAACAATTCAAAAATAATTTTTCAATACAAGAGAATGATAATATGTGAAACAAGCAAAAGATTATGGATGATTAACTTTGGGTTTATTGTAAGTTACATTATATATAACTTAGTAAAACCCATACTATTAAGATTTCAGTACATAATAATTTTTTTTAATTAATGATACACTAAAGTTCAATCTTGTAAAAATATCAGTAGTAGATCATATATAATTATATATGAGCATTAAGTCTAATTGTTTATTTTTAAATTACCATGAGAACATAAAAAATTACAAATTGATAGGATGCTTCTTGAATCTTACACAAAAAAAAAAAAGAAAAAAATTAAATCACAAGAGAATTATTATATCCTTATTTGAAACATGCATGTAGTTTGAAGTTATTCGGAAGGGCAGATATTAACCTCAGTACATCCTCAATTTATTGATTACACAACATTTAAGAACTCTATTCAAATATATTGCTACTTTTAAACCTCGAACTGCTTGAGGCCAACAGACTTGCCTTCAAGTTCTTTAGAAACATATTTGCTGAAATATTCTCCCACTAGAAATTCTCTGTAAACAGGCGGATTTTCTTCAGAGATCAACTCTTTGATCGGCCCAAAGGGCTTCTGCGTTTCAGTGGTGTGTCCTGTGAAAAAGCATGCCACGGAAACCCTTGCAGTGGCATGAACATTGGCCACAACTCTATGGTCAACACTCTTGAGCTTATCGTTTGATACAACCTGAATTGATTAATTATTGAAAACATTAAATTAGCATATATAGTTACTATTAAAACACGAAAATTAAGCAGATGATGGGAAGATTAATTGTCTCCGTTATTTTCAAAGACAAACCTGGAGAAAGTCCCCTATATTTACCACCAAGCCTCCTGATATAGGGTTAACATCAATCCACTGATTTTCATTAAAGACTTGAAGGCCACCGATTTGGTCTTGCAACAGAATTGTAAGGAATGAAGGATCAGAATGCCTTCTAGCTCCCAAAGTCAGCTCTGACTGTGGGCAGTGCGGATAGTAGTGGCAGACAACGCTGTATAAATTGAAGCATCCCATATCTTTCAAATATTTAGGCTTCAGTCCTAGAGCCATTGATAGTATTTCAAACAGAGTCTCACCCAATTTTGAGACTTCTTTTATGTACTCCATTATGGTATCTCTGCAAATTCGGATGAACGATTGTACAGAAGAATATGATATCACAACTCATGATGGCTGGTTACAATATACTGAACATTAATTAAAAAGGGCTCTTAATTAACCAGCAATATATATACAGAGACAGGGATCGATTATGTATATACCTGCAAACTTTCGGCCATTCATTGGGTTCCAAACTTTTGGTACCCGAAGTAGAAATGGCCAACGTGTCCCTCCAACTTGCGGTTCGTGAGTGATACAGATCAAAGTTGCTGTTGAATCTAACGTTTCTTGTGAGCTCACGTGTGTAGAACTGTTTCTTCACCTCAACATCTTGTTCATTAAACTTGTGAACTCCTTCAATCATCTCTTGTATCAGGTTTAAGGGAACCCCATGATTGATAACTTGGAAAAAGCCCCATGTTTGGGACGCAGCCCGAACTTGATCAACAATATCTTCAAGTTGATTGTATCTGATGCCATCAAGATCGATAACTGGCACTTGTAATTTGCTCTGGTGAGTCGTCAACTCCTCCGCAAGCTCTTCAGGGGGTCGAATGAATATCCTGGGAATATTCACTACTCCAGCGTCCACTAGTCCTTTGACACCGGCTTTCGTATCATCAAAAGCCTGAACCTCTTTAGCTCTGTCATATTCCGTTACAGTTTTTGTTGTCGTTGTACTGGCCGCATCTGAGATATCCATTGTCTGACTTCTACAAGAAGATGACGGGCATAGATGGTAGCCTTATGGCTAATATACCTTTCAACAAAGTATCAAATAATTAATGAGCATAAAGATTGGATAGTTATAATTGGTAAACGGCCTGGCTTAAAATCAAGTGGATAAAACCCGAACGGATTATATCCTCGGACCCGATCGGTTTTGAAATCCCGTTCGGGTCATTTCCAAACCGATCGGTTTTTAACTCTTTTAAAAAAAAATCCAAAATCCCAATTCCCAAACCCTAACCAAAGTCGATCCCGGCCGGCAGTTTCTCTACCGCTCCACGTCGACGTCGCTGCACCACGCCAACACACCACTGCCTCACGCGTCACGTCCTCACCGTCCAATTTCGTCTCGGCTCTCTCACACGAGCCATGACCGCTCCTTTGCTATTAGCCTGCCGTCGTCACTCGCCAGCACAGCAAATCGCCCACAGCCATGCTGTCGCAGCTCGCTGTTTTCTTGCATTGTTGTGTACTGTGTTGTTTGACCCACGTCCACACACTTTCCAAAAGCACTAAAACTTGAGATCATAATCATAGGTGGTTGTGGCAGTGACGCTGGCTTTATGGTGCATGGTGATCAAGAATCGACTGGTCAATCCCTTGTTTTGGAGCCTTCTCTTTGTATTAATTTGCCCGAGGCCCGCATGCAAATAAAAAGGCTGTAATATGTAGATGCCATTCTCTTGATGATCATCTTTTTGCTTTTTGGCTTCTTGTTTGAATTTTCTCAGCCACTACTTGCAAATTAACATCAATTGAGGGATTTGTCTGTGGTATACCCCAAAAATAGGGTATTTGTCTAAAAATACCCCCATATTTAAAAATTATCTGCATATGCTTTTTTTTATGTGCAGTTACGAAATTAAATTTAATGAAAACCTAAATCAACCAAACTACCACAACCAATTAACAAAACGAACAACGTCTCCTTCAACCCTTCTTCTGGATTTCTCTTTCTTCATTTTATAAATCCCTGCAATTTTACAACAATTCTTCTACACGCTCTGGCCGAAACGCAGCAAAACAAGTAAATCGACGGCGCTTCTGTGCAAACCAGTAGCTGTAATTCCCCCACTCTCCTTCAGCGTCTCATCTTCCATTTTACAACAACTCTTCTACACTCTCGTCGAAACGCGGCAAAATAAGTAAAACGAGAAAAATTGAAGGTAATTTATCAATTTAATATCTGTGGAAATGTTAGGTGGGACTAAGATTTTACTTTCCATCCATGAGGAGTATATGGCCCGGTTAAGCGAATTGAGTTTTGAGTGAATGCAGATGGCAACGTGTACATTTTGTTGTTTTGTTCGTCTCCAGAATTTCATTTTTATTTAAGTAGACCACATTTGCACACACGGCAACTTTCTCTCCTTGCAAGGTTCTTGAATCTTTAATTCTTTTTGGGCAAATTACACATATAAAATGCGCATCAATTTCGATTTTGGTGTCATTTCTATCGAGAAATAATCAACCCAACTTCAATACTTACAGTTGAGAACTAAGACTAGGAGTTGTCTTGAAATTAGTTCATGAAGCTGTGATAAAGTCATTGAACAAATTAATTGCAGTTTATTTGATTAATAATGTTAGATTAGAAAAGAGAAAAAGAGGAATAACTTGTGGTTTACAAATTTGTCAGGAAAAATGTGTTACTGCCAAAATGTGTTTCTGTTACCAGTATTTTGGTTTGAAATTGGGAAGTACTTCAATGCTGAAATCACAATATGAGAACTGAGATGCCTCTGTATAGTACCTGCAAATACTTGAAATCACATAAAATAGCCATAACTAAAGCTGATTCAGGAGCTGAACAGTTCACTGTTGATACATCTCACCAATTAATTTGTTTATATTTTTTTATTGATTTCGTTTAATTAATTGTATTCTACTATGTGTAGTGTATGGTTGTGATTTGCAGCTCAATTTTCGTTTTTTAGTTGTTATTATAATCTAACCTCCAATGCAGTTGTGTAAAGAATTTCTTTACATGACTTTTACTATGGAGTCGTGTAAAGAATTCTCCAATGCAGTTGTGTAAAGCATTTATTTACCTGACTTTTACCCCGAAGTCGTGTAAAGAATTCTTTACACAACTGCTGTCATGTAAAGAATTTATTTACCTGTCGAGTAAAGAATTTCATACACAACTGTTGTCGAGTAAAGAATTCTTTACACGACTGTTGTTGTGTGATGAATACTTTACTCGACAGCAGTCGGGTATGAACATTTTACTTCACTATATTCGCATAATTAGTTCTTTACTGGATTGTAGTTTGTAAAGAATTCTTCACTGGACATGCGTTGGGTATGAACACTGTATTTCCAATGTTACAAAAAATCTATAGTTTATACAGTAGACTGCAGATCAATGCATGTTTTACTCGACTGTAGTCGTGTAATGAATGATTTACTCGACTAGTATGTCGTGTAATTTTTATGATTGGTTTAAAATATATTATTATGTAACTTTTCAATCATTTTATATATTGATTGATAAATGTTTTTGTATTTATGCAGATGGAACCAAAGATCAAGGAATCTGAATACTTCAAAGCAAAGATTTCAAATCGATCATCACTACAAGCAGTGAAGGACATTAAAGATAAACTCTAGAGAAAAATATTTTCAGGCGTTCTTGTTTCGGTCATTTTTTTGATGTGAAAGAGTTAAAGTTTTCTGCTCAGTTACTCCACAGCATATTATTGAGAGAAGTGAAATCAGATGAAAATGCAATGTGGTTTAGGATCGGACGAAAAAATATTCGATTTTCATTGGAGGAGTTTGCCTTGGTGACAGGCTTAGATTGCAGTCCATCGTATGAGCCCGATACTGAAAATAATGATGATGATTACACAATAGTTGATGAGTTCCTAGATGGAAATTGTGCAATCACAACACAAGAACTTCGTACAAAGTTCTTGCAGGCTAAGTCAACTGATGACATGAAAATGGTCAAGCTGGCCATGTTGTATTTTGTTGAGTCCGTGTTACTTGGAAAGGAGAATAGAAATCATATCAATGAAACTAATGTACTCCTTGTGGACAATTTTACCGAGTTTAATGAATTTCCCTGGGGACGCATTTCTTTCAAGATGACCATTGATAGTTTGAGAAAAGGCGTTGCAGACCGTGTGGCGAAGCCTAAGAAGAAGTCAACTGCGGATTCTAAATACAAGGGAGCAACGTATAGTGTACATGGTTTCCCTCATGCTTTTATGGTAACAAAACTAAACTAATTTATTAATCGCTTATTGAGTATTATCTTTCTATTTAGAATTTACCAATTTTTTTGCTGAAAATAAATTGTGTCAATGATTATACAGGTGTGGGCATATGAAGCAGTTTCCGTCATCGGTGATAAATGTGCAAAGCGTTATGGTGATTTATTTCCAAGGATTTTGAGATGGAAATCAACAAAGCCTAAAGAGTTTGAAGAGATTCAAATGAATGTATTGAATAAAAAAGCCTCCAGGATGGTTTTCATAGAAAAATTACATGCTACCGGAGATGTCGAGGCAAATAAGCATTACATGAGCTATTTTAGTGAAGATGAGTGGCTTGAAGAGATCGGTGAAGAGAATGATAATGCTATTGAGTCAGATAGTCATGCAGAAGAAAATCCTTCACATGAAGATAATGAATCACATGATAGTGAGTTAAATAGTTTTGATGGTTTTCTGATGATAGTGATTCGGATGGTGCACCCACCTCCAGGTGGTCCAAGAACATTGCCTCAGGAACATTTAAATAAATCAAGATCAATACCACTGAGGTCACTAAAAAAAGGTAAGTCATTTATTAAACTATCTTTGTAATTTATGCCATAAATTGTTTACTATTTATGCATACATTATGAAGGGAGTAAGTAACAAAATCTGCGATACTAACTTATTTATTATCCAATAAGTTCATTACTTAGTAAAGAAAATACTAAGTTGCATATTTATGAGCATCGATGGAGTCAAATGATTTTAGTTTATGGTTATTTTTATTTCTCGGTCCTCGAAAATATATATTTGCTTGATATTTTTGATACGATTTTCTACTATACACGACTCGGGTAATAAATACTTCTCTCGACTATGGTTGTGTAATGGATACCTTACATGACTACATCAAGGCTAATATAATATTTTGAAAATTTTTATACATGTCGGGTGGTCCATCTCAACATGCCTCCCGTGCGTTTGATGGTTCTATTCTCGAGGAGAAGGTTACTCATCTTGGTTGTCGCATTGAAACATTGAAGAAAATATTGCCAAGATGGAAAATACCATGAAGAATATGGACACAAAGATTGATAACATTGAGAGGGAAATCGATCATATTAACGTGATCGACAATAAATTGAGTAGGCTTATTCAGTTACTTGAGGAGTCTTCAACCTCAGAACCTCAGGGGGTTGATTTTAAGGTTTGATATATAAAATGTTGTGGTCGTTTTCATTTAGTATATATGTTTATTTAATTAGCTAACAATTTGGTTGTTATGTCTACAGCCTATGAACGATCCCATGGACGTCGCATCGGGTCAGTCACCTATGCAACAATCTTTGGAGACGCTTGTCAATATTTGTAGTACAGAAAGGGCTACAGACATGATGACGCCAGATGATTCGCATGGTACAGAGGGGGATCCTATTATCGTCTCAACGCAAGAAAAAGATTGTAGAATTGTGTACAATTTACGGAAGAGAAAGGATATGAAAACTTCCACTTATTTACGGACACCGTACACTAATCCTTTAAAGAAGCCGAGAGACGATGGATGTTGAGTTGCACCCTCAAGAGACAAAGCGCTTGAAGTGTGTCCTTATACTCGAAGAGGAGTTATTGGAGGCTGATGGATGAACAATAAAAATGATAAAACAGAGCCGTGAGTTATCTTATATTATGATATTAATTTTTTTTTAACTCCAGATAATTATACTGTATGTTTATTTAATAGTTTTACTAACTTTATAATTGATTATATGCAGTAAATATATTGATTTGACTCTTATGGAGGTTAAGTGAATTTTTCCGTAAATTATACACACCGGACATGTGGCTGTCTAATCTCGTAAGTCATAAAATTTGTTGTGATTATTACGATAAATATTTGTAATTTTTTTTACTTATTTCACCCTTTATGTTTAGCACATCGACATTGGCTGCTACTACTTAAGGAAAGAAATATCCAAGGCTCCGACTCGGAATGCACAAGCTTGTGCCATTATGGACAGTAATTTTCTGGTATAGTCATTTTTCTGTAGCCTACTCCTTAACTTCTTAGAATAATAACAGCTAATATATTATTGTTAAATTTTCTAGAATAATTTGAGAGACAGACACAAGGTGTATCTGGGAGACCCAGATAGGGTGTGGGAAAAGGATTGTTACTGCATTGATTATGCTAATGGTGCAAAGTTGGATTGTGCCACTCCTTGGAAAAATGTTTCCACTGTAAGTTTCACATTGTATGTTTAGTTTTTTACATCATATGCATTGCAAGTAGATACAAATAGTTACCGCATTTCGTAGACATATTTGCCGTTACTTGTTAAGAATATTGTCTGTATTTCGTAGGTGTATTTGCCAATATTCATGAATGATCATTGGGTTCTCGGTGTGGTGGATATACTTGGGGGCAAGATTTCTATTTATGACTCTATGATAGATTTAACAAAGGATTCAGTTTTGGTGAGACAATTGTCACATGATACCTCTAGTACTTCAAAAGATAGAATATCACGAAACACATCCAAAGTGAGGTTATATCAAAAATTCCTTGGCCCATCGTGCGAGTGCGTGACATCCCGCAACAAAAATCAGGGTATGTACTATATATATAATGTGTTTTGAACATAATAATAAGAATGATTTCTTTTTAACAATTGATTTATATGAATTTTTTTAGTGGCGATTGTGGAGCATTTTTGTTGCGGTACTTGGAGGTCCTAGCCCATGGACTTGATGTCAATTCATATTGCCAACAAGATCATGTTACACAATTTCGACAAGCCTTGGCTGTAAAATTATTTAGGCATAGGTCATGGAAAAAAACTTTGTAGTGTCATTTTTTGAACTATGAGATGTAATAGTTATGACGAGTATGTTGATATTTGATGTCATTAAAGACAATTGACAACATTAATATATTTTATTTCTTTGTTAATTCTATTAAATGATAGATAAGATAGTTTGTACAATCTATGTGATATATAACAGGATTGCATATATGCACAGGGAATACACTGTAAAAATATACACGACTGCAGTCGAGTTTATGTACATATACACGACTGCTGTCGGGTATTTAGAAATCAACATGACAAGCTCTCTGTGACAAATTACTCGACTGCTGTCGGGTATTTGCACAGATACACGACTACAGTCGGGTATTTAGAAATCAACATGACAAGCTCTCTGTGACAAAATACTCGACTTCTGTCGGGTATTTGCACAGATACACGACTACAGTCGGGTATTTAGAAATCAACATGACAAGCTCTCTGTGACAAAATACTCGACTGCAGTCGGGTATTTACACAGATACACGACTGTAGTCGAGTATTTAGAAATAAATATGACCAGTTCTGTAATAGCCAAAATACACGATTGTACTCGGGTATGTACACAGAATAAAAACTCTTTTCAATCATTAATTATATTGATGACACAATCAATATAGATTTTAAACATATCAAACTTCATATAAATGACACTAACTACGTAAATAAGCTCGTAATACAATAGAAGTTGTTTAACATTCATCATAAATTTTTGGCATATTCAACCCAAAAACTCGGTCCATATTTTATAAGCCTCTGGTCACCTCCCTTCAATACTTATTCTTATAAAGCCACACAAACACGGTTATTCATCTGCGAAACAAAAAGGTAGAAATTTATCACTAAATATGAAAGATATTAAAAAAATTAAAACAACAAAAATAACAAGTATATAAGGTTCATAGTAGTACATGTGCTTGTTTATGTTTCATTCGGTCTAACTACGGGCTCATTGTTAGACAGTGGGATTGGTGCACTGCAAGTTAGTCGATTATGTCCTCGAGAACCACACCTACCACACTTACGGCGCAACTTCTCTTCGCCTTGTGATGGTATCCTAATTTTTTGTGGCCGACCTTTTTTCCGTTTTTCCACAGGGGGCAAAACCTCATTACTTTGCACTTCTTCTGAAACCTCCCATTCTTCTTCTGTGCCAACAGGATATATTGTTTCTGCGTATGCTGCAACCCATGCTTCACTGGAATAGTAACGAGAACACATGTCATATACAGACAATGTTTCTCGATACCTACAAACAGCTAATGCATGTTCACAAGGTAGTTGATCGAGTTGAAATTCCTGGCAACTGCATGTCTTGTCAAGAATGTTGACATGACCATTAAGGTCACCATCTTTAACAATAAACTCATACATATTTAGTGTCACCACTTTATATGTACGAGAATTCTCAGATTTTGTTAACAACTCCTTTTCAGCCCATTTTGTAAGTCGAGTATGACAATTAACTGCCTCTTCTCGCCTATCACAAAACCACTCCCGTAGCTTATCAATGATCGAATCCAATAACTTGTGAATGGGCAACTGTCGGGGGTTTTTAAGAACAGAATTCATGGATTCTGCTATGTTTGTTGTCATAATACTATAACGCAACCCATCAAAATGACAACGAGCCCACTTCTCATACCCTGCATCTTGAAGATATTTAACAACTCTTTCATCGACCTTTTGTATCTCATTCATAAAGTAATTAAAATGTTGTGGTCGATAAGCTTTTTAGTTCAACAATTGCACTACCTCGATTTCTTTAAACTTAGCTCGTAAGTTTTGCTTTAAATAGTGCGTCAAATACCATATACGGCATTTGGGAATGCGATGTTATCATTCTTTTGGATACTTGGGTGCCTATCAAATGAAAACCAAATTAGGAACTTCACCTATTGCTACTTTTAACTTCATTAGAAACCATCCCCATGATGCATCATTCTCACTGTCACCAACACCAAATGCAACAGGATAAAGTTGATTGTTACCATCAAGTCTTTATGAACAAAGTTTCTCTAAATTTTCCCTTGAACGTGCCATCAATTGCAATGACCTTATTGATGAAATAAATCCATGTATACAACCCCAATTGCCATAAAAATATTTAAAGTTATTTGCATTGTCAACTTCAAGAAACGTGCAGTGCCGAATTTTCTTCTTTAACATTTCCATGTATAAAGGGAGTCACTTGAATGAATCCTCAGGCGTGCCTCTAACTTTCTCCATTGCATATTCTCTTGCTTTCCATGCCTTGTGATAACTTATTTCATACCCAAACTGTTTCTGAAAATCTTCTTTGATATCACCAGGCCTATATGAGGATGAAGCACCATCAAACTTATGACAAATCTTATGTCCGATAAGTTTAAATGAAGCATGACGATGATCTCTCTTACGGACATCAAGTGCACAACTATGGACACTATAGTACTTTGTGATTTTAAACATATTCAAACTTCCAAACTTCAGAGCACGAAGTCGCCACTTACAAGTATCGTCAACACACTTAACAACAAGAATATTCTTCCCCGACTTGAAGGTTTTAAACTCAAAATTTTTCCTTAGAGCTTCCATAAAAAGCACTTGTTGCAACTCTTCTTTCGAACTAAACAACTTTTTTCCCATTAACCAATCACTATCACCAACAACTTCCGTAGATGGCAAGTTAATAGTATTAGAATGTGAGTTATCAGTGTCGAATGAACTGCATGCAAACAAATTAACTCTAGGCATATATCTATTATTGGAATGTGCTACATTCCCCAGTGTTGATCACTAAGCTCATTATCCCATCAACATCATGAACAATAACATTCACATTTTCCTCATTTGACCTTATCATTGGGTTGTGTTTGAGAACAAATTCGAATATTGGTGATCTTGAACAAAATTATTTGGGCTTAAACATTCACCTTCAACATATGGCTCAACATGTTCTTCTGGACAGCTATCTGGTCCGAAATTAGGGTCCACATGAGTAATAGGGGTCACCAAAATCTGTTTTCTTTGGTAGGTAATGCAAAGAGGAATCTTCAACTCAGCTCCACTAATTGTTTCCTCTAGAAAATAATCTACATCATCATCATTCATAATTGGGACGGGAGGCATTGGATCGAATGTTTTGAGCTTGAACTTCATTTCAATATCAAATTCAGAAATATCAATACAAATAACCCGAGATACTTTTTCTATCAATTGTGCATACGTTGTAGAACGGGGCACCATGATCCCTCTTGCCTCCGTACCATTAAATCTATAATGGTCGTTTTGCTCAATCCATTCACCACAAAACATAATAGGCACACGTACTGAAATCATTTCCTGTAATAATACAACAGTTGATTATACAACAAATACAAAAATAAAATCAAATAAGATTTATAATGGAGTGTGGATCTGTCTGCCTATTTACACAACTGACGTCGTGTAATTGATAGCTTACACGACAATAGTTGTGTAACTTGCTAAAATACACAACTATAGTTACAAATGATATATTTAATAAAATATAACTGTAATCTTTGTACTAACATAATGCTAAGTGTCATAACAACTACTATATCTTTCAAACTTGCACGATTGTTGTCGTGTAAATTTATACATACATGACAGAAGTCGTGTAAGTTGCAAAAATACATGACTCAGTAAATAATCAAAGGACGTATTTCTTCTTAAAAAAATGTTGGGATCTCATACCAATTGGAACATTTTACATATATACACAATTATAGTATGTAAGTTTATACGTACACACTAGTAGTCGTGTAACTTATTAACACACACGACTATAGTCCAGTAATAGTAAAATGATATATATAGTGAAAAATATATATTTTTTGAACCAATAGAATGATAAGGTGTCATAATAATTGAATTTTTTTTGCACATTTTCACGACTACAGTCGTGTAAATACATACATACGGCAGTGTATGTGTGCGAAAAAAATTTGACAACAACTTCAGGTTTTAACGAATGTAGTTATAAAATCCATCAAATAACAGTCATATGATGCAAATGCAATGAAAATATGAGTTGCTTTAGTGTTTATCACAAACCAAACAAAACCCTAAAAATAATATAATGTCAACAAATTGAATAGATAGCCCAAAATAAAAAATAAAAAGTTTCAAATACCTTATTCATGGGATGAATAATACACCCAACTGCAAACAAAAATCTCAGTGCATTAGCTGTTTGTGAGTGATTTCCGATTTTGAGTGTAGTGTGAGTTTTTGTTGTGTGGAGTTAAAGAGTGAAGTAAAGAGTGTTGTGAGTTGTGTGTGTTTTATATTTTTCTTTAGGGACATTTTAGACAATGTACCACATAAAAAGGCATATTTAGATAATTTTCAACTATGGGGTATATTTAACTAAATAACCTACTTTTAAGGCATATTTAATTAAAAACCCCCATCAATTGTATGTTCTAGAACGAAATTTTTTTTGCTCTGATATTTTAATTCCCTCTCCCCCTCTATACACACACACACACTACCATTTTGCAACCCGAAATTCACAACCCGAAAACCAGACCGAATTCCGAACCGAACCGAACCGAATTTCGAACCGAATTTCGAACCGAGCCGAACCGAAATAATTTTCGAACCTAACAGCACCGAACCGAAATAATTTTCCAGTCTCAAACCCGAACGGGTTATATAACGTGTCATTAGATATAAGATGCTGCAAACCCAGGAACGGTGTCAAGAGGTTTCACTGACCAAATTGCTCATTACATTTATCAAATTACTTGAAGTGTTGGTCTTTCAAAGTCTCTCGAGTCACAGAATATATTTATAATGATAAGCGATTTGAGATTTGAATATGAAATATTTTTTCAATTAATTACACTCTAAGCATATATATCAGCATTAGGTCTAATTGTTTATTTTGAAATTAGCATTGAAAACATTAGAAAAATTAGAATCTATAAGCTGCTTCTGGAATTTTACACAAAAATAATCGATAACAGAAGAGAATCATATATTATGCTTATTTGAAGAAATTCTGGAGTATAAAGAAGTACTACATTTATATTTACAGCATGTATAGTTTAATTAGATATAACGACCAATTAATTAAGTGTAGTACTTCTAATATACTCTAAAATCTCTTACTTATTTGAAACATGTAGTTTGAAATTTTTCGTAAGCGCAGATATTAACATTAGTACATACTCAATTTACAGCATTTGAGAACTCTATTCAAGTATACTGCTACTTTTAAAGCTTGAACTGCTCGAGGCCAGCAGACTTGCTTTGAAGTTCTCTGGAAAAGCATTTGCTCATATATTCTCCCACTAGAAATTCTCTGTAAACAGGTGGATTTTCTTCAGAATTGATGGAAAACATTTGCTTTGAAGTTCTTTGATCGGTCCAAAGGGCTTCTGCGCTTCAGTAGCATGTCCTGTGAAAAAGCATGCCACAGCAACCCTTGCAGTGGCATGAACATTGGCCACAACTCTATGGTCAACACTCTTGAGCTTATTGTTTGATATAACCTGAATTAATTAATTATTGAAAACATTAATTAGCATATATAGTTACTATTAAAACACGAAAATTAAGCAGATGATGGGAAGATTAATTGTCTCTATTATTTTCAAAGACAAACCTAGAGAAAGCCCCCTATATTTACCACCAAGTCTCCTGATATAGGGTTAACATCAATCCACTGATTTTCATGAAAGACTTGAAGGCCACAGATTTGGTCTTGCAACAGAATTGTAAGGAATGAAGGATCAGAATGCCTTCTAGCTCCCAAAGTCAGCTCTGGCTGTGGGCAGTGCGGATAGTAGTTGCAGACAATGAGGTATAAATTGAAGCATACCATATCTTTCAAATATTCAGGCTTCAATCCTAGAGCCATTGAAAGTATTTCAAACAGAACTCACCCAATTTTGTGACTTCTCTTATGTACACTGTTAGAGTGCAATTTATACACTAGTTTTGCATTGTTTACTTCTCTTAATATCAATGTTTTGCACTTAATAATAATGATTTACTTGTGTTTTACTTTTGTAGGTGCAATTCTATTGATTTGTGATAAAATTGAGGTATAAGATGATGTTTAAAGATGATTGTTCTCTTGGAGAAATTTATAGCGTCAGAAGAACTTTATTGATAAGGCGTGGGCGCGTCTTTGTCATTCTGAGCTTTTTTAGTTTAACGTGTTTTGTATTTTTGGCTATTTTTGTAATTACGAATTTAATATTTAGGATATTAGTATTTTATTTTAAATAGAAGCTACAAAAGAGAGAGAGAGAGTATTTAAGGGAGGAATCATTGTGAAAAAGGGGATAGATTTGGATTGGAGAAAAGAAAGCACTTAGATCTAATTTTTTTTAATGAAGAAGCTAAACTTATTTTACGGTTGAAGGTTAATGAAGTTTGATTCATCACTTGTGATATCTTTCTTATCTTTAATTATTTTATTACTTTTTGGGTATTTGTTTATTCTCCAATTAGTTTCATAATTATGTTTGTTAATTAGGTAATTGTATTTAATTATCAACTTAATTAAAGGATTCATCGTATGAAGAATTTAATGTTTGTGACAAATAACATAGCAGAGAGTTGTGTTGTGAGAATAAACAATCTAATTTAAATGAATCATCATATGTGTTGATTAGGATTTGGGTCTCTCTGATTTTTCAGGCTGAAATATTAAATTCGTAATTACAAAAATAGCCAAAAATACAAAACACGTTAAACTAAAAACTGCAGGTTGCGACGCGCCTTTATCAATAAAGTTCTTACGGCGCTCTAAATTTCTCCAAGAGAACAATCATCTTTAAACATCATCTTATACCTCAATTTTATCACAAATCAATAGAATTGCACTTACAAAAGTAAAACACAAGTAAATCATTATTATTAAGTGCAAAACATCGATATTAAGAGAAGTAAACAATGCAAAACTAGTGCATAAATTGCACTCTAACATACACCATTATGGTATCTCTGCAAATTCAGATGAACAATTGTGCAGAAGAATATGATATCACAACTCATGATGGCTGGTTACAATATACTGAACATTAATTAAAAAGGGCTCTTAATTAACCAGCAATATATATACAGAGACAGGGATTGATTATGTATGTACCTGCAAACTTCAGGCACTTCATTGACTTCCACTTTTGGTACCTGAAGTAAAAATAGCCAACGTATCCTCCAACTTGCGGTTCGTGAGTGATAGAGATCAAAGTTGCTGTTGAATCTAACATTTCTTGTGGGCTCACGTGTGTAGAACTGTTTCTTCACCTCAACATCTTGTTCATTAATCTTGTGAACTCCTTCAATCATCTCTTGTATCAGGTTTAAGGGAACCCCACGATTGATAAATTGGAAAAAGCCCCATGTTTGGGATGCAGCCCGAACTTGATCAACAATATCTTCATTATTGTCTCTGATGCCATCAAGATCAATATCTGGCACTTGTAATTTAGTTCAGTGAATGGTCAACTCCTCAGCAAGCTCTTCATGTGGTCGAATGAATATCCTGGGAGTATTCACTACTCCGGCGTCCACCAGTCCTTTGACACTGGCTTTCATATCATCAAAAGCCTTAAGCTCTTTAGCTCTGTCATAGTCTGCTACAGTTTGCATTGTAGCATCTGAGATATCCATTGACAGTTTTCTACAGAAAAATGATAAGGATAGAAGGTAGTCCTATGGCTTATATTGATACTTTTCAACTAAAGTACTAAATAATTAATGAGCATAAACATTGGATAATTATAATTTGTAAATGGCCTGGCTTAAAGTCAAGTTTACCTCTTTTTAAATCCAACTTCGACACATGAAAGCAAACACCAAAGCCTTAAAAAGCATATTGATGTCAATGTGTATCTCACAAGATTTGAAAGTCAAAAATGGGCAGTTGTCAAGCAAGTGAAATTAATTATCATGCATTCCTGGTTGCTGATAAAATAAAAATGTATTGGAACTTACAACTTTTACAATATATCAGTATGGCTCCAGCACAACCATTCATTTCAATAAACATTCTGTTAATCAAGCCAATCTAACCTCGTATCTGTGGCTACCTCCGCAACTTGAAATGAGTGAGAGCAGAGTTCCCATCAAGTCCTTTTGATTCATAATATGCAATAAAATCTTGCACTGACGTTTCACGGTAGACAGGAGGATTTTCTTCAGATAACAATTCCTTGATGGGTCCATAAGTCTTCATCGAGGGATAAAGATGTGGAGTGAAAAAGCAAGCCACAGATACTCTGGGGCCAATATGATTTGCCAAAACACGGTGCTCTACACTCTTCAACTTATCATTAGATATAAGCTGCAACAAACACAAGAACGGTATCAAGAGGTTTCACTGATCAAACTGATGTCCTCTTTTATATAGTGAATGGCAAAGTATGTCCCTGATAAAACAAAAGATAATCACACCTTCCTTTCTTTTCAGTTAGAACAGACACTGCCCTGTTATTTGTAATAAAGAAGTACATAGTTATTAGATAAGAGGCAAGTTAGTAAGTCAATGATATGCCCCAATAAAGACTTGCCTGCAAAAGATCCCCAATATTTACAACAAACGCTCCGGACAAAGGAGGAACATCAATCCACTGATTTTGATGGAAAACCTGAAGTCCCCCCATATGGTCTTGAAGAAGGATGGTTAGGAAATCAGGGTCAGGTGCTTGGTAGTGCCCATAGTAAGTTCAGGCTGGGGGCATGCTGGGTAGTAGTTACTCAAAAGACAATGCCCTTTTGCACATTCCATGTTCAAGAGGTAGTCAGGCTTGAGCCCAAGTGCTTCAGAGATTAGTTCAAACAACAGTGTCCCTAATTTATGGACTTGCCTAGAGTACTCCAGTGTAATATCCCTGCATGTATACATTTGATGAATTATAAAAATGTTCTTTGTTTCAGATGACTGAATCATTTGAAACAAGCTTTGCTCTATATCAGTAGAATTGTTACTAATGAAATAAATCCTCCATATTGTATAATGAAAATAAAAAAGCAATCACTCAACACCCAAATACCTGCAAACAAAAGGCAGTTCCTGAGGGTCAAGAGGCTCAGGACCCATAACACAAAACAAAGTATCCCTCCAATTAGCAGAACTTGATTCATACAAGTCAAAGTTACTCCCATACTTCACCTTCCTATTCACTTCCCTACTATAATACTCCTCTTTGACCTCCACCGGAAGCTCGTGAAAGCCACGCGCCGCCTCCAACATCCCCACCAGCACTTCCGTTGCCAACCCATGGTTGATCACCTGAAAGAATCCCACCTCCTCTGCCGCCTTCAGGACTCCGGAGACCGCTTCAGCTCTCTGGAAACGAACTTCTTTGAGGTCGACGACCGGAATTCTGAAGTGGGTTCTGGTTGGTTCGTTGGAATTCTGGCGGTCTCTGTCAAGCTCCTCTGATGAACGGATGAAGATTCCTGGAACCTTGGTGATGCCAGCATCGACTAGGCCTTTGACACCGGCTTTTGATTCGTCAAAGGCTTTCAGTTCTTGAAATCTTTCATTTATGGAAGAAGCTTCACTAACTCCCATGTTCTTCTTTTGGACAAAATCAAAAGATTAAGCTTTGAGTCGTTGATTTAAAGTCGCGAAGTGATCTGAAAGACTGAAACAACAAATTTTATTTTTTTGGGTTAATGGGTTATATACAACCTGCAATATTCATGATCAGAAAGTTAGCAGAGAGTTTGACTTAAAGACAAGGCCCATGTTACTTTGTTATATAAAGTAGGGTTATTTATCGTCAGCCCCCACAAGTTTCGATTATGTGCACTGCCCACTCACATCTTTCGACCATGTGCATCCCGCCCCCATTTCCGTTAAAAAATCAGTTAATTCTAACTGTTCAGACTGCTGTTAACCTAAAAGACCATACTACCCCTATTTTGAATTGAATTGATGTATAAGTACTAAAATACCCCTTATAACTTATGAAATTTACTTCAAGAAATAAAGATTTCTTATAAGCATATCTATTTTTATATTTTTTAAAATTAAATTGAATCGATTTTTTTTTCATTATCATAACGAAATTGTAAACCCGTAAACTTCAAAATGAGAGACAAAGCATGATTACAAAGGGAAAGAAGAAAATCCAACACAGAATCATCATCCGATTACAAAAAATTCCAATTATAAAGAAACCAAATTAAATTATACCAAACAGCTGCTGCAAATTTCACTGTAAAATTCTATTACAAAAGACCCAAACTAAGAAAATTTAACAAAAAAGAATCCAAAAATAAAAAATCCTAAAACTAAAGATTTCAAACCCTAGATCAAATTATAGAGGCGACGGAGATGGCGACAGCTTCAAGTAGTGGCGTCGGTGGTTTCGTGCAGCAGTGGAAGTGATGGCAGATCACGCAGCGCATGCCATTTTTTTGTTGTCGATTCAAGTTGGTGGCTGATCACTCCGACAGGCAGCACTAGTGAAAGACAAGAAGAAGGAAAAGGAGAAGGAGAATAAGAAGTAAAAAGAAGAAGAAGAAGAAGGAGGTGAAGAAGAAGAAGAATAAGAAGAAAAAAGAAGAAGAAGAAGAAAAAGAAAGAAGAAGAAGAACGAAGGAATAAAGACGGCAAGAAGCAGAGGAAGAGAACAAAAAAAGAAAAGGGGAAGCTGAAGATAGAAAAAAAAAAAAAAAGAGGAACGAAGGATTAAAGTCTTCTTTCCCAAATTTTTTTATATATTATTTTAATCTAATACAAAATTATCATTTTACCCTTCTTTTCTGTTAAGTTAACGGTAGCTGGACGGAAATGGGGGCGGGATGCACATGGTCGAAAGATGTGGGTGCGCGATGCACATAGTCAAAACTTGTGGGGGCTGACGATAAATAACCCTATAAAGTAAGTTGTAGCAAACATAATACACTTGTCAAGTATTTCTAATTCTCCGTAAACTTTATTATTTTTATTTTATATTTTCACAAATTGTATTACTTTTACTTTATATTTTTATGAGCAGTTAAAATTTTATCAACCGGTTATTATCTTATTATGTATGGTAACAAAATCCTTAAAACAAATCAGTTTAGAGGTCTTGTGGTTTAAAAAATTTTTATAACTGTATTGAGAAATTTATCTTGGTACAATTTAAAAATCTACACGTTCGAGAAATAAATAAAATTTTCCATTTAAGGACTCAAGTATAAGTTAAAGGTTCATTTAGTCTCTTATATTATGAGATTAATGTTCATTTAATTTCTATAAAAATACTTTAAAACATCCTATCATTAAATAATTGACATATTGTCATTATTTTTTATTTCTTTAAACTTCTTTTACAATATTATCCTTTTAAAATAATGTTTCCTTTTGTTGGACATTAATAAAATGAAAAATTAAATTACTAATTTAATCCTAAAAATAAAATAAAAACAAAAAGAATATGTATTAAATTTTGTGGAAACTCACGTATGTCCAAAAATACTAATATTTAAAAAAATTACCAATTATTTTGGACATTAATTAAAAAAATTAATATATTAACTCTTCAGTAGATTGTTCAAAAAAAATTAATAGAGCGCTGATATTTGCCTCGGGTCAAACCCCGAAACTGGCTGAAACGACGCCGTTTGCTCTATTAATTTTTTTTTGTTTTCATTTGCTATGAACGACGACGTTTGGCTCGGATAAATCGCAAAAGCACCAACACAAGTTACAGAACTTAGCTGCTTCTTCGTCTTCATTCTCCTCATTTCACAAGACAGCCACGTTTCACCAGACAACCGCAACTCAGCTGCGCAACCACAACCCAACTGCAGATTGTCTTCCTTGACACTCTGGTTGCAGCAGCCTCTGCATCATTACCATTTACCAAGCCCTGGAATTTGGAATCTAGCCCACTTTCCCTGGGATTTGATCACTGGTCACTCCAATTACTTTTGACTAATTTAATTAAGATCTATATTTAAAATTAAAATATATATGCATCAGCTCCAGTGTGGGAATAATCATAAGTATGCTGCTACACGCATATGTATATATAAAAGCCTATAATCAAACATCTAACCCCCCACCTCCTTTTTTCTCAGATCTTCGATCGATTTTGGTTTTTTTAAGTTATAACAAGCCGTTCAACAATGTTATCAACACGCAAGAATCAATCTTCTGTCAAGGACGATGCTGAAAATCAATCTTCCAGGGACAATGTCGAAACTCGTCCAAGTTGAAGCCGCTGATGTTTGCGTGATTAAGGGCTCTGCAGCAAAGCGAACGAAGAGGAAGGAAGAAGCAGGGTTCTGTTTTTTGCACTTTATGTAAGCCAAAACGACATCATTTCATAGCAAATAAGGACAAAAAATAAAAGAACTGAAACGACGCCGTTTTGAGTCGTTTCGGGGTTTGACCCAGGATTTGACCCGGGGCAAACATCATTTTCCAAATTAATATATATATATATATTTTTTTTGGTGTTAAATTGGCAATTTAATTTTTTTTATTTTATTAATGTAAAAAATAAACATTATCATAAGAGGGTAATATTGTAAAAATAAGTAAAAAGAAACAAAAAATAATAGAAGAGATGTTAATAAACAAAAAATAACGACAGAGATGTTAATAACAAAAAATATAGAGACTAAACAAACTTTTATCTCTCAAACATACTCTCACCAAAAGAAGGTATTGATTCACTTTTGAAAATTTACCTATTTGAAAATGAGTAATAATATAGTTACAAATTTTTGTACAAACTTATTTTGTACAAATTAATATAACGTAAATTCATTAGTTGAATTAAATATTTTTTTGCCCATATGATTTATTTCTATTGTTTGATATTTTCATTCAACCAATGAATTAATGCCACATCAATTTGTATAAGATAAGTTTGTACAATAGTTTATGGTTGTATCATCACTCTTTAAAAATTGGTACTAACTTTAAATACAGAGACTAAACAAATTTTTATCCCTCAAACGGATTTGAAAACAACAGCTTTTTTTTCCTTCTTGCTTTATTAATAAACAAAATTGCGATAATTGAAAAATGGGGCTAAAAATGATTTTGAAGATAGTCGTAGCCCGGCTGCAACTTAAAATTTAGATAGATCCCACCCACATGATACGCAGACAGAAATTGATTTACTACTCTACGCCTGTAGATCTCTAAGAACTTTTATTTTTCACTTTTTATAAAATAATTAATTGAGATGTTTTGAAATAAGTTAATTGTGAAACTTGAATCTTGTGTACGGCTTTTTATCAAAACTATTGAATATGAGAAGTCCGTCACATTGTTAATCACATTCAATTTTTTATTTGGTGTGAAAATCCGTCGATTCTCGAGGCTAAAATCTAGTTTCAATGGTAAAGAATGATCTTTTTAAAACTCAGGTTTTAAGATTGAATTTTAGTGGTTGCGTGAGTTCATAATTATTAAAAACACGAAACTAATGAACTTGTCTTCCGTTTTCAAGCTTGTTAGTTTTTGAGCATCGGTCTTCCCACATATGAAAGATGCTTCATCCAATTAGCATTTACTTTATGAGAAAATCCAGAAAAAATAAAGAAGAAAATACAGTTTGTGCTGCTCTAGCGAAGCACTCTCTCCTGGGTTCACGAGGAAGAATTTATTAGTCAATGTCAATAATGATTTGACGGCCGTACGACTTGTCTACAGCCCCTATCTTTGGGATTAATTTGATCTCTTTCTTTTATTTATCTGTCTTGTAATTTATTTTAAGTGGTTCATATAATTGCTTGCTTCTGTGCTTCGCTTTGGATTTTGGCTTTGCAACCACTTAATTTAAATTTCATGGGTAGACGGTACTACAGTGTAGCCGTGCAGGGGGCCAATTTTATTGCACCTACAAATATTTTCAAAATAATATATAAATATTTATCTCTATGGATTTGAACCAAACGGACTGCCTTTTAGCTAAAAATAAAAGATAACTTAAGAGTTACTTTTTTATATTATAAATTCATAATAATACGAGTGACTCTATTTGTACAAACTAAAGTACTTTTTTAACTTATTTATTTATACCTACAATAAAAATTTAAAAATTAAATTTTTTACTCTACGCACCCACCAAAGTATAAAAAATACCTTGAAAACCGATTTCCCACGTTAATAATATTTTCTTAAATAAACCCATTACAATTATTTACAAACCCATTAATTAAGAACATGAAAATGAAATTTTATTTACGATTCATTGAACAAACTTGATTGGTGTGATTTGTCTGGCAGTATCAAGTTTTTAATTATTAATAAAAAAATTGATTCAAATATGAAATAAATATGACTCCAGACCCAAAAAAAAATATTTCATTGAAGTATAGAAGTTAAAGAAATATTAAGAACAAATTACATTAAATTATAGAAGTTAAGAAAAATTACATTAAATTACTGTTAATATACATGTCAAATGACAAATATCATCGAATAGTATTCTAGCCCATAGCTGCATAGAGTGAGCTTGAATCTCTTGTCAGATCTTAGCTTCTTTTGAAACGTCATGTGCATAACTCTGTTGACAAGGACAATGGTGCTCGTCTTCTTTGGATCAATTATTCTCATATTATGTGTCTCTCACATGATGTTATGAATAAGGTTGTTAGTTCATGTTATCCTTAGCGATCTATAGTTAAAAAAGTAGCATAAGTTGTAAGACTAACCGACTACACACAAAATAGAGCATCATAGGGAGGGAATACTAGCTTTATTGGTATGAAATTTTCTTTAATGAAGACAAAAAAAGAATCATTTACATGCTGTATAAGAGGGCATATAAGCTTCATTGATGTAAAAACCCATAAAGTCTGATGTTAATAATGGAAAAAAAAAGTTCATTCGCATCTTTGATCTTTGAAATCTGCTCAAAATTCTTTCACCAACATGTTATCATTGTTTCTCGAACCACTAGGATTGGAATCACCTCCTTTCTCTCACTGCGTTCACGAAAATGGGTCGAGAGGCCGGTGGTTTTGCTTGGCGTAAACCCTCCGATGCCTAAGTTAGCAAGATCTTTACGGAAAACAATGTAATATGGATGTAAGAAATTTGTAAGGAAATGGCGCAATTTGGCGGTTTTCCTCTCTCGCTTTTGTCCCCTTCTTCATCAATTTCTTCTTCTTTTATAGCCGCTGTTTGTCCCACGTCTTCCGCTTACCCTCTATCCCCCCTTTTCTCGGGTTGTGGCAGGGGCTCTCACCATTGTGGCAACCGTGGGATCTTATGTGTCCTTAGGAAAGGCGCGGCGATTCTATGGGATCGTGTTCCCGCTTTTCTGGGGATGAGTGTCGGCTCGGTATATACCTCAGTGGTATGTTTCCTGGTTGTATTCATCTCTGGGCTCATGTTAGCCCCCGTGTCCCGCTTTCATATCACTTTGGGCGATCCGTGGGCGGGAATGGCGATGGCCGACTGTACTTTTATGTACTCAACACCAGGTTTAGTGCAGTGAAATGAGTGAAGAGTAGAATGGTCAAATCTCGCCAGGGAACTTCTCATCCGGTCTTTTGTTTCTTCGGACTCGAGATACTGTTTTCTGGGAGATTCTGAGCATGGGCCTAAATGAGCATGTCCATTGTATATCTTACATCTATTCTAGCCTCTTGTAGCAGTTAGTGACGTGGCATCTCAGGACTCTTCGTATTTGAAATTTGAAACGACGGACTATCCGTCCTCGATATATGGGGGTGGTGGCATATCCCATCACTTAAATGCTTCCATTTCCCTTTTCGTTTGAAATCCACTGAAGTCATCCTCATCTTGTTATTCGTTTCTCCGCCTTAACCAAATTTTCTCTGAACTTTGCTCACACTTCCAGGTATCCATTTCTTTGGTGTTTTCTCTATTCAGGTATATAGCCTTTAACCTTTTCTTTGGCTGTTGTTGATTGGGTTCTGTGTTGCCCGTTTGTGTCCATATACTCGAGTTTTCTCTGTTTTCTTTTGGGATTCCGGTATGTCAAATTGGAAGAGGAAGTTAATTGTTGACGAGGGTGATGAAGAATCAGGGGATTCAGGCCTCAACGTGCCAATACCTACCGATTTTTTAGGTCCCTCCAGTAGTGTAGGTCCTCTCCATGGTAGGGATACCCTTGAGTACCCACGCCCCCTGTTTGTCTCTCCCTCTCCCGAATTAGAGCTTGTAGGAAATAGAGGTGGACCTGCGTCGGGCTCTGGTGAGAACCACAGCTTTGGTGGGGTTAGGATCCCTGAAGGAGTTGGTGATGGTGAGGGAGGACCACTGCTCGAAAAGGAACCTAGGCCATAGGGTGGAGGCCGACTCCTACCCTATTGATTTCATGGCTTGTGCCACCACCCCCACCGATCTATTTAAACTTAGGAATCTCTACAACATCCCCAACGAGGTTCTTCTAGTTCCCGGAAAGGTGATGTCCTAGTCGGCCTCCGAAAGGGTATGTGACGATGCACTTGGAGAGTTTCAGACTAGGAGCTCGGCTGCCCCTTCAACCTTACTTTGCCAAGATACTGGGCGGTATGCACCTAGCCCCAGGTCAGCTACACTCAAATGGGTGGAGGGTTCTCTCGGCAATGTTTGTGTTATGGGAAAGGTGCGGGTCGGACGAGCCTTCTCTTATTGAAGTGAAACATCTGTACAGTAGCCGAAGGAGGCAGGTACTATTTCATGTCGATTCATGAAGAGGAAACCGATCACTGGGTTTCCATCTTCATGTAAAAATTGGAAGAACAAATTCTTCTTTGCTGGAGGGAACTGGTGTCCATCGGTTCGGTCGCTTGGTGGGGACATTTATCTTCCCACCCATTTTGTCACCCCAGGTTGTTCATTTTTTGCCTATATTCTTTCTCAAATTGCCACTCATCGGGTTCTTTAACCTTGTTTGTTTTTTCAGAATCATGGGATTTGGTGAAGGACCTTGAAGACCGACCTTTGCTTCAGGTGGAAACTGCTCTGTTGAACGCGTCTACTTGCCAAGACCTCCTGTCGCCAACAAACTTGGTCGGTTCTGGTTTAGTAGATATTGCCGCTGGAATGGATAACAAGATCCTCAGCGCGTTGAGCAGAAAGCGTGGTCGGGCTCCGAGTAGCTCCAGCAACCCTCCTCCTCCTCCAAAAAAACCCAGCGTCGGTTCTTCCAAGGTGCCAGTTCCTGCTCTGCCCCCTCCTCCACCTCGTAAGAGTGGTGGGGATAAAACCTCCGACAAGAGTCCTGAGGTCAGCTTGCAGTCTGGGGACCGCTCTTCTCCTCTTCCATCTCGGGATCAAGGTGACTACCTGAGCCCATATCAGAAGGATTATAGAAAATCGGTTGGGCCCAAGATGGTGAAGGACATCGAGAGCATGAGCCTCTCCGAGTTAGCTGCTTCTGTTCAAAGAGTCTCCTTCAGGCTGGCCACAATGGTCTCGTGCTATAAGACCGGGTCCGCGCGTCATGAGAGGAAGCTTCAAGCTGATAACCAGGAGTTGAAAAAGAAAGTTGAATCCGCTGACCGCTCCAAGGAGAAACTGGCCGAGCTGAACAAGCAGCTTACGGAGCTTGAGGAGAAAGTTGCTGTTGCTGAATCCACTTCCTCCAAGCTTGAGGGTGAGTTGGGTGATCTGAAGTCCGATCTTCAGGCTACCCAAAGTGAAAGGGATACTCTGAGGATCGCCCTTGAAGGAGAGATCAAATCCCTGAAGGACCAGCTGGCTGAGGAGAAAAGCAAATCCGCTGACGTGGATGATCGGCTGGATGCCGAGTATGACTCCGGGGTTGCTTTCAGCTATAAGTGCATCATGTCTTGGGAAGAATATCCAGCTCGACATGAGCAAGCTGGGGTGGAGAGGTATATGGCTGGGGCCGGCCAGGGAGATAAGGAGCAGGATGAGCAGGAGCAGGTGGAGGTTCCTTTGGATGAGGTGCGGGAGGGAGGAGCTGGGCAGCGTGTTTTTAAAGTGGGACAGGGGTCCGCGCCTCCTCCTCGGTAGGATCTTCCACCTCCCGAGATAAACCGTTGACCTTCCTAACCCTTAGGTCTATTTTTTGTAAAAATTCTAGATTGTTATTCGCTTTGTAAACATTTGAACATTTATAATTTTTTAAATGCTCTCTATTGGCTTTCTTGTCTGGTTTTGCTCACGGGTTGCTTCTGCAAAACAACTTGGCAATTTATCTGATTTTGCCTGTTGGTTTTTTAGTGCGTTGAGCAGGAATAGGCATCCGTTTGCCTTAGCGAAATTTTCGTAAAATTGCCTGCTGGTCTTCGGTGACCGAGCAGAAGTAGGCACTGATTTGCCTTAGTAGAATTTTCGTAGCTTTAGCTGCTGGTCTTCGTTGACCGAGCAGAAGCAGGCACTTACTTGCCTTGGTAAAATCTTCGTAAATTTAGCTGCTGGTCTTTCGTGGACCGAGCAGAAGTAGGCACTTGCCTTGGTAAAATCTTCGTAAATTTAGGCTTTCGTGGACCGAGTAAGTAGGCACTTACTTGCATTGGTAAAAAATTCGAAAATTTACTTTGGTCTTTTGTTGACTTACTTGCCTAGGTAAAATCTTCGTAAATTTAGCTGCTGGTCTTTCGTTGACCGAAAGTAACTTACTTGCCTTAGTAAAATCTTCGTAAATTTAGGCTTTCGTTGTGCACTTTTTACCTTAGTGACACTTTCAAGAAATTAGCTGCTGGTCTTCGTTGACCGAGCAGAAGCAGGCATTTGCCTTAGTGACACTTTCGAGAAATTAGCTACTGGTCTTCGTTGACCGAGCAGAAGCAGGCACTTGCCTAGGTAAAACTTTTATTGATTAGACTAGCAGGGGGATTTCATGCTGAATTCATCTTTATTTGAAATTTGAATGCATTACAAGAATATTGAATACATACATGTGCAGCAAAGCCATAATGCAGTTAACATAGATATCTTGTCAAAATGAGGATTTAGTAGAGCACTTTGCTTACTGGAAATACTTCTTCAGGTATTCGGCGTTCCATGACCTCTTCACTTCTCGTCCATCTTGGTGCGCTAATTTATAGGCTCATGGTCCAGTGGCTCGTGTCACCCGGTACGGGCCTTCCCACTTTGGGCCAAGAGCGCCATGGTTAGGATCCCTGGTGTTCTGGTTCACCTTCCTAAGTACCCAATCTCCTGCTCGGAACTGCCTCACGCGTACGCTCTTGTTGTAATAACGCATGACCCTTTGTTGGCATTGGGCCACTTTCTGCACTGCCCCTTCCCTTTTCTCCTCCAGCAGGTCCAGACTTAAGCAAATCTGCTCGTCATTTTGCTCCTCAGTGAAATATTCCGTCCGATGTGTTCCCACTCCAACCTCTGCTGGGATTACCGCCTCATGACCAAAAGCTAAAGCGAACGGTGTTTCACCTGTGGCGGTTTTGTGAGTTGTCCTGTAGGCCTGACTCTGGTAGCTCGTCAACCCAAGCTCCTTCTGCTCCCAATCTAGTCTTTGGAGCTTCTTTATCACCTTGTTGCTTTCCCGTTTGCACGGGGTGTGCGGGGTGCGAACTTCAGTCCACCGTGTTTCGGCAAAATTCCCTGAAGTTGCCGTTGTAAAATTGCATCCCATTGTATTTGATGATGGCATAGGGGATCCCATATCTGCAGATGATATTTTTCCAAATGAAATCTGTTGTCTTCCTCTCTGTGATCTGGCTGAGGACTCCTACTTCCACCCACTTGGTGAAGTAGTCTATTGCCACAATTGCATGTGTCGCCGCTCCTCGTCCCTTAGGCAATGGACCAATCAAGTCGATTTCCCATTGAACGAAAGGCCATGGGAATGTCATAGCCGTCAGCTTTTCCGGGGGTTGCGCAGGAACCTCGGAGAAGCTTTGGCATGTTCTACAATTCTTTGCCATCCTTTTGGCATCCTGGTGCATGGTTGGCCAGAAGTATCCTTGCCGAAGTGCCTTGAAGGCTAAAGTTCTTGCTCCCGAGTGATTGCCGCATATTCCCTCATGAATCTCTCTCAGCACATAATCCGCCTCCTCATCATCCAAACATCTCAAAAGGGGCAAGGTGAACCCTCGGCGGTACAGCACTCCATCCAGCAGCGTGTATCTTGCTGCTCGGCATTTTAATTTTCTTGCTTGCCTTTTGTCCTCTGGTAAAACTCCATCGCGGACATATGCGCGAATTGGGTCCATCCAGGATTCTCCAATACTTACTCTCATCACCTCTGCTTCCTCAATACTTGGTGAGGTCCTTACCTCTAGTGGAACTTTTTGGATCTGCCGCCATCCTAGCGATATCTGCTAATTCTCATTCCGGGATATCTTTTACCTCCACCGCTTGGAAAAGCCCAACCATCTTTTTAAATAAAGACCCATCTTCTCTCCTGAATCATTGAGTGATTACACACCGGTTGGGAATCGCTTGAATTTCTACCCTCTGCTCTTGGCGTGTGCAAGTCCGAGCCGGTGATAAAGGCCTCATATTCAGTTGTTTGTGAGTGAAAGTCAAACTTCACCGCATACGTTATTTCGGTTCCTTCGGGCTCACTCTGCCTGGATCGCTCACTACATGATCCGTCAACCATTACCAACCACAACCCCTCTGGTTTCTCTCTCTGCCTTGCTCCTCCCGAATTTCTTTCCTGTCGGCTCGGTCAACTATAAATTCAGAGCTTGGGCCTTGCTCCTGTAGGAGAGGTCGAACTCACTTAGCTCTACGGACCATTTTACTAGTCGACCCGATGCATCCGGTTTTGAAGTGTCTGCCAAGGGTGGTCATATAACACGATGGGCTGAAAATATGGTCGGAGTTTTCGTCTTATTAGAGCTAGCGCCACTTCTCCATCAATGGGTATCTAGTTTCCGCCTACCAAGGCCTTGCTCGTGTAGTATACGGTGTTGCTTTCCTTCTTCTTCCCCAAATACCGAGTATCCCATTTAGAGATTGCTAAGACAATGGTCACCCTCTCTCGAGTCGATAATAATGGGGCCGGGTTAGGTATTCCTTCAATGCTTCCTCACATTCCGATGTCCACTCCATCTTTTTCCCTTTCTTTATGGTTTGGAAGAAAGGGTGGCATTTATCTCGTGGCCCGCGAGATGAATCGGTTTAATCTTTGCCAACTTCCTGTAAGGCTTTGCACCTCCTTAATCGTGGGGACCTCATTTCACCGCCCGTATTTTCTCCGGGTTGGCCTCGATCCTCGGTGGCTTACCAGAATCCTAAAATTTGCCCGACCCAAAATGCACATTTCTCGGGTTTAGTTTCATTTCATACTTCCCGCAATTCAAAGGTCTCTTAGATGCTTCATGATCCGTCGGCTCTTTGGACTTTGTAATCATATCATCCACATATACCTCCATAGTGTGTATCCAATCAACGGTTTGAAGATCTTGTTTACCAACCTTTGATAGGTGGCTCGCATTTTTAGGCCGAAAGGCATTACCAGCAAAACAAACCCATGTTAGTTATAAAGGCGGTCTTTCATCCTGCTCGTCCCATGGGTATCTGGTTGTATTCGAAAAGGCATCCAGAGTGACTCGTTGAGTCCACCAGCTGATCTATTTTGGGTAGGGGAAAACTGTCCTTTGGGCATGCCTTATTGAGGTCCGTGAAGTCCACACACATTCTCCACTTGCCGTTGGCCTTTTTTACCAGGACTACATTTGAAATCCATTCTGGCTTCCCTTATAAATCCTGCTTTCAACAACTTCTCCACCTCGGCGTTTATTGGCTAGTAACTTTCCTGGTTTAAGCATATCCTCTTATGTATCAACGGTATTACCCCCTTCTTGATTGCCAACTTGTGGCAAACTACCCCGCGATCAATTCCGGGCATATCTTCATGAGACCAGGCGAATATATCCGCATGAGACTGTAGGCAATTTACCAGCTCGCCTTTTACTGCCCCAACCAATCCTGACCCGATCTTCACTACTCTGCTCGGGTTGCTTTTGCTTACCGCAACTTCCTCCAGTTTCTCAACAGGCTCTTGGCGGCCCTTTTTAGACTCTCCTCGATTATCTAGAGAAGTAACCTGTAGTGTCTCCTTGGCCGCCGTAGCATAACAACTCCTTGCCATCCTCTGGTCGCCTTTTACTACGCCAACCACCCCATTTATTCTGTATTTCAGCGCCAAGTAATGCGTGGATACAACGCATTGGCTTATCCTCATGAATGGTCTCCCCAGTATCATCTGGTAAGGGCTTCTTTCCTCTACCACGACGAAGTCCAGCATCATCGTTCGTTCAAACGGCTTTGTCCCCACAGTAATCGGGAGTTCAATGATCCCCAAGGGAGTTAACCGTCCCCCTCCAAATCCTTTCAAGGAAGTATTTGTCCGCTCCAGCTTTAAATCTGAAATCCCCATATCATCTAGGGCCGACTTAAACAGGATGTCAAGCCGTGTCCACCAAGATTCGCCGCATTAGCCACCGATGCTCTAATCACTAGTGCATCCTCGCGAGGATATAAAATACCCTCTTCATCCTCATCACATAATGGGAACTTGTCGCACTTTTGCCTTCTTGGTTGCAAATTGAAAAGCACTTCTTTCTAGTCGAGTATCTCCCATAGTTCTTCCGTGCCTGTTCGAATCTCCGGCCAATGTTGGCCCTCCTGCTATCACACGGATGGTGGTTCACGCCTTCAGATCCTCTCAACTCCTTCATCCCGTGTATACTGTGATTCCATGACAGGGGATATTCCATCTACATACTCGTCCAAGTATCGGTTCCTCACTAAATCCTCCACCTAAATCTTCAGGTCACGACATTGGCTGATAGTGTGACCGTGAGTGTCGTGAAACTTGCGAGACTGCTCTTATCCCGTCGGTGAGTCGGTTTTGTTATTGGGGGAGGCCTCGAACTCTCGATCCTCTCATACAATTCCTCCATGGAGATCTTTAGTGGAGTGTATTGTCTATATGTCAAACTGTCTACCAATTATCATGAACGTCCTCAAGTCATGATCCGTCTCGCCAATTGGTTGCATGTAATGCTCGGGAGTGTTATGATAGGGGTCGGCACCATCTGCCGCCGATCCGGGAATGGGGACGTGGAGGTTGAGCCGGTTGTCTGGAGGCTGTTGTGATCTCGGAGCATGAGGTAGGGCGGGATCGGCGATGTTCCGCCCTGAGGGTTCCCACCGCTTTCCCGACCCGCTCCCATTTGGAGTTCTCCTTTCGCTTTCTCCTCCTCACTCTTTATCTTTGCCGATTTTTCTTCTTCGATTCGATATCTCTCTTTGCGCTCATATCCTGAATAATTACGCACTGGGGCTTCAAAGTTATACCATATCATCACACCCTCCTTTAAACCCTCAACGCCCGCGGTGATTGAAAGCTCCCAAATCAAGGCTCGGTGGTATCGCTTTACAAAATCCCGTAGGGACTCGTGCTCCTCCTATTTCATCCCCATCAGTTCCATCATGTCGCCTCTCGCCAACTCGGCACATCTGCTCATACCTTTATACTTCCTGGCGCATTTTCTCGAGCTCGTCCCTCTAGTGTCAACGGGAACGCCCTGCACCTCTGAGCTGATGTCAGCCCCTGCACACCCGTCATATCGTTGAAACGCTCAATGTGCACCAGTGGGTCACTTCGCCCAGAGTATTTGAGGTCGGGGAAGCGGAAATCTCTTGGGATTATGGTACCCATGATCTCAATTGATAACGGAGATTCTTCATCTAACATTATCCTCCAGCTCGGGGGCTTTCTCTTGCCCTGTATCTCCTCTATCACCTGCGCCAACCTGCGCACCTCCCCCTCCAATTCTATAGCACGGTTAGGATCACGCGCAGCTATCTGGTCTCGCTCTTGCTCGGCATTCTGCAACCGCTGTCTGAGCTCTCCTTCATCAACACTGGCACCTCGGCCAGTAGTTTCCAGTACCCATCCGGGGCGAGGTTGGTATCTCCCTTCATCCCCGTGTTCTCCTGGGACCCGACCAGTATTTCTGTGGGGATGCATTAGGTTGGTCTGCCAGCGGAGGGATTTCCTCGACCCTACGCCTCCGGAGGCTAGGTTCCGCTCCAATATCATCTCTCTCCACGGGGGTTTCACAATCTCTTCTCCGTTCATCCCTCAGCTCGTATAGTATGGTCGTGAGAGTCTCCATTTGTCTCTCCATTCGTTCTAATCGATCTTGCATCACCCTCTCCCGGGCTTCATTTGTAATTTCCCGAAGAGTGATTGTCTCCCCAGCTTCGTTATCCTCCCTCAAAGCGTCCTTCCTCGTCACATCCATGTCTAACCGTTCGCTGTTTCTCCGGTACTTCCTAATTCGGTGGTAGCTTTTTATCCAGCTCCCCACAGACGGCGCCAAAATGTTGATGCTGAAATCTGCTCGCCCTTAGACCGACCAGATTCTTTCACCAACGCTTATGTTATCGACTGTTTGCTCGAACCACTAGGATTGGAATCACCCTCCTTTCTCTCACTAGACCTGCGTTCACGAAAATGGGTCAGAGACGCCGGTGGTTTTGCCGGCGTAAACCCTCCGATGCCTAAGTTAGCACAAGGTCTTTACGGAAAACAATGTAATATGGATGTAAGAAATTTGTAAGAAATGGCCTCGCAATTTGGCGTTTTCCTCTCTCGGTTTTGTCCCTTCTTCATCGATTTCTTCTTCTTTTATAGCCGTTTGTCCCACGTCTTCCGCTTACCCTCTATCCCCCTTTTCTCGGGTTGTGGCAGCCTCACGGGCTCTCACATTGTGGCAACCGTGGGATCTTATGTGTCCTTCACCGGTTCCGGGAAAGGCGCAGCAGCCGCGATTCTGTGGGATCGTGTTCCCGCTTTTCTGGGGATGAGTGTCGGCTCGGTATATACCTCTGGGGTATGTTTCCTGGTTGTATTCATCTCGGCTCGTGTTAGCCCCGTGTCTGCTTTCATATCACTTTGGTGATCCGTCGGGAATGGCAGCATGGCCGACCTGGTACTTTTATGTACTCAACACATACCGTATTGATTGAAAATTTTCCTTGATAAAATTTTCACCTAAAAATTGAATTAAATTAAAAAAGCAAGTAAAAGGAGATGAACTCTATGTATGTCATGGATTTCATTTCAATAACATGTAAGGAAGAAATTTTTGTACATTATTGACATGAATTACCGAACGGAGCATGCCTAAACAATTTCAACACATAAAGCCCAGAAAACCCATGACCAACCTCATCAAATCCGACATAAATATCACTTGCATGAAAGTAATCTAACATGTATAGAATACTACTCCGTCAAAAAATCCCTATTAACAACATAAAAAACGCACCCCAATGTGTGGAGACCGGAGCTGCAGAGCCCACTCTCATACTCTTACAATAAAATCCCTCAAATGAGCTCTGTAAATTGTAATCCTTAGCTTCTTGAGAAACGAGCGACTTGTAGGTGAGGGATCAAGAAGTTGGCAGGAATCGCCTCCAGCATAAGATATTTTCCTTCCAAATTGCTTCGATTTTTACTTTTAGAGAGCACATTTTGCAGAGGTGAAGCTATTTTTAAGAACTGATGATGTTACTTTCTTTTCCTTGTATACATACAACTTTATTTTTATTTTGAGTCATTTTATAATACCATGATTAAAATTACGGCATTAATACTGTAATTTATATAAATAAAACATAAGACATGTAAATTTAATGTAAAAACTTATAATATTTAATGTAAAAACTTATAAATGAATATTATGTTGAAAAGTCAAAAGGCCACATGCATGGTGCTATTTGGTGGCCACCTAAAATTGACAATTTGGAAGCTGCATGCATACGCCACAAAAATTGACATAATGTGTAGAGCTGGTAAAATTTGACACGACCCGATTATCCGACACGAACACGACATAAATAAATGGGTATGGGTCTTCAAATTTAACACGATTATTAAATGGGTCGGGTCCGGGTCAACACGATTTTTTTCCGTGTCGGGTTAGGGTTAAAATTTTTTACCCATTTATCCGATCAATGACCCGATTATATTTTCTATTTTAAAATAATTTACATATTCTTATAATTAAAACTCAAATATTAGAGATGATTTTCTTTTTTTTTATTCTTTAAAAGGGTGAATATAAACACAGTATTTTATTTATAAAATTTTACATACATTTAGAGCTTCAATAGTGTAAATGTGTAAAAATTGATAGACATGTATATTTTATAATATTGATATAATATATAGAAATATATATATATATATATAAATTAAAACCTCAATAGTGTAAATGTGTAATATATTGGTAGATATGTATATTTTATAATATCGATAAATTATGTATGTATGTATATATGTATGTATGTATTTATGTACATACGTATGTATGATAGTGTGTAAATATTTGATGTAACTTTTGTTCAATATATAGATATTAAACGGGTTATTGGATAACCCGATTATTTTTCCGTGTCAGGTTCGGGTCTCAATATTTTAACACAATTATTAAATGGGTCGAGTTTGGGTCGACCTAAATTTGACACGACACGAAGCTGATGTTGAGTGTTAAAAAATGCATATTTATAAAGGAGAAAACCATCATTTTACATTTCAAGTCTTACTAACAACCCTTACTTTTATGTATTTAACATTCTTGTGATTTAATTACATGTGTTTTATTTTAATTAAGTATTTTATGTATTTTAGAGGCATTATAGTCATTTCACAATAAAGGAGAGATCAGACGGTAAAACGGACATCACTTTTGAACTCAGGACGGTCGAAAACCTTAGGAGGAGCATAAAAGGAAAAATGGCACTATTCACGTGTACGGTACTGTCTACGTTACTGTTCACGACACTGTTCACATAGACGGATCAATGACGTGGCATTGACCGATGATGTGGCATTGACTGATGAGGTGTCACGATCCTGTTGGACTAAAATTCTTATGTACTGTTGATGGTGACGTGGCAGCATATCAGTGGACGAAAAATCTCGCGTACGGTACATGCATCACACAGGATTATTTTCAACCAAACCGCGTTACTGTTCAACCCGGGTCAAACTGTGTTACTGTTCATCCACGTGGTCAAACCGCGTACTGTTGACTGATGACGTGGCGCAATCCTGAGCGTCCAAACTGTTTTTAATCCGATGGCCATGATTTACTCCATGTATCTATAAAAAAGGGGGTCTCCCCCCCCTAATTTGATATCTCTGAATCCATTTTTGGACTCTATTTTCTGTAATTCCCTCTCCATCTTGTATTTTCTATGTATTTTAATAAATTCCCATTTTACCCCTAGTTCAATTATGAGTGGCTAATTTTCTTTCAAGCTTGGGTTGAAGGTAAAGTCTCAACATGTGTCATGGGCTTTATTTGGTAAATTTATTTTCTTTTCCCCTCTAATTTTTGTGGATGATATGACTTTTCGTCGACAAATAATAATAATCTTGTCTAGATACCGCCTTGATTACACTGGCTCTCTAGTACAAGGTTATTATTATTTGGCACGATAAGCCCTTAGCACCATATTGATTAGAGCGTGGTTCATGAGGTGTGGATTCCCCCCTCATGATTTAATTGGCATTAATAAGGATTATTTAGCCCATGATGCATGTTGATACGGATCCAGATACCCAAGTACGTCATTTCAATAGATTTCTCTTCAATTTATTCTCGCCATTGCAATTCCAATTTTAGAATTTATTATCGCCATTTTAATTTCAATTTTAGGATAATTTAAATCACTTCCACCACAATTCCAATCACCCATTTACAAAACTAATTCTACATATAATTAAAATCCACCTTTTCGTGGGATCGACACTCGTCACCATTAGTCTATTCTACAAATGATTCGTGCGCTTGCGAGTACATTAAAATTTGTACAACAAATTTTTGGCGCCGTTGCCGGGGAGGTAAGTAATTTTAATTCATAGAATTAATTTTTGTGAATAATTCCATTTAAATTGTTTTCTTGTATTTTTTTTTAAAAATAGAAAAAAAAGTGAATCTACATTTAAAGGTTAGTATTTCTTTTCTTTTTCTCTTCTTTAAAATTATGTAATTTAATTTTCAATTTATTTTTCTTTATAATTTTTTTTGGTTTATCTTATTAATTTATTTTTAGTTAATTTATTTCACGTATTTATTTTTGTGTATTTTTATAGTAAGGTTGTAATAGCGCAATAAGGTTAGTATTGTAATTTCTCCCTCTTCTTTATTTTTATTTGTTTTGTTCCCATTATTATTTTTATTTTATTTGTTTTGCATGCATGGTCGTAGGTCATTATTACCTAATCTTGAACCTATAGACCTTGAACTTGAGAAAACACTTCGCACACACAAACAAGTTAAAAATAAAATGGATTTACAACCACAGGAGAGGCCATTTAAGGATTATTTCAGTCCTTTAGCTAATTTGAGCACATCATGCATAAGATACCCAAATGTAGCTGCTAGGAGTTTTGAATTAAAACCTAGTGTGTTAAATTGTCTCCCCACATTTTATGGCCTAGAAAATGAGGATCCATATAATCATTTGAATGATTTTCATGCTATTTGTCAAACATTTAAATATGAGAATTTTTCAGATGATGATGTTAAACTCAGATTATTCCCATTTTCTTTAAAGGATAGAGTTCGTTCATGGTTAAATACTTTGCCTGCTAATAGCATTTCATCATGGGAACAAATGGTAACGAAATTTTTGAATAAATATTTCCCAGTGCATAAAACCAATGTTATTCGCAGGGAAATCTCGGAGTTTACTCAGAGAGAGGACGAGCAGTTTTTCGAAATATGGGAGCGATTCAATGGGCTACTCTTAAAGTGTCCACATCATGGGTACGAGAAATGGCACCAATGCCAATACTTGTTGGAGGGATTAATGCCGAATGTGCAAGAATGGCTAATGCCAACAAGTGGAGGAGAGTTAATGTCAAAAAGTGCATCAGAGATTTGGGAATTCTTCCAGCGACAAGTGGACAATTCCCAACAACAGAGTCGGTCACTCGGGAATACTAGAAGAATTAAGAGAGTAAATGAGGTTCACATTGGTGAATCCAGTTCATAAATTAAAGAAGTCAAGGAGATGGTTGAAGGTCTTGCTCGACAAATAGCATCGTTATCGACTGCTAAATCAACAGAACCACATGACCATGACTCATACTTAGATCAAGCCAATGCCATAGGTGTAATGAGAAAGCCATCAAATTACAACCCATACTCCAACACATATAACCCTGGATGGAGAGACCACACCTATTTTTCATGGTCTCAAGGATTCCAACATAATGGACCAGCAGCTCCAGCTCCACCAATGCAACCAATTCCTCAAGCTCCTCAAGCCTCTCATCCCTCATTTAGACCATATAATCAGAACTAGAATTACTCTCAACCTAGATCATGGGAGGATGCATTCCAGAATTTCAGGAATGTTACTCACTCCACGATTGAGCAACAGAACCGCACCATTGATGGACTACGAAATGAGTTGAGAGCAGGCTTCAATTCACAAGCTCAATCAGTTTCAAGCCTCGAGAAAATGGTGGGACAACTTGCTTCTTCAGTTTAGAACTTGGCAATGACTGTTGAGAAAAGCAAGTTTCCAAGTCAACCAGTGCCTAATCCTAAAGGAGTGCATGAAGCAAGTACCAGTTCACCACAGCAGCATGGAGAGGTCAAAGCAATCATGACCTTGCGAAAAAGAAAAGAAGTCGACAACAAAGTGGAGATGCCGGTGACAAAAGAAAATCAAATTGTACTTGTGAATGTTGAAGACTTACCACCGAAGGAGAAAGAAGAAACCAACCCACGAGAATACGTTCCGAAAGCTCCATTTCCTCAGAGGTTAGCTAAAGGAAAAAAGGGAAAATCCACAGGTGAGATTCTTGAAATCTTCAAACAGGTAAGTGTTAACATCCCTTTACTTGATGCTATTAAACAAGTTTCATCTTATGCCAAGTTTCTTAAAGACCTTTGTACTAAAAAGAGAAATATGCATGTTCAAAAGAAGACATTTTTAACAGAAAACGTTAGTTCTATACTCCAACATAAAATTCCTTTAAAATGCAAAGAACCAGGCTCCCCCACTATCTCATGTAGTATAGGGAACCATACAATTGAGAATGCTTTGTTGGATTTAGGAGCTAGTGTAAATTTGTTGCCTTATTCAGTATTTGTGAAACTTGGACTGGGAGAATTACACCCAACTCCAGTGGTGTTACAGCTTGCAGATCGGTCCACGAAAATACCTCGTGGTATTATGGAGGACGTGATTATCCAGGTGGACAAGTTTTATTTTCCTGTTGATTTCATTGTAATTGACACTCAACCAATACAGGATTCAAGGAAGCGCATCCCCATTATTCTAGGCCGACCTTTTTTGGCAACTGCGGATGCTCACATTCAATGCAGGACTGAAAATATGCAGTTGTCCTTTGGCAACATGACTATGGAACTGAACATCTTCAACATTGCCAAACAACCTCACAATGCAGATGACGAAATTGTTGATGTGGATTTAATTGAAGCATTAGTTGATGACACTTTTCTTTCAAACTTTAGTGATGATCATTTACAAACATGTTTAACTCACTTTGTTTTGGATTTTGATATTGACAGATCGGTCGATAAGGTTAACGCTCTGCTTAACTCTGCACCATCCATGGACACTAATAAATGGAAGTTAAGAGTTGAACAACTAGCACCATCAGAGAAGAAACTCATCCCATCATCAGAATCATCACCGAAACTCGAGCTCAAACAATTGCCCAATACTTTGGAATATGCATTTTTTGGAGAAGAAAGTAATCTATTGGTAATTATCTCATCATCCCTTAATGATGAACAAAAAAATAAGTTGTTGAATGTTTTAAAAGAGCACAAAAGAGCATTAGGATGGACCATAGCAGACATAAAATGTATAAACCCAGTAGACTGCATGCATTACATTCACCTCGATAAAAATGCTAAATCTTCTAGGGAAATGCAACGTTGGTTAAATCCTAATATGAAAGAAGTTGTTAGAACTGAAGTCTTTAAGTCATTAGACGCAGGTATCATTTACCCAATTTCTGATAGTTCATGGGTCAGTCATGTACAAGTTATCCCCAAAAAGTCAGGAGTCACAGTAGTTACGAATGCCGATAATGAATTGATACCCACTAGAGTGACTACAGGATGGCGTGTATGCATTGATTATAGAAAATTAAATTCTGTCACACGTAAAGACCATTTTCCTTTACCATTTATTGATCAAATGCTTGATAGATTGGCAGGCTATGAATTTTATTGCTTTCTAGATGGCTACTCAGGATATAATCAGATTCTCATAGCACCAAAAGATCAAGAGAAAACTACTTTCACTTGCCCTTTTGGCACTTTTGCATATAGGAGAATGCCATTTGGATTATGTAATGCTCCTGCTATATTTCAACGATGCATGCTAAGCATTTTTTCTGATATGGTTGAACGATTTCTTAAAGTCTTTATGGATGATTTTTCTTTCTTTGGTGACTCGTTTGATCAATGTTTACATCATCTAACATTAGTTCGGCAGAGATGTATCGAGAAGAACTTGGTCTTAAATTGGAAGAAATGTCATTTTATGGTAAAACAAGGTATTGTTCTCGGTCACATCATTTCGAGCAAAGGTATTGAGGTTGACAAAGTTAAGGTGGATCTCATTTCTAATCTTCCTCCACCCAAAACAGTCAGAGAAGTAAGATCTTTCCTTGGGCATACTGGTTTTTATAGACGTTTCATTAAAGATTTTAGCAAAGTTTATAGACCCTTATGCAATTTACTTACTAAGGATGTACCTTTTATCTTTAATGATTCATGTCTTGTGGCGTTTGAAAAATTAAAGTAGTTGTTGACATCATCACCCATCATTCAGCCCCCAAACTGGAGCTTACCATTTGAGCTCATGTGTGATGCATCTGATTATGCAGTAGGAGCAGTATTAGGACAAAGAGTTGATCGAATTCCCCATGTTATTTACTATGCTAGTATGACATTGAATGATGCACAGTTGAATTATTCAACTACTGAAAAAGAAATGCTAGCAGTAGTGTTTGCATTAGAAAAATTTCGATCTTATCTCATTGGTTGTAAAATAATTATATTCACAGATCATACTGCTCTGAAATATCTTTTCACAAAGAAAAATGCAAAAGCTAGACTAATTCGTTGGGTGTTACTTTTGCAAGAATTTGACTTGGAATTCAAAGATAAGAAAGGCACAGAAAATGTCGTGGCGGACCATCTCTCTCGTCTCCATTTTGATACAATTATAGAGCCATTACCATTAAATGAGTCATTCCCAGATGAACAATTGATGAATATGGAAGTATTACCGTGGTATGCTGACATCGTGAATTATCTTGTTACAGGTCAACTTCCAGAGCATTGGTCCAAGCAAGACAAGGCTAAATTCTTTGTAGAAATAAAGAATTTCTTTTGGGATGACCTGTATTTGTTCAAGTATTGTGCAGATCAAATTATTAGACGATGTGTCCCAGAAAGTGAAATTCATAATATCCTTTCATTCTGCCATGAACAAGCTTGTGGAGGTCATTTCAGTGCTAAGAAAACAGCGACTAAAGTTTTACAATGTGGTTTCTATTGGCCATCTATATTTCGAGACGCTTACATTTTCTATTCTTCATGTAATAGGTGTCAACGAATGGGAAGCATTCCACGAAGGAACATGATGCCACTAAATCCAATTTTAGTGGTTGAGATTTTTGACGTATGTGGTATCGACTTCATGGGACCCTTTCCCCCTTCTTTTGGCCATCAATACATATTAGTTGCTGTTGACTACGTATCAAAATGGGTAGAAGCAATTCCATGCAGAACTAATGATCACAAGGTGGTGATAGAATTTTTGAAAAGCAACATTGTTTCACGCTTTGGATTTCCTCGAGCAATAATCAGTGATGGTGGTGCCCACTTTTGTAACAAAGCATTCAAAGCTCTTTTGACAAAGTATTCCATCACACACAAAGTGGCGACTACATATCATCCGCAAACCAGTGGCCAAGTTGAGATATCCAATCGAGAAATAAAGCACATATTAGAAAAAACGGTGAGGCCAGACAGGAAAGATTGGTCATTAAGACTTGATGATGCATTATGGGCATACAGAACGACTTTCAAGACCCCGATTGGGATGTCACCCTACAGGCTAGTGTATGGAAAAGCTTGCCACCTACCTGTGGAACTCGAGCATCGTGCGTATTGGCCCATCAAGAAATTCAACTTTGACATGCAGCAAGCCAGCTTAGAAAGAAGATTAACACTGGCAGAACTTGAAGAAATTCGCAATGATGCATATGAAAATACCAAGATTTACAAGCAACGAATGAAAGTCTTCCATGACAAGTAAATTATGAGAAAATCGTTCACTCTAAGTCAGAAAGTGCTTTTATTCAATTCTCGCTTACACCTATTCCTAGGTAAGTTACGCTCTCGTTGGTCTGGCCCATTTATTGTACATATTATTTTTCCACATGGGGCAATTGAAATTAAGGACCCAAAGAACGGTGTCACGTTTAAAGTTAATGGTCAAATATTAAAGTCATATCTAGAGTACCAACCATATGGAGAAGACACCGAAATAAATTTGAGTGACCCATCAGATTTGAATTGATTTTTTTTTCTTTTCGTTGATTTGATTTTTTTTTCTTTATTTATATTATTCTTTTGCTAATTAAAATTATTTTTGCATAAGTGTGTTTGTTTAACTATTAAGTTTTCTCTTATCATTTTTAATCATGAGTACCTTACTTAGACCGTTCCTCCTGAACATTCTTAAACCACTTCAACGTGTCAAAACTCATCTCAAAAGGCAAATTCAATTTTGTAAAACACATCGTATTTGGGCTCTACAACCACCAGAGTTAGTAGCCTATGTTGAGGGTTTAGAACGCCAACTCAGAAACATTGAGAGAAGTGTTTACGACATCCAGTTGGAGCTTGAGGTAAATTCAATAAGAGGACAATTTTAATTTTCTTTGTGTGTTTTAATTTATTTTTTGTTTGTGTGCTTTAGTTTGTTACCCCAGTGAAGTGGCGGATAACGGTACTCCGTGACAATCAAGTCGGTTACTTCAGTTTCCCATAATAACTGATATTCTGAGGCGAAAGTATGGATAGAAACGAGATTCTAGCAAAGCTTCACAAGCGATTCCCTTCACTTCCTCAGAATGCACTCCTTACGATCTATAAAGCTCGGTCCGAACGCATGCGATTACTCATGAGGAATAACATACCTGCTGACATCCGTTGGTTAATCGAGGCTAAAGTACGATTGGCAGGTGAGTTACCTCCAAAATTTATTGCATACATGCCTGGTTGTGGTAAAGGAAATTATGCAAGAAAACGACGAGCTCGAAGAATTTCTGTTGCTTGTCATAAGTGTGCCCGAATGAGTTGCGATAAAAATTCATGTTCTTTAGGAATGGTGTCTGATAACAGGGAAGATAAGATTCAATTCATTAGGGATGGCTTGAATAAGGAGTCATTGGATGATATCCTTCTGTCTCTTGAAACGCATCCCAGTGGATATGTATAAGGAGCGATTCTCCAGTTATGGCCATTATTTCAGAAAGAGCATGCACGATATAGTCTCGGGAATCTGACTATAAACGACCTTGTTTGCCAGTTTATAAGAAAACTGGATGGGAAGCCTATCCTCGACCCATAGAGGGCGTTCAAACCATTTCTAGACGTAAAATCAGAGGAAGATGTGAGCCACAGTCGCAACTACCTGTAAATATCCTTTTACTTTACTGTTATTTTATTTCACTGTTATTTTATTGTTTGCATTATTGTCTTTAATAATTTTATTACTGTTTGCTTTTTCCTTTTTACTGTTTTCTTTTTTACTCTCGAGCCATGTGCTTTACGCGTATTTGACACTGACACGTTACCTCATACACAGCTGTGATCCACTGTCACCAAGATTCTTAAAGGTGATTTCTTTTTTGTCAAGCACTCACAAATTATTTTTGAGAATTATCACAATGGCAGCTACTCCCAATAGACAATTCAAGAACATTTGTGTGCTTTCTGGATTTAACTATGGCAAACATAAAGAGTTCGTGGAGGCAGCCATAGATCTTGGTCGAAGCATAGCAGCGAGAAAATTATACTTGGTGTATGGAGGAGGTAACCGATGGTTATCAAAAATGGTCTCAGAAGCAGCTTTTATCAGAGGAAGTCAAGTGTTAGGCATCATCCCAAGAGTCATAAAACCATTGGGCAGTTTGTCTGACTCATCGACTGGAGAAGAGTTAGTCGTCTCAGGTATGCAAGAAAGAATAACTGAAATGCTTAATCATGCTGATGCTTTTATTTTCCTTCCAGGAGATCTTGCAACACTGGAGGCACTTATCACACTAGCATCTTGGGCCCATCTGCACATCCAACAGAAACTCATCGGTTTGTTAAATGTTAATAACTTTTATGATGGCTTTATCGCATTTCTTAACCATGCAATAAAAAACTATTTCATTCCCTCTAATGCAAAAAAACTCTTTATTTGTGCTCACAATGTTAATGAGCTACTTGATATGTTACAAGCTTATAGACCGAAGCCAGACCCCTGGACCTTTGTGTTGGAGCGTTCAAATAATGATGGTAAGAAGTACAAATTAGATTTAACTCTTCAAAATATTTTCTTCACCACCCAGGTGATGTCTTCTAAACTCTACTTCTTTCCTTTCAAACATTGAGGACAATGTTTCGTTCTGGTTGGGGGGAGGGAATAGTCGACAATTGTAGAATTTTGGTTAAGTTTTTACTAATTTTTTGTTGTAGAAACTAACTGTTGCTAACTTTTTGTGTTGAAGATGGCTGAATATGGAGTGTAGTGACTCTAGAAACGCATCTTCATCGTTTAAAAAAAATTAATAAAAAAAAAATTCAAACATTTTCTTTTTCTTTATTATGTTTTAATGTTCATTTTTTTTTCTTTTTAATTTCTCCTTATAAATATATATTTTAAAATTTTTTAGTCGAAGATAGCTGAATATGGAGTGTAGTGCCTTTAGAAATGCATATTCTTAGTTCAAAAAAAAAAACCATTTTCATTTTCTATCATTTTACGTGTAACTTTTCTAATTAGTTTTTATGCATCATTTTCACATTTCTGCATGCATATTTTTCTTTCATGCTTAGAATAGATTAGGGGTAGAATGTTGTTTTAAAAAAAAAATTTATGATTTGTTTTAACATCGGATGACATGATTAATTTCAAATTTTAGTATTTGTATTATCTTTGGTCTTAAGTGATGTTATGCTATATTTGCTACTTTACATGTTGATGTCGGAGACAAATATAAGTTGCTTGAAGGAATGAACATGTCATAAATAAGTGCCAAGTGAGTTGTTGAACCTATCATTTTCTAGGAGAGTAACCCTTTTGTCCATTCTCTATACAGCTTAGCAGTTTTTTATTTTATACACGATCTCTAGATTTCTTTTGAGTTAACCCTAAAAAAAAATTGTAAAAAAAAAAAAGAAAAAAATGTGTGTTGCTACATTGGGAGGCCCATCTAATTAGTAGATATGGATGATTATTTAGAGCCCTAAAAGACGATGGAAATGCCATATTTGATCCGTTTGAGCCTTTCTAGCCATCCCTTTTATTAAATATCCATAGTTAACCCTTTTGAGCCTTTAAAAAAATATATTTTCTTTGTCAACTTATCATCTTGACCCACTCCGATTTGGAGTATTACCCGATGTCTTATAAGTTCTATCACCTATTTATGTTTGAGAAAATGTAAATAATTATTTTGTTCAGTGAAGTTATGCCAAATAAAAGCAAAAAAAAAAGAAAAAAAACAAAACAAAAGTTGTTGTTTCAAAAGAATAAAAATAACAATAATAGGTGAAATCCACCTTACAACTTTCAAAAAAAAAATCTCTACATTTTTCTCAAACATACACTTTATTTTCCTTATTTCCTTTCTTTGTTAGCCATGTCCCTAACCTACGTTACGTTCTAATAAAAGTCCTTCTTGATTTTAGGGAACTATAGTCTGAAGTAGAAGTTAGTTATATGGGCTAAAAAAATGTAGTGGTGCATGTAAAAAATAAATAAATAAATTGGTTTGACTAACATTTTTTTATTTGACTTGAGATCGTATTATTTCTAAGCTGAGGGCATATTTATTTCATCTTGGTGAGAGCATGTGATATCACTTCTTTATTATTTTCTCTCAATTACCATTCATTGGAGTGACTATTTTTATTGGGTTTAATTTCTTTGTGAGAGTGTCACTACTTCCAATGAGATTTTGGGGTTTAACATGTCATTCTTGAAAGTAACTATAACAAAGTCTACTGGGCTGATTCATGTGGATGGTTGATGTGGGTGTGATGTTGCTTTAGACTGGAGATAATGCTTATACTTTTATTTGATTGCTATCATTAATCTGATTGAATAAACATGAGTGTTTCTAAAAAAAAAAACATTTTGAATTTGAATTTTGTTTTCGCTTTATTTGCTAGGGATTAGCAATAAGCTGGTTGGGGGGTGTGTTGAGTGTTAGAAAATGCATATTTATAAAGGAGAAAACCATCATTTTACATTTCAAGTCTTACTAACAACCCTTACTTTTATGTATTTAACATTCTTGTGATTTAATTACATGCGTTTTATTTTAATTAAGTATTTTATGTATTTTAGGGGTATTATAGTCATTTCACAATAAAGGAGAGATTAGACGGTAAAACGGATATCACTTTTGAACTCAGGACGGTCGAAAACCTTAGGAGGAGCATAAAAGGAAAAATGGCACTATTCACATGTACTATTCACGTGTACTGTTCACGACATTGTTCACATAGACGGATCGATGACGTGGCATTGACCGATGATGTGGCATTGACTGATGAGGTGTCACGATCCTGTTGGACTAAAATTCTTATGTGATGGTGGCGTATCGAAAAAATCTCGCATACATCATCAGTTATTTTCAACCAAACCACATTACTGTTCAACCCGGGTCAAACCGTGTTACTGTTCATCCACGTGGTCAAACCGCGTACTATTGACTGATGACGTGGCGTAATCCTGAGCGTCCAAATTGTTTTTAATCTGATGGCCATGATTTACTCCATGTATCTATAAAAAAGAGGGTCTTCCCCCCCTAATTTGATATCTCTGAATCCATTTTTGGACTCTATTTTCTGTAATTCTCTCTTTATTTTGTATTTTCTACGTATTTTAATAAATTTCTATTTTGCCCCAAGTTCAATTATGAGTGGCTAATTTTCTTTCAAGCTTGGGTTGAAGGTGAAGTCTTAACATGTGTCATGGGCTTTATTTGGTAAATTTATTTTCTTTTCCCCTCTAATTTTTGTGGATGATTTGACTTTTCGTCGATAAATAATAATAATCTTGTCTAGATACCGCCTTGGTTACACCGGCTCTCTAGTACAAGGTTATTATTATTTGGCACGATAAGCCCTTAGCACCATATTGATTAAAGCGTGGTTCATGAGGTGTGGATTCCCCCCTCATGATTTAATTGGCATTAATAAGGATTATTTAGCCCATGATGCATATTGATACAGATCCAGATACCCAAGTACGTCATTTCAATAGATTTCTCTTCAATTTATTCTCGTCATTGCAATTCCAATTTTAGAATTTATTATCGCCATTTTAATTCCAATTTTAGGATAATTTAAATCACTTCCACCACAATTTCAATCACCCATTTACAAAATTAATTCTACATATAATTAAAATCCACCTCCTCGTGGGATCGACACTCGTCACCATTAGTCTATTCTACAATAGATTTGTGCGCTTGCGAGTACATTAAAATTTGCACAACAGCTGACACGACACGAACACGGCCCGATAACCCGTTTTGCCAGCTTTAATAATGTGCATGAAAATCCAATGTCGGCAATTCATTTGTCAATACTTGCATATAAAAAAAGCAACAATTTTGGACCATAATTGCTGAATATTAAGGCCACTCATACACTATAAATAGAGCTTCATTTCGAGAGAGTAAGGCATCCTCAAAGTGTTTTAGCTCTTAGAAAATTTGAGAGAGTGTTTCCTTGGGGGCTCAGTTGGGTTTTGCACTATTTGTAAAGATGTTAGAGACTATGTTTGTTTTGAGAAATTGTTTCCTTTAAGACTGTGCAAGACTACTGGGTGTATTTCAATATTGGGAAGATGAGGTTTCGTTACTCAAATTTATACTCTACTAATTGTTAGTAAAATAATTATTTTCTTTTGCCTCCGTGAACGTAGGCTTTATTGTCAATCCACGTAAAATTCTTGTGTCCTTTATTTTTTGTGCATATTTCGTGCGTATTGATTCCGCATTTACCCATAAGTGATATCAAACCACAACAAATGATGCTTCCATAGCACAAGTGATATTGCAGCATAACAAGAGGTATCAGAGCACAACACATTAAGTGTAAAACAAAAAATAAATTATGTAAATGTAACATAAGACTTGTAAATAGAAGGTAAAATAAGTAAATTAACATAAGAATGGAAAATTGACATATCATTCGTAAATAAAACAAAAACTTATCAATATAACATAAAACTTGTAAATCAACAACATTAAGTATAAAATAAAATATAAATGATATAAATGGAATATAAGACTTATAAATGAAAGATAAAATAAATAAATTAACGTAAAAGTGGTAAAATGACATATCATTTGTAATACAACAAAAGTTTATTAATATAGAATAAAACTTGTAAATCAACATTAAGTGTAAAAAAAAATATAAAACATGTAAATAGAAAGTAAAACAAGCAAAATTAACATAGGATTGATAAAATAATGTATTATTGATGAACAAAACATAAATTTACAGATATAACATAAAACTTGTAAATCAATATTTAGTGTAAAATAACATATAATTTATGTAATGAAATAGAAGACTTATAAATAAAATGTAAAGTAAGTAAATATTATAAGAATTATTAAAAAATAAAAACTTACAAATGTAAAATAAAAACTCATTATAATAATGATTACCTTATATATTTACTGTTTTTATTTCTAAATTGAATGATAATAATTTTGGATTTATGTAATATATGTGATGATACATGTAAGATTTATTAAGAATAAAACTTATTTTTAAAATCAAATTTTGAAAAACTTTTTTCTCATATTTCTCAAAATTATTTGTAAGATAAGTGATTTTGCATCCTTCTAAATCTCATCAACAGCAACCCTAAATGATCTTTTAATATAAGTAAGAAACAAAGTTTGAAACTATATCAAATATGTATAAAATAAAAAATTAGATCCAATTTTATTGATATTTTATATATGTCTAGTAATATAAGAATTGTCTTATTATTTTGTTTTGGCTTAATTCACATCAAGAAAAATAATTTTGCTTGATTATCTTGTATAGTAAACAAATAATATGATAGCAAAAAAAAATTATTAATGCCCTACCATGAATATAGAATTTATGGTTAAACCAATTTAACAAAACTTATTCCAATTGTTTTCAATACAATTTTTTTATTTTCAATTGATGAGCAATTTTTTTTTTGCTTAGATAATTAAATAAATAAATTATTTTTAAATTAAAATTTAATGTTAATTTACAAGTTTTATGTTATTTTTACAAGTGTTTGTTTTATTTGTAGTTTTAAAACACCAATTTACTAGTCCTATATTAATTTACTTATTTTACTTTTCATTTACTATGTTATATGTAATTTACAAAATTTATATTTACCACGACATTGATCCCATAATTTTAATCACGGTATCATAGAATTTTTTTAAATTTTTATTTATTTATTGTACAATATTTTTTTTTAACCCTTAGCTAGTTAAACTAAACGGTAAAATTTAACGGAATGGGTATACAGTGATAATTATTGAAACAATTGGGTGTACAGTAAATTTTGTTGAATCAAGTGGGGTGGGAAAATTAACTCCTTTTTTTTAATATATAAGCTGTCTTGTTTCGTTAAAACCCTTCGAAAATGATGACCAACAGGACTTTCTTGGACCACATAAGCTGTGTTGAATGAATGATTGAGATTACAATGTAGCTCATGTTCAAAATAAGACTATGAAAAATGATCACAGCAATAGGAGATCAGCTAGCAGTTGATATTATTGAATATCACACAATCATGAACCAGAGTGCACTCTAACAACATTATAGCAACCATTGACCCATAATGAGCTTTATATATAACACTAATACGATTATGGATGGGAAGGCGCGCAACTAATTAGGCTGTAAGAGTAATTTAATCATCTTCCACTTCGAGCTGCCTACTTTGACAGCTTAAGATGTTGAAGCCCAGAGGTTCCATCAAGCCCTTTTGAATAAATGTATTTGACATAATCCTTTGCAGTGGTTTCCCTGTAAATTGGCGGGCTATCTTCTGATAGCAGCTCTTCTATTGGACCATACAATCTAGAATCATTCCCTTCCTCCAAATGTGTTCTAAAGAAACATGCCACTGAGATTCTTGGGCCGTTATTTTTTGCCAAAACTCTGTGGTAGACACTTTTGAACTTGTCATTTGATATCAGCTGTACCAAGACCAAAAATAGAAATTAAACTTGAAGCGAATAGCATCCCAAATTAAGTTTATGTTAACTAAATAGACTTGCCTGTGTCATATCTCCAACGTTAAGTATTAGAGATCCGGAAACAGGTTCAACATCAACCCAGTCATCCTCATGCAGGACTTGAAGGCCACCCATTTGATCTTGTATAACTACAGTTAAGAAGCCACTATCAGTGTGCTTGCTGAGCCTAAAGTCAACTCTGGTTCAGGACATGCTGGATAATAATGCCCTATCAAATAAAGTCTTTCTGCGCATCCTAGGTCTTTCAGGTAACTGGAATTGAGTCCAAGAGCTTCAGACATCAACTCAAATACTGTGAGCCCAAATTTCATCACTTCCTTTGAGTAGTCCATCATTACACTTCTGTAATTGAAATGATGTTAGTTTTCTTTTCCTGAGGATAAAATTTTGATTACCTTGTGAATAAATTATATGAACCATATGGGGCAAAAGTTTTCCCTCTGTAAGGAAACTTTACGAGTATATAATTGGCGTGATCTGATAAAACTTGCAAAATTATTGTTATAGTGTTAAAAAAACAAAATGGGTAGGATTGAAAATAAATATATGAACATTCATCTTGATTAAGACTCTTTTTAACAGGGCGGCTCTTCCTCTAGGTAATTTAGACAGTTGTCTAGAGCCCCACCATATATGAAGGCCCCAAATTTTTCTCCAACATTATAATTATTAAATTTGTCAAAAGTAGTAAAAAAATGTGAATTGGAGTGAAAAATTAGTAATTGACGAAGTTTTTCAAAATTAAAATTGATAAAAACTTATTTAATATCAACTGAGTCACAAGAAAAGTTAAATGATTTAACTATATTGAGAAAAATATATTACTGAAATTAGAATATAAATTTGATTAATAATTTTGCACTTAAGAAAGCCAGAAAAATTGATTTTAAATAAATAACTTTTTACTTTTTAGTAAAACTAATGAATATGTTTGACTTCAAATTTTATTAAAGACATAATTGAAACAATTCGCCTAAGACCCCAAAATTAGTTGAGCCGCACCTACTCTTTAATATTATAATGTTGCGACTTCAAAGCTATAGCTACTGTTAATTAAAAGTTAGATACCTTAACTTTTAAATCGTAGTTGTAATTAAATATTTGTCAAACACTATAGCAACTTTGACCTTAATTAGGCGGCACAAGCCGCACAACTACCGGACATGAATACCAAACTGACCATAAATGAAGGCGTATGTATTACATACCTACAAACAGCAGGCAGCTCTTCAGGATTTGGTGGGCGAGGAGCCATAACACAATACAAGGAATCTCTCCAATTAGCTGCCGGTGCTTGATAAAAATAAAAATTCGTATTACAGATCATCGATCTGGTTTCATCACGCGAATAGAACTCTTTCTTTACATCGGCATCAAGCTCGTGAAATTTACGCACCGCATTAATAATCTCCTCTAAAATGTTTAATGGGATTCCGTGATTGACCACTTGAAAGAAACCCCACTTCTCACAAGCTTTCCGAACTTTGTCAATGATCTCACAGCGAGCACTTGCATCTCTATCAATGTCTTGAAAATCTATTATTGGAATAGTAAAATTTTGGCAATTACCTGAACCTGATTTGTGTTCAAGCTTGCTTTGCTCATGGATGAATATCCTTGGCACTTTTGCTGCTCCAGAATCTACAAGTCCTTTTACGCCGGTTTTTGAGTCATCAAAAGCCTCCAATTCACTTTTTCGGTCGTCATTGGAATCTTTTTCTGCCATAATTTTGCTAACTGAGCTTGTGATCACTATTTTTGACTTTTTGTCTATTTACGTTATGTGATTAAATAAAATGAGTTAAATTGAAAACGTATATGGCTTTTGTTAAATAAAAGAACAAAAATGACAGCTACCTTTTTGTCAGTAACTGAAGCAAGTTCACATGAGAGCGCCGACGGTCAAAACTCGCTGATGATGTTTTGTTTTTTGGGTCGTTTTGGACTCGATATAAATCTCGTGCTACACAATTTTTTTAATATTATTTTTTACCTAAAATTCCATTGAATTCTTTTTATTTGTAATGTAAACTTATTAGGAATTTTTACTAAACTCGCAGTTTAAAAAATAGAAAAAAATTTTAATATTAATTAAATAAACACTTGTAACTATTGTCATCGAATCCTTTTTCTAATGCGACACACGTTATAAATTTTGAGCTTGATATTATATGATATAAACTCGTTTGGGACTATCGTGTTATGGTAGTGGAGCAGCATGGTTGCCACATTTAAAAATACGTTTAGGGCTAGTGGGCTGTGGTAGCCAAGCAGTTGCGCTGCCACACAGCCACAGCACAACATTATGTAAGCAAGAGGTGTATATATGTATATATATACACATACTGTTTTATACATATTATGTCACCATCAGTAATCAAATAATTTATAGCGGATATAAACTTTGCATACAAAGTAGATAAGTATAGCATCACTTGAATAGTTTTTATAAAGAGATTGTGGCAGGTGATACCATGAAACGTGTCTCGATGAAGACTTTCCTAAACGTCCTTAACAAAAAATTTCCAAAATATCAGATAATAGATAATAAATAATGTCAAATGTTAAGTAGACTTGCCCGTGTCATACCTCCAATGTTAAATATCAGAGCTCCAGTGCTCACATCAATCTGTTGATCCTCTTGCAGAACTTAAAGGCCACCTAATTGGTCTCGTAGAACCACAGTCAAGAATCCACTATCAGTATTCTTGGTAAACCCCAATGTCAAATCTGCTTCTGGGTATGCTAGTTAGTAATGGCACAACAAGTAAACCCCCCCGCACAAGCAACCAATTTCCTTCATATGGCTTGCGTCCAGCCGAGTGCGGCCGACATCAATCTGAAAACAGTGAGCCCCAATTTCATTACTTCGTTTGAGTAATCAAGCATTATATGTCTGCAATTTGATCAAGTACATTGTACATAAAATCATAATACAAGGAAACACAATAATAACACACACACACACACACATTCAAACAAAATAATTTAACGTGGTTCACCCCCAATTGGGCTACATCCACGGATCTAGCAGAGTTATAAAGAATCCCTCCAATTAGCTGCCGGTGCTTGATACAAATCAAAATTGGAATTATAAGTCACTGATCTTGTTTCATCCCGAGAATAGAACTCTTGCTTAAGCTCTTCGTCTTTCTTGTGAAGTCTACGTAAAGAATCAATCATTTCCTCCAGGACACTTGATGGAATCCCATCATTAATCACCTGAAAAGAAACCCCATTTCTGACAGGAATCTCGTACTTTGTCAATTACGTGGCAGCGAAGACTTTCGTCTTTATCAATGCCTTGAAAATCAATTACAACAAAAACAGACTTGTAGAGATCACTTGAATGTGACTTGTCACTGAGCTTGGGGAGCTCATGAATGAATATCTGGGGGACTCTATCAGCTGCAAAATCTACAATTCCCTTTACGCTGGTCTGAGAGTCATCAAAAACCTTCAATTCACTTTTCCTGTCTTTTCTGGAATCGCTTTCTTTCTTAGTTTTGCCCGAGCTAATGATTACTATTTACTTTGTCTCTCAATTAAGGGGGAAAAAAGGAAAGATATGTTAGGAAATTGGTGGGTAAAGAAGACACACAGCTAAGTTGAAATTGGAAGAAAATAAAAAACGAACACAAAAGAGGACACCAGAAATTACGTGGTTCGGCTTTTAACCTATGTCCACGGGCGAAGACAGAAAGAAATATTTTACTAGTGAAAAGGAGTTATAAGTATTGTAGTATTTTAGCTCACTTCCCAAAACCCCAATACACCTAAACTCTCAGAACACTAATAACAAGAGCTTATAATTTCAAGCTCTCTAAACTCTCTCAAAATACTAAATTGCTCTCTCTTAATGGAATAAGCAAATGAGGGAATGAGTCCCTCTATTTATAGCCAAAATCTTGGCTACTATTCACGTATTTTTTTTAATTATTTATTATTATTCAAAATTTCAAAATTCAAAGTTTGATATTCAAACTTTGAATATCTAGAATTTTGAATTTGATATTCAAAGTTTGAATATCTAGAAGTTTGATTTTGATATTCATACTTTGAATATCAAGACACCCAATCTTGACATTCTCCCACTTGGAGATTAGATTGAGAATCAATCAATTTCCACACCATTCTTTTTGCTTCGTCATTGTCATGTTGCCTACATTTCTGCTAGGCCACAAGAGGATCTACTCCAGATAAACTTGTCAGCATTTATCGGCTTGGTCCAAACATCTGCTAGGTTCTCCTTCGTATGGATTTTCTGTAAATCCACATTTCCGTCTTCCACTACTTCTCGAACGAAGTGATACTGAACTCCTATTTGCTTTGTCCTGGAATGAAAGGCTGGATTTCTTGCAATGTACAAAGCACTCTGACTGTCACAAAACACAGAAATTTTCTCTTGTTTGTGCTCGAGCTCCTTCAATAATCTTTGTATCCAAATAGCTTCCTTGCAAGCTTGTGTAGCTGCCATGTACTCTGCTTCTATTGTAGATAAAGCCACAACGGTCTCAAACCCGCTGTAAACACATAGCCAGTAGTGGATTTCCTTTTATCAATATCTCCTGCAAAATCTGAATCCACATAGCCCCTGACAGTAAATTCTGATCCTCCATAACATAATGCAACATCTGAGGTTCCTTTGATGTATCTCAGAATCCTCTTCACAGCTATCCAATGCTCTCCACTAGGATTCGCCATGTATCGACTGACTGCTCCCACGGCTTGTGCAATGTCTGGTCTAATACATATCATAGCGAACATCAAACTTCCCACTGCTGATGCATACGGTACTCGAGACATCTCCTTCCTCTCCGCTTCATTGCTAGGACACATACTTGAGGATAATTTGAAATTAACAAGAAGTGGAGTAGAAATAGACTTACAATCTTGCATGTTGAAGTGCCGCAAGATTTTCTTCAAGTAGTTCTTCTGAGAAAGCTAAATCTTCCTGTTATTTCTGTCTCGGTGAATTTGCAGCCCTAGAATCTTGTTTGCTGGTCCCAAGTCCTTCATTTCAAACTCCCGAGCCAGTTGTGCCTTCAATTCTTGGATTCGATCTTTGTTGGGACCTGCTACCAACATGTCATCCACATACAACAGCAAAATGATGAAATCATTATCTTCAAACCTCTTGTAGTATGCACAATGGTCTGAACTGAGTCTGTTGTATCCAAGGCTTATGATGAAGGAATCAAATCTCTTATACCAACACCTCGGCGCCTGTTTAAGACCGTATAGAGATTTGTTCAACCTGCAAACCAAGTTCTCCTTTCCTGTTTCTACAAAACCTTCTGGTTGGAGCATATATATTTCTTCTTCAAGTTCTCCATGAAGAAATGCAGTTTTCACATCCAACTGCTCAAGATGTAAGTCAAATGTAGCACACATCGCCAATACTACTCTGACTGTTGTGAGTCGAACCACCGGAGAAAATATCTCGTTGAAGTCAATACCTTCTTTTTGAGCATATCCTTTCACCACCAATCTCGCACGATACCGCTCCACTTGGTCATTGCCATCACCTTTGATCTTGTAGACCCATTTGTTTCCAATGGCTTTTCTTCCACGTGGTTGTGGTACAAGTTTCCATGTCTTATTCTTGTGTAGAGCTTCTATTTCTTCCTGCATTGCTGTCATCCACAAAGCAACATCTGAGCTTTCTAAAGCTTCATGGAAAGTTGATGGCTCTCCATCCTCTATTAGAAGATAGTACGCAACATTAATCTCTGTGACATACTCTGAGTGCCACACCGGCGGTCGTCTCTCACGAGTTGACCGACGAACTTCTGGAGCCTCAGACTCGACTGGTTCTTGTTCCTCGTGCTCTGGTGCTGCTTCAGAAGAATCTAAATCTTCTGGATTATTTTCGACATATACCGGCACAGTCTTTGACTTTTCTTTTGCAGTGCTATCATTCTCATCTCTCCTTTGCAGTTGATCTTCTACAAAAATAACATCTCTGCTGATGACGATCTTGTGGGCAGTAGGGTCCCACAGATGATACCCCTTTACTCCATCAGCATACCCTAAGAAAATACATTTTCTAGATTTTGCATCCAGCTTTGTTCTTTCTTGGGCATTGTACATCACGTACACAAGACATCCAAATGCATGTAGGTAGGAATAATCAGCTGGCTTTCCAGTCCACATCTCCATCGCTGTCTTTAGCCCAATAGCTGTAGATGGCGACCGATTTACTATATAACAGGCAGTTTTGGCTGCTTCTGCCCAGAATGAATTGGGTAGACCAGCAGTCCTCAACATAGCTCTTATCCATTCTGTAAGAGTTTTATTCATCCGCTCTGCCACTCCATTTTGTTGAGGAGTGTATGCCACCGTGAACTGCCTCTGAATACCTTCTTGCTTACAAAAAGCAAGAAACTCGCCGTCTGTATACTCTCCACCATTATCTGTCCTCAAGCACTTGATCTTTTTACCAGATTCAAGTTCCACCCGCGCTTTGTATTCTTTAAACACTAGAAATACATCTGACTTTTTCTTAATTGGATATACCCAACATCTTCTGGAATAATTATCAATGAAAGTCACCATGTACTTTGCACCTCCCATGGATATATCCAGTGATTCCCAAACATCAGAATGAATCAAGTTTAGAATGCATTTACTTCTAACAATAGATCTACTGAATTTTAATCTATGCTGCTTACTTGTAACACAATGCTCGCAAAATGATAAACTTACCGATTTGAGCCCCGGAAATAATTTTCACTCAGAAAGAATCTTCAAACCTTGTTCTGACATGTGGCCAAGTTTGAGATGCCACATCATCGTTGATTCTTCTCCATTTGACGCGACACACGCATCAGTCTCCTGTAGTGTTTCTCCTTTAAGCATGAATAGATTAGCACCGATCTTTTCTGCCTTCATCAATACAAGCGCTCCTTTAACAATCTTCATAATTTCATTCTCCACATGAGTTTTGTACCCATGACTATCCATTTGTCCCAGAGACAATAGATTTTTCTTTAGGCCGTTGACATGTCGTACCTCCCGAATTGTGCGAATTGTACCATCAAACATTTTTATTTTGATAGTACCAATACCAGCGATCTCCAAGGCATGATCATCTCCCATTTATAAAGATCCTCTTGAAATAGGTTCATATGTGTGGAACCATTCTCTCCGAGAGGTCATGTGCCAGGTAGCTCCTGAGTCTATAAGCCAAACATCAGATAGTCGTTTTCTGCCTTCTGAAACAGTTGTTGCCTCGCTGTAGAGAATTTCGCCATCATCTGAGGTACTTGCTACACAACCTTGAGCATTTGATGACTCAGGTTCTTTGCCCTCTTTTCTCTTCTGGTTACTCCAACACTCTTTCTTGACGTGACCTTTCTTACCACAGTTGTAGCATTTAACATTCTTCTTACTTCTGGATTTTGATCTACCATGACTTTGACTCCCACTGGGGCCACGTTCTGTTGATCTCCCTCTCGTCACCAATAGCGCCTCCGCTTGCTGCAAACTTGCTTGTCTGTTTTTCTTATTTTTCCGCCTGCTCTCCTCATTTAATACGGAGGCTGCAACATCGTCGAAAACTAGACTGTCCACTGGATTGTTGTTCGTCAGGTTGATGATGAGTTGATCATACGAATCTGGTAGACTTTGAAGTAAAAGCTCTGCACGTTTATTTTCCTCTATATTATAACCCAACGTTGTGAGTTGTGAAAATAGAGTCTTCAAGGTGTTGATGTGGTCGGTCACCATTGTAGATTCCGCCATTCGAAGAGTATAGAGTTTTCTCTTCAAGAAGATTTTGTTGTGTAGTGACTTGGCCTCATACAATTTTGTGAGAGTATCCCATATTTCCTTCGCTGTATTTTTCTCTGCCACACTGGATAATACTCCGTCTGCAAGTGCCAAGTGTAGATCAGAAATTACGTTGCCGTCTACCTCGTTCCACTTGTCATCAGTTATCTCCATGGACTTTTCTCCAATTGCTGCCAAACAATTATTTTTCCTCAATACAGCTTTCATCTTTATTTTCCACAATGAAAAATTATTTCCGTTAAACTTCTCAATTTCATACTTTGCCGCCATTTTTTTGATAAATACTGCACACATGCTAGTATACCACCTTGAATAGTTGTGAGTATGTGTGAGAATGCACACCAGGAAAGTTCTCAGGAAAGACTGGAGGGGTCACAATGGTTCCACTTAAAACCCAGACTCCTTTAGCTCTTATCGCCTTTGTGACAGAACTTTCCTAGACATGTACAAAACCACACAGTTATTTTACTCACACCACTATTCCCTGCTTTGCACCGCAAAATTCTTGGATCGCTCCCACCGTTTCTTGTGAATAGTACCGTATACGTGAACAGTGCCGTATACGTGAACAGTGCCCCTTACGTGAACAGTACCCCACTCTAAAAATACAACCAATAGCTCTGATACCACTGTTAGAAAATTGATAGGTAAAGCAGACACGCAGCTAAGTTGAAATTGGAAGAAAATAAAGAACGAGCACAAAAGAGGACACCAGAAATTATGTGATTCGGCTTTTAGTCTACGTCCACGGACTAAGACAGAAGGAAATATTTTACTAGTGAAAAGGAGTTACAAGTATTGTAGTATTTTAGCTCACTTCCCAAAACCCCAATACACCCAAACTCTCAGAGCACTAATAACAAGAGCTTATAATTTCAAGCTCTCTAAACTCTCTCAAAATACTAAATTGCTCTCTCTTAATGGAATAAGCAAATGAGGGAATGAGTCCCTCTATTTATAGCCAAAATCTTAGTTACTATTCACGTATTTTTTTAATTATTTATTATTATTCAAAATTTCAAAATTCAAAGTTTGATATTCAAACTTTGAATATCTAGAATTTTGAATTTGAGATTCAAAGTTTGAATATCTAGAAGTTTGATTTTGATATTCATACTTTGAATATCAAGACACCCAATGTTGACAAGATAAATACAGGAAAAAGAACTTGAAAGCACCGACAGCCTTTTGTTATAAGTTTTGATGTATTCGCGGAGCTTTAAGCATAGGCAAAGAAAATGTTAAGAAGGTTCTATTGCAGTTGCCCAAGTCCTAAAAAGATATAACTGCTGTTGTGCGGTGTCCTTTTATGATATAACTTGAATGCAAGAAAATCTCATTAAAAAATTTGCCTAAAACTCCTAATACTCCAAAACCAGCCCATACGGTCCTCAGTAGTTTTGCTAGTAGGATGAGCATTGTACCATATACGGGTGTGATAATATCATATGGCTAAAAATAACTTGTTCTAACTGCTGCTGTGCGGTGTCCTTTTAAAATGGACAGCTTCATTTGTCTTCTCTTCAATCTTGAGCTTTTATATCCTCAACGACTCTAGAGCTTTCTTGATCAACAGCTGAGTCATATGACATGCCATCTACCAATTTCTTAGTCATGCCATGCTACCAACTGATTCATACTATCTTGATGATGATGCTAGTTGGAGGATTACTCGTTGAGGCAATACGTCGAGCACTTAGTTCATTTTATCGAACACTTTGTTTTGCCTAACACGTACTTCAATATGTGAATTAAAAACAGATATAACGACGTATAGCTACAACATCATAATCAATTTGGTAACTAATGCACCTAACTTTTAGATCCATTATTACTACATGAGCAATGATTACCGTCTACCCATCAAAATTGGAGACAAATACGCTTATTCAACTAAAGAAAAGAAAAACAATAGTTCTGCAAACCATCGAATCCTCAAGATCAAGTTCTCAGCTTGAACTGCAGAAGAGGAGAGGTCCCATCGAGCCCCTTGGAAAATAAAGCTTTCATGTAGTCTTTTACAAAAGTGTCTCTGTAAATTGGAGGATTTTCATCTGACAACAAATCTTTTACTGGTCCATAAACTCTGGAGCTATCACCCTTATGAGCTTCTGGTCTGAAGAAACATGCCACTGACACTCTGGAGCCTACATCCTTCACTAGTACTCTGTGGTTGGCGCTTATGAACTTGTCATTGGAAATGAGCTGCACAAAAAGGAAGATATTGAAACCATAAATAATCCTACATTTTGCCTTCGCTAGCAATTATATTGGGCTTTCTGTCTGCGCATTATCAAATACTAACTAAAAGTAGTTTTGAGGAGCCTTGGGGGAACAAGATAGTTCAAAGACGTGCATACATGCACAGATTTAACAAGCACATGACCCACTTAAAACAGAGCCTTTCTCAATAGCTATCAGATTAATCCTACGGCTTAGTTGATTTCAAAAGGGGAACCTGGTTATTTCTTGCCTAATTTCTTACCGTAAATATCTATTTACATTTGCCATGGGACTTTAGTTATTCATAAACTATCTGACGATTCCAAAACATTTTCTTAACTTTCCTCTCAAATTTCTCTCTGTTTCTCTTTACTTAAGCACTGACAATAAATATATCGTTATATTTCAAAATACACAATTTCAGAAAACTTGATAATTTTCAGATTAATATAAGTGAATTTCACTTCATATACGAAACTTTCCTGCAGAAAATCTCCAATGTTTATGATCAGAGCTCCATCCGTGGGCCGAACATCAATTCATTGATTCTCGTGAAGAACCTGAAGGCCACCCACTCGGTCTTGTAGCAGTATCGTGATAAAGCTACCATCAGTATGCTGCGTAGTGCCCAGAGTAAACTCTGGTTCCGGGCATGCCGGGTAGTAATGACCCAGAAGGAGAAGACCCTCTTCACAATCCATATCATTCAGGTGGCTGGAACTGAGCCCAAGAGCCTCTGATAGCCCAAAAGCTACCATCAGTATGCTGCGTAGTGCCCAGAGTAAACTCTGGTTCCGGGCATGCCCGGTAGTAATGACCCAGAAGGAGAAGACCCTCTTCACAATCCATATCATTCAGGTGGCTGGAACTGAGCCCAAGAGCCTCTGATAGCAACTCAAACATTGTATGCCCCAGTCTCAATACATGAGTTCTGTATTCCATCACTGCATCTCTGCGAGTTTTTACGTATAAACTCTTTACAATAATACTCTTTAACCTAATTAAACGATAATTGGACAAAAATATTTTCTGTCACCTGCATACATCTGGCAATTCCACAGGGCTAGGTGGATGAGGAGACAAATGACAAAGAATAGTATCCCTCCAGCCAGCTAAGGGTGCTTGGTACAGATCAAAATTAGAACTATAGAACACCCTTTGCGTTGGGTCTCGCGAATACAACTTTTTCTTCGTCTCAGTGTCAAGCTCGTGGAATCTGCGGATCCCATCTTTGATGTCATTCATAACTCTAAGTGGAATTCCATGACTGATCACCTGGAAAAACCCCCATTCCTCGCTTGCATTCTTAACTTTGTTGATGATCTCAGTGCGTGTATTTGGATCTTTATGAATGCCCTCCAGGTCTAATGCTGGAACTCTGAGCTGCGAGCTATTTCCTGAGTTCAAATTCACAACACTCTGTTCACACTTGAATATACGTGGAACTTTTGCTACTCTAGCATCCACAAGTCCTTTGACACCAGCTTTTGTATCATCAAATGCCTTCAACTCACTTTCTCTGTCATAGTTCGAATCAGTCTCTGCCTGAAGAGCCATTTTCTTCTTCTTCTTTAATAGTTGATCAAAGATAAATTGAACAATCTCTTTTCTCTTTATGAAAATTGAATACGATGTTATACGTATGGAGAAGGTTCTACATAACGTTTATGAATCAATTCAGTATTCACTTACTCGTGGCCACGTTAGTTTTCCGAATCTGGTGTAACTAGAGATATGAAACAATTCCAAAATAGACTACTTTGCTAATTGGGGAGACACCAGCTGCTACTTGAGCGGACCCCACGCTACCATTTTGCTTTTTTATAAAAAAAAGTTTGGCTTTACGGATCACAATTGATCAATTTGGAAGAGATTAAAACCTCAGAAATTATGTGGCCCATTAAGAACTTCGGTTTGTGGCTTGATAGATGAGTGGGTGCTATCTCGCATCCTCAAGCACATATGCTTGTGATCATTGTTTAAGTACCTAGACATGCACAGTCCTACTTTTTTATTTGGTACCTGTCTTTTAATTTGAAAATCTGTCTCTGTTGAATTTCTACTGATTATATAACTTTTGTGAAAAAACAATTTGTAGATTTATTGCAGAGAACAAGGCAGAAAATTTATAACAATAAAAGAAAAATATTTGAACGTAACTAAAGGAAAATAGATTTTTTAGTGGAACACACTTGTTATTCACTACAATACTCTTTTATTCAGAGCTAGAAAACATAACAGGAAAAAAATATCTTCCTAATATCAAGTCACATCTAACCAAATATTCCTAAAGACTTGGTCTGTTGACCAATTATTCAGCAAATCTATTATTGAAGCAACTAAGACACGTTTCCAACACTCCTCCTTGTCTTAGTAGCTGCAGAGGCCTAATTTGTTTCTTAACATTTCAAATCTAGCTTTCGGCAGAGCCTTGGTAAAGATGTCTGCAACTTGTTCCTCAGTCTTGCAATAAACCAATTTAATTTCTCCACCCTTTTGTACTTCTCTCAAGTGATATAACTTGATCTTGAAATGCTTAGTCTTGCCATGGAAAAATAAGTCATTTGAGATTGCCATTGCAGCTTGGTTATGTAATGCCAAATTCCATAATATTAAATTATGGAAATTGGGCTTTTATTAGAAATCTGTAACCCTATTTAATAAGGATATTAAATTATAAATAGGGGTTATTTATCAGATAATTTTTGGAAAAATGTTATTTTTTCAAATTCAATAGGGTTTCTTAAAATTCCCTATAAATTCATAATTTTTCCCCTTCCATAATCCTAAGTCCACGACGTTTCTTCTTTTCTCTGCTGCTCATTACACTCCTACCCAAACCCTAGGATTCGAACCTTTGTTAGGAGAAAATCAAAGCAATTAGTAAGTTTACCCTCTTTATTCTCCATAAGATTTCCAATCACTCTATCTAGGGTTTGAATTGGCATGATTTTAGATTGTTAACCTTAATACATGATTTAGGATGTGATTAGGTTCCGTTTAGAGTTCTGATTATTTGTGAGTTTTATTAATTTATCCTTGATGCATTAAGCACACTGGATAATTCTGGACAACATGAGTATCTTGAATTTAAACCCCTATTTTCTGAACGATTTTCTTAAGACATTTATATTTCTGGAAGCTAGACATGTAGGGCTTCTTGAATAAATTTTGTTTCATTAAATTTGACTTCATTTTAGATTTTATATGTATTTTCGAAACAGACAATACTGTACTAGAAAATTGCGATTCCAGTGCAGCGACCAAATTCACAAACTTATTTGTACTATCAAATGAACTCAAAAAATTCTGAAATTTTATTTAGAAATTAAAATATGTGTCTAGTATTTCCATTTTTTATTTTATAATTTTATGATTAGTATCTAATTTTATAAAAATCTCAGAACCCGTTATGTTAAGTTAAGGTACTGTGAAACAGTTTCGAATTTGTCAAGAAATAAATAGTTTTGAAAATGCTTTTGGTATCGGATTCTCTTGAAACTTTTACATGCAGTACCCATTGATGTCCAGAATAGTTCCATCGAATATTATGTCATTCTGAGTTTTAGATTAAGAGTTATTCTGAGAATCAGACCTGTACGGGTATGAATTAGAAAAACCAAGGTTTTAGAATAAGTTATTAATTGTCATATCTTGTATTTGTTTAAGGTGTTGGAGGTGTTTGAGGCCCTTAGAGACGTAAAATTGTGCTAGATTAATTCTTTTATCGAGGTAAGTAACTTCATTCCTTATATACTAGATATGTATAAGTATTTTGATATTATTATAAGAGTTTTTATAATACTTAGAAGATTAGCCTTAGATTCATTGTACCATTTGAGATTTTAAAGAGAATTGGTCTTGTGGCCTATCGCATAGTTTTACCACCAAGATTGTCTAGGCTTCACAATATATTTCATGTGTCTGTGTTAAGAAAGTACATAGCAAACCCTTCACATATGCTAGACTATCAACCAATTCAGATATCAGAAGACATGTCTTACGAGGAGCAGCCTATTGAAATTGTTGATCGAAAAGAACAAGTATTAAGGAGTAGAGTTATTCCCTTAGTGAAGGTACGATTGATGAATCATTCTATTGAGGAAGCCACATGGGAGCGAGAATGCAGAAATGTTGGAGAAGTACCCTCAACTCTTCTATGCATAAGATAATCTTTGAATTTCGAGGACGAAATTTTTGTTAAGAGGGGAGAATTGTAATGCCAAATTCTATAATATTAAATTATGGAAATTGGGCTTTTATTAGAAATCTATAACCCTATTTAATAAGGATATTAAATTGTAAATAAGGGCTATTTATGAGATAATTTTTGAAAAAAATGATTATTTTTTCCAAATTCAATAGGGTTTCTTAAGACTCTCTATAAATTCATAATTTTTTCCTTCCATAACTCTAAGTCCACGACGTTTCTTCTTTTCTCTGCTGCTCATTACGCTCCTACCCAAACCTTAGGATTCAAAACTTTGTTAGGAGAGAATCAAAGCGATTGGTAAGTGTACCCTCCTTATTCTCCACAAGATTTCCAATCACTCTATAAGCGATTGATAAGTGTACCCTCTTTATTCTCCACAAGATTTCCAATCACTCTATCTAGGGTTTGAATTGGCATGATTTTAGATTGTTACAGACCCTAATACATGATTTAGGATGTGATTAGGTTCTGTTTAGGGTTTTGATTTTATAAAAATCTCAGAACTCGTTCTATTAAGTTAAGGTACTGTGAAACAGTTTCAAATTCGGCAAGAAATAAATAGTTTTGAAAATGTTTTTGGTATCAGATTCTCCTAAAAATTTTACAAGAGGTACCCATTGATGTCCATAATAATTCCATGTCATTCTGAGTTTTAAATTAAGAGTTAAAATTCTGATAATCAGACCTGTACGGGTATGAATTAGAAAAATCAGGTTCTTAAAAAAAGTTATTAATTGCCATATTTTATATTTGTTTAAGGTATTTGAGGTGTTTGAGGCCCTTAGAGACTTAAAAGTGTGCTAAATCAATTCTTATCGAGGTAAGTAATTTTATTCCTAATATACTGGATATGTATAAGTATTTTGATATTATTATAAGAATTTTTATACTACTTAGAAGATTAATGGATTTTCATAACAAAATCAGTTTATGAAAATGTTTTCAAAGCTAAATTCTTTTAATAAAATATTGTAAATTATTTTATGACATAACTACCTTTTATAATTTTGTCTATGAAATATTGTGCAAGCCTAAACTGTTGATGTGGAATTTCATGAATATGATACGAATGTTTTGTGCCTATGTATGATTTCAATTATTTATGATTGTACGGGGGCCACCTCTTGAGATTATATGGGGGCCACCTCTTGAGGGCCAAAGCACCGCAAAGTGCCACATATAGTGCAAAGTGCCACGTATAAGTTATTACATATGAAGTTAATTTGAATGTTTTGGCTCATTGTCCATAGTTATTCTGATTCTGATTGTACTATATGATATATTTGTTCTAGACGAGTACTAAGTTTCTATTATGAGTGTGCACACAATATTCTGATTCTGTTTTTTGCCGGGTCACCAGGACTATAAGTGACATTTTGTGACATGAGCTAACTATTTGATTTTTGTGTAGCGTTATACGATTTGCTTTCATAATTGATTATTATTTTGAAATTCTAAATTACAATGAATTTATGTCATCTTATTGAAATATGTTGTTTTATGAAATTTATGAATTATAATACATGTTTTAAATAAAAGAAGGCATACAATATTTTTGGTATCGGTAAGGCTAGTGTGTTAGGAATGATTTTACTTACCGAGTTGACGGCCCACCCCTCGTCATTACTTTTTGCAGATTAAGTTCCTTTTGAGAGGTGTGCTTAGCATTAGAGTTAGAGATTTCGTTTCTTTTTTGCAAGTTGAATAAGAGGAGGAATAAACTCATATTTCTTTTAATTTTATTTATGTTATGAACTTGTAATTTGAGAGTTTTAAGACTTTTGTTATATTTATGTCTTGGAGAGAGATTGTTTAGTATTAGACATATGGATTTGGGGATTTTATTGAATAAAATAGAACCACGCTTCGCACAGCTTTAAAAAAAGAATTTAGTTTTATCTTTTTTTTTTACTTTGCACTTGATGAAACTAATAAAAAATATGAATTGAATTTTTTTTTTAAAGATGACGCAGCCTTATAAAACTAATATTATTTATGAAAGTTAATTATTTTTTTGTTAACTTTAAAAATATATATTAATGTGTATAATTAAGTGTACACAACCTTTTCATCAATAAAAAATATGTTCACACTAATCAATTCTTCATTCTTCTTGGTATTAACAGACTCTCACATCCTACAAAGTCTAACTCTTATCAGCCAACTATCTTTATCATTATTCAACTCATGAAGAAAAAAGCACTCCATGAAGCACACAATACTAAAATTTCAAATAAGTCAAAAAATAAAAATACAAGAACATTTTTAAAGAGAATGTTGGTTAAATAATAAAAAAATCCAAACATAATAAATCTTAAATACTTAATGTTTATAGAGTTTGAAGAAGGTAAAAGACACGAAACAAAAGGTTGCATAATTAAATATGAGATTATGCCATTAAAATTAGGCCCTAGTAGCATTTGTGAGGGAAGATTAAAGAATTTTCATTCCTATATTAATTAATTGATGTATTTTAAACCACTAAAGTTTAGTTGTTGGCTTAATAAAATAAATGAATGTTTTAAAACTTATAATTAATTATTATTAATGGTTACATATTGTTGAATTTAAATAGAAAGAGGAAGAGACATGTAATCTCTTGTAATCTAATAATTATTTTTTATTTATTTTCTATTTTTAATATTTTGTAATGTAATTATTTTTTAATCTCAACTAATATATTAGATAATAGAGAATATAAAAAGATGAGAAATAATGATGTCACAAATCTTAACTACTTAATATTTATATAGTTTGAAGAAGCCAAAAAGTACTAAACAAAAGGTTACATAATTAAATATGGGATTATGACATTAAAATTAGGTGCTAATTACATTGTTGAGGGAAGATGAAAGAACCTTCCTTCCTATATTAATTAATTGATGTATTTAAGCCACTAAAGTTTAATTATTGGCATAATAAAATAAATGAATGTTTCAAGACTTATAATTAATTATTATTAATGGTTACATATTATTGAATTTAAAAAGAAAGAGGAAGAGACATGTAATCTTTTATAATCTAATAATTATTTTTTATTATTAATATTTTGTAATGTAATTATTTTTTTAATCTCAACTAATTTATTAGATAATAGAGAAAACAAGAAGATGAGAAATAGTTATGCCATATCATCTCCTCTAGTCCCAACATTATATATATATATATATATTTGAGGTATTTGGGTTTGAGATTTTTGGCATAAGGATTTGAATTTGTAAGTAACCTCCTTCTTCACGTGCTCCGCGTATATTAGATTTGCGGTGTTACAGGTTATCTACATGAATATGCGTTTGCTCATTTTGCTCTATATGTAAATCTGCAAGTATTTTTATAATCCAAATTCCTTGATTTACTGCAGCATTTGCTGCTACATATTCTGCCTCTACTGTACTTTGAGCTATTACATCTTGCTTCTTTGAAGACCATGAAAAAATTCTTGATTTAAAAATAAAACAAAAACCTATTGTACTTCTCATGTCATCAACAGAGCCAACCCAATCACTATCAGAAAAACCATGAAGCTTAAAATTCTGACAGTAAGAATATTTAATGTCATAATCTGTTGTGCCCGTAATATATCTTATTGCTTGAAAATGCACTTCACTGGCGCAATGCATGAATCTTGAGAGCAAGCTTACTACAAACATTATGTCTGGTGGATGAAGTTTTTTTAGTATTTCTTTTGCATACTTCTTTTGGCTTATGAAGACTCCATCATGATCTTGCGTCACCTCCATTCCTAAAAAAGAGGATATCGAGCCAAGGTTTGTCATTTCGAATACTTTGAGCATTTCAGCTTTAAACTCTTGTATTAGCTTCTCATTACTTCCTGTAAGAAGGAGATCATCAACATAAATAGAAACTATAATTAAGTTAGCATCTGTTCCTTTTACATATAATGTAGCTTCACTTGGACTTTTAATGAATTCAAGACTTTGAAAGTATTCATCAATCTTGCTGTACCAAGCCTTGGGAGCCTATTTAAGACCATACAAGGCCTTTTTCAACAAGTAGACTTTCTCCTCATGTCCCTTCACTTGGAATCCTTTAGGTTGCTCTACATAAATCTCCTCTTGAAGATAACCATTTAAAAAAGCAGATTTTACATCTAACTGACAAATCATACATTCGTTTTGTGCTGCCAAAGCAAGTAACATCCTAATTGTATCCATGCATGCCACCGGAGCAAACGTTTCTGAGAAATCTACTCCAAACACTTGACTATACCCCTTCACCACTAATCTGGTTTTGTATTTAGTTACAGAACCATCTGCATTAAGTTTAGTTCTGTAAACCCATTTGACTCCAATTATCTTTCTGTGTTGAGGCCTATTCACCAACTCCCAAGTGTCATTTTTTTTTCAATCATTCTAAGTTCCTCTTTTATTGCTTCAATCCATTTGTTGTCCTTCTCTGCTTTTTTAAATTCTGTAGGCTAAAAAATAGCAACATTCCTTCTTTCATAAACATCATATAATTGCCTTGTACCTCTAACTGGGACATCACCTATGTCGTCATCAACATATTGCCATTGTTTATCCTTTATAAACTTGACATCTCTATTTACAAGAATTTTCCCATTTTAAGGTTGAAAAATTTTGTAAGCCTTTGAAGAATCGCTATATCCAATAAAAACTCCTGGTTCTACCTTCTTATCGAGCTTGTTTATCTTGCTTTACCTGTGGCACATAAGAGAAACAAAGACAACCAAAAGTTTTTAGGTTCTATAAATTCAGTTTGTAATCAAACCACACTTCAAATTGAGTTTTTTTCTGCAAAACCCTTGTTGGCAACCTATTCAGCAAAAAAACTGTACTATTTGCAACCTCTGCCCACAGCTTCTTTGGCATTTCCTTTTCATATAGCTTACACCTTGTCATTTCCATAATTGTTCAATTTTTGCTCTCACTTACACCATTTTGTTGTGGTGTGTAAGGAGTTGTGAGTTGGTGTTCAATACCAGCTTCTTCACAGAACTTGTCAAAAGTGTCATTTGTGTATTCTTTCCCATTATCAAACCTTATCTTTTGCATCCTGCAACCACTTTGATTCTCCACTAAAGCTTTATATTTCCAAAATATATTAGAAACCTCATATTTGAATTTGAAAAATTAAATCCATCAAAATTCGGTATAATCATTAATAAATACAACGTAATATTTACTACCATTTAAAGATGATGTTTTCTAAAGTCCTCCAACATCTATGTGTACAAGTTGCAGCTTGTGTGTTGATTTCCATGTTGTGTGAGGGAAAGGTTTTCTAGTTTGCTTGCCATATTGACAAGCCACACAATCTACTAGCTTGTCCTCCAGTAAAGGAACACCTTTCACCAAATTATGTTTCTGCATGTATAGAAGTCCATCATAGTGGAAATGCCCGAGCTTTCTATGCCACAATTCTGCATTGGTTACAGTGCTTGAAAATGCTATTTGCTCATTCTCCAATAGATTTAAAGCAAAGCTTTTTGCTTTCATCTTCACCTTGAATACGTCTCTACCTTCCACGTCTTTGATCAAGCACCATTTGTCTTCAAATATAACTTTGAAGCCTTTTTTAATCAGCTGGCCAACACTAAACAGGTTCTGGTCAATATTAGGCACATATAGAACATCAGTAATATACTTCAAACTTGTTAAGATTTCTAAAGCCACTGTTCCTTTCCCTTTGGCTGAAATAAATTCATCATTTCCAATTTTTACTTTGGAAATGATTGTTTTATCAAGCTCTTTGAAGAGCTCTTGGTCATTAGTCATGTGGTTTGTACAACCACTGTCAATCAACCAGGAATTGCCAGAGTTGTCGTTTGTCGCGAAGCATGTTGCGACAAAAAGTTGCTCCTCTTCATGTTGCTCCGAAGAAGTATTTACCTCTTCAGGTTGTTGAGACTTGTAAACCTGCTCCATGTGTCCAATCTTACCACATTTTCTGCACTTGACATCAGGCCTCCACCAACACTTCCTTTGTGAATAATTTTTCTTTTTGTAGTGTGGGCATGCTGGATAGGTCTGATCCTTGTTTTTGTTGTTGTTGTTGCCGGCCTTTTTCTTCTATTTGTTGTTTGTGTCTTTACCTCATCCTGAACTTTCTGCCTTTACTTGAAGAGCTCCCTCAATAGTTTCTTCTTTTCTCATCATTCTCCTTTGCTCTGGTGCCTGTAATGCATTTACCAATTATGCCAAGGATATTCTTGACAAATCCTTAGATTCTTCTAGTGAAGAAATTTTAGACTCATATATTTCAAGCACAGTAACAAGAATTTTTTGCACAATTAGTTTATTAGAGAAGTCCTTACCAAGCAACCTCACCTTATTTACAATACTCTGCAGCTTGTCAGAGTAGTCTTTGATGGTTTATGTTTCCTTCATTTTCAGCATTTCAAACTCCCTGATCAAGTTGAGTGCCTGCTTATTTTTAGTTCTTTCATTGCCCTGGTATTCCTTTTTGACGGAGTGTGATGTGGCAGCGAGCCGTGCGGGAGAGAGCGAGAGAGCGTGTGCCGTGAGGAAGAGAGCGAGATGTGAACGATGTGTGTGTTGAGAAGTCAACGAGTAACAGTGACAATATATAGTCTTAACAAAACGCACCATTTTGTGCTAACTGTGCTACTAACTGTTGTAAGAATCTCATTTTCCAAGTTTAAATTGGTGGCTAGCTCCCCAAAAATAGTATTAAAGACAAAACTTAACTGGGTAGCTCCTGGCATTAACAAATGGGGTGGTTACCGAAATCCCTACCCACCTCGACCCAGAGTGCAAGCCTCCAGTGTTAACTATTAGTAAGGCTTTCCATTCCACCAAATTAATATTAACAACGTAACCCTATAAGGTTAAAGTATCCGTCCCGAAAGCTTAAGCTTTTGAATACCAACGTTAACACTATTGTGACCGTAGCAATTACGGATTGTGTTCAACAATATATTGGAGCATGAATTCATGAAAAAGAATGATAAAAAAATAAAAATAAATAAATAAAGGGACTTGCCTGTAAAAGGTCTCCAATGTTAATAACTAAAGCCCCAGGAATGGGGGGCACATCAATCCAATGATTTTGATAACGAACTTGGAGGCCACCAATGTGATCTTGAAGAAGCACCGTAACGCAGTCATCGTCGGCGTGTTCGGTTGAGCCCATTGTTAATTCTGGCTGTGGGCATGCAGGATAATAATGGCCCAATAACATTAGACCCTCAGCGCAAGCCATCTCTTTCAGGTAATTTGGGTTCAAACCAAGAGCCTCTGATAACAACTCAAACAATAAATGTCCCAGTTTCATTACACTCTTGGTGTACTCCATTACTATATCTCTGCAACATTTAATCCAAATTGGTTAACATTTAATTATTCATCCACAAATCGCTTTCCATAAATTTGGATCCAGTGTTAATTCAGTTATGATAATCTCTTAAAAAATCTTGTGCGACATGTGCATTCATGACAGTATACGGTTAAGATTTAATTATGTATATGTTCATTATCTATCCAATATCTCTATCAATCACAGCTTTCTAAAAAACCAAAATAAAACTCAGATCACCTACCTACAAGCAGCCGGCATCTCTTCTGGCTTGGGACGATTAGGAGCCATATTAAAAATTATGGTGTCTCTCCAATTAGCAGCTGGTGCACTATACAAGTCAAAATTGCTATTGTAACCCACCATTTTTGTGATGTCACGTGTATAGAATTCTTTTTTCAGCTCAAAATCTTGCTCAAAAAGCCTGCGCACGCCTTCCTTCATCTCCTCCAGAATACTCACCGGAATCCCATGATTAATCACCTGAAAAAATCCCCACGTCTCCGATGCTTTTCGGACTCTCTCAACAATTTCTTTGCGTTGAATTGGATCTTTGTCGACTCCCTGCAAGTCTACAGTTGGAAAAGTATATTGAACGCCACGGGGAACTGGAGTCTTGTCCAAGCTATCAGTTGGTTGATAGAATATGCGGGGAATCCTATCGATTCCAGCATCTACAAGGCCTTTAACGCCAGCTTTCGTGTCATCGAAAGCTTTTAGTTCACTCTCTCGATCATAGTGATTCAACTCCATCGTAGCTTGAGTTTCACTTGTGCTATTTGCTGCCATTTTAATGTTTCTTACTTCCTTTTATAGTGCTGTGTTTCAAATTTTAGGTGATCATGATGTTGATGTCGAAAGTGTCACAGTCGCCTGCCACAGTGGAACGAGGAAAATGTCAACGGAAGTGATAGGTGCATAAAAGTTAGTACAAAAAATGGCACAACATTATTATAGATAAAAAAAAGGATCTCATTACATGACAAACTTTCTTGTATGTCTTAATAGTTTTTGTGCTCGTTTCGGTACAAACATCATTTTTCAAATGCTAAAAGAGTTTAATGACTAATAAAATACTGACAAAATAAACTATAACATCGTATGGTGTTGTTGTACTGTTAATTGATTATTTTGTTTTCTTTACTCTTAACATCACGGCGTAATAATTCATTTTGTCAACATTTTATCAAATTCTTTTCTCTAAATATCCATGCTCGTGGAACAATACTAGCTAGTGGGATAAAAATTTGGATTGTACGTACATCTAATTGTCATAGTTGAGCAATAATTCAATACATCCACCACGAAAATTTTGTGGTAACTAGCAAGCTTAGGATGGCAAAATTGGTGATGAATAGTTAAAGGCAATGAAAATGATCATATACACTACAACAAAAAGGGCGTATAACAGGGGTCAAAATGTGCCGTTTATCCGTAAGCTATATATGGCAAGAAATATAAGCCGTTGATAATTCATTTCAACATATGCCATCAAATTATTGAATCTTGAAAGTTTTCCTTTTTAAAATAATACAAAAATATGATTAAAATATTTTCTTATTGACTTCATGCATCAAAAATTTATTCTCTATTTCATTCACATGATAAAATTACATTTGTTACATACGAACAAAAATTGTATAACTTGAATTGTCAATAAACAACCAATAAAAACTTCTTAAGTTCTATTATTTTGATACATCAAGTGAAGAGAAAGAGAAAAAAATTGTCACATTAAAAATTAAAACTATAATTTTCTATCCTTGATGCGAAATCCTGGGCCTTCTAACAATTCTTCTTGTAGCTCTGCAGCCCCTGCAAAATAAGCGATTTCATTATGTTTGAACGAACAATATAACAATCCATTATACGTAATTTAGCCAAAAAATTAGTAATTGCAGCAAGATTAAAAGACAAAACTCCAAAGAAATTAATCCACACACACACATACACAATTCCTTCTTTAGTGCGGGTGCTCTTATTTTTCCTCATATCGATATGCTTCTAAACCTTAGGGGTTCATTATAGTCAATATTTTAACTCTTTTAAACTGTACGGCTTTATAATTCATTCAAAGATAAGCTTATTAAATCCTACAGTTTAAGAGTGTGTCCACATAAAAAAAAATTACAGGCTCCCGCACCTAAGAATTATATATATATAATTGAAAACATCTTAATAAAATGAATATTTTTCATGTCATTACTATTACAATATAACTAAAATTAATAATAATAATAATAATTTTAATCAAGAGAAATCAAAATAACATGTGATGGTAAAAATAAAAAATAAATCTTGACCGTAGAATATTGTAATTGCCACATATAATTGAACTCTAGAAATTGAGAAATTTTATAATACATCAGAAGTACTCTATCAACAATGCAATAAATAAATAATGTTATGATATGTATACATTTATTAAATTCAATTATACATATTATACATGCATTAATTAGTTATATTACTTATGATATATTCTAAAATTTCTCCTGAAAATCTAAAGAAAAATTAAGTTAAGATAGGATCTGAATTCTTACCTTTTTTTTTACCATGAAAAAAGGTTTCCACTACATATTTTATTCTTATGCTGTTAAAATGAGATGTGTTAATATTTTCTACAGCATTTATTAAGAGTCCGTTGTAGTATTGACCTTATCGATAATGGCATAGCTATTAGACATGCCGTCTTTAATAATAATTAATGGTATTTAATTAAAACTTGCCGTAAAACCTCCGACATTATAAATCAATTTCGTTGTTGAGCGGTTGCCGTCATGGCGTCAAGCAACTTTTAAGCGCACATGCTTTAGACTTGGGGAAACTAAATTAACTTGAAAAACTTTACGCCATTGGCTTCGCATGGCCACCCATGGGATCAAAAGTTCTTTATTTTACATCAATAAAGTCTCGGCCTAATTAAAATAAATAAATAAAGTGTGAGCCGATGATAAAATCATGCGGACTCAGGATTAACCACCCGAACTTAATCTACATACAAACAAAAAAAATTAAAACTTGCCGTAAAACCTCCGACATTACAAATCAATTTTGTTGTTGAGCGGTTGCCGTCATGCAACTTTCAAGCGCATATGCTTTAGACTTGGGGAAACTAAACTAAATTAAAAATATTATTACTTGTTGCAGTCGTTGACCATCACCATACAACAACGTGTAAGAACATTTGCTGTAATTGATTAACAACGTAGGATGACAAAATGATTGATGGATACATAGTTGAACGTAATGACCATATATTAATTGCTGAAGCATTAGGACTTGAGAAATTATCATGAGCTCCTTTCTTGAAACGAACTGTCGTAATAATTTGGGCGTTTCTGACATTCAGAAACTTGGTAGCGGATTGACTTTTTGTTAATTAATCTTCTTCATCAATACTGAAAATTTATTTGCCTCCATCTGATCTATTAGATTGTTAATTAATCTTCTTTGTCAATTTTGATGACACAGTGCGGAAACAATACTATATGTTGTTCTAGTGTACGTTCTTAAAACTTAAGAAAGAGAACTCTCACAATAGAGAAAAAGATCTCAATTAAGAAAATATTGAATATGATTTACAATAAATTATGAATAACAAGCCTATATATAGTAGTAGTTCATTTAATCATAATCCTTTTCAAACAAGAGAAATAATCTATAATTTCCATTAGATTAGAATTACAAATATGATCGAAATAAGCTTAATAAAACTAAATAAATCCTAATCCTAAATATTAAATTAACTCAAAATCTAGAATTCCTTATTTATTCTACCCTATATGCTTCCTACATTAGTCTCCTCATCTTAAAAAAAAAACTCATCCTCAAGTTTTATAGTTTTGCTGAAAATAAAAGACAATCTAGAGGATGAAACTTAAAGTAGAGTAGCAATGCATCTTGGAGCATGAACTTATAGTTTTTCACATTAATCTTCCTTAAAACTCAAAATGCTTCATACTTTATCTTCTTCGTGATCTTATTAGTCACTCTAGCAAAGGTAAAGTCTTGTACAAATAAATAACTTCTAAGCCTCTCAAGTGTTTTGTCAATACAACAGCAACAACCATCACACCATGGATTTCATCCCAATATTTTCCAAACTTTTCTAACATACTTTTCGCCATATTTTTTTATCATGTCACATGAAGAATTAAGCCAAGCATCCAATGATAATCTAATTTCACAAATTATTGGAAAAAAAAAATAAGTTAGTTGGTGGGTATTTAGTGCCAGAAAACATCTCTATCATAGTATAGAAGGGTTTCAAATGCTCACATACTACTCTCGCTAACTCCCACTCTCCTTTAGTAGGCAAGTGCTTATATGGGTTATCACGATGCTTTAAACGAGTAAAAACATCTTTATAAATCAAAGCAACTTCAAGTATTAAATATGTCAAATTCCACCTAGTTTTACAATCAAACACTAAACTCTTAGAACAATTCAACTTTAATCGGCGATTAGCCGTATCTTCAAACAACTCTATCCTTTTAGGTGATGATGTCCAGTAATTGACATTGTTTCTAACTTTTTCAATCCCATCTCCTATCGCATCTAACCCATCCTTAACAATTAAATTTAAAATGTGGGCACAACATCTCATAAGCAACAATTTTCCATTTAATAATAATGAACCATGAGGAAACTTAGTCAACAAAAGCGGAATCACAGCATCATTAGTTGGAACAATTATCAACGGTTATTGTAGATAACCTTCGATCTACATTCCAATCCAACTGACACTTAACTAACTCATTAGAAAGTGCTTCAATAGTATATGGAGAAGGCACATATATAAATCTAGACAATTCAAGAAAAGAATAAAACAAAACTACAAATGAGAATAAATAAAATAAAGTACATATAATAAAATTTATTAAACTTCTAAACTAGTACCTTAAGATCCGATTTTGTAGAGTCCATGAATTGTCAATAAAATGTGTCGTCACTATCATATATCCCTTTTTTTTTTATTACTAGATGTCCACATATCCATAGTAATGGAAATTTTACTAGTAATATCCTCCAACAAAGCCATTGTCTTAGCCTTTTCAAAATCAAACAGCTTAAAAACTTCTCTTTTAGCAATTTTCCTACAAATTTTACCAAGCAAAGGCTGAACAAAACTCATCAAATCCCTAAACCCTTCATACTCAACAAACCTCAAATGAAGCTCCTGCATGATTATCATTCTTGCTATTTTCTATCTAGCAAGTGCTTTATCAAATGTAGTAGGATAAAATTCTGAAATTGTTGAAGTTTCAACATCTTTTTTCTTGTAGACCTTAGATGCTTAACTAGGGCTAAAAGTTGGAGCTAGAGTTGGAGCTGATTTTTGTATCCGTTTGGGACACCTATCAATATGGTTTAGCAAATGCGAAGTTCCACTCGATTGTTGTCCAGCAAACCCTTTGACACAATGATTACACACTGCCTTCATTTCTCCATTAATTGCTCTCCTTGTGAAATGGTCCCAAGCTCTAGATGTTTGTCTCAATGAGCTTCTAGGTTGTCCTTCCAAGTTTCGTTTTGTACCTCCACTAATTGAATGTGTTTGTGGATTTTCAGCATTAACATTATTTGAGCTTTGAGGGTTTAATTGAACAACAAGATCAGGATCAAGATCAGACATAATTAACCTAAAAAAAAAAGACATTACAGAGTAGTTATTAACAAGCGACTTCCTTTTTATTTCTTTTGTTTGCTTTCTTAATAGACTGTGCTAAGAAAATATTTTGACAATTAAAAGTAAACTTCCATAATCTCAAGTAATTGAAAGCAATGCAATTGAAGGAAATATAAACTTCCAGAACCAATAATCTGGTAATAAAAATAACTAAATTTTCAATCAAGCAAACCAAATTAAAAAAACTAACCAATTAGCAGAGCCCATTAATCATAAGAAGTTGATTAATTTCCTCAAAATTCAATACAAAAAATGAGCAAAAATATTTCTAGTAAGGAAAAAAAAAAAGCCATACGACTTGAAATTGAACAATTTTAAAACCCAAAATTAATCAAATAAAAAGAAACAAAAATAAAACTGCTAAGAATTATGATCTTTTCTTTTCAAGTTGCTTCACTTTTAAAAACGTTCATTTGAAACTTGACACATTAGATTTATGATCGGAAATATCAGTGTTGAAAAAAAAAATAAGAATCCAAAGTTATATAAATTCAATCATATAACTTTGAACACTCTAATTTCAATAAAAAAAAAATTATATTATTAAAATAGTCTTAATTGAATTTACTATTAAAGACATTAGAATCACTCAACACTAATATTCTCAAATATATTTCTCTAATCTAATCCATTATAAAAGAAAAATACTTTGCTTTCACCCCACCCCAGCAACTTAGATTCGAAAATCATCAAGCCACACAGTTGTTAGCTTTTAGTTTCTACTGCGTTAATGTAAACTGGGAAACGTTTTCTTTTTTTAAAGAAAATTATAATAATCATGAAGACAGGAAGTTAATCCAGAGGAAGAGCAAATCTGAACAGGATTAATGAAGGGCCCATTCACCATTCATATAGAAGAAAATCGAAGGAAAACAAAGAGGAAGAATAAAGTGGAATTAATTTAGCCAAAACAACAAAATAAAAGAAAAAAAATTGAAACAAATCTATTGATAGTGACCTGCAAGATTGAAGGAATATACGGCAACATAGAATGCAAAGTTATATAACAATTGAACCACATAGTTTTGTCTGTATTTTAGACTACACTAATGCAGTGTTTACTTTCTGGAGTGAGAGTGTGGAGTGTGGATTCCTCCCACTGTTTACCTTAAAAAGAGGGAGTGGGAATCCAACTCATTTTAGAGTGGGAGTTCCCACTCCCCCCTCTTCCCATTTTATCCTTTTAAAATAAATAAATAATATCATATTTAATAAAATAAATAATATCATATTTATTTAAAATAATAATTATATCATATTTATTTTATTAAATTTAATAAAATAAAATAAAATAAATAAATATTATATTTAAATTAATAATATTAAACATTAATTTTAATAAATATTAATTATTTATTTAATTAATAATAATAAATATTTTATTCTAAAAAAATATTAATTTTGTACTATATTATCAATAATAATATTTCATTTGTGTTGCTATTATTAATAATTTTTATTCACATAATTTAAATTAAAATTAATAAAAAATAATGATTTACATAATTAAGAATATTATTAATTATTATTATTAATTTATAAATATAATAAAATATTTATTTTATTTTCCAAATATATTTTTTATTAATTTTTTAATTAAAAATTATAATTCTATACATAAGGATAAAATTGTAATTTAAAACAATTTACTCCCACTCTAAGACAAAGTAAACAAATAATTGGGATTCTGATTGACAATCCATACTTTCATTTAGTCTAAGTAAACACCTTACTCCCACTCCCACTCCACACTCCTAATCCAAAAATTCTCATTCCAATCCAAAAAATAAACGCAGCAAAAGAATCCATTATCAATTATTTCATTGCTTTTTCTTTTTAAATTCTTCTATTCAAGCCTGTTTTCCTCTCCAGACACACGGACTCTTTTGTGGACACATCTTAAGTGCTCGTGTGTGTGTGTGATGAATAATTTTATAATTATAATAAATTGAAATTTAAAGGAGAAAATTTGAAAAATTCATGGTGAGACCATGTGAGAGCTGCCGAGAAAGAAGAGAAGCGAAGAGAGAGCAGAAAAAATAAAAACTAATAGTGAAGCAGAGTCTGCTATTACTTCAGATCAAACGCAATGAATCAAACAAAATTCGAGGAGCGCAAGTGAAGAAAAAGAGAGCGATTTGAGTTACATACACAGATGTCAAAAGAGAGAGATCCTAGTTCTAGTGCCTCCGCTTGTTCCTTTTCCAATGACAGAGAGAAAAGAGAAGAGAAGAAATGAGCAGCAAGTAATAAGCGACAGCGAGCGACGAGTGGCCGGCAAGCAATGAGTGCCGGCGAGCGACGAGCGGCTGGTGATAATCTTAAGGTTTGCTAAATTAATAATCTAGGACATTTGTTTTTCCAATCGGTCTATAATCTTCTTCGGACTAAATTATAAGACCATATGGAAATGTTTTTTTTTTTTTTTTGATAGACCATATGAAAATGCTAAAAAGGAGGTTAAAATTTAAGTTTGGTACTTGAGTTAGGTGTTTGGCAACTAACTTTAAAGGTACTTACCAAAATTTAAGATGTTTTATGGAACATTTGTTACCTGTAACACAAAACTTATTACTGTTGACGGAAAATTTGCTTCTGAAAATAAATGAAAAAACTAGTGATCGTTGCTAGCTGTCAGCGGTGCAAAATAGGCGGACACAACATGAACGCCATCATCATATAAAGCCAGATTTTGAATTCTTAAAACACAATATGCATGGGTAGATATGGCTCTATGGTGAATATATTGCAGAGTTGATATTGTATGCTTATTAAACCAATTAATATAATAATTATTTCAATCGTTACACGTCATGGTTTGACGGTCAATTTTATGCCCATAGCATTATGATTGACAGTGTCTTTACAAATTTGGCTTGATTGGTTTTATTATAGGCCTTATATTTTACTATAAAAACGCAATGTCATATTTACTGGGGACCAGGCCCCATGGACATTGTAAAGAAGGACATGGAACTGATTATTGCTACATGCTGGTCGATATGGTCTTCTAGAAATCTACTCATTTTCAAAGGGAAAGAAGAAGATGCTCAATTATCAGTGGGAAGGGCTGCAGCAGTTGTAGAGTCATACAGAAGGATTAAAATCCCAGCTACTCAAACTGTTTCACAGAACCAGAGCAACAACGAACAAACATGGTTACCTCCTCCAAATGGGTGGTATAAGGTGAATGTGGATGCTGCCATCAGACCCTCAAACCAGACAGCGGGTCTAGGAGTGGTTATCAGAGATTCGAGAGGAAAGGTTGTAGCAGCAGCTGTTCAGAAAACTACTTATAAAGGGGGTGTGGACTGCATGGAAGCAGAGGCAGTCAATTTTGGCATCCAGGTGGCTCAAAATGCAAATCTTCTGCCCATGGTCATAGAGTCAGATTCAAAAGAGGTGGTAGATCTTGCTTGTAACAGAAAAGGAAGTAGATCGGAAATCTTCTGGACGATAGCCACAATTCAAGATAGCTTAAAGAGGTTAAGTGGGGTGCAAATCCAGCATGTTTCAAGACCTTACAATCATACTGCTCATGTTCTAGCAAAGAAAGCTTTAGATTATGTAAGCTCTGTTGTTTGGCTGGGAAATTACCCAGATGAGATTTTGTTGTTACTCCCTTGTGAATCTTAATGAAAGCTTTACTTTCTCTTCAAAAAAAAAAAATTACTGGAGGTGCACTTCACAGTTCACACAACCAAATCATTGAATCATGGAGATTAGATAGTTATGCACAAATTTATTTAGATTTTGTGTTTATCTTTGCCACGTGTGTATTTTATAACAGTAGTTGTTAAGATTTTATAACATTAATATTTTTATCCAATTATTATTAATTACAAATCCTATTAAAATTTCAATATAAAACTTAGATAACACTTATCCAAATCATTTATAAATTATTACTTGCGAAAACGACAATGAACCTTCTATTGTTTGTGAAAAGGAACATAAAATATCTTAACTTTCAAAAAAAGATGTATAATCCCAATTTTTTTTAGTAAATTTTATTCGTTTTAATAGTAAATTTATTTTTAATTTATAACAACTATTATGTCCCTATAATAAATAAATCAATATATTGAATTAAGACATGTCATTAATAACGAATATAATGAAATCAACTTCTTTTTATTTAAAACTTAAAATTGAAATATAACTATCTTTTGTCCAAATTATTCACTTTAAATTATGAATATACCCTTCCCAATGATAGGATAATAAAAAATAATGAATAATAGATAAAATTAAAATCAGATTTATTTTCTTCGCAAATTGGGCAAAATGAGATGTTAAATAGGCTTATATATGGATGAAAGGTAAATTGGGCAAATGGGAAGTAAAATTATCTCCCTATTTCGGAATTTATCATTGGGAAGGGTATGTTCATAATTTAGAGTGAATAATTTGGGCAAAAGGTAATTATATATTAATTTTAAGTTTTAAATAAGAAGTTGTTGATTTTATTATACACGACATGTCTTAAGTCAGTATATTAATTTATTTATTATAGAGAATAATAGTAATTGTAAATTAATAATAAATTTACTATTAAAACAATCAAAATTTACTAACAAAATCAAAGCTATATGTTTTTTTTTTTTGAAACATTAAGGGGTTTTAATATCCCTTTTCCGAAATCTTAAAGGGCTCACTATCCTTTTTCCTTATTAATTTGGTGATAAGAGCCATAGGTTTTGTTTCAAATTCCACTCACTGGAAATAGAGGAACTTTTAGATTTAGGCTCCATTTGGTATAATTTCTCAAGTAGAATTTATTTATATAGAGCTTTTATTAGTAGAGATTTTACCAAACAAATTTTAATTGTTTGGCTGTCAATGAGAGCTTTTATTAAAAATGAATAGGCAAGTTTTTTAAAATTATGTTATGAAAATAATAAAATAAGATTATCAAATAAGTAGGAAATATTTCAAATATTTTAATATTTAAAAAAATACAACATCTACTCCCAAAATTCTAAAATTTGAGTTTTTATTAGTAGGGTTAAAATAACTTATTTAATCTTTAAAAACTCTACTAAACAGGAAGCAAACAACAACAAAAATTTTAATAAGAAATTATCGGTTTAAATAAATACTTATTACTATTAAATAAGATATATCAAAACAAAAACTTACTTTTAATTGATTGCACCATGTTTAAAAAAAAAAAAATGAAGAAGCAAGAAACTATTGTCTCTTTGGATACAAAAAAAAAGTGAAATACAGCCAAAATAAGGCCCGCACATTATTCAATCCAGGAAGAGCTACAATGTACCTGATCAATACATACGTTGGGCACATGAGGTTGGAGAAACATAAGAAAGAAACTCCTTATCAGCTTCAAATTTCACCATATCTTCCTCTTTCAAGTGAATCCATGCCTCAATTCCGTTTCCACATTTGGTGTCCATTAATACAGCAATATTTCTGTAAGGCCAGCCCCCCCAAGCTACCCATATAGGCTTCCCCCACCCAAAATCGGCTTCATATAGAGGAAACCTGCATAAACTTGTATAGTAAAAATTAACCACTTCTCTTCTGTCGAATCCGTCATCATTAATGCTCCCCAACAAACCAAAGTGTTCGAAGATACCCTCTTGTAGTTTTTTCGCATAGTCCTTGTTGATTTTGCCTATGGCGTCTCTGAACATTTTAACTAACCCATAACACTCCTCCCCAATATCTTCCGAAATAATTGTTGCCGTTGGTCCTGAAATATTCCCAAAAGAATCATCAGGCTGTGGCAGGTCCATCCTCTTCCTTAAATTCACCGCATGAACTAACATGGAAACCCTTTCAGGCCCTATTTTTATTTCAGTAGAAGCAGCAAACCGGCTCCATATGAAAGCTGATAAGGCCTCAACGCGCGTTGGATGTATCCCACCAGCATATTTTTCTTTGAGAGCAGCTATCATGGATCCCCTGAACACAAAACTCTTGCACACAATGTTCTTCTCCGCAGGGAGACTAACTCTGCAAGATTCTCCAACATCCCGCGGTGGAAAGAGCGTCGCGGACAAAAGTTCTGGACAAATTTTAACACTATCATCACCGCCACCGCCACCAACACTAGCAGCAGCTGCCCAATTCTTGATAAATGTAATGAACGTTGAAGCATCTGCAATCTTGTGTGAAACACATGCACCAATTGCAATATTGCCACAGTCAAAGAAATTAACTTGGATGGCGAGAATAAAATTTTTACATGATCAGGAAGGAACTTGTTGAGCTTTCTAGGATTTGGTTCTCCGATGATTTGTGAGAGATTGCACTTGACTTTAGCCTCCAAGAAAAGGACGCCCTTATCGTTGCAGTCTACATAGTCATCGTTAAGGCATTCGGCCAGTGGATAATAATGAGTTAGCACTTTGGATAGAGATTTTTTTAGGTCACCGGAGATGATATTGTTGCCAAGTTTGTGATCATTAAGATTGTAGAAATAGATCAAAGGGATGTAGAAGGATGGGGATACTTGATCGGTGAAAGAAAATTTGTAAATTTGAAGGTGTTTGGGAGTTGGAGTAGAGGGTTTGATTGTTTCTTTGGAGATCACTTCAACATCCATCTTCACTGTCTGTTACTGCAAACAAAAAGGGTTTTTAATGCTCAAACAATGTCAAATATCCTATGGTGGCCTCCATTCAGTTAATTCGAATACTATTATGTAGAGCTGCAACTTGATCCGACTCATATTCGATTTAAATATTCGAACTATATCATCATGCCATAGTTGATGAGTTTATCTAAGAAAAATAAAATACATTTATAATTGCAAATATCAGTAGATTATTTATACTGTAACACTAAAATAGGAAATTACGTTGTCACTGCTTCCCCCTCGAGATTAAATAAGATGGCAAATAGCACTATAGCAGCATATATATATATATATATGAATTGATGTGTCCATCCCGTATAAGAATTTCTTCTTGAGCAGATCAGAAAGTAAAGCAACAATAAACTTTTTATTTATATATTTTTATTTTTTATACAGAATTACTTTCAGGTGTGGATCCAGTACAATACCTTTCTACGTTATAGGGCTATAAAGACACTAAGTCCATATTTTATAAAGAGCATATATATATATACATATATAGTAAATGAATACTTGCAAGTGGGCGTACTTAATTTGTGAAAAAATTTACTTCAAGACAAAGGTCGGAAGATAGAATATTTTTTCATCTGAGCAAATGGAATATCAGTTTATATACCGCCAAAAAAAAAAGCTACATGTTATTCGGAATCTTGTATCAGACTGATGTAGGTCTAATTTAAATGACCTATATAACACGATTAGTCAATTTAATAATTCCACCTTTGGATTTCTTAGAGCAATGCCACAAATACATAAAAATCCGATTTTGTGGGTATCTCTTGTTGTTCACTAGACCAAAACCTGAAGCCCCTAATGACACCAAAGTCCAAACATGAACAAACCATATAGTTGTTCAAAATTTTAAGTCGTGATCCACTATTGACAGTCTTATCTTCTCCATGCTTAGAGATTTTACCGTCGAAGCTTATCAATAAATTTGATTATCTAACATGGACCGGCACCCATCTAAACTCCACAATGATTCTATGTTATGACAAAACAGCGGCAATCAAGTGTCTCCATCACAACACGCATAATATTAAACCCGCCAGCATTTAGTCATTTACCCACTTCACCATTGATAAAAAACGGATAGTTGATCGATCAATACGGACTCAATAGTCAATACTCGAGTGTTAAAAAAGAGATATAAGGATTTATTTCATATGAAATGGGAACTAACAATATTTTTGGTGTTTTCAACAAACAACAGGGGCTGCAGTGAAAATTACCCTAAATAAAAGTACATACTCAAACCGTCAGATCTGCCTTTGGTTTTTTTCAAAGGGTCCCACAACCAGTCAAGAACCTACGGACCAGAAACACACCAATTCTCATTCGAGCTTTGAGCTTACTACGTAATACGTCTTTCAAATTCGAATTTTGTACTTTGTTGCATGAGAAAAGGACAATTAGAGGAGTACGGTCGCGAGATCTTTCAGTTGCTCCAGTGATTTTACTTTATTGCCCTTAATACGGACAGACACGGGGACTTCCGTTAATTAACAAAACTAGCTCTATATTTTGCCAAAAAAAAACTAGCTCTATATTTTGTGGTTAAGGCAAACCTCAGGGAGGTAATTATTAAAGTTAATTCTTAATTGAAAAATAAAATGTGTCCCACAACTATGCTGTCTTTGTGAGAAAGTTAAATTAGGATAACTAATTACTCTCATAATGTAAAACCAATAAACCAGTATCCATCCACAATCCTAGATTCATCGGTAGAAAGCAGTGCACTATGATTAAAAGACTAAAATATTAACTCTAAATTCAATTCAATAACGGTAAATTGACTCACTAAGATCACGCCCTTTAAGTAGAAATTTTTTTTCGAATCTCGATAAACAATAACGAAAACCCTGATACAAGCTTTGATGCATGCATAGATCCACCTCAGATACTGAACATTAAACTAGACCATCACGTTACCGCAAAGATATCTTCAACCAGTTTTGGTTTTGGGAACCTTTCTCTTGAGTTGTCTCCTTGGCATTGAGTTCTTCATGCCAATGAAGAAAAGCAATGCCCCAAGTAGCGCCAAGCTCTGCAAAATAGAAGGGGAGAGAAAGTATTTTACAAATGAACAGGGCCTAGACTCATTCAATCATAGCCATGACAATACGGAATACATAAATAAAAACCATAGTATAAAAGTTACAGGAAAAGGAAAGGGAAAGCTCGTAAGTGCTAACCTGGGTAAACTTAATGAAGATTTGGCCAAATTCCTTCTTGTCAGCATCATAGTTGTAGAAGTCATACAATATCGGAGTGGCAAGTGCCTGGTGCAGAAGCTGCAACCAAGAACAAAAGTGGCTTCAATAATTAATCAGTTGAATACTAATTTAAGAAACAGAGGCTCCGGTACATACCAAAAGATAAGCTCCAAAAGAACTCCCAAAGATGAAAAGAAGGCCGCCGATACCCTTCAAGGCTATTGCAGCGGCAACCAAATACTTAATCTGTGAAGAACAACAGATAATGAATTCATTTGATAGAAAATGCAAAATTAAAAGTTAAAATCCATCAAATAACTAAGTTGAAGAAAGTTTGAGCATATCGCACTTCAACATCTGGAACTTGCACCCCAGTATGAGATAACACATGCTTTGAGAAGATATGGAATTTAGGTTCCAAAGACTTGGCTGCTGGTCCACCATCGACGCCAAATTCATTGAACCTATAAGCAGGAACAATACACTATTAAAAAAGCACGGAGATAACCAAACTGCAGTTTAAACAGGACATTGCTCACAAATGAAATTGTTTGTCCTCACAATCACAACTTCCAAAAAAGCATTCATCTATTTTTTGCAAGCACACATTCATATTGTCCTATTTAAAACCTGAAATCCTGAGCTAAGTTAGCCGCCAAATCTTATTGCTCCGAAATACAACCAATTGAATAAGGCACTGTTAACTTTATTGGGAAATATTTAGCCAATATTCTTCTATGACACCAGCCCTTCAGCCAATCATTAGCACTGAAAAATAAAAAGCATCTCTTCCATGAATCAAACAACCCAGCTCAAAATAATCGCCCTACCTCCTAAGGGTTTCTACGCACTGAACACAACATTAAAATTTAATAACAAAGGCTTCTTATTCATCTTTCCAGTTTCTTATTTAAATAGAGACGCAAGACATGACTTTAGAAACACAGCAGCACAGAGTGACAATAGAATAAGAAGGACTAATCTTAACCTTTAAAAATAAATAAAAGTAAAGAACCTATTAGCATAATTACAAACTACCATCCATCAAGTGATTACTCATCTCCTCACCTCACCTCACTGCCACATGGCGGTGCAAGTGTGTAGTAGCATTACTCAAGAAACAATAGTCAATATGACATTATTACCTATCATTAAATAAATAAAAACTGTGAATTATTTTACTTTCCTCCTACTTCCACTACCCATGACTAGAAAGGATATTGCGGTTAAAGGAATCAAGCATCCCAGATTTTCCTTTCTTATCCATTCAAACATAATGCAATTAAGAGGCAATGATAATAACTTTCCACCTTTGTTCCTTTCCTTTCCATCAAAGCAAACTCCATTCCAACAAGCAAAAGAAAAAAATTAAAAATTAAAAAATTCAATACCAAGTAAATCAAGCAAACAATTGACAATTCATTTAAAATAAATAAATAAATGGAACTAATTGAGCATATCTGTTCTATGAATCCATTCATTAGAAACTGACACTAAAAACGGTAAAAACTAACTCCGAGCAGCAAAATTTCTGGAAAGTCAAGTAAACTCTTTAGTTCCAAATCCATTCATCACAGATCCAAGCAAATACAGACCAAAATGAGCAACAAAACCCTAGCTTTTCAGCTCGTAACCACCAAAGATTCAAAATTTTCCCTCCATTTCTCGGCAACCAAAAAAAGCAACACTCAAAAACACTTAAAAGCACGTAAATTAAAAATATTCAAGTACAAAAAAAGAGCAGATCTGAGGCAAGTTTAGCGCTTTACTCTTGCCAAGCGGATAGAAGAAAAATCGACGCGAATAAGACTCTCCCGACGAATGAAACGAACGCCATCTTTTTTTTTTTTGATCCGTTGCAATAGTACGGACAGGACAGACCGAACCGAACCAAAGTGACCGAAAAAACAGAACACGCAGTTGCGGTTTATGAAAATGAAAAAATCGCGAGGGCCTGACTATCAAAATCTAACCCCGAGTTTTTGTGTTCAAATCAAGACACCGCGGAGTTAAACAAGGGGCGGCGAGTTATATATACAGCAATAATCTTATTAAATCCCTTTTTTTTCAAGATTTGGCCCCACTTTGCGCGAGTAGGCAAGAAGGAAACACCCTGCTTGACTTTTTGGGGCGTGGTGTGACGGTGGGGTAGACACGTTCGGCTAGCCAATGGGGAAGGGTAGTTGCAGGGACGTGGACGGACCAGAGAGCGCGTGGTAAATGGAGTTTGTGGCGGGAGCGTGGGGAGGTGATTTTCTTGGTGTGAGTTCTGAGGGATGGTGTCAGGAAAATGGACATCATGTTTGTCGGATGAAATTACAAATGAGTCCCTGGATGGAATTTATTTGCTTGTTGCCGAGTCGTTGTTTGTGTTCACAGTTTGAAATTTGAATGTTGGAAGACTTTATGAGTTGTTCAAAAAGTTCGGTGCGAATCCATCCCACGAACTTGCCACTTGCCGAAATATAAATAAATTATTTAATTTTGGGATCTGCTACTTACCGTCCATCAAAGTCCATTCTAAATTAAATTAAATAAAAAAGTGCATTTCTAATATTTTTAACAAATATCTTAATTAATTAATTGCGACCATCACACTTCACTATAAACAAGCTAAATTAAACACAAAAGTCCAATTGATTACAATGAATCGTTTTTAATATTGTTCACATTTTTCGCTTAATTCTTTTAAATTCTAGTTTAATTTGAGTAATAAGAAATTTCTTTTTTTATTAACTGAACATTCACATTCATTATATGAGACTCAAACTCAAAAGTTTAGTCTTAGTAAAATTATCACTAATCAGTAAATTTAGGCCTTGATCTTAATTAAAGTGATATGAATGTTTAGCTCAATAGATAACAATTCTACGTGGATTGGAATTAATTAAAAGAATAGACGACAAAATAAATTTATTTTCTTCAATGACTGAATGAAATGATCAGCGAAAAATATGGGTGAAAGATCAATGATTTTGCATCTCTTTGGACTTGGCTAATTATATGGAAGTGATAGGAGCGTGTCAAAATGTAGGTGCGACGATAAATGTGATTTATTGAACTTTTGTTTTCCTAAGGATAACTTTGACAAAAGCATGGGAAATTTACAAATAAGGACTCGAGGAGAATTTTCAATAGGTATAATTAAATACAGATTAAATTATTTATTTTAAAAAAATTTCAGTAAAGTGTTTGCGGCTTAACTTTAGTATCACGGTTAATTATCACTCACATCTGTTTGCTAATCTTCATAACCAAGGTAATGTATTAATATCATGAGAAAAATGATGAAAAAAACAAAAAGAATAAAAGGTTATCATATTAACATATCACATGTGAGAGTACGAGTTTCACTCTTCATATTATTATATGGGGATTTAATTCCTCCCTTAATTAAGTGGAGGCGGACTTTTCTCTTACGAAATATAAATGGAATAAACGTCTCTCGAATGTTAGTGAATATTAAAATTTGAATAGTGCTTCATAAGTTCGATGTATATTAATCCTAGTAATTGCCTAACTGATTCTAATAGTTGTCTAATTAATTTCAATAATTATGTGATTGCAAATATAAATAATCATTTATTGTAATATTAGTTGTAGTAACATAACAATGTACAAGATTTGCAATCAACATCCCAAATCTTAATTATTGTTATTTAATTAATAGTCAGGCCACCACCATTACATGTTACTATTAATTATTGGATCAATGCACGTTACCAATGGATCCAAATATTCAATTAAGGTTGGCTTATATCAGACTCAAAGCACTTTCTTTAAGCCCTTTACTTTATTCCTTGTTTGTATTTTTTTAATTTACAGATCGACAAATTCAAGATGCAAAGGCAAAGCCGCAGAGAGATGCCACAAACTCATCGAGAAGCTGATGAGTTAACAGATCGATTAATCAATGCACGTGATAACAACTCACTACACAACACAAAGAGGATCAAAACAAATAGATTAACAATTTCTAAAAATTGTAGAGAAGGATTTTGATGAATGTGGGCTTTTACCAAATTTTATAGTATCAAAGATGTTTTTGACAAATTTTTTTTAATTTGTTTAATTGGCATGACATTATGAACTACAATAAAAAAGAAAAAAAAATCTGTAATTTTTGTTCTAAATTTATTTTAATTGTGTGAAGGATTAATTATATTTTGTTTATAATACTCATTGATAATACATTATTTTGAGCATTGTAGACCAAATACAACTAATTCTTCGGATAATTAAAATGCATTTCAAATCATGATCTATTGAGGAGGACAAAATAAATAAATAAATAAATATCAGAGAGTATTTTTCTGAAGTTTTTTTTTCTTTTAACATTTTGAACGGCATCCGCAAATATATATATAGACATTGCTAAGCATATCAAAGTCATGTGCAAGTTCGACTATTTTTTATCATATTATTTTTTCAAATATGGCATGAATTTATTCGTTTTATAATGTCCAACATGATGTAGATTTGGGAAGGGGCTCATGCCCTCATGGGAACCCAATTGGTAATTAAATAAAAGTCAAACCAAAACACCCGAACTTGCACCATTTACAATCTTTCTCCCTCATTAATGTAATAACATCTAAGGTCCCTAGGATTTCAAATTTTTGTAATATGAAATAAGATGTTTATCTTTTATCAAATAGTCTCCAAAATCTTTGGAAGTGTCCAAAATATCATAAATAATTCCAACCAATCGTACCATGCGAACTAACACTAAAAGATTTTCAACCATCCTATTAGGGGTATGGGACCATCTTTTCCTTGCAGTCTCATTTTGCAAACAAAATCATAATTTTTCTTTTTTATTATACCATAGATAGAGGTTACCATAAATCTTTATCTTTTTATTGTTAATATTCTATTTTATTCATTTTTTTGTTCTTTAATAACTGTGACAAAATTTATTAAGTTGATCGTAATTTTACTTTCTTCATGCCTCAAAAGCTTTTGATATAGAAGATTTTAAGCCATTAAAGATCAATTTCAAATTGGTTGTGTTTACTTTCTAAAGTGGAAGTGAGAAGTGTTGATTCCTCCCATTACAGTGTTTACTTCAACAAATTAGCTTTGGATTGAGAATCGCATTCCGTGGGCCCCACCTATTTTCGGAGTGGGGAGTGGGAGTGGGACTCCCATGGGGAGAGGTGGGACTTGGGAGTGGGAGTGGGACCCTTTTTACCACCTCTCCATTTTCTACCATTTTTAATTTAATTTAACTTAATTTAATATTTAATAAAATAAATAATATTATATTTATTTTAAAAATAATAGTACTATATTTATTTAATCTTAATAATTAATAATAATAAATAGTTGATTCTAAGAAAATATTAATTTTGTACTAAATAATATTATATTATTATTTTATATAATAATAAATTTAATATAATTATATAAAATAAGATAATGTTTCATTTTATATTTACCTTCTTTTTATTAAATTTACTATAATTATATTTAATAAATATTTAAATAATATTATATTTATTTAAATAATATTATTATATTTAACTAAATAATAATTTGGTTTGATTCTAAGTCTAAATTACTTTAAAATAATATTATTATATTAATAGAGAATTAATAATATTACTATATACCATCTTTATTTGAAAATATAATATTATTATATTTATTTAAAAATATTAGTATTATATTTATTTAATATTAATAATTAATACTAATAAATAGTTTATTCTAAGAAAATATTAATTCCATACTATGTTAATAGTAAAAATATTTCATTTACGGGTCCTGCTACTTTGCAACTGGTGTTTGGTACCCCTATTTTGTCATTTAGTGATTTAATGATTAAATCTAACCAAAGAGTTGCATGGCCGTGCAGATGGGTTTGCATGGTTATTAACTTTGTCATCCCTGATGTTTTCTGAAAAATTAAAAAAGGTAAAAGTTTCTAAATATTGACATATATGTCCAGATTGTTTCAATTTTTTTTACAATTAAATCTATTGACCTAGTTTGACTATTAGCATGAGTATAATGTATGGACAATAATGTAATCTCATGTAAAAATTTTAAAATGCACGAAAAATTAACACGCCTTAATAAATATTTTGTTAACATAATATCTATTTAATATACAATAATTATTTGAATATGTCAATTAAAAATTAATACATGATAAAAAAATATTAATTTGTTAACAATAATAATATATGACCATAACGAACATGCATATGCCTAAATTAAATGTTTCCAATAATATTATTAATGAACAAGTTGCGTAATTCGTAAGGTATATTTAATTAAATATTTTTTTATTTTGATACTATTATCTTCTTTGTGCATGATAACTGAATTTCATTTATGTTCTTTCTTTATTCCTAATTTGAACTCTATCCTCTATTTTTGTTTCATAAACTCTAACCTAATAAAATAGTTTTAATTAAAAGTTTAAAACCATCATATTTTAAGTAGATTTTTATCACTCTCAAGTGATCTAATTTACTATTAAAATTAATGACAGAAAATAATATAATATTAATTTAATCTGTAATAAATAATTTAAATATTTAATTTATCAATAATATTAAACAATTTTTAGAAACAATATAAAATTTATTTAATCAATAATAAATAATTTAAATATGTAATTAAATTTTAATTTATCAATAATAATATGACCAAATGACAATGTTAACAAATTTCATAATAATCAATTATGGTTTAGTATTCAAATATAAATAATAGAAATATACTCTTAAGTGTAAATAGTAGAAATATTTTGGACTTATATATTAAAATTTCAAAACTTTTAACTTTTTCACTTTTCAGCAAATAAGAGGGACTGCAAAGTAATTTACCAAAAACAAGGGTACTGTACACCTGGGGCACCGTAGCTACGTCCTTCATTTACATTGCCCTTATCAATAATTTTTAATTTATATAATTAAAATTAACATTAATAAAAAAATTGTGATATTCATAATTATGAATATTAATAATTATTATAAATCTACAAATATAATAAAATAAATGTTTATTCATTAAATATATTATTTTATTAACTTTGTAATTAAAAACTAGGAGCTCCAATTCAAATTTTATCAAATATGTGTTATTTTTCAAGCTTAAAATGTACTATTTTTCGAGCTATCTCTAGGTTTTTGTATACATTTTTTCCTTTATGTTCGTTAATATAATCAAAATTGTTTGATTATAATTGTATACTATTTATAAATATTATAGACTGCAATATAAATATTTTATTATTTTATTGTACTGTTTTGGTGTAGTAATTATAAATATTGTAGACCATAATATGGGCATTCTATTATTTTATTGTACTGCTTTGGTATAGTAATTTTGTGATGGTTGAATTAAAAAGGTCGCTTGGTTGGGAACTTATTTGATACAAAACAGATATATGATATCCGAAATTAAGAAACATAGAATGTTAGGGATCACAATGTGATTAACGAAGAAAAAAATTGATCACATAATTGCGTGTCGATCGCAATATTCTCTCTCGTCTAAAATTTTAATTTGACCATTTAAGACATCCCATCCCATCACGACGAACTCTAACCACTAACCACACAAAGCAAGCAAATCAAAATAAACTCCATAAATATTTGAATTTTTATTTTTTCTTTTCGTTTTAAATTCTCTCTTTCGAGGAGAACGAGAAACCCGACCCGAGATTCACTGTCGCGCTGTACCAGAAAACACTACTCAATCTCAACTCGAACTCGAACATGGGTTTCTTTTCGTTCCTCGGACGAGTCCTCTTCGCTTCTCTCTTCATTCTCTCCGCTTGGCAAATGTAAGTCCTTTTTCTCTTTCTTGATATAGATCTACGGCATGAAGCTTTTTATTTTATTTTATTTTAAGTATTGGTCTGGGTTGTTGCTTGCTAAAGATGTTTGAGATTTGTTTTATTACTGTTTTATCCCTTAGATCTGTCTAATATTTAGTTCTGTTACGCGGTCTTTTTCGATATTTTAATGCGTAGATGCTGTATCCTATTGTATGATTTCCCTTTTGCAGTAAATTATTTAACTGATATTTTATAGTTTTCGTTGAAATTGGAATTTAAAATTATATTGCCTGAAGCATTGAGATTTCGGGATGTTTGCTTTGAACCATTGGTAGTGTTAAGTGATGGTTAGTTGTACGTGGGATTTAATCTTTCCTTGATTTTGGGTATCGTATCATTGCCGTACAGATCAAACAGCCTTCTGCTGTATATGTGACCTATGCATAACACACAGAGGTTAATTAGACGAAGAGAACAAATTCTAGATTCTTCAACATTTTTTTAGTTGATAACTGCTACCCTCATTATGTGAAGTATCTTTTTTTTTTTTCAAAATTAATATATTTCCAACTACACTTGCAAATTGGAAGCAAAAAAAATTTGATGTTGTGTTCTTTCAATTTGAATTATGACATGCAAGTAATTGCTGTGTTCCTCTAGTTAACCATCTCTCACTCTAACTTTTGATATTTCACATATGCTTTCTTCAACAGAACAAAGAAAATATGTACCAGAAGGAAATAGTTATAAAATTTTAGAAACAGGAATAGCTACTACTTGGATAGAGATGAGTAATTTGAATATATTACTATTTTAGGACATAACTGTGACCTAAAGTGCATGGATAGGAATGAACCTTGCTGGCTTAGAAATTGGTTGTCTTACAGATTTTAGTTTATTCCAATTTGCTCTATGATTTTCCTTGCTTGCATTTTGCTGGGGACTTCTGTTCTCCTGTGGCCTTGCCACCAATTATTGTATACTCACACAAACAGAAAATTTGGGTGGTTCTGTCAGTTATATTATGGCGCTTCAATTTTTACTTAAATTTGATAAACTAGATTCTGTTGACTGTTTTTACTATAATGGTTTCTTTCTGAGCTGGGATACGTACTATATAAATCTAGCAAGCCTCTATAATCACATGACATGCGCATGATCTAGGTTTAATGATTTTGGCGTTGATGGAGGGCCTGCAGCGAAGGAGTTGATACCTAAGCTTGCTGTTGCGAAGAAACATATTTCTAAACTACTGGGGATAGCAATACCGGATGTAGAAGTATGGCCTCTTTATTCTTTAGCTTTTTATTTTATTTTATCTTTTATATTGACCTTCAACGTTTTTAGCTTTCTAATTCTATAGGGCTTGTTGGTTATTTATTTTAATTTTGATCTATTTGTGTTTAAATTGTTTTACTGATTGGGAGATATTTTATACAGGTTAGGCACGTAGTTGCCACAAATATCTTTCTGAAAGGAGTTGGAGGGTTTCTATTTGTATTTGGCAACTCCTTTGGAGCTTTCCTCCTGGTGAGGGATTTTCTTCCTTTTGGATCTTAATTAATTAATTACCTCACAAGCATGAAGAAGATACAGCTCAACTTCAGCTAGCAGCTACTGCTTTTTTTTCTGCTCAATGAGTACTCGTATTAATTATTATCTGTTATTCCTCTGTTATGCAGCTTGTCTATGTGGCGCTTAGCTCTCCACTTTTGTATGATTTCTACAACTACAGCCCCAAGCACCCTGAATTCACTCCTCTCTTAAACGAGTTCTTGCAGGTTTGTTTGAATTTGCATCTGCTATTTTTTTCTTTTCCTGCATGTTTGTGATTCCACTGGTGGATACTAATAGGTGTTTTTTTTTTTTAAAAAAAAACTTTTTCATCCATCTTATCGCAGAGCATTGCTATCTTTGGTGCATTGCTTTTCTTTATTGGGATGAAGAACTCACTTCCACGGAGGCAACACAAGAAGAAGGCTCCCAAGGCAAAAGCAAATTAGATATACACGACAAACAAATTTATTCTCTCGGGTGTTACATATTCTTGGGTTTTCCACTCAAAATGTAATGCAGCATCAGATACTATGTTGTGGAGGTTCTTCAAATACCCGAAAGTTTGGTTATTCTTTTACATTTGTAGGATTGGTTATGCTGACAGTTCCCTGTTCAAAGGGTGTATTGTCGTTTTGGAAGATGAATGGATCGCAATATATTTGTTTGTTGGAGAAGTATTTGGAAATGGAGCTTAAAGATTAGGGTTTTCAATGGGTCTTGGATTTTATACAGCTTTGCTTCATGTTCCAAGTTTCCAACTGGAGTTTTTGATGTTTAGTTTCATGGTTGAAACCCTAAAAAGAGGAGAGCTAGAGAGAGTTAATATACAAGTGAAATACTGAGTCTCATAAGGAACAATTTTGAAAATAAAAATTATGGAAGGCATGCATTTTTTTAAAAATTTTAAAATATTACAAAGGCTATGTATATGAATCAGCAAGCAAATTTTCCAAGCCTAGCAGGGGCATCTCTACACATCCCGATCCAATGCCGCGCGGTTGATGGTTATTGATGAGTAATATGGGGTAAGGGGATTTGGCAATTGTTCATAGTTGAATGTTGAGTCATGTCTTACAATATATTGGCTGCAACATTCGATTGCACGAATATCATATCCTACATCATCTTGTGTATCTTTAAATGATCAAAAAATTTATAAAGATCAGTAAAATTTGATCATCTAACATAGTTAGCAGCTCGTGTTTTTTTATTTGATTAAAAAATTAATAAAATCTGACTATTTAATAGTACCGTAAATTAAAATATGACCGTATTAAAATCACGTCTAATAACAAAAAACTTGTAGCAGAATTATTTTTTTCCGTATTGATTACTCAACAAGTTTTCAGCTGATGAAATGAATAAAAAAATTGGACCCTATCCCGTCTCGATCAAGACGACGTAGTTTCGGCGTGTCGGTTTTCTGTTTAAACCGGATCATTACAAAATTAGAAAACCGGAGAAATCGGGAAAAATAAAACAAAATTAAATTAAAAGGCGCAAGAAGTGAAACTGAGGAGAAAGAAGCGGCAAAATCAGTCATCCATTTTCAGTGATCTTTCACTGCCATGGTAAAATTCAAACATCATCACCAGTCCTCGCTCTTACGTCTCTCTAAATTAATAAAAGATTCACACAGAGTTTGGCTTTAATGATGGCAGGATTACTTGAAAACCGTGGTGCCTTCACAACTCATCGCCGAACGAGGCTCCAATATAGTCGTGATCAATCCTGGTACTCACTCAAAACCCTAACTCCTATTATTATCTCAATTAAATTGGCTATGGTTGTTAATTTTGGCGCGAAACTTGACCAGGTTCTGCAAACATCAGAATCGGCCTCGCTCAGCACGACACTCCGTTGAACATTCCTCATTGCATTGCTCGTCGTACCAGCCAAGTCCCTAAGCGAAATGTCGTAGATCAGGTTTATTAATTTTCTTTTAATTGTTTGATGTTTTATGTTTGTGATTATATTTTTATGTTTTTGCTTGAAATTTTAATGCTTATTTGTATGTTGTTTGTTTTTAGATGCTTAATTCTCAGGTTACCACAAGTCAGCATGTGGAACGTGAGAGGGCTTATGATGTTGTGAGTCAGTTTGCATTTTGTTTGGCATGTTTATGTATTTTTTTAACTTGTTTTTGGATTAATTTTTTTCTTTAATTATTAGATTGCGTCGCTGATGAAGATTCCGTTTCTTGATGAAGAGGTTGCAAACAATTCCTTCCCAAGGAAGGTAGGGTGAATGATTACTATAATTGAATTTTGGTAGAATTTATTCTCGTTAAGTTGCTCTGTTATGATTGACTAATGTCTGTTGTACCGTAAAAGGATTCATCGAGTGCTGGAGGATAAATCAAAAAACTAATTTAGGAGATGTATGTTGGAAATATAATTAAAGTAATTGCATTAATTATGAAACAAAACAGAGCTAATGTTCAAAGTGGCTTGGCTTATGGTTTATGGAATTTTGCAGATGGGCCGTGTTGATGCATTTAATCAGCAAAATAGCAGGAAGGATGTAGCCTTCAGTTGGACTAATGTATATGAGAAGGAACCTACGCCATCTACGGCATTAGGTGAAAGTTAATAATTATCTTTTTCTTTTTTGTTTAACTGCAGCTGTAGATTCAGAAGTGGTTAATATAATATATTTAAGTTTCTGTTATATGGTTCACTTTCTCATGTTTCATATTGATGGTCTTTTACATCTGTTTTTCAACTTCTTATCTTTTCTTTTCTGATGCCTTAGGGAACATATTTTCCCTGTACATATTTCTAAATTAGATACTGCCATCATTTTATATTGTGGTCGTTAATTGTTTAACTTATTAAGTTCTCTATTGTCTTGCACAAGTTGAATCAAAATTTACCCTTTGTGCGTGTTGGATGTCTACGGCCTCAGCATAGTGGTCGATTAGTCACTTCCACTCATGCTTAGATTAAGTTAGATTGTGTAAGGTAGTCTGGGTCCATGATGATCGCGTATTATAGTCCAGTCAAATAATAGCATTTTACTTAATAATATCCCTTTGCTCTTACGTTTGCATATCTTTGTATATTGATTATGCAGAAAGTTCATCATCAATGAATCATGGTATTATTAAAGAGTCAGTGGGCCAGCACGGAAATACTGATATTAAGGAGCTTAATTCAAGTGAACGTAAGTTCAGAGAGTTCATTTGTGGTGAGGAAGCACTACGAGTGTCACCCACAGAGCCATATTGCATACACCGTCCTATTCGTAGAGGTCACTTAAATATTTCGCAGCATTATCCAATGCAGCAGGTATTCTCCTCATGTTTTGTTCTATCGTATTGTGCCCAAGAAAATGATTGTCATATGTTATTTATGGTATATTCTTTTCATCAGCTGGAGACAAAGTATATTTACTTCATGTTAAGCATTCAGTGTGATACCATTCTGGCCTCTTCACCATCTGCTGTTCCTATAATGCAACATTTTTTTGTTGGCATAAATAAGTTTTTCTGTTTCAAATTGAACTACTGTGCCTTCCGATAAGATGTTGCCTGTTTTATAGGTATTGGAAGACCTATATGCAATATGGGACTGGATTTTGACAGAAAAATTGCATATTCCACGTTCTGAAAGAAACTTGTATTCTGCTATTCTTGTCTTGCCAGAATCATTTGATAATCGAGGTACTTATATTCAGATGTGTTTTCTTGAAAGGGAAATTAAATATTTCTTCTTTTTTTCAAAAATGTTGGAATGTTTGTATGGAAATGCTTTTATGTGTGTTTTTGTATTTCAACCGTATAAAAGTTTAGTTTTGTCTCCCCTGTAATTGTTTGAATTATCACATGATGACAATCACTAATTAAAAATTATGCAGCAAGAAGTTTAAAAACAAAAAAGAAAGAAATTGAATCTACAGATGAACAGAAGTAAAGTCCCTGAGGGGATGGCCTACCTGGTAAGATTCGTCTTGGGATCAATCTTCCTCACACCAGCCTTGTAGGAGATTTAATTTACTTTGTGTTTGTACGTGGATTGGGGTGCGGGTGTGTGGTAACTGGAAAAATCTAATTAAAAGCAAAATTGAAGTGGGGGAAAAAAGGATGAAAGTAAAATTATTCATCAAAAACAGCAGAAAAGCATCAGAAGTAGAAAACCTCTTTGTCAATATTTTCAAGAAGCCAATTGTTATGATTCAAGCATGTCATTTTAACAAAAATGTTGAACTTTTTTTCCAATCCTCTAATATGGTGGCATCTCCATTTTTCCATTTGTTATATTAATATTGTATTGGCATGCATCGTCTTATACTGAAAGTGGAGTTTCATTTAGTTCCTTTTTTTTTTTTTCTCTAAAGTCATTGATAGGTTTCAATGATGCCAATGATTGTTATATCTTTGTATTCAAGTCACTATTGAAGCTTGATCAGTTTGATCTCTTTGTTGTCCATGATTAAAAAATAATAATAATAATGATTTAGTCTCTAATTTGTCTCCTTGGTAGCTTGCATGTAAATTGACAGTTGTATGTGAGTTGTGTAAGGTTGAGGTCTATAGAACTTGATGTCATTGATAAATTATATGCGGCACTATCAGATTGATATATGGATTCTTTAACAGATTTCTGTGCCAATCACACAGAATTAAATTATTCATGGAGCATAATATCATATGCTGGCACCTTCTGTTTCTTTTATACATCTTTGCTTCTTTTATTAATTTTTATGAAGTCAATAAAAAAAATTTGAATGGATTGTTATTAGATCATCTTAATATTTCTATATTTTTGTTTTTACTTGATCCAAGCAGAGATAAAGGAAATGCTATCTATTGTGTTGCGAGATCTGCGCTTTGCCTCAGCAGTTGTACACCAGGTGAGAATTTTCTTTATAGGGAATATAGATGCTGATTTTAACCTTTTTATTCATTCATACTGTCAAATTTGCCGTCTGGATAACTTGGTCAGAATATACTGAAAATTTGCTGACTGATGTTAGATCATCTGGCTTCATGATTTGCTTTTGCATTACACTTTATGTGAATAGAATAGTAACTTGATTTATTTTGACCCCAACCAATTTACAAAACTGGAGTGTATTCTATCATCTTGTTAGCAATTTGCCTTTAAAATGGTCTAGAATTAGGCATTCTGTTGAGGGGGGTTGTCTGCCTTATATTGTCTCAATAAAATTATTACTTATCTAAAATGAATCTAGTGTTAACTCAATATTTATTATATATTCATAATAAATGTTTTATGCATGATAAATTTTCATAACTTTGCTTTAATGGACAGAAAAAAGTTATCATTTGAAGCACTTCCTTCAACATGGTTTTTTGTTTCAGTTTCTTCTCTGTGCCATTGTATGACTCAAAGAGTCTGCGATAATGCCATCATGATTTTTCTTTGCATTTATCCTTTCTGGATTTCCACATTAGCTGTACGAGTTGTGTTGGCTGGTATCATTTAAACTTGGTATGTACCTGTCCTTAAATGATGTTCTTTTTTTGCACTGGTTGAGTCAGGAAGGTCTTGCTGCAGTTTTTGGAAATGGATTGTCAACAGCATGTGTTGTGAATATGGGTGCTCAGGTCACATCAGTCATTTGCGTAGAGGTAATGCAGATCCGAATGGCCCCCTTAGAATATTTAGTCCTTTGCCTGCGGTGGTCAAGTATCTGACAAAAACAATATTCATTTCAGACCTTAATTATTTTTTGGAGACCAAAATACGCATTACTTTTTTGTTTTATTAATTGGTGAATGCAAATTTGGATAGAGGGAAAAAGTTTGAAAGTATTAAAACAGGTAAATGGTCCTTGAGAATCCGATATTTTCAGTTTCATAGTGTGATTGCCATTTTTAAAACATAAATGCATCACTATCTCTAGTGCCATCACTACCATCGCCAGTATCAAAGGTGGCTCCTCACAACCATAATCATTATCACCAGACATCTTCATCTCCATTGGCCTTAGTTTTTCGGATTCCATCAGCCCCGTTATTGCCTTCAGAAATATCACCATTGTTGCCCCTCATTACGTAGATTGTTGCCACCACCATTGAAACCAAAATACTGTAGTCACTCTGTATTTACTTATAGCTACTGCTTCTCTTTCGTCGCTTCACAAATACCACCCCAACACATGATTGTTGCTTTTTACCATAATGCCTTTTTTGCCCTTTTCAAGTTTAGCATGCAGCAAGAAGCTAAAAAGTGTTTCTCTTTTCTTTTCTAATACTTTTTCATGCTCCTCCTTTGCCCTTTTATTTTCTCGAATGTTTCTTATTTCACTGTGTAGCAGTGCTGAATGGTGCCTTCATTATATGAAGTAAAGAGTTTCTCTCTTATTCTAATAAACTACGTGATTATTTTGGTGTCCAGGATGGAGTGGCTCTACCTAATACAGAGAAGACTTTGCCGTTTGGTGGAGAGGTGCAAATTCTGGTTTACATGCTCTACTTTTGAACTTTTTTTGCATGAGTTATAAGATGATATTCTGTACTCTTTATGACTGATATTTTACGCTTTTAAAAGTTTTCTTGACTGCTTTAGTGTTTAGACCAGCATGACTAACTCTTGAATGTCTGACTTCTGAATTGATGTCGGCACTTGTGTTTTTCACCTGTTTACTTCAGCTGAAAGGGGTCCATCTAATATTTTCTCACATTGAAGTAAAAGAATCATTTAACTGTCTTGGTGGCTTTTAATTTTTAGTTGCTAATTAGTTTTCATTTCATGTTAAGTCATTAATATACTTTTTCAGGATATATCAAGATGCCTTCTCTGGACTCAGAGGCATCACCAGACATGGCCACAAATTCGTTCTGACATTTTGACAAAGGCTATAGACTTGCTGATGCTTAACCGAATAAAAGAATCGTATTCTGAGATTAAAGTGAGTTTTCATTGCTTGTTATAGCCAATAAATTTTTTTTAACCTTTCTCTTGTACTAGGTTTTTATTCTTAATAGAAAGCAATTTATTGTTTTTATATTTTTCTGTTCTGTCATTTGGTATTTCCTGTATGCAGGAAGGGGAGATTGATGCTGTTGCTGTAGTTCATTCGTACGAAGATGGCATGCCACCTGGCTCTCATAAAACAAGGCTAACCGCTCTTAATGTATTTTACTTGAAAGGAAAATCTATTTGGCATTTTGTTTTTTCTTTTCTCTTCTAGAATTAATTTAAGCTTAGCTGAACTCTTATTTCCAATAATAGGTTCCTCCTATGGGTTTGTTCTACCCGAAGCTTTTGGTTCCAGATGTGTATCCTCCACCCCCTCGTTGTTGGTTAGTTATATCAGTTACTTATTTTTTTGCATGATGAAATGTCCATGGTCAAGTGAGCAACCTCGATGCTGTTGTAATGGTTTACTTCATCAGGTTTAACGACTATGAGGATATGCTAGAAGATACGTGGCATACAGATTTCCCCAGGAGGTCTGACATATCAGATAACTTCTATCCTGGGATTAATGTTGGATTACCAATGTGGGAGAGCTACCCAGTTTTGACAACTAAGCCAAAGAAAGAAGAGAAGATTGGTCTTGCAGAAGCTGTAACAAGTAGCATTCTTTCAACTGGTAGGTTTTTGTATGTTTTCTGCTGTGCATCAGTAGTAGTTTGTCACCTTTCTAACTCTTTGTTGCTACATGTATAGGTCGTATTGACCTCCAGAGAAAATTGTTTTGTAGCATACAATTGGTGAGTTTTTTCTGCAAGAGTAGATTCTGGGTGGTCCCATTTTAAATATTTTGCATATGATGCAAGGAATGACATGGTTTCTGTTTTAGATTGGTGGAGTGGCTTTGACTGGTGGCCTCATTCCTGCTGTGGAGGAAAGGTTTGTTTAATCCTTCGTTTTCACGTTAAAGATTGTTCTGCTTTTGTCCTGGGGTGCTTTTGTTTTGTTTTGGGGGGAGGGGGGTTTGTATTGATTTTTAGCTTACAGGACAACTGATACCGAGCTAAATTACCCGTTTAGGGATTGGCAGATTTTCTGATACATTATTCTTCATTAACAACACTATACAAATGCCACACCACACTATTTCATAACCTCCAAAATATGAGAAATTAAAGCATTATTGCTGACTAAAATGGAAAGCAATGAATATTTTCCAGAGTTAATATCATAAATATGTGAATGTTTCTAGTCGTAAATCACTTGAGTTCAAAACAACTAACAAAGACATCTTTTTACTTCTATGTGGAAACACAGTAAATCAGTTCAGTTGCATGGCAGATTTTCTTTGTTGAAACACAGTGAATCTGTTAGTTGCATGGCTGATGCCAACAATGCAACAATTATATGCACATCACATTGTCTTTTCTTCTTGCAGAGTTTTGCATGCGATACCTTCCAATGAAGCAATTGATATGGTTGAGGTTAGTTCACACCTGTTCTTTTTCATGATAAAGTTGATTTCATGCTTTGGTGCTTAAAAAATTGAACCGGTGCATTGATTTATTTCTATAAAGGGGAATTTTAAACATCATTGCTCCTTGTGATGCGCAAATGGGAGAGTAATAATGTTACCAATGGAATAATAAATTCTTTGTTTTACTCGAATTATTGGGTTGTAACCATTGGAAATTGTACATGCACACAAGTAATAGGTCTAACTAATTCCCAAATTGTTGGTCTTTACAAATTATTTGGTTCAGCCATCAATGATTTCACATGAATATGCAATACTCAACAAATTGAAGAAAAAATTGTTACTTCGTAGGTATTATTTCGCGTTGGCTGTCAGTGGTGATTCTACATTTACCTTATATGATTTGCTTCATTTCTTGGTCTTTTTGTCAGTTGTATATGTATTTTGGCATTGTTTAACCTTCATGTATCAAAATAGGTATTGCAATCAAGAACGAATCCAACTTATGTATCTTGGAAAGGCGGAGCTGTAAGTTATCATCCCTTATTTTAGTAATGTTATGCCATATCCCATAAAGTGTTTATATTTCAATAGAGTTCTGTATTATTTGATTAGTTTGATGACTTTTCTGCTTTGACAGAAATATGACACCATAGAATACATATGTAGTATTTTGTATTTTGAAAGAAGTATAAATGGACAATGTTTAGCAGATCCTTTTCCCTACCCGGGATCCAGATTTAGGGGCGGGATCCACCCAAGAACGACCAGTCTCATAGTTTAACCAGACTTTTTCTGATTATTTCTATTTGATATTCTGCACGTGTGAATATTTGTATGTTTGAATTATCTTATTTATTTTTGCTGTCTCATTCCACAACATAAGAGACGTGAGTTGTACCGTTTATTGTATCTTTGATGCATGAGATTTTCAATTTGCAATTGTCTAAACTCACTCCTACAGGAATGTTCTTACTTGCTGAATCTTATTCATCATTTCTATCTGCTCTATTATGGTCATAATTCAGTCGTTGAGTGAATTCAGTTGTCTGTGGGCTGCAATAATCTTGTTGACTAATTTTGCAATTTTCTTTTGCTAGCTCACACCTGTTGGAGGCTGCAATTGTTGCAGTCAGAGATGTCGTTTACTGGTCTCAATTCTTTGATCGCTGATGTAGCTCATGTCTTTTCATAACAGGTCCTTGGAATTCTAGACTTCGGTAGGGATGCCTGGATTCATCGTGAGGACTGGATTCGCAATGGGATTCACATTGGAAGTGGCAGAAAATACAAGGACTCCTATTTCCTTCAAGCACAAGCGATGTGTTACATAAATTCTTGAAAGGTAAAAACAAGGTGTACCACTCCACTCTAATTCATTTTGCATCTTCCAGGTTGTAGTTTCCTGTTCTATTGGAAACTTTCAATACAACATTGCTAGTCTAAAGTGTCAAAGTTTGTTACATTTTTGTTATCCTTTTAGTAATTTTCTGTTCTCCAAGGCCGCCTTCAATTTGCTGAACAAGAAAATAAATGTACAGCAGCCGGAATTTTTCTTGATCCTTTATCCTTGATTGATTTACATACCACCGCCATAACTGAATCTCTGAACCAGAAGTTTAATGGGTTGTTGAACCATTAATCCAGGAGCTGAGCAGGCTTTACAGCTTTTCTTAGAAGTCAAACAGTCAATTAAACGTTGTTTAATTTTTTCCTTTTCCGTCTCATCTCTGGCTTTTATTGTATAACAAACTGTAAAAGCTTTAAGTCCGCTGAAAGACGAACACATTGCTTGATGCTAAACAAGTTTTTGCCGCTAATTGAAGTTATGAAGGGCGAAACAGAGATGCCATACAATATAAAATGTATTGTAGACGTTATAAGCCGGAGGAGCGAACGGCGTTAGTTTATGCTACGGTAGAAATCCCACATCGTGAATGGGATAAACAGAGAACATTAAGAACTGCTTATAAATAAAGTTTATGACACTCATTGGATTTTTAAAAGGGTCGGTTGGCTAAGTATGCCTCACTCGCCCGCGTTTGGTGAGTGCCGTATGGCAATCAAGACATATGGCCGACATAATTTGTGGAACCTCATAGGGTTGGCTCGCTTGGCCGACCCTCCATCTCTAAATAGAATATTTTATTAAATTATTTCGGTGTATCCGAAATTTTGTATATTATTTTGACGCACTAGAAGTGCTTCAAATTAAAATTTAATGGAAAATATTTTAAATCAACTTGTGAGATTGTAGGCACCGTTACAAAGTGGATTTTACCATTACTCTTGTATCTTAGATATTTCTGTCTCTTTCGATATCTTAGGAGTAAATAAAAGATACTTCTATCTCTTTCATGTTATAATAAGTGGATTTAGATAGAAAATTGGTTCTCAAATTTAGAGATAGGGTATTATAAACATTGGTGAATGACTTTTTATTGGGTGCATTTCCTTGGTTTGAAGCTTCACTAAGTATTTTCAATCCACTTATTTTCTCTTGTTCTTTGGTATGAAAAATATAGGGTAATTATCTATCGACCATCTATTCTTTTACGGTTTTTTAAAAATACACAATTCTTAATTTTTTTAATTAAATTTTACTCGAAATTATATTATTTTGCACTTGTTCACTTTCGTCTTCAAATTGTTAAGAGAATTAATAGAATATTGTGCAAATAATTTTTTTACCCCCAAATGTAAAAAAGTAATTATCCACCGACCACTTTTTTTTTGTATTTTTTTAAAAAATACACATTTCCTTTTGCTGAACTCCACTTAAAGTTATATTATTTTGTACATGTTCACTTATGTCTTCAAACAATGTCATTGTGAAATGACAATTTCACTCTTATAATGTCAGCAAAATTCTAACCGCGTTATAACAGGAGTAGACTAGTGAAAAAAATATTAACTTCAGGTAGAGCGTTACAAAAAAAAAGATTTTTATATTTTTTAAAAAAATAAAAAAAATGTGGTCGGTGAATAATTACCTAAAAATATATTGATTCAACAATTATATAATTGTAATATATATCAATTGAGATTATTTGTATAATTTTATGTTTGTACTAAATGTGAAATTGTATTAATTTTAACTTATAGTGAATGAAATGTTAGTTTATTTAAAAAATAAATAACTCTTCTCACTCTTTAAATCTTTCATTATTATACCAGTATTTCTGAATTCTCAAATTCTTTCGTGTCCCAAGTTCTTGCGTATGAATATTATTCATCGTTAAACTTCGATAACTTCGATAACAATAACACAAAACACAACTTATTTATAGTTATTTTCTCGTTCAATCAAATTCAAAGCTTAGAATTGGAAACAACGGCCCTCATGTCCAATCCCAGCACGCCACATAAGTCCGGGTACAAACTCTTCCTTATTTCCGCATACACCTCACCAGCCCACTTCCTGCCGCCCAATTGCTTCGCCAGGCGCATGCTAGCCTCGGCCACTTGTTCCTCGCTATCGTATGCTGCCTCCACGAGTCCCATCCTCAGCGCCTCCTCTCCCTTGACCTTCTTAGCCCTCAGCAACACATCGCGCCGAGCCGTAGCCGATCCCACCTTTGCCCGAAACAGAGCAGCAAAATAATCCGGCAGAGTGAGCCCGATATCCACCTCGCTCATGTACAGCACGCCCTTATCACGCCTCATGATGACGTAATCATGGCTCAAAGCCAGCGTCAACCCTGCGGCGGCTGCGTGGCCGTTGACGGCGGCCACGGTAGGCATAGGTAGATCCATCATGGCGGCTACCACCGACCTGAAGGATTCGACCATGTAGTGGAGGCGTTCCCGGGCGCCGGTTCGTGAGCCGGCGGCTTGGGCCCAGGCGAGGTCGAAGCCGTTGGAGAAGAATTTGCCATGAGAAGTGGTTATAAGAGCGGAGCCGGGAGTTGCTTCGGCTTTGGCTTTGGCGATTGCCGAAAGGATCAAGTCGATTGCGGGAGGACCGAACCGGTGTTCGTCAACGTCGGAGGAACCGGTTAAGGTTAGGACAAAAATGTCGCCGTGTTTCTCTAAAGTGCACATTTTTCGGTGTTATATTTGCTACGAGTTATTGTAAGATTTCAATTGAACCGTTTACTCGCTGAGGCTTCTTCAAGTAATTTTTTTTTTTATCCGAAATTCTTTAAAGGGCATTGTGAGATTTCAATTGAACCGTTTACTCGCAGAGGCTTTTTCAAGTAATTTTTTTTAAAAAAAAATTCTTTAAAGGGCAAGTATTTTGACTTGAAGTTTCCAATTAATCTCCACATTTTTAAAATATTTTAAAATATGCTTATAATTAAAATTTTATTTTTTACTCTTACTTTTTGTTATAACAATATCCTTCTAATAATATTTTTGACATTGATTAATATATATATATATATATATATATATAGAGTGCTGTTCTAATCCCGGATCCCGGATTGGAACAATTTCCGGGAGAGAGGTTGGTGGCCTTTGGATTTAAATCTAAAGGCCATGTGCAGCCAAATCAAAAAAATTAATAGAGTGTTGTTCCAATTCGGAACTCCCAGATTGGAACAGCCTTCTATATATATATAATTTAATTAAAAAATAATTATTTATTAATAAATTAAAAAATAAATATAGTTGCAAAAGAATTGGTACTCTTTTATACTTGTACAATAATTTTACTAATAATTATTTTATAAAAATAATTTATCAAATTAATTATTTTATACTTGTACCCACATCTAAAAGAATATATTCAGTCATCCAGATTGGATCAGTGTTCCCTTCAGGCTACCACAGCTGAACAATATGTCACTCTGAAAATTCCCCCAGAATTGATTTCCAATTGGCAAATAGAAGATTATACTCATCTCCATATCGGAGGAGTCAGACTAATCTTAACCTTACATGAAAGGAAAGGATTACCAGTCACAGCCAGAATTGCTAGGCTGGATACTAGGTTCACACATTTTCAAGATGCTGTTATTGGTACTGTTTTAACCACTCTTCATGCTAGAAGTGTTTTACTCACTTTCTATCCCAATTTCAACCTTTCTTTTCAAGACACTAAACTCTCCACTGCCTTGAAAGTCCAAGTGCAAATTCAAGGTGCAGAACAAATCTCTTCTGCAAAAATTATAACTCTTTACCATCAATTGGTCTATAGGCTCCAGAGACATGCCTTAGATCTTCATTCACCTGAGCACCACTCTGACGCCCTCATGGTGTTAGCAGAATCAGATCAGATACCAATCATCATTCAAATTCCAAGATAGATCCCTAGACATGAACTCATAAAACTCATGCCCTTGGAATGGATTTCAAATTATAGGAAATTCCACACCAATACTTATTCTATCCAGACAATAGAAAGTATGTTTGAAAGAAGATATGATGGAACTGTCCGAATGACTTTTCGGCCTCCACCAACAGCACCAGAGGAGCCTCCACGGCTCTCATTCAGCTATGGTTACAGCTGTTCAGACCGCTTAAGAAAAGCTACCAATTACATGATTCAATTCAGAAGGATTTCTTGTCTACCCTGCCAAACTTAATAGCTACTTTCTTTGGGATTCACCAGGATCATGAAATTGTGCCCCAGATTGTCCATGTTGGGATGATTAGGAAGAAGATGATGTTGAACCGCAACGGAGAAGAAAACCAAAAAAGAAAATACCTAAAACTCTATGCTCACACAACCAACATAAACCACCTCATAATCCTCCACCACCATCAGCTCCATTACCCATCTACCAAAAAGAACTTAGATGGATTGCAAAAAATTACAAAACTGAAGTTCTTCCACATATCCAGAATTCCAAACCACCCATACAGCCTATGGCTTGTATGATGTTTTCATCAACCTCACAAGATTATTCCTCCAATTTTTCTGCTTTAGAAACCCAGACCGATCGACAATGAAAGGTAATAACCAAACCCTTTATTCCTTCAGCCATAACTCCCACAGGTCACTTAGAAGACCCCAAACCTTTTGAAGCTGTTCTCAACTGGCAAACCCAAAATGTCAGAGCTCAAAATGAAACCTTGGTTGATATCCATAAGAAGGTTATCAGTTTACGAACTGATCATATTGAGTCTAAGATGGACTCGATCATAAGTTCAGTGAGAATATGTGGCGTTGTTATATCAGAACTATAACAGTTAAAACTGTACTTTGGACCAGTAGTCCGCAAGTTCGGGTTTCCAGCCGATATACCTCTGAGATAAAAAAACTTTGAAACATTTTCATCTCGGGTTATATAACCCAAAACAGATTTTCCTTTAGTCTAAAACAGGATACCAAACCAGATAAGAAATTATCAAAAGTTTTCTTATGCACAGGATCCTTGCAAGAGACAAGTGCAGAGCATACTTCCTTAGGTTTCAAAATGAACAGATATAAGTTTTCTTCTTATTTTTAAAACTTTAGAGCTTCATTAACAGAGAGAAAAAAAGAAATTAGAAACTCATGATTATAGAAGGCTAGAGATTTTATTATTTTCCACTATACTTCTAACAAAGAGAAGTTGAACTTATATAGGAGGAAAACTAAGGAAAATGATAGGACAAGACCCCTATCACTTTTCTAAAAGAAAAGACATAATTACAAGCGACAAGCTTTTGGAAAAGTAAAAGCAATAAAGACAAATTAAAGCATGACTCATGCTTTAATTATTACAAACTTCAAAAAGTAAAAGTAATAAAGACAAATTAAAGCATGACTCATGCTTTAATTATTACAAACTTTGAAAAAAGTAAATGATGCCAAATTGCATGAATCACAGAGATGAGAGATTCATGTAGTTTTTATCAGATGAGCTGTCGGTCTCATCTTTATCTTTTGAAAAGAGGACTTTGAGTGATGGACATGTAGTTTCTAATGGATGTTGATGATCTGGTCGACAGGGTGGTCAAGGGCAAAATATTTTACACCAAGAAGAGGATGGGTGTTCCTTGGAGCCGGTTGGTGTGCTAGAACTAACTTTATTTGTTGGATCGTTTGAGGCATGTGTTGGTGGAGTTTGTTGGAGGTTTTGAAGATGTTGGCTTAATGGTAAGAATGCTTCCCATGGGTCTTGTGCATCTTGGTATAGAAAATCAATGAAGTCTGATTTTTCTTCCTTCATGATAATACCCATGGATTTAGGTTTTGAAATTATTGAAGGAGTGGGGATCATGATGATATCATGCTGTGGACCGAGGAAGGTGTGAGAAATGTCTCTGTGTGGAGCAGGTTGGTGGTTCAGTTCACAAAGGAAATTATAGAGTTCCCTTTAAACTTTATCATCTTGCTCAAGGATAGATGGGTGAGGTGTGGTGAACAATTCAAAAACTTGATCTTGAGTCCAGAAGAAGTGTGTATCTAGGTGTTGAAAGTATGGTCTATGAATAATGAACACAGATGTGAACATTTTTGCTTCTGATGCTGGCATACGTTCCAAGTTATAAAATTATGACAATTGTTGAAGTTTCATTCTCCACCATGGAATTGGAGAAAACTATTCAAGAAGCGTCTGGATGAGTGAGGTTGATTTGTCTGGACTGAACAAATAGTCTAAGGTGGCTGTTACTTGAACAATCAGGTTGGTGGCATAGAAGACAGTTAGGCACCAGATGTACCATAATTCGTCTTCTGAAATGTCTCTGGAAGGATCCAAGGTTAAACCTGTAAGAAACAAGTTTTCTGGATGGAAATTGGAAAACGAAAATGAGTCTGATAAGAGATAGGCTTTCATAAAAAACCTAAATATAACTTTTGTTTCAAACTCTTGTATGGCAAAGACTGTGGTGAAAGTTTTCCCAAGGGGAAAGGTTTTTTGGGTAAGGGCTTGTGAGGGGAGTGAAGTGGCCATGAAGATGACAGGAAAATGGTATTCTGAGGATATGAAAAATAAGGATTTATCTGGTTTAGCAAGTCTTGAGAGCATATCAGGAATAAGGTTGTGGTCTTCTTTTATATGCTTCACAGAGAAATCATATTTTAAAAACTAGTTTTTTAGCCTAAGCAATATCTTTTCTGGAACATTTTTTCCTTTGAAATTCACGATGTTGGGAAAAATTGAGTTGTTCATTCTGACAAGAAAGTGATAGCCGCTAAGATGATACTCGAACTTTTGAATACCATGCTTAACAACTAACATTTCTTTGAACACACTGTGGTAATGAATTTGTGTGTCAGAAAAGTATCCACTGGCATAAGTAATAAAGTGTTCTTTACTATCTGTTTCTTCAAGGAGGATGGCCCCCCATGATTCGTCACTTGCATCAGTCTGCAATATTCGTCTGCCATCGGTGATGAGTTTTAATGGTGACGGATTTTGCGCAATTTGCTTTGACATTGTGACAACAAGTGTGTGGTTATTATTCCACGAAGGTGGATTCTTCTTCAACAAGGCTAACAGTTGGCATGTGTGATGATCAACATGAGGAATAAAATCCCTGATATAATTAATAATACCAAGGAACTGATGGATTTGCCTTTTGGAAAGATTCTGATATGGAAAGTGGATGAGCTCTTGAGCAATGTGCTTTCCTGACTGATAGTGGCCATCTTTGATAGTCATTTCAAGAAATTCAATGTTATTGGTGGCCATTGTGCTTTTCTTAGCTGATAACTTGATTCCATGAGATTGAATAATATCAAAGAATTGATTTAACAAATGGCGATAGTCATCTTGTGTACTTGAAAACAACAAAATATCATCAATGTAAATCAATGCACCATGCAAAATGGGTTAGAAGATTTGGACCATGATTTTTTGAAAAATAAATGGGGTTGTTTTAAGACCAAAGGGTAAAACTGTCCATTGATAATGGGCATTGGAAATGCAAAAAGCAGTTTTGTAACGTTCTGAAAGTTTAATTTTAAGTTGCCGAAATTCGGATTTAAGATTAAATTTTGAAAAGAGTTGAGCATTTTTTAGATAGGTGAACATGCTCTGTTTTTTTGGCAAAAAGAATTTATCATCTTGTAAAAACATGTTTAGAGGTTGATAGTCAATGACTAATCTTTTTTTCTCCTAACAATCTCAGAATGTTTTTCAATATAAAAAGCTTGACAAGTCTATTGAGAACTGATGGGTTTAATAAGACATTGGGCCAGTAACTGAGAACATTCCTTTTGGGTTAGGACTAAGTCAGAAGGACTCATTCCTGGATTGGTGGCTTTGGTTGGATTGACATCTTCATTCAACTTGAAAGGCAATTGAACAAAGAAATTTAGATTTTTCCACAGAGGATTTGGGTGGTGAAAGTCAGCATAAGACTCAAGACAATATTTCAAAAACTTTGTGGAAATGTCTTGGAAAGGCTGGGAGGTTTCAGATAAATCATAAAGCTTGAAAACATTGGTAAATGGTTTAAACATGGACTTGACTCGAATTCCAATATGAATGATTTGGAGGTGTTTTATCTGATGAATGATATCAAATCCTAATAAGATGTCCTTATTAGGCATATGAGAACCGATGACTTTTGTCCAGATAACACAATTGTGCCCCAAATTGTCACAGTTGGGATGATTGGGAAGAAAATGATGTTGAACCGCAACAGAGAAGAAAACCAAAAAAGAAAATACCTAAAACTTCGTGCTCACACAACCAACATAAACCACCTCATAATCCTCCACCATCATCAGCTCCATTACACATCTACCAAAAAGAACATAGATTGATTGCAAAAAATTGCAAAACTGAAGTTCTTCCACATATCCAGAATTCCAAACCACCCATACAGCCTATGGCTTGTATGATGTTTTCATCAACCTGACAAGATTATTCCTCCAATTTCCCTGGAGCTTTTTGTCATCTTCATGGTTACTTCACTCCCCTCACAAGACCTTACCCAAAAAACATTTACCCTTGGGAAAACTTTCACCACAGTCTTTGCCACATAAGAGTTTGCAAAAAAAGTTGTATTTAGGTTTTTTATGAAAGCCTATCTCTTATCAGACTCATTTTCGTTTTCCAATTTCCATCCAGAAAACTTGTTTCTTACAGGTTTAACCTTAGATCCTTCCAGAGACATTTCAGAAGACTAATTATGGTACATATGGTGTCTAACTGTCCTTTATGCCACCAAACTGATTGTTCCAACAACAGCCACCTTAGACTATTTGTTCAATCCAGACAAATCAACCTCACTCATCTGGACTCTTCTTGAATGGTTTTCTCCAATTTCATGGTGGAGAATGAAACTTCAACAATTGTCACAATTTCATAACTTGGAACGTATGCCAGCATCAGAAGCAAAAATGTTCACATCTGTGTTCATTATTCATAGACCATACTTCCAACACCCAAATACATACTTCTTCTAGACTCAAGATCAAGTTTTTGAATGGTTTACCACACCTCACCCACCTATCCTTGAGCAAGATGATAAAGTTCAAAAGGAACTCTATAATTTCCTTTGTGAGCTGAACCACCAACCTGCTCCACACAGAGACATTTCTCACACCTCCCTCGGTCCACAGCATGATATTATCATGATCCCCACTCCTTCAATAATTTCAAAACCTAAATCCACGGGTATTATCATCAAGGAAGAAAAACCAGACTTCACTGATTTTCTATACCAAGATGCACAAGACCCATGAGAAGCATTCTTGCCGTTAAGCCAACATCTTCAAAACTTCCAACAAACTCCACCAACACATGCCTCAAACGATCCAACAAATAAAGCTAGTTCTAGCACACCAACTGGCTCCAAGGAACACCCATTCTTTTCTTGGCGCAAAATATTTTGCCCTTGGCCACCCTGTCCCCCAGATCATCAACATCCACCAGAAACTCCATGTCCATCACTCAAAGTCCTCTTTTCAAAAGATAAAGATGAGACTGACAGCTCATCTGATGAAGACTACATGAATCTCTCATCTCCGTGATTCATGCAATTTGGCATCATTTACTTTTTTCAAAGTTTGTAATAATTAAAGCATAAGTCATGCTTTAAATTGTCTTTATTACTTTTGCTTTTGCTTTTACTTTTTAAAGTTTGTAATAATTAAAGCATGAGTCATGCTTTAATTTGTCTTTATTACTTTTACTTTTCCAAAAGCTTGTCGCTTGTAATTATGTCTTCTCTTTTAGAAAAGTGATAGGGGCCCTGTCCTATCATTTTCCTTGGTTTTCCTCCTATATAAGCTTAGTTTCTCTTTGTTAGAAGCATAGTTGAAAATAATAAAATCTCTAGCCTTCTATAATCATGAGTTTCTAATTTCTCTTTTTCTCTTAGTCAATGAAGCTCTAAAGTTTTAAAAATAAGAAGAAAGCTTACATCTGTTCATTTTGAAACTTAAAGAAGTATGCTCTGCACTTGTCTCTTGTAAGGATCCTGTGCATCAGAAAACTTTTGATAATTTTTTATCTGGTTTGGTACACTATTTTAGACTAAAGGAAAATCTATTTTGGGTTATATAACCCGAGATGAAAATGTTTCAAAGTTTTTTGATCTCAAAGGTATATCGGCTAAAAACCCTAACTTGCGGACTACTGGTCCAAAGTACAGTTTTAACTGTTATAGTTTTGGTATAACAACGCCACGTATTCTTGCTGAACTTATAAAAATAATTTTACTAATAATAATATAAAGGTTTTTGTAAATTTTTATGTTACTTTTAAGATTAATTTGATATATTATCATTATTTTATTAATATCCCTAAGAATTTTATTGTAAGAGTATTATTAAAAAGGAAAGAACACATAAAGGTAGAAGTGTAATAAATTGAACAATAAGAGTGTTTTGAGTTATACTTTTAAATATAAAGACTAAGAGCATCTCTAAAAGTTTTTATAAATTTAACTCTTCAAATATTTATTTGCTTACCTATGTGGCAAATAGAAGAGTGAAAAAAATATATTATTCTCCAAAAGACTCTTCAAATATAAATAAGTTAATAATATTTTAATTAAATAATTATTTTTTTAAAGAAAAAGTCAATAGCAATTAAAGCATTTCTCGCTCTTTCTCTAGTAAAAATTAATAAAATATAAATTGAAGAGGGAGAAAATAACTCTCCAAATTTAAAGAGAGAGAATAATTTTTTATTTAAAGAATTTTAATTAGAGTGTTTTTTGGAGTATTAAATGTTGATGTGGGTCTCCAAATAAGTAATAAAATCTTATTTGAAGAATTTTTTAATGATGCTCTAAATAAATACTTAACTCAAAATATAGGGAATAAACAAATATTTTTTTTAAAAAAGTAATTTTCCACTCGGCTGCTAAGTATTAGGCTACTGCTTCGGACAGACTCGACATTTCCTACAAAATTTTTAAAAAAAAATTCAAGGAGCTTGAGTGCGGAGAAAAACGCAGAAAATGTTTTTTTCCCTCCATTCATAAGAGAGCATATGTTAGTTCTCTCTTGAGAATCTATGTCCTCCCTTTTAAGTAGTTCAATATTTTTATTTTTAGGAATTTTCAGCTAAATATAATATCCTGTTTATTTATTTGTCACGTGACTCGCATACTTTTATTTATGAGATTTTTTTTATTATTTATGTTCATTGTGCACAACCACAATTCCCCTTGGGTTTTGTTTTAATTTTTTCTTATTAGAGTTCAAATCTTCCGAAACACGAGTCTAAACCCATGATTATAGTGCTTCTCTTATAAACAAGGGATCTCTAGTGATGTCTTAGCAATATATAAATCCAACAGAACTCATTGCTTGCGTTGTGACAAAGTAGATCAAAAAATAACTTCTGTTTCTTCCCAATCAAGAACAATAAAGATCAAGCACACGATCGGGCAAAAATCTTTACCAATTACCATTAATCAAGTCGGATCAATCAAAATTTTGATAAATCAATTCTCTTGTAATAAGTTATTCTCAATTTCTTGATACAATGCTTGGGAAGTTCCAAGCTTAGTAACGTTGTCTTCTACCATGCAAATGTCATTCACTAGGTACCCATTCTTTTGCTCATTCACTAAGGAACCATTGTTTTCCTTCAAAAGAAAATAGAGAAATATTTTGATATTATTAAGATTTTGGCTCAAACTTGAGTTTCATTCCATTGTGGTACGTAAAAAATTATGTTTTATTATTAGTGGATCGAAATAGTATTTGTAAGTGAAGATAGACACATTTTACCTTCACTAGATTCTTGCTTTGCCCACACTTGATCCATAATGCTCAATGTGAACTCTTTATGTACTATAACAACAACATTTGAATTTGGCAAACACAATCCAGTTTCAGTGGTTAGAAGATTACCACCTCAATAGATAGAAGTTTTTCTCTAAACTTGGATCATATTCTCCAATTATAAGATAAAAATGTTAATATTTTACTAATTAAGGTCCTATTTGCTAATGTGATTGGACAATTATAGTTTAAAAGCTACAGTATTTAAAGTATTATGTTTAATAAACACTTATTGCTATAGTTTAGAAACTAAGTTTCGAAAGATAAGTTGATTTGATCATACACATGCAGAACAAAACATTTATGATATCTTTATTATTTTTATTAAAATTGTTATTTAAAAGTTATGTTTACTATAGATTGTCAACTTTTATTTTATAACTACATTTTTTTTAAACATCAATTATAACTTAAAATTTATATTATCTCAATATCAAAGAAGGCCTTAATACTGTCTAATACAAAAATTGCAACAACGTTTGCAACTCTCCTCTCTATTCACAAGGAAATATTGCATAATCAAAGTATAAAAAATCACCACACTTAGGTAGCATTTGTTTTTTTGTCTAAAATCTTAATAGCTCTAAATTTTTTCAAAATTTGAATGAGTTTGAATACGAATATTTGAATGACATTCTTATTTTTCATTTTTAAAAGACTGAATATAAGTGACATCTTATTTTTTTTATAAATAAAAAACATCTTAAATATAATTATTTGACATAAATGTCAAATAAATAAAAAAAAGAATTAGTTTTTATAGTTTAGGAAATAAATACATTTTATAAAAAAATTTAAAATATAATATTTAGTTCTTATTCATACCTTTAATTTTATAGTCGATAAATGTCTGTCATGTTGTTATAAGAGGTCTTGGTCAATTTAGACCCATTAGGGGTAGACCCAGTTCCACCTCAGAAGAGGAAGAAAAATAATAAGGCCCTGGTACAAGTTAATTGAACTACATCAATAAAGATGGCCAATGGACTGAGCGACACGCGATAGGTACGACACGTGGGTTGGCTTTTAAAAGACGATTAGATATGGAGACGCGCAAAAAGACACGTAATAAACATTTATTAGCACATGGGCCATCAATAACACGTAGGCCAAAGTATATCAAAATAAAAATTTTTAATAAAAAGTAAATATAAAATGTTATGATTTTACAAATATCTTGAAATTATATTTTTTAATATATTTTTTAGTATAGGCTTTTAAAAATTAATTTAATTCTTAGTTTAAATAAATATTCTAATTGGTTTATGTTTATAATTTATTAAATAAATAAATAAATATCATGATTTTAATAAATAAAATTATAAATATCATGATTTTATAAATGATAAATAAAAAATTTTACGACATTAATATTTCATTTATGAAATCATAACTTAGTTAATGGAGATATGTTTAATTTGTAAATGAAATATTTTTCATATTTGTACACAAAAATAAAATTATGAACAAAATATTTTTTATGATATTTTAATTTTCATTAATAATTACTATGATCTATGGAATTAAATTTATGTATTGTTGTGTTATGATTGGTTATTATGAAATTAAATATATAGTTGTAAAATTATAATAAACTAATAATAAAACGTTAATTGCTCTCTTAATAAAAATTATTATTATTGTTGTTGTTGTTATTAGGCGAATGGGCTTAAAAAAGTGCGTCAGACACATGGGTTTAAATAAAGTACGTCAGACATGTAGACTTTTTTTGGCACGTTGGGCATGTGGGCTTGAGGGAAAAAAAAAGTTGATGAACTTTTTTTGGGCTCGTGCCGGGCCCTTATAAAATAAATTTGGACACGACACGACCTATTGGCCATTTTTATACATCAATTAATAAAAATGTACCTCTTTATATCCTCCAGCTTCAAATTCCTCCTTTGCGCTCTCCGCAAGTATTGAAATAATGAGCTGGTGGTACATGTGAAATTGATCTTCAATGGCTGCTAATGTAATTTTAACACAACAAGGAGAAAATAAGATGAAAGTTATCGTTGCATAGACCACAAAGAAGAAGAAAGAATGAGCGAGCGAGAGCATGCCATGTTGGTCAAGCTTTCATTGCAACAAAATTCCTACAAATTGTTGAATAAAAAAACTATGGGGGAAATATCAAGATCAATAAGATTTCAATTCAAAAGAACAATATTTCTTCTTTCTTAAAGGAATTGCATATAACAGCATGTGGTATGTGGCATGGTATATATCAAGAGTCAATATGACTATTATGTGATAGTTTCTTGTTAAAAGTTACATCATATGCAGCTCACAAAAAACTCAAAAATAGATGTCCATAATCTCCCACTTATTGCAAATGTTACTACTTTTTGGTATTGGATAACTACTTTTGGGTTGGTATAAGTAAGTTAGCAGTTGCCTATGTGATAGTGATTTAGTCTCTAATTTGTCTCCTTGGTGGCATGCATGTAAATTAAAAGTTGTATGTGAGTTGTGTGAGGTTGAGTCCTGCTTTAGCACCGTTTCACATTTGCAACTGTAAAGGGCGGTTTGTGACCTTCCAATTTTCCAGTGAAACCGGGGACCGAAAGGTCGGTGAGAGATAGCAAGAAGATGCATCCATTTCTAGGCTAATTCAGTGTATAGAAAGCAAATAGAGCTTGATATCATTGATAAATTATATGCGGCACTATCAGATTGATATATGGATTCTTTAATAGATTTACATGCCAAACACACAGCATTAAATTATTTGTGAAGCATAATGTCATATGCTGGCACCTTCTGTTTCTTTTATACATCTTTGCTTCTTTTATTAATTTTTATGAAGTCAATAAAAAAACATTTGAGTGGATTGTTATTAATTAGATCAGCTTAATATTTCTATATTTTTGTTTTTAATTATCCAGGCAGAGATAAAAGAGCTGATATCTATTTTGTTGCGAGATTTGCGCTTTACCTAGCAGTCGTACACCAGGTGAGAAGTTTCTTCATAGTGATACCGATGCTGATTTTAATCTATTCTTTCATATTCCCAAATTTGCCGTCTGAATAACTTGGGCAGAACATGTTGAAAATTTGCTGACTGATGTTCGATCTTCTGGCTTCATGATTTGCTTTTGCATGGCACTTATATGTGAATGGAATAATAACTTGATTTATCTTGTCATCAACCAATTCACAAAGCTGCAGCGTATTCTACCGTCTTATTACAATTTGCCATTAAAGTGGTCCAGAGTTAGGCACTCTGTTGAGGGTGGTTGTTCACTTGTTTGCCTTGTATTGTCTCAATAAAATTATTATCTATCTGAAAATAAATCTAGTTTTAACTCAATAATTATTATATATTCATGATTTTTGCTTATTGATGTTGTCCTTTATTACCAAAGCGGCTCTTCCCTTAGACAACTTAGGCGGTTACCTAGGACTCCACAACATATAAAAGTTACAATTTTTTTTTCAAAATTATAGTTGTTAAGGTATTAATTTATATATATCTATATATATATATATTATTGTCTTATAATAATCTTTTCCATAAATAAATTATCAAATCTATATAAAATCTCTTTTTAATGTTAGAATTAACCTTTTTTAACTTATTTATTCCTATAAAATCTCTAATTAACATTATTTCATTTGAAACTCTATAAAAACCAAATATTTGGTAACTCATTATTATTTATTAATAGTTTTATAAATTAAAAAAAAAAGGTCTCGATAATTCCTAATTCCTTGTCAATTTTGAAAGTTGAAGGCTCTGATAATTTTCCTCCATCAATCACGATCTCTCCTCCATCAAGCACAAGTAATTAATTTTTTAATTATTTTTTCTTTATTTTATTTTTTTGGTTTGGATATGATTGGATTTTTGTTAAGTGACGATGTTCTAAAAACTTATTGCATTAATCTTGAAAATACTTTAAAACATGATTCACTTTCTGATATAGATGGTTTAGAGTTGTTTGTAGAGTTAAGAATTTTAAAAGAAGCTTTTCAAAGTGAAAAAAAATACCCCACTTGATGTAGTTAATTATTTAACAAAAAATTGATTCGTTTCCGAATGCATATATTGCTTATAAAATATTATTAACAATACTAATAACAGTTGCTTCTGTAGAAAGAAGTTTTTCAAAATTAAAATTGATAAAAATTTATTTACGATTAATCATGTTGCAAGAAAGATTAAATGGATTAACTATGTTATGTATTAAGAAAAATATATTAGGAACTTAGAATATAAAAATTTAATTAATAATTTTGCATCTTAGAAAATTAGAAAAATTGATTCTAAATAAATGAATTTTTAATAATAAACTTTTTTAAAAGACCTAATTTTTGCAAAATTAATTGAGCCGCCCCTGTTCATTACCAATAACGCCTTTTTGGCCTTTTTGAAGTTTAGCATGCAGCAAGAAGCTAAAAAGCGTCTCTCTTTTCCTTTTCTACTACTTTTTCATGCCCCTCCTTTGCCCTTTTATTTTCTTGAATGTTTCTTATTTCACTGTGTAACAACGATGGATGCTGTGTAATGCCACAAATTTCCATAACATTAAATTATGAAAATTGGGCTTTCATTAGGAATCATGCGTGGCCTATAACCCTTAATAGAAAGGGATATTAAATTATAAATAAGGGTTAGTTAGGAGATAATTTTAGAAAATAATTATTTTTCCAAATTCAATAGGGTTACTTAAGACTCCCTATAAATTCATATTTTTCTCCTTCCATAACTCTAAATCCACGACATTTCTTTTCTTCTCTACTGCTCATTACACTCTTACTCAAACCCTAAGATTCAAGCCATTGTTTAGAAGAGAATCAAAGCAATTGGTAAGTTTGCTCTCTTTATTCCCCACAAGATTTCCAATCACTCTATCTAGGGTTTATACTGGTATGATTTTAGATTGTTATAGATCATAATACATGATTTAGAATGTATTTAGGCTTTGTTTAGGGTTTTTGATTTATTATGAGTTTAGTTAATCAACCCTTGACGTATTAAACACATAGGATAATTCTGGACAGCATGAGTATCTCGAATTTAAACCTATTTCTTCTGAACGATTTATCTCATGAAATTTATATTTCTGTAAACTAGACATGTAAGGTTTCTTGAATAAATTTTATTTTATAAAAATCTCAGAACCCATTCTGCTCGGTTAAGGTACAGTGAAAACAGTTTCTAATTTGTCAAGTAATAAATAATTTTGAAAATGTTTTTGGTATCGGATCCTATTGAAAATTTTACATGAGTTACCCATGGATGTCCAAAATAGCCTTGTAGAATATTATGTGATTCTCAGTTTTAGATTAAGAGTTAAAATCATGAGCATTAGACCTGTACAGAATGAATTAGAAAAATCAGAATCTTAGAATAAGTTATTAATTGTCATGCCTTGTATTTTTTTAAGGTGTTGGAGGTGATTGAGGCTCTTAGAGGCATAGAGGTGTGTTAATCCAAATTCTTTTGTCGAGGTAAGTAACTTCATTCTTAATATATATATATATATATATATATGTTTGAGGGAAAAATAGGAAAGGCAATAGAGCGCCACGTGTCAACCAATGGAATGATTTCAGCACAATCGGAGGTACCCTGCACAATCCGAGGTGCCCGGCATGACTTGAGGTACCCCATATAATATGAGGTACCCCATACGAATAGAGGTACCCCATACAAATAGGGGTACCCCGCGTAATAGGGGGTACCCCACGTAACTCGAGGTACCCGGCAAAGCGGATGCAAGAGAATCCACCGAAAATACCCGCCATGAGAAACGTCTCCGCCTCCTAAAAGATATCATTTGATTTTGTCAGAATTAGGAATCAAAAGCGACGTGCTAAAAGGAGGGACAGCCGCCTGCTACCTCTGCCAAAAGTGAAGGACACTGTCCCAAGGACAGTGGTCCCTAGCCTACCCGGCAAGTACCCTGGACCACTCTCCAGCGCGCGCCACGTTTCCAAAAGATGAGATACGCCGCGAACATGCAAATAACGGCCCAAAAAATTATAAAAAGGTAAAAGGACGTTAGCCAAAAAGGGTACGCCACGTGGTAGCTGAGGTACTCCATATATAAAGGCGCCTAGGTTTCATCCTCCAGGAGGCTCTCATTCGCCCAAAAACACTCACACTCCAGAAAATAGGTTTTCTTCAACCTTAAACCCTAATTTACAGAGGGCTAGCTAGCTCTCTTTACCATAAAAGCTTGAGTTTGCTAACTTGAGCGTCGGAGTGTGAACGCCGGGGTACCCCGGCTTCACCTCTAACCTCCATTTCACTGTTTTGCAGGTGTGGAGCCCATCTCGAAGGATACCTCTCTTAGTTCTAAACCTTTCACCATTGTTACCACTCTCTCTCCCTTTCTCACCTCCCTCAAATCTTAGATACACCGCACCGCACACAATAAACTAGTGAAGTACCCCATCTTCCCCAAAAATATAAATTTATTGTTCTAGATTGGTTTGACTTTTCCTACCCCAAAATCAGTTGAAAACAATTGATGCCGTCTGTGGGAAAACGCACAAAAAGCTTCCTCTACGGTCACCAAACTAGTTATTGTGTGTACTCCAATACATGGCACCCGACGTACCTCCAGAAGGTTTAATAGGGGATCCTATAAGGATGAGAGATGACAGCAGCAGTGAAGGTAGTGATCCCGCTAGAAGGGTAGCCTGCATCAGTAAGGGCAAGGGTATCAAGCAATCGACGGGTGTTCGCCAAGATGAGGAACCTATTTCGCACAAGCGCTTTGAGGATCTTGCCCATGCAATACTTAGGGCGGTCGGATCTCGGGCGCCCGAAAGTTCACTCCCACCAGTGACGCTAGAAGCTCCACCACCTCAAACGGACGACCAAGCTATGGTCAGAAGAGGGGTACCCGAAGCTTAGGCCATCAGGTACCCGTTCTAAGTTTCAAACCGTGGGCTCCCGCGACGAGCGTTCCACCGCCTCTTGCAATTCCCGCAGCAGCCAGGGTACGAGGCGTGCAAAGCATACCCACGAGGATCTCCGTGAGAAGTTAAATGCCAAAAGGGCTTCTCAAATGGCGGCGACATCATCGGGTACACCGAGGGTACCCCTCGAACTTGTGGAAAAAATGGAGAACCTGGAAGCCCAAGTGAAACTCCTCTCCGAGAAGCAGAACATCACAGCTGCACCAACGCCAATGACCTACCAATCGCCATTTACTATGGAGATTAGGACAGCAGCTCTCCCCGAGGCGTTCGTCATGCCTCAGATACCCCAATACTTGGGTACCACTGACCCCTCGGAACATGCTGAGCTATACCATGACCAAATGCTTATCAAGGGTGTAGATGAGAGCGCCATGTGTAGGATGTTTACACACACACTCAAGGGCCCCACGAAGTCATGGTTTCGCTCTTTGAAAGCGGGTAGCATATCTTCCCTACACCAATTGCTATCGGAGTTTACTAAAGAGTTTTCCTACGCCTCCACTCAAGACAGGGTAGCCTCCAAACTTGCCTTTATCAAGTAAGGGGAAGCCGAGACTTTGGCGGAGTATGTAAGTCGTTTCCACCAAGAGGTGCTGCGAACCGGAGCATTTGGAAACCAATACACATTGACCCATTTTGAGAAAAATTTACGGTTGGGTAAGTTATGGCGTTCTTTTCAAAAGAACCGTCCACTTTCATATGGGGAAGCCCGTTCCCGGGCATTGCAACAAGTGAAAATGGACGAAAAATGCCAATTGAAGCGCCAAGAAGATAAAGCCGATGTTACAAAGAACAAGGAGAAGCCCAAGAGAGTGAAGGTCCCAATACCTAGGGTACCCCGAGCACGGAGCCCTCCATGGGCTGCCCTGCGGGGACGAGGGTATAACCCTCAGGGTACCTCAAGGGTACCCCAACCTCCAAGATCGCCACCACCGGATCAGCGAGAGCCACCACCGAGGCCTCGGTACGAGTCTTACCACCCACTAAATCGATCTCCAGAGCAGATCTTCTATCATATTCTGGATAGCGGCCTCCTCCGTCCTCCTAAGCCAATGAAGAAGTACCCCAATATGAAGCGTAGCCTGAAGTATTGCGAGTTCCATGAGGACTTTGGTCACAGCACAGCCGAGTGTTTCACCTTGCGAGAGGAAATTGAATCTTTGATTCTCAGCGGGTACCTCAAAGAATTTATTGCTGGCATGAGAGAAGCCCGAAAATCCGCGGAGCAGGATAAAGGCAAGCGGGTAGCTGATGGCAGTCCTGAACGAGAAGTACCCCCTGGACACAAGAAAGGCGTGTATGTCCGGATGATCACGGGCGGACCGACTTTAGCGGGCCAATCTAGGAGGGCTATCAAAGGCTATGGTAGATCGTTGTCGATAACCACCAATATTGGCAGAGAAGTCAACCTTAATGAATGGGGTACACCAAAGGTACCCCACCATCCCCCGCCTATTCTTTTTACAGAAAAAGATGCGGAGGGCGTCTTGTACCCCCACGATGATGCCTTCGTAATTACGTTGAAGGTTGCCACTGGTAAGGTAGCAAGAACTCTCGTAGATACCGGTAGCTCCGTTGACATCATTTTCAAAAGCGCCTTGGATCAACTATTGATTGAGTCGCCAAAGATCAACCCCTATGCTACACCTCTTATTGGGTTCGCCGGAGATATGGTTATGCCAAAAGGCATCATCACGCTGCCCGTTACACTTGGCCATTCTTAGTAGCAACTAAAGCGGTGGTATCCATGCACTACCTCGCTATGAAAGTCCCGGCCGCCCAAGAAGTTATCACCATTAAAGGGGATCAGCAATCGGCTCGTGGATGTTATTCCGTGGCCTCCAAAGTCACTTACCAAATAGCTTCCGATCCGCCAATGAAGGGGTACCCCAGTGGCAGCCAGCCCACACATTCCCCCTCAAAGCAAGCACTTGCTAGACAGCAGAGAGCAGTACTCAAAAAATCTCCTCAGGAAGTCTACCCACGAAAACAGTTGGAGTCTTCACCAATGGGGGTAGAAGCAGTTACGGGGGATAGCTCGAGGGTACCCCACGAGAACCAGGAGGAACCCAGATGTGAAGTTGAGGCACCTTTGGATCCCCGAATATTGAAAGATGAAAAAAGAGGTACCCCAGTTGAAGACCTTATTTCAGTCTCGATTTATGCCACCGACCCCACAAAGACAGTGAAAGTAGGTTCCAACCTCTCAGAGAACAAAGAGAGAAACTTGTCGCCTTTCTACGTGAGCACCACGATGTATTCGCTTGGTCTCACTCGGATATGCCGAGTATCCCACCTTCTCTCTCTTGTCACAAACTCAATGTCAGCCCGCATCATAAACCGGTTAAACAGAAGCGTCGCGCCTTCAATCAAGAGAGGTACGATGCAATTGAACAAGAGGTAGACCGCCTATTAGCGGTTTGTCAAGCACCCCGATTGGGTATCCAACGTTGTTCTAGTCAAGAAATCAAACGGAAAATGGCGCATGTGTGTGGACTTCACCGATTTGAACAAGTCCTGCCCCAAGGATAGCTTCCCACTTCCCCGGGTGGACCAGCTGGTTGATGCAACAGCGAGACATGAGATGCTTAGTTTTATGGACGCCTTCTCCGGGTACAACCAAATCCCGATGTATGAACCCGATCAAGAAAAAACGGCCTTCATCACTAACCGTGGGTTATACTGTTATAAGGTTATGCCGTTTGGTTTGAAGAATGCCGGGGCTACCTACCAACGACTAGTGAACAAAATTTTCAAGGAACAAATCGGGCGTACCATGGAGGTGTACGTAGACGACATGATCACCAAATCAGTGCATGCGGAGGAACACCTGGGGCACCTCAGAGGTACCTTTACCGTTTTGAGAAGACATCAGATGAGGCTTAACCCTGAAAAATGTGCGTTCGGGGTCACCTCGGGAAAGTTTCTCGGGTTCATGGTACAACAACGGGGGATTGAAGCCAACCTCGATAAAATTCGCGCGGTTCTTGACATGAAATCGCCAAGCACCATCAAGGAGGTTCAAAGTTTGGCAGGTCGGGTAGCTGCCCTGAGTTGCTTTATCTCCAAGGCTACCGACCGGTGTAAGCCATTTTTCAAAGCTTTGAAGACCGGTAAGAAGCTCTAATGGACACCCAATTGCGAAGAAGCTTTCCAAGAACTGAAAGGGTACCTCGTGAATGCTCCACTACTTGCCAAACCTGAGCCGGGAGAGGTGCTTCTGTTGTATCTCGCCGTGTCCGAGCATGCCACCAGCTCTTTGTTACTCCGAGAGGATGATAATGGGGTACAACGACCTATCTACTACACTAGGTACCCCACCTCTGAGAATATCATTTTGGCATTGGTTGTCTCCGCACGGAAGCTCAGATCATATTTTCAGGCTCACACCATTGCAGTCGTCACCAGCCTTCCCCTCCGGAAAATCCTCCAGAAGTTAGATATGACCGGAAGGCTTCTCCGATGGTCCCTCGAATTAAGTGAGTTCAACATCATCTTCAAGCCTCGTTCGGCGATTAAAGGTTAGGCCATTGCTGATTTCATTGCAGAATTCGCCAATGACTCAAGTGGTGAAGGTAATCCGAGATACCTGTTAGATACCCCACCCACCGATGAAGGGGGGCAGGTCTGGGAAATATATGTGGACGGTTCCTCTAACTCACACGGAAGTGGTGCAGGAGTTATTATAATCGACCCGAATAAGGTGAAAATATGCTACGCTTTGCAATTCGGATTCAAGGCTTCAAACAACGAAGCCGAATACGAGGCCATCATAGCGGGGTTGAGGATGTCGAAGGCTTTGGGAGCGAAAATGGTACACGTAAAGAGCGACTCCTAGTTGGTGGTAAGCCAGATTACCGCACAATATCAAGCGAAAGAAGAAAACATGAAGGGGTATCTCGAAAAAACCAGAGAGCTGATGTCTCAATTTTGCGAGGTTAAGGTGGAAAGGGTACCCCTACTGGAGAACAGCAAAGCCGACACTCTGGCGAAAATGGCATCCCTTGGGGTAGCCCAGTCATCTGGCCCCATCACAACAGAACACATACCCGCACCTAGTGTTGGTCTCCCAGAGCCATTAGAAGTCGGATCACTATCCAACAAGGTGCTTTGGATGGAGCCTATCATAAGGTACCTCAAGGACGAAGACCTCCCCTCAGATAAAAGTGAAGCAAGAAGACTAAAGTATAAAGCTGCCCGGTATTGCCTGATCCAGGGTACCCTATACAGAAGAGGGTTCAGTCTTCCTTACCTTAGATGCTTAGGAATCGACGAGGCTGAGTATGTCATGAGGGAAATACATGAGGGGATTTGTGGCAATCACTATGAAGCACAATCACTGGCGCAAAAAGCTCTCTGTCAGGGGTACTACTGGCCAACCATGCGGGAGGATGCCAAGAATATAGTACGAAGCTGTGACAAATGCCAGAGGTTCGCCAGGGTACCCCATCTACCCCCAGAGAGACTGACAGTTATATCCTCCCCTTGGCCGTTTGCTATATGGGGAGTGGACCTCATTGGCCCGTTACCTACTGGGAAGGGGCAAGCAAAACATGCAATCGTGGCGGTAGATTATTTCACAAAATGGGCGGAAGCAGAGCCACTAACGAGCATCACACAAAGGAAAACCACGAAGTTTATTTGGAAGAACCTCATTTACAGATTTGGGATCCCCTATGCAATTGTCAGTGATAACGGCAAGCAATTCGATAATGAAAAATTTTGAAGCTTTTGTTCGGAGTTGGGGATAACCAACTGATTTGCTACACCCGCCCATCCTCAATCTAATGGGCAAGTCGAAGCCGTTAACAAGATTATCAAAGGTATCCTGAAGAAGAAGCTAGAAGAAATAAATGGAGCATGGGTAGACGAGCTACCTGGGGTGCTGTGGGCGTACCGGACTACTCAAAACACCTCCACCAGGGAGACCCCGTTTTTCCTCGCATTCGGTGTTGACGCAGTGATTCCAGCGGAAATTGGGGTACCCTCTCACAGGGTTGAATACTTTAATGAGGCCGAGAACACCTCTTTGGTTGCTTCAAACCTTGATTTAGTGGCTGAAAAAAGGGCTAGAGACCATTTATCGACGCATTTCGGGTCTATATGAAAAAAGGGTGCGCCCTCGATCTTTCAAGAAAGGAGACTTGGTCTTGAGAAGGGTAACTCAGAACACTAGGGTACCCTGCGAAGGTGCTTTTGGGGCAAATTGGGAAGGACTTTACCGCATCGAAAAATTCGTTGGGACAGGTGCATACAAGCTACTCCACATGGATGGCACAATTGTGAGGCACCCCTGGAACGCTGCAATGCTACGGAAATATTACTAAAGGACAATGTCTTAACCTCTAGTCTTTTGCTGTTATTTACTTTCTTTAATGTTTTTGTGTGGTAGGTCAAATGGGGTACCCCAAATACCCTACGTCGGTCAGTTGCAACTTTAGAATTTCTTTAATTCCCAAATGAGAAGGAGAGGAGATCTTGCAATCTCTTGTTTTCCCAAGGGTAACAAAGCTAAGTCGTGTATTGATCAACGCTTTCGTTATCTATAAATGTATTTTCTCTCTTTGCAAGCATGATGTCTCCTTTATTTTTCGCCATTTCGATCTTAGAATGCGGATTATATTCATTTATCGCCATTAATATACCATCGCATCTGGTAATATGCAATTCTCGCCATACGCTTGTCAATTATGACTAACACATCACATGACTAGTCAGGGTACCTGATATGCCTAGATCGTGACGATCTATGTAAAACTAAGATGGGCAACGAAGTGAACAGCTCGGGGGTAGCCTTTCTGCGGAAGTTTGACAAAGCTACCTAGACAAAGAGAGGGAGGGTCAAAGAGGACCCAAGGGTGAAGAAAATCGGCATACCCTAGCGGCACGAGGTTCGGCTTAGGTATGAGAACACCCACACCTCCGTCCTCGTACTTGAGCAAAGTAGGGGGTAAGCTATTCAAAAAATTCGGAGAGAATTTCGAAAGAATTAGAAAGTGATTGGTTGGACCAATTGCGCTTTCAATGTTTGATCGAGATGTCGCGATGATATTTTGATTACCTATTTGTGGGGAATCTGCCATAGTTTTCGAGAAGGACATGCACCAAATTTGTGGGGAATCCGCCTGATGTTGGATATTTGTTAAGGTACCAGGGGTACCCCATTTCAAAAAAAATGAGAGGTACCCTAGACATTTACAAGGTAACAGTTTAGCCAAGCATTCATTTGCAGAATGACAAGCATGCAAAATACAAGAAGATTTGATGGCATGATATCATAACAAAAGAGAAGTCCCAATAATACAAAACATCCCGAGAAACCTAAAAGGAAGAAACAAGGTCCAAATAACAAAAGATCCGAAAAAACAAGAGCACAGTGAGAAGGCTACACCGAGGGGGGAACACCATCCCCAACATCCGACTCTAGAGGGCGATCAGCAGAGGACCCCGAGGTACCCGGAATATGAGCAGCCGAAGTAGGGGCATCCGAGGCAAGCAACGTCTGAAGTGCGGGGGGTACCCCAGGCGACCCGATCGTGCAGGAAGACTTCTTCTCCGCAATTGTCCTCGAATGGCACCTTGTTGACAAATTTCTGCACGCGGGTACCTGTCTAGGATCCACACTCCACACCTCTGTCATGATGAGTGAGAATGCATCCTCCGCCATCGTCTTTTGTCGAGATAGCAGATCCCCGTTGGTGGCTCTCAACTCCTCACAGTCCTTCTCCACCCTAGCTTTCTCTCCCGACAGGTCAGCAATGCGTTCTTACAGAGTTTTAACTTCTCGAGCGAGCTGATCCTCGCGAGATTGATGGCTTTGAAGCTCACTTTTTAACTTATCGACCTCTGACTGTGCGGCAACAAGGGAGTCGAGATCCGGAAGGCAGTGACTAAGGAGGAAGGATGCCTGCGGGTCATGAAAGACATGTAAAATATATATGTATGACAAAATGATTAAATAAGTAAAAGAAAAAATGATGAAGGGTACCCCGGGAAAGCCTACCTCTTGGGTACACCTAAGTGCTTGACCATAGCGCTGGCTCAAACTCATCTTGTTAGCCTCTTCAGCAACCTCGGAGGTAACATTTTCGGCAGAGTAGTAAAAACAGCGAGCCAAGTGCGAAATCTCCTTGTTGGAAGCTGGGTCTAGGTCACCCTCGCGTAACTCATCGGGGAAAGTGGAAACTTGCCCGAATTTTCTCTTCTTCGTGCGAAGGGTACCCTTCGACCTGCTGTGGGAGGTACCCTGAGATTTCCCCTTTGGTCCAGGAATTCGAGGTGGCAGGAATCCTTTTTGGGGTACCGCCGAGTCCTGAGATCCGGAAGCACCGCCTACTACCGCTTGGAAAAAGTTGTCGAAAGCGTCACCCGTCGATTCCATAACTTCACCCAATGCACAAAATTCATGTTAGCCGGACAAGTACCAAGTACTACAAAAGCAAAATTAGGAAATGAAAAGCGGGGAAGTAAAATAAAGATGCGGTGATAACGGGGTACCCCAATCCCGTAGATAACAATAGGGTACCCCTCGACACCCGAATCATACATGAGTCACCCCCGGGAGTAAGTGGATGACTTCAATCGATCAGCCCCGCTCTCCATAATCTACTCTCCTCCAGCACATCACTACCCCTCTGTGCACCGCGAAGTCTATCCACAAACTTCTTCACTTCTCTCCCCACCTCCTGAACTGGGCATGACCCTTTAGCCCATGTCACACCTGCGAAAGAATGAAAAACCCAAGGTTAGCGAGACATTCATGTAAAGGATTACGATAAATAATCGTAAGTAAGAGAGATACATTGAAGGAATGGGGAACCTCCACGGGGTTGCCCTTTTCACTCAGAGTCTCTGTCCCCCACCTACCCTCAGCGACAAACCATCCCTTTCGGTAACCCTTCTTCAAGGCGGGGTTCCCCTCAACGATGTGGCCATGATCACCCCAAGGGGAGAAGTAAGCAATGCCATGACCCTTAGGCTTCTTGAATTGGTAAAGGCCCCTCAACTCCCGAACAGAAATGTCGCGCTTCACGACCTCCAACCATAACACATGTAAGCCCGTCAGTGTCCTCCACCCCGGAAGGGACAACTGCCCAGGAACTACCCCCAAGTAATTAAACATTTTCATAAAGAAGGGTTGAAGGGGCAGGCGGAGTCCTAGATCGAAGAGGTCAATATGGAAAGCAATCCCATCAGACTTAGGACACTCGAGTCGCTCATCCACATGGGGTACCTTAAGCTGGACAGACGGAGGAATGTTGTATTTGGCTCTAATTTGTTGCAAATCCTCCAAATTAGCCCTCCTAATGCCTAGGGAGAAAAGGTTGCCAGATTTTGAAGGCGTGGCAAGGGGAGATTTAGGAGGCTGGTCCGAGGAACGAGCGGAAACCTTGAGCTTAGACGACTTACTCTTCTTTTTAGGATGGGGGGTTGGCCGTTTACTAGGAAATCGTGGGCTGACACGAGGGAAACTCCTAGGGGGAGGGGGCTCAGAACGAGAATTACAACTCCTAGAAAAATTGGAGGGGACCGATCCCCCTCGCTGATGGAGATGTAGGAAGGGGAACCCACAGGGGGGTTGTCAACCCTACTAGCCCCAACTTTACGTCGCTTCATCACGGGTCCCACATGTTTCTTACCCATCTACTAGTCCCCAACAACATATCCACAAGTTTCCCAATAACACATCCACAAGTTCCCCAAACAATACATCCACAAGCCCCTAAAACACATCCAACAAGTCACATGTTTCCCAAACAGCAACATATTCATACCAAGCATCACCCACCACACATCAACCACCAAATGCAAACACCAACGAACAAAAAAAAACAACAAAAACAAAAATAATTTTTTTCTCAGAGTATGCAAAATAGCACCACTGTAAATGCGCCAAAGGAGGAGAAACAATGAGGGATACCTATGATTCACCAACTCAGTAGATCGAGATTGAAAATCGCGGGGAGACGAAGCTGCAGGCAACCAAAAACAGTGGGTAAAATATGCAAGTATAAAAATAAAAAATAAAGCTTATATATATGTAATTATTTACAAATAAGTAAATGAATAAAATGACGAACGAAGGGCTGCAACCAAGAACGCCGGCTGCCATGGCAGCAACCACCGAGAACCGATGATGGAGATAAAAAAAAAAAAGAGAAAGAAGAAGAGAAAACCGAGAAGCTGCAGCCACCAAGAAGAACCAGCTGCCATGGCTGCAACCACCAAACCCGACGCTGGAGATCGCCAAAAGAAAAGAGAAAGAAGAGAGAGAAAGCGAGATAAAATGAAGACTCAAGGATGGAGGTTTACCGTGTGTATCACTGGACCGAGATCTCGCCGTGAGCCACCGAAAATCACCTTGAACCGACCAGATCTGGAGCCCAAAACCGCCACTGCAGCAGCCGAGATCCACGCCGGAAAACGCACCAGATCTTTGCCGATCGAGAGAGAAAAAGAAAGAAGAAAGAAAAGGAAAGGAAAAACGAAAAGAGGGGAAGAAGAAAGAAGAAAGAAAGAAAAGGAAGAAGAAACGTGAGAAAGAAAAGGGAGAAAGGAAATGGGAAAGAAAGAAAACGGAAGAGGAAGGAAATAAAAGAAAAAGAGTAAAGGGAGAATAAAGCCTAGGGAAGATGAACGAGGCTAAAAAAAAAAAATTGTTTTTACCTGTGATAATGTTGATGCAGTTAGAAGAAGAGACGAAATTATGGAAGAAAAAGGCTACTGGAAATAATCAATTTTTGGGAGTTCGTTTGGGGATTTTCAAATTTTTGACACACGTCAGGAGTTTTAAATTCAACCTGACAGAACACGTTGCCCAAGAAAGGACTTCAGGGATGTTTGAGTGAGATTGGTATTTTCAAAATTCAAACTGCGTGTCAGACGGCTGCCACTTCTCAAGAAAAATGAGAGAGACATATGAAGACAACTGTTCGTTCTCATCGTCAAAAAAAAAAGCGGGAAAAGGAAAAAACAAAGAGAAGATTTTTAGTTTGAAGCACACAAAATTTAGTCAAGGGAAGAAGCTAAGCAAGTTATCCTCCGGTCCAGCCGCGTCGCCACGTGTCACTCATACAATGAGTTTCTTTTGCCTCCAATACTTCTCGCCAAAAAGAAACTAGGGGGATGTTGTTTGAGGGAAAAATAGGAAAGGCAATAGAGCGCCACGTGTCAACCAATGGAATGATTTCAGCACAATCGGTGGTACCCTATACAATCCGAGGTGCCCGGCATGACTTGAGGTACCCCATATAATATGAGGTACCCATACAAATAGTACCTCAATAAGGGTACCCGTAACTCGAGGTAAGCGGATGCAAGAGAATCCACCGAAAATACCCGTCATGAGAAACGTCTCCGCCTCCTAAAAGATATCATTTGATTTTGTCAGAATTAGGAATCAAAAGCGATGTGCTAAAAGGAGGGACAGCCGCCTGCTACCTCTGCCAAAAGTGAAGGACATTGTCCCAAGGATAGTGGTCCCTAGCCGCCTACCTGACAGCTACTGCAGAGGTACCCTAGACCACTCTCCAACGCGCGCCACGTTTTCAAAAGATGAGATACGCCGCGAACATGCAAATAACGGCCCAAAAAATTATAAAAATGTAAAAGGACGTTAGCCAAAAAGGGTACGCCACGTGGTAGCTGAGGTACTCCATATATAAAGACGCTTAGGTTTCATCCTCCATGATGCTCTCATTCGCCCAAAAAATACTCACACTCCAGAAAATAGCTTTTCTTCAACCTTAAACCCTAATTTACAGAGGGCTAGCTAGCTCTCTTTACTATAAAAGCTTGAGTTTGCTAGCAGGCGTCGGAGTGTGAGCTTCCACCTCTAACCTCCATTTCAAGTGTGGAGCCCATCTCGAAGGATACCTCTCTTAGTTCTAAACCTTTCACCATTGTTACCACTCTCTCTCCCTTTCTCACCTCCCTCAAATCTTAGATACACCGCACCGCACACAATAAACTAGTGAGGTACCCCATCTCCCCCAAAAATATAAATTTATTGTTCTAGATTGGTTTGACTTTTCCTACCCCAAAATCAGTTGAAAACAATATATATATATATGATTATTTTGATATTATTATAAGTATGAATGTTTTTATACTACTTAAAGGATTAATTGATTTTGATAACAAAATTAGTTTTATGTAAATGTTTTCAAATCTAAATTCTTTTTAACAAAGTATTTTACAAATGCTTTTAAATATGTAAATTATTTTATAACATGAGTTACTTTTATGATTTTATCTATAAAATAATTTGCAAGCCTAAATTGTTGTTATGGACTTTCATGAAATTGATACAAATATTTTGTGCCTATGTATGATTTCAATTATTTTATAATTGTACGGGGGCCACCTCTTGGGACTATATGGGGGCCACCCCTTGAAAGTCAAAGTGTCGCAAAGTGCCACATATAGTGCAAAGTGCCATTTATAAGTTATTATGTTTTGGCTCATTATCCGTAGTTATTCTGATTCTGATTTTGATCGTATAATACGATATATGTCTATGACGATCTTGGGTTTACATTACGAGTGTGCACACGATATTACGATTTTGATTACATTTACGGGGTATATGTGATACTATATGACATGAGCTAACCTTTTGTTTTCTGTGAATGTGATATATGATTGCTTTCGTAAGTAACTATAATTTTGATATTCTGACATACAATGAATTTATGTTGTTTTGTCGTGATATATCGTTTTATAAAATTTATGAATTATGATATATGTTTTAAATAAAAGAAGGCTTGCAAAATTTTTGGTATCGATAGGCCTAGTGTGTTAGGAATAGTTTTATTTACCGAGTTGACGGCTCACCCCTCGTCGTTACTTTTTTGCAAATTTAGTTCCTTTTGAAAGGTGTGATTAGCTTTGAAGTTAGAGATTTTGTTTCCGTTTGCTATTTGAATAAAAGAAGGAATAGTCTCATGTTCTTTTTATTTTATTTCTGTTATGAACTTGAAATTTAGAGTTTGAGACTTCTGTTATATTTATGTTTTGGGAGAGATTATTTAGCGTTAGACGTAGGAATTTGTGGATTTATTTGAATAAAAATTTGAGGTATTTCAGTTTGAAATTTATGAGTAAGGATTACGATTTGTAAGTAACCTCCTTCTTCACGTGCTCCGCACGTGTTAAATTTGGGGTGTTACATGCTGCCTACATTATATGAAGTAAAGAATTTCTCTCGTATTCTAATAAACTACGTGATTATTTTGGTGTCTAGGATGGAGTGGCTCTACCTAACCTAATACATAGTAAGACTTTGCCGTTTGGTGGAGAGATGCAGATTATGTACTCTTTATGATTGGGGTCCGATTACGGTGCAACGGTGGTACCGTGCCACCATTGCATCTAGCCGTTGGATCTACTTCGATGAATTGACCCATTGGAATCCAAAGGGGTGCAACGGTGGCACGGTACCACCGTTGCACTTTAGTTTTCTCCTTATGACTGATATTTTACACTTTTAAAAGTTTTCTTGGCTGCTTTAGTGTTTAGACCAGCATGACTAACTCTAGAATGTCTGACTTCTGAATTGATGTCGGCACTTGTGTTTTTCGCCTGTTTACTTCAGCTGAAAAGGGTCCATCTAATATTTTCTCACATTGAAGTAAACGAATCATTTAACTGTCTGGTTGGTTTTTAATTTTTTATTGCTAATTAGTTTTCATTTCATGTTAAGTTATTAACATTCTTTTTGAGGATATATCAAGATGCCTTCTCTGGACTCAGAGGCATACCAGACATGGCCACAAATTCGTACTGACATTTTGAGAGAGCCTATGGAAATATTGATGCTTAATCGAGTAAAAGGATCCTATTGTGAGATTAGAGTGAGTTTCCATTGCTTGTTGTAGCTAATAAACTATTTTTAACCTTTCTCCTGTAGTAGGTTTTTATCTTTTCTTAATGGAAATAAATTTTATTGTTTTTATATTTTTCTGTTCTGTCATTTGGTATTTCCAGGATGCAGCAAGGGGAGATCGATGCTGTTGCGGTAGTTCATTCATTCGAAGATGGCATGCCACCCGGATCTCATAAGACAAGGCTAACCGCTCTTAACGTATTTCGCTTGAAAGGAAGATCTATTTGGCTTTTTCTTTTTTCTTTTTTCTTTTTTTTCCTCTTCTAGAATTAATTTAAGCTTAGCTGAACTCTTATCCTAATAATAGGTTCCTCCGATGGGTTTGCTCTACCCAAAGCTTTTGGTTCCAGATGCGTATCCTCCACCACCTCGTTCTTGGTTATTTACATCAGTTGCTTATTTATCTGCATGGTGAAATGTCTGTAGCCAAGTTATTTAACTTTGATGCCGTTGTAATGGTTTATTTAATCAGGTTTAACGACTATGATGAGGATATGCTACAAGATACATGGCATACAGATTTCCCCAGAAGATCTGACATATCGGATAACTTCTATCCTGGGATTAATGTTGGATTACCAATGTCGGAGAGCTACCATAGTTTTGACAACTAAGCCAAAGAAGGAAGAGAAGATTGGTCTTGCAGAAGCTGTAACAAGTAGCATTCTTTCAGCTGGTAGGTTTTTGTATGTTTTTACCGTGTATCATGCAGTAGTTTGTCACCTTTCTAACTCTTCGTTGATATTCTGCACGTTTGCATATTCGTATGTTTCAATTATCTTATTTATTTTGCTGTCTCATTTCCACAACATAAGAGACATGAGTTGTTCTTTTTATTGGATCTTTATATATGAGATTGTCAACTTGAAATTCTAAGCTATAGCCTATGGGTACACACTCCTGCAAGAATGTTCTTACTGGCTGAATCTTATTCATCATTTCTATCTGCTCTATTATGGTCATAATTCAAATGGACGTATCGGAAATGCTTCAAACTAAAATTTAACGGAAAATATTTTGAATCGGCTTGTGAGACTGTAGGCACCATTTCCCATGTATCTTACGATACTTCAATCTCTTTTATGCTATTATAAGTGGATCTAGGGGCAGAAAATCTGTTCCCAAATTTAAATATAGGCACTACGAATATTTGGTGAATGGCTCTGTATTGAGTGCATCTTCTTCGTGGGAAGAAAAACTTCATTAAAGTATTTTTGATGCACTAATTTTCTCTTGTTCTTTAATATGAAAAATAGATTGGTTCAACAATTGTGTACTTGTAATAGATGTCTGTGGAGCTATGTTTGTACTAGACGTGACGATATGCTAATTTTGGCTTGTGGCGAGTGAAATGTTAGTTTATTTTCTTCAAAAAGAAAAATAATACTTCTCTCTTTAAATCTAACATTACTATACAAGTATCTCTGAATTCTCAAATTCTTTCGTGCCCCAAGTTCTCGGGTATGAATATTATTCATCACTAAACTTCGATAACAGTTAACACAAAACACAACTGGTTTATAGTTATTTTCTCGTCCAATCAAATTCAAAGCTTAGAATTGGAAACAACGGCCCTGATGTCCAATCCCAGCACGCCACATAAGTTCGGGTACAGACTCTTCCTTATTTCCGCATACACCTCACCAGCCCACTTCCTGCCGGCCATTTGCTTCGCCAGGCGCATGCTAGCCTCGGCCACTTGTTCCTCGCTATCGTATGCTGCCTCCACGAGTCCCATCCTCAGCGCCTCCTCTCCCTTGATCTTCTTAGCCCTCAGCAACACATCGCGCCGAGCCGTAGCCGATCCGACCTTTGCCCGAAACAGAGCAGTAAAATAATCCGGCAGAGTGGCCCCGATATCCACCTCGCTCATGTATAGCACGCCCTTATCACGCCTCATGATGACGTAATCATGGCTCAAAGCCAGTGTGAACCCTGCGGCGGCTGCGTGGCCGTTGACGGCCGCCACGGTAGGCATAGGTAGATCCATCATGGCGGCTACCACCGGCCTGAAGGATTCGACCATGTAGAGGAGGCGTTCCCGGGCGCCGGCTCGTGAGCCGGCGGCTTGGGCCCAGGCGAGGTCGAGGCCGTTGGAGAAGAATTTGCCATGAGAAGTGGTAATAAGAGCGGAGCCGGGAGTTGCTTCGGCTTTGGCTTTGGCTTTGGCAATAGCCGAGAGGATCGAGTCGATTGCGGATGGACCGAACCGGTGTTCGTCAACGTCGGAGGAACCGGTTAAGGTTAGGACAAAAACGTCGCCGTGTTTCTCTAAAGTGCACATTTTTCAATCATATATTTGTTACGAGTTATTGTAAGATGTCAAGTTGAAGCCGTCTACTCGGATAGGCTTCTTCAAGTAATTTTTTGTTTGGGAAAATATTTTAAAAGTAATTTTCCACTCGGCTCCTGGGTATTAGCCTATTAGGCGGATGCTTGGAGTCCTGCTAACAGACTCAACATTTATTTTTCTAATTTAAAATTCAGGGAAGTTAGGTATTTTTTTTCCTGTGGTTAGTAGGCAAAATAAAGACTTTTGTTTTAATATTTATGAAAGTAGAAATTGAGACTATCATAATTTATTTGATCTATTTAATTTCATATATAAATATAAGTAGACTTTTAATATTTGTGTGTGTGTAAAAGTAATTTTTAATTGCCGTATTACAATAATACCAATTGTAATTTAGGCTAGAGAAAGAGCAAATTTCCAACTCAAAGTTGCTTCTACCTTTGCTAGCAAACGAGCAAATTCCCTTGAATACCCGAAAACGATGATTATGTCCTTCATCTTCAAGCTTCCAAAGCTTCGAGCAATGATTTGGTACTTGTAAAAGGTACTCTGACATTCAAGTCAGCATTTGGTTCCTTAGAAAATACGAGGTTCAAGAAGTTTCAGTTTAGAGAATATTTTTCTCTCTCTAGAGAGAATCTGTTAATTCTCTTATGAGAATCTTTATCCCTCCCTTTCAAATAGTTCAATATTTCTATTTGTAGGAACTTTCGACTAGGGAACATTAGATCATTCCTGATCTAATCTCAGTAGTTCATTTCTTTTTTCATTTAATATGATCTTTCTTGTTTATTTATTTATCACGTGACTCACATGTTTTTGCTTTCTAATATTTATTTGTTTAAGTTTAATGTGCACATCCATAATCCCAAATCTATAGTACATTTACTGACATGCGGAAAAAAAAATCATGATAAAATTTGTCATTTGATTATGTTTTAGATTTATCAAGGATCTATGCTTTTTGTTCGTATTGTACTCTTAAAATTCTTTTAAAAAATACTTCTAAAATTATAGTCAATTGAAAATAAAATAAAATTTCAAATTATAAGAAAAAAAAATGAAACATGTTTAATTTTGCTGGTTCATAAAATGTTATATTTTCAAAATTTTGGTGCAAACTTTTTATTTTAAATAATATGTCACCATCAACTATTGTTATATATTAAGTAATTTTAACTTAAATATTTCAAAATCTATATTGTAATTCTTATAATCGTCATTGAACCCCTGAGATGAAACCCTACGTAGGTCAAAAAAGAATTAAAAAATTCTCAAAAATAAATAAAAACAAGAGCTCACTAGAATGAGGTTCATCATGTGGGATTCAATGATGGATTGAATATCATTTTTGTTGTATTTATGTTTGTGTGTTGGCTGGGATAGGGTTAGGGTGTGTTTTCCAATACATGTATAAGAGTTTTGAACATTGAAGACTTGAAGTTGAAGAGATAGAAACATGAAATATATATAGATTATGAAGAATATGATTATTTTCGTAGGGATTTTTTCGCTTTGGGTTTTGTTTTTATTTTTTCTTATTAGGGGTGTTGTGAAGGTGAATCTTCCCAAATTTTCTCAACATAAGTCCTAACCCATGATTACAGTGCTGCTCTTATAATTAAGGGATGTCTTTGCAATATTCAATCCAACAAAACCCACTGCTTGCGTTGTGACAAATAGAGCCCAAAATAACTTCTGTTTCTTTCCAGTGAAAAAGAATCAAGATCAAGCACATAATCAGGCAAAATCTTTACCAATTACCATTCATTAAGTCGGAACAATCAAATTATTTTATAATTATAATTTTTTTCTACAGCAAGTGGTAACCTGTAACTTAAAAGGTATGGTACTTGAATACCAAATAGGACCAAAATGCTCAATCTCAACTCTTTATATATTGTAACCACAACACTTGAATTTGGCAAACACAACCCATTTTCAATGGTCGAAGACACTATCACCTCAGCAGATCAAAGTTTTTTCCTAACCTTGCATCATATTCTCTAATTATAAGATACAAATGTTAATATTTTATTAATAAATACCTTATTTGGTAGTGTGATTGGACAATTGCATCTTACAAGTTATAATACTTAAAGTGTTAACGTTTAGTAAATACTTATTGCTATACTTTAGAAACTAAGTTTTAGAAGGTAAGTTGATTTAATTATACATTCGTAGGACAAAACACTATGATATCTTTACAATTTTTTAAAAATTGTTATTTAAAAGTTATATTTACCACACACTATTAACTTTTGTTTCATAACTATAACTTTTTATTTTATTTTATTTTTTTAATAGTAACTACAACTTAAAAGTCGTAATATCTCAATACCAAACATGACCTTCATGCTGTCTAATACAAACATTGCAACAAAGTTTGCAACTCTCCTCTTTGTACTAAAAGAAATATTGCATAATCAAAGTATTAGAAATAGCCACAGTTAGATAGCATTTTTTTTTTCTGAAATCTAAATAAATTTAAATTTTTCAAAGTCTAAACGGTCCAAATATGAATATTTGAATGAAATGTTCATTTTTCTCTTTTAAATAACTAAATATAAGTGACATCTTCTTAGTTTTTGTATATAAAAAAATCTTAAATATGATTATTTGACATTTATGTTCTTATAAATCAAATAAAAAGAAAATTTAAGTTTTATAGTTTAGGAAATAAATATATTTTATAATTTTTTTTATAATATAGCGTTTAGTCCTTATTCAGATCATAGTCGGTAAATATCTTTCGGGATGTTACAAGAAGTCTTGGTCTTAGCTAGGCCTAGTACCACCTCGGAAAAGGAAGAAAAATAATAGGCCCCTGGCACAAGTTAATTGAATTACAAAAATTAATAAAAATATAGCACAACTTCACATTCTCCGATTTTAGATTTTTCCTATGCACTCTCCGCAAATATTGAAAATTATTTTATCTTTTTTTTTAAATACTAATTATACATAAGATTATTGTATTATACAGATATTTATAACTGCTATATCAATAGATCGTTACACTGATATTTACAATCAGATATATAATTGAGACTTACATTATTAAATTAAATTTTATAAAATACATGCTCAGACATATAACCATCACATAGAAGTGATATCTTTCCTCCATTCGCATTTCGCAAGGGAGGGAGACTTATAAATAAACTTTACACAATTATGTTTAATTGTGTGAGGTTGAGTCCATATAGACTCGAACCACTACCCTTATAGTCATACTTAACTTTGAGGAAAGTGGTTCACCACTTAGCTAAAGGCTAAGTGGCGAAAATTACTTTATCTTAACAACGTATCTTAATGAGCTGGTGGCATATGTGAAATTTATCTTCAATGGTGTTAATGTAATTTTAACACCACAAGGAGAAAATAAGATGAAAATTTTCCTTGCATATAGACCACAAAGAAGAAGTGACACTGAGCAAGCGAGAGCATACCATCTTGGTCAACAAAGACGCTTTGATTGCAACAAAGATCCTCCAAATTGTTGAACAAAAAAACTATGGGAGAAATATCAAGATCAATAAGCTTTCAATTCAAAAGAACAATATTTCTTCTTTCTTAAAGTAATTGCATTTACAGCATATAGTATGTTATATATCAAGAGTCAATATTATTGATATGTAATAAGATCTTGCTAAAAGTTACATCACATGTAACTTACAATAAATCTAAAAATAATTACCTATAACCTCTGACTTATTTTAAATGTTATAATTTTTGGTATTGGGTAACTACTTTTGAGTTGCGGTAAGTTATATTATATGTAACATGACGGTTACTTATATAACAATGTATAACAGTGAAGATTAAAAGTCGCAACTTCTAAATATCAAACATCCCATTAATATAAAGTACTTATGATAGTATTCTTGGAATATGTATGAAAATTGAAGTAAAGAAATAAAGAGAGAACTTATATTAAAATCTTTTAAAAATAAATTATTGAAAATTGGACAAGTGTGTGTATTTATCTGTTATTGAACTTTATATTTTTTTAATCTGTTAGTGTATCCTCATATTACAGAATTATTTTATACATATATATTTATAATTTTATCTGTTAATATATTTTAGTATCTATGTGTCTTCGTCTATATATATATATATATTTATTTATTTATTTATTTATAATTTTATCAATTAATTATTTTAAAGATATAAAACAATCAATTGATAAAAATATTATTCCTTAATATCTAATTAATTTTGGATTTTTTAATTTAAACAAAGTAGATTTTATTATAATTTCTATAAAAAATTATGTTAACATCTTCCGTGTTACATACATCTTCCAGGCTGTAGTTGTTTTGATGTATCCGAAATACTACCAACTAAAATCTAACGGAAAATATATTGAATCAGCTTGTGAGAGCTGCAGGCACCGTTTCTCCTGTATCTTACATCTTTTTCATGGCTATAACAAGTGGATCAAGACAGAAAATCTATTCCTGAACTAGTTGAAGTATCAAATCTAAAGACAGGGTACCATGAAAGAACTTTATTTGGTGAATGGCTTTCTGTTGGGTACATCTCCTTCGTCGGAATAGCTACTTCACTAAAGTATCTTTAATGTGCTGATTTTTTCACTTGTTCTTAAGTGTGAAAAATATATTAATTCACCAATAAAGTGTTAATTTTGGAGTCAAGTAGGCTTTCTTTCAATTTGAGTCGCTGTTGAGAAGGCGCTTGGTTCGAGTAAAAACTTCTGGATTGTGAGTACGAAGGTCTCGTAGTCAAAACCAAAAAAATATATATATATTAATTCAACAATTGTGTACTTGTAAATATATCTAGCGAGATTGTTTGTATAATTTTATATTTGTACTAAATGTGAAGATGTACTAATTTTCACTTGTAATGAAGGAAATGTTAGCTTATTTTCTTCAAAAAGAAAAATATAACTCTATCTCTTTAAATCTTTCTTTATCGTTGTACAAGCATCTCCGAATTCTGAAATTCTTTCGTATCCCAAATTCTTGGGCATGAATAATTATTATTCAACTCTAAACTTCATAGTTATTTTCGCGCTTAATCAAATTCAAAGTTAACCACTTGGGCTACCCAAGTGGCTAGAGCCACTCCCTCACAAATGTGAGGGAAGTGGTTCGAACCCCTGTAGACGTATTGGAGGGGTTTAATTTAAATATCCTTCATCGGAGTCCTAGAGTTTGAGTGAAGGCAGTCTTTTTTCCAAGAGAAGAGTTGACGTCTCTCGAATATTTGAGAGGATTAAAAATTTGAACGGTGCCATATCAGAATTGATGTAAACGAATCTTAGTATTTGTATGATTGTAAATATCATGAACAATAGTTCTCATTAAAAAAAAATCAAATTCAAAGTTTAGAATTGGAAAAAACAGCCTTGATGTCCAATCCCAGCACGCCACATAAGTCCGGGTACAAACTCTTCCTTATTTCCGCATACACCTCACCAGCCCACTTTCTACCAGCCAACTGCTTCCCCAGGCGCATACTAGCCTCGGCCACTCGTTCCTCGCTATCGTATGCTGCCTCCACGAGACCCATCCTCAACGCCTCCTCTCCCTTGATCTTCTTAGCCCTCAACAACACATCGCGCCGGGCCGTAGCCGATCCGACCTTTTCCCGAAACAGAGCAGCACAATAATCCGGCAAGGTGAGCCCGATATCCACCTCGCTCATGTACAGCACGCCCTTATCACGCCTCATGACGACGTAATCATGGCTCAAAGCCAGAATGAACCCCGCGGCGGCTGCGTGGCCGTTCACGGCGGCCACGGTCGGCATAGGTAGATCCATCATGGCTGCTACCACCGGCCTGAAGGATTCGACCATGAAGTGGAGGAGTTCCCGGGCGCCGGTTCGTGAGCCGGCGGTTTGGGCCCAGGCGAGGTCGAAGCCGTTGGAGAAGAATTTGCCATGAGAAGTGGTGATAAGAGCGGAGCCGGGAGTGGCTTCGGCTTTGGCTTGAGCGATAGCCGAGAGGATCGAGTCGATAGCGGATGGACCTAACCGGTGTTCGTCTACGTTGGAGGAACCAGTTAAGGTCAGGACAAAAACGTCGCCGTGTTTCTCTAAAGTGCACATTTTTTAATCTTATATTTGTTACGAGTTTTTGTAAGATGTCAAGTTGAAGCCGTCTACTCGCATAGGCTGTTTTAACTAATTTTTTTTAATTGTCAAGGGTTAAGTATTTTCTATTTTTGATTTAAGTATCTGATTAATTTTTATATTTTTTAAAATATCTTAAAGTATTGTATAATTAAATATGTTATATTTTATCTTTATTTTTATTTTCTTTTATAATAATATCCTTCCAACAATATTTTTGACATTAAATATTTATTTATAAAAAAATTATTTAGTAAATTAATAAATAAATATCGACATAGAAAATTAATTTTTTTGTGCTTGTGCAATAATCTTTCTAATAATTATTTATAAATTAATTAATTTCAATCAATTTAAAGTAATGTTTAATATCTTTGCAACAATTTTATTAATAATTATTTTACAAAAAATTACAAACTAATCCTATAAGTAAAATAATAGTAATATAAAAGTTTGTGTATTTTTTTGTGTTGATTTTAAGGTAAATTTGATAAATTATCATTTTTTTAATTAACACTCTGAAGAATTTTATTGCAAGTGTATTACTATAAAAGGAAAAAAAAAAAATTATAGAAGTGTAACATATTTACCAATAAAAGTGTTTTGAACATAATTTTTTAAATATAAAAGCTAAACAGGCACGTAACTCAAAATATAGACTAAACAAACATTTTTCTCTTTTTTAAAAGTAAGCTTCCACTCGGCTACCAAGTTTTAGGCTGGTGCTTCAGTCCTTGTAACAACTCAATATTTCTTTTTCTAATTTAAAATTGAGTGAAGTAGGATTTTTTTTTTGTGGTTAGTAGGCAAAATAAAGTAAAATAAATACTTTTATAATATTTATGAGGGTATAAATTTAGACCGTATCATAATAGATTTAATCTAAGTGATTTTAGATATAAATATCAATCCATTTGTTAAATGTATACTATATAAATAATTAAAAAATAATTTTTAATAGCAGTATTTTCAAAAATACCAATTGTAATTTAGACTCGTGCGGGTCCGTTCAGATTCAGGTTGCATTCACCTTTGCTAGTGAAGGGGTAAATTTCCTTCAATACTTGAAAATGACAATTATGTCCTTCATCTTTAAGCTTCCAAAACTTCGAGCGATGATATGGTACCTACAAAAGACACTCTAATTTCAAGTCACCATTTGATTTCTTAGAAAATACAAAGAAAAATCAAGGAGCTTGAGTCGGGAGAATGTTTCTCTCTCCATTCGTGAGAGAGAATCGTTAATTGGAGAATTTTTTCTCTCTATTCGTGAGAGAGAGAATCTGTTGATTCTCTCCATATATCCGTCCTTTTTAAGTAGTTAAATATTTCTATTTGTAAAACTTTCAACTAAAGGAGATTCTTGATCTAATCCCAATTGTTCGTTTTCTTTCATTTAATTTGGTCTTTCTCGTTTATTTATTTGTCACATGACTCATGCTTTTTCTTTCTAAGATTTCTTTATATATGTTTACAGGCACATCCACAATCTCCAAATCTATAGTGCATTTACTGACATATGGGAAAAAAAATTCATGATAAAAATTGTCATTCGAATATGTTTTAGATTTAACAAGGATCTATGCTTTTTATCTGTATTACTTTTAAAATTCTTTTTAAAAAATTCTAAAATTATGTTTAATTGAAAATAAAAATAAATTTTCAAATTATAAGGGAAAAAGATGAAACATGTTTAATTTTGTTGGTTCATAATGTTCTATTTGTAAAATTTTGATACAAAATTTTTATTTTAAATAATGTGTCAATTATATATTAAGTAATTTTAACTTCAATATTTCATCATTTATATTATAATTCTTATCATCGGTCATTAAACCCTAGATAAACCCTACTTAAGTTAAAAAAAAAAAAAAGAGAGTTAAAAAACCTCAAAAATAAATACAAATAGAAGCTCAACAGAGTGCGGTTCATCATGTGGGAATTGGGATTCAATGATGGATTGAATATTATTTTTGTTGTATTTATGTCTATATATATCTAACTTCAATGTTCAAAAGTCTTATATGTATATTGGTGAACACATCATAACCTCATCCCAGTCTATAGACAGACATAAATACAACAAAAATAATAATCAAGGTTGAAGTTAATCTTCAACCTTATGGTAAAGGGACCCTTAATTATGTCTTTGCAGTTTACAAATCCAACAAAACTCATTACTTGCGTTGTGACAAATAGAGCCCAAAATAACTTTTGTTTCTTGCTAATGAAGAACAATTAAGATCAAGCACATAATCAAGAAAAAATCTTTACCAATTATTAAACAATCAAAATTTTGATAAATCAGTTCTCTTGTAATAAGTTGTATCTGAATTTCTTGTTACAGTGCATCAGAAATTTCAAGCTCAGTCTTTTACCACGCAATTAAACTGTCATTCACTAGATGCTCATTCACTAGGGAAGGAACCATTGTTTTCCTACAAAAGAAAATGAAAAAATTTTCGGATATTGTTAGGATTTGGCTCAAACATGAGTTTCATTTAATTATGGTACGTAAAATATTACATTTTATTATTAGCAGATCGAAATAGTATTTGCAAGTGAAGATAGACACATTTTACCTTTACTAGATTCCTGTTTTACCCGCACTTAATCCAAAATACTCAATGTGAACTCTTCACATACTTTAACAGCACTTGAATTTGGCAAACACAACCCATTTTCAGTGGTCAGGGACCCTACCACCTCATCAAATAAAAAGTTTTTCTCTGAGTTTGGATCATATTCTCTAATTATAAAATACATATGTCAATATTTTACTAATTAAGGTCCTATTTGGTAGTGTGATTGGACAATTATTTCTTAAAAGTTACAACTCTTAATATATTTATATTTAGTGAACACGTACTCCAATAGTTTAGAAACTAAATTTTGGAAGCAAAATTGATTTGATCATATCCTTATAGGACAACAAATCTATGATAAATTTACTATTTTTGTTAAAATTGTTATTTAAAAATTATGTTTACCACACATTATCACTTTTATTTTATATTTACGACTTTTTTTTTTTGTACAACAACTATAACTTAAAACTCATAGCATCTCAACACCAAACAGGGTCTTAATACTGTTGTCTAGTACAAAAGTTGCAACAAAGTTTACAACTCTCCTCTCTATACACAAAGAAATATTGCATAATCAAAGTATCGAAAATGGCCACATTTAGGTAGCGTTTTTTTTTTTTCTTTTTATGGTCTGAAATTAGAATGGGTCTGAATGGATCTAAACATATTTATTTTTCTTTCTTAAATAGCTAAATATAAGTGGCATCTTATTTTTTTTTATGTAAATAGAAAACATCTTAAACATAATTATCTGAAATTTATATCCTTATAAATCAAAACAAAAAAAGGAAGAAAATCTCATAGTCCGTAAAATACTTAGTATATAACATTTATGTCTTTATAACAAGGTTTTCTGACATTTTATAAAGATGTACTTGGTATATAATATTTAATTCTGATTCAAACCTTTAATTTTATGGTCGGTAAAAATCTTTCATGTTATTATAAGAGGTATTAGTCAATTTGGACCCATAACGAGCTGGGCTTAATACCATAATAGAAAAGGAAGAAAAACAATAAGGCCTTGGCACAACTTAATTGAATTACACAATTAATGAAAATATACCACTTTATAGCCTCTATCTTCAAATTCTCTGAATTCACATTTCTCCTCTGCACTCTTGGCAAGTATTCAAAATGATTTTATTTTAACAATGTACGTAATGAGCTGGTGGCACATGCGAAATTGGCCTTCAATGGGTGCTAATGTAATTTTAACACCGCAAGGAGAAAATAAGATGAAAATTTTCGTTGCATGTAGACGACAGAGAAGAAAAGAGAATGAGTGAGAGAGAGCATACCATCTTAGTCAAGAAAGATGCTTTCAATGTGGCAAAATTCCTCCAAAATTGTTGAATAAAAAAATAAACTATGGGAGAAATATCAAGATCAATTAGCTTTCAATTCAAAAGAACAATTTTTCTTCTTTCTTAAAGTAATTGCGTATACAGCATATAGTATGCTATATCTTAAGAGTCAGTATAACTATTATGTGACGGAGTCTTGCTATAAGTTACATCATATGTACTTATGATAAACCCAAAAATAGTTACCCATGACCTATTACTTATTTTAAATGTTATCATTTTTTGGTATTGGGTAACGACTTTTGGGTTGCTATAAGTTATATTATATGTAACTTATCAGTTGCCCATGCGATAATTATGTGGATCAAAAGTCACAACTTGGCCATTGGTAGTGTCGTTAGGGTACTCCAAATTTAAAATCTTACTACTAGTATAAATAATTAATACAGAACGAGTAATGATTGATCCCACAGAGACTATGCTAGTTATATTTATTATCAACTCTAAAGCAAGACTTAAAATAAAATAATAATAGAAATAATTAATATAAATTAATCTGACTAAAGAAAATGCCAATTATAAATAAAAGGAGAGGTTTTGAATTTTTAACTAAAGAGCAAGAAATAAAGAAATTAAACTATGAAAACAAAAATTTAATTAAAAATCTAATTAAAGGAGAAAGAAATAATAATGATGAAAACTTTGGTTAAAGGATCATTCGCCACCACCAAACATGCACATAATATATCAATTCTATCATTAATTTATATTGAAACTATCAACCGTAGACAACAACAAGCTCTGTTAGTCTCAATCTTTCCTTAGTGTGTCGTTAGGCAAAACAAGCTCTTCACCTAATCTCTAACCATTAAATAATTTAAAAAACAAAACTCTTTAAATTTAAGATAATGGAAGCATTAAACAGAGAAAGGTATTAGGTTGATCTAGACAATAAACACACAAACTTGGATTTTTTAACCTAGGTTATGTTCTCCAATTGAAATCACTGATTCCAACCTGCTACTTATGGTTAAAATATCAAGACAATTACAGATCAAGAATTTTAATCTAGCAATAGAATTTATTCAAGTCCTATCTAATTGGCCATTCAAACAAGACAAGAATAAAATCATAAACATTAATTATAGAAGAACATAAACAATCTCAATTAAATAAATTGAATGATAGAAATTAAAAATTAATCATATGACATGTTTGGGGTTTTAAATTCACCCTCAACCAAATAGAAAATCTAGCCTAACATAATTAAATTGGGAATAAGAGAATTGATAAAACCAATCATGGAGATCAATTCAAGCAGCTACCCTTTTGTTCAATTCTTTTCGGCTGCTGATTTTTTTCTTTTCCTCTGCGGCTGCAAACTGTTTTCAGTTTGTGTGCTGCCGAAAAAATCCCCCCTTGTGTTGCTTCCGCTTGGCCCTTTTATAATGCTTCAATTGCGGCTTTTAAATCCTTGCATGGAAAGAATTAAATCCAAAGCCAAAACCACCACTTTCATAACGTGCTTGCCATTGAAATTGTCATGCAAAATATTTGCTTACTTTTTCATCTTCATTCACAAACTCTTTTGATTGGCCATCCTTAAAGGCAAAAGGCTTTATTCTTTTCTTCCTCTCATGTGCTGGATGGCAATCTCCTTTTTCCAATTTTAGCTCCATGAGCAAAATTAATTTGCTTGGCCCGTACAAGCTCTAATTGGAAAATATTATTTATTTCTTCAATTCTTGATCTCTTGTGCACTTTTGTCTCTCAATCTTTAATTCTTTTCCTATTTTGATTCTCTCAATCATATTTCTTTTCTGAATGCTCCGATTTAATTTTTCTTTAATCCCAGAAAATACCTAAAATAACAAAATAAAAAAAAACTAAGATAAAAATTAACACAATAAAAATATAATTTACTAAATTAAAAATTAACTAAAATAACTAGAATATTTAAGACTAAAATAAGAATAAGATAGAGAAATTAATAGCAAAATATATGAAAAATATGCACTTATCAGCCATGTGATAACTATGTGGATTAAAAGTCACAACTTGCTGCAGTGTGGTTCTAAAACAGAACACCTTGCAGTGAAACTGATGCAGTGGAAGGATAAATTGATGCAGCAGATGGATAGAAGATATAAGGTGATCAAAATAGAATGATGTTTTCAATACTCCATTGATTCTTTAAAACACCGAAACAAAGAAATAAGTTAAATCCATGTTGATTCTAAGAGGGTTGCTGTAAGTTATATTATATGTAACTTAGCAGTTGCCCATGTGATAACTATGTGGATTAAAAGTCACAACTAGATGTCGCGTGGTTCTAAAACAAAACACTCTGCAATGAAACTGATGCAATGAAAGGATAAATTAATACAGCGGATGGATAAAGATATAGGGAGATCGATATATAGGCGTGTTTTCAATACTCCGTTTTTCTTGAGAATACCAAAATAAAGAAATGAGCTAAATGCATGTCGATTCTAAGAAAACCTGCGAATCTAGGGTGTTAAAAATCATTGATCCTATAGAATGCTAAGAAATAACAAGAATAGAATTCAAAGCATGAGTTCATTCCAAGAAATAATCAATAGCGAATAATTATGGCGTCCGCTTGTGAAAGCTACAAAAGACACTCATTTATACCAACTACAATTTATCTTAATTTGACTAGAAAATCTATTTTTGTAAGACTTAAACCTAAAATAGGAATATAACTTAAATAAGTTATGCCTAAATAATGAAACTCTAAATAGGAAACCAAATTAAAATAGAATAAAAATTAATTAAAATATTTCTAAATATTATAAATTTCAATTTACCTAGAATTTCCTTAATTTCTTACTCTACATCATTCCTTCCAGAGTAGATAAAATTCGTCTTGGAATTTTGCTTGTTGTAATCTCCAAAAACATCTTACATGTATGAGGAATTCTTTTCAAAACAAAGCTTCGATGTAGACAAAAAAACTTTAAAATTTCCAACCTTTGCCATGATGTCCATCCAATCACTATAATAACGTAAAATAAATTCTTCTATCAACAATTTCTCTGATATTGCCTTCTCGCATTCTTCATGATGAATTTCAGCATAGTTGAGGAAAATGATTTCTTCTCATAATCTATTAACCATTGGAAAAAATCGCAACAATCTTCTTTATTTTCTTCAAGCAAACCATCTAGAGAACAATATAAGATTATATCGACAAATACCTCATCTTTGTTATACAAGATCACAAGATGTCATTAACAGTTGTCTCATCTCGTTCCACAACATCAATAAAGTAATCGAATTTAGGCGGTTGATCTAAATTGATGATAGGATCGTGAGAAGTTAAGGTTGATGTTAATGGCCAATCAATATTCTCTTTGGATGGAGTAACATTGACAAGGGAAGCATATATAGTCACTGTTTTCCTCAATAACATTATCTTTATAACTTGTATTGTCATGAACAACTTCGTCAAATTCAAATTTATGCTATATATGCAAAGAATTTTTTATCTTGAACTTTCTCTAAATCTTGACCAATCGAACGCAAAATCCTCAACATTCTAACCAAAACATATTCTTTGAAGATGAAATATTTATAATGATATTGTGGCTTCATGACTAAAGTTTTTTTTTTTTTGTTTAGGGGTTTCTTTTATGAGATTTTGATTAGGGATTTCTTTATGAGATCAAAAAATCTAAATGTAATATTGTAAATAAGAGATAGTATTGGGTTAAAACTATAAATAAGCAAAAAATAGGGTTACCCGCAACGGCAATTAGAAAATAGGACAAAGATAAGTGGATCTAGAAAATTTGAGGTCAATAAGTATGATGATATGGTGGTTTGTGTTTTACAAATTTTATTATACTTGCAAGTGCATGAATCTGTTGTAATATAGATTAATGGTGAGGAGTGTCGATCATATGAGGAGGTAAATTTAATTATATGTAGAGTTAATTTTCCAAGTTTATATGTGAGTTGGTTGGATGTAATTTACTTATGTTAAGATTTAAAATAAAATGATGGGAATGAATTAAAGATAAAACAATGCAAATGAAGCACTTGAGTCTCTGATTTGCACTCAACATTTCACCGTGGGCTTAATATTCTTTTTTAATTCTAATTAATTTATAAGAGGATATTTCCACTCCTTATAAGCATAACTTTAATAAATATATTATCAAAAACTCATTGTGCTGGGGGAAAATAATCTTTTGCTAAATGTCGTGCTAAGTACACGTTGTGCCAAGTGATAATGATCCTACTGTTGACAATGTAGCAAGACTATCCGCTAAATAACTTAGATGCATTCCCTGTCAATACTAAGTCAAGACGACCCACAAGTCCTAGAGGGGAGTTTTTCTCTAATAAATATAATGTAAAGAGCTCATCGTGCCAAAAAATAACAATCTTGTACTAAAGAGCCGTTATACTATACAAAATTTTGACAAGATTATTATTATCTGTCAACGATGGGTTAAAACAAACCATATAAATTAAAAAGAAATGGTGAATAAACTTACTAAATTAAGCTTATGGATCATGTTAAGGCTTCACAACTTGAACTTAAATTAGCTACTCATTTCGAACTTCAAGTAAAATAGTAATTTTATAAAAAATACATATAACAATACAAGATACAATAAGATTTAGACAAAATTGAGGTCAAATTTAGATTCAGACCTGTTGAACTAAGGGATGACTCCTTATTTATAAATACAATGAGTAAATTATGGTTATCAAATAAAAATAATTTGGATGCTTAGTATTGCGTCATGTGGCAAGCTCTAATTGGATGAAACACATGGAACATATCATCACGGCTATCATTTCGTGTATATACACGTACTATACACACATTTTTCGGTCCGCTAGTATGTTGCCACGTCAATAGTCAACACAAAAGTCAAATTTTCAATCAAATAATGTGGTGTCACGTCATCGGTAAATGCCACCTCATCTTAGTCAATGCCACAACATCTGTCAACACCATATCAACATTTTTCGGTTCAATAGGATGCTGTCGTGTCATTAGTCAATGCCAAATCAGCTGGTCAATGGCACGTCAGTTGGTCAACACCATGTCGTTTGGGTCCCACCAGAATCTTAAAATTATAATTTTACCCTATATTCCCTTCCTAAGATTTTCAGCTATTTTAAGCTAAAAAATGATATCTATTCTGTTGTTTGATTTCTTATTAATCATGAAATGAGTAAAATACCCCTTAAATACATAAAATATTCAAATTATAACAAAACACACAGAATCAAAGTTTAAAGGATTTAAACACATAAAAGTAAAAATATTGGTGAGACTTAGAGTGCAAAACGATAAGTTTGCCCTTTATAAATATGTATTCTCCAGTACTCAACAGTTTATTCAAAAAGTCAATGTTTTAGTTGGTGCTGTTTCTAAGTGCTTTAATTCCAATGATCAATATGTCAATCGGTGGTTATAAATGGTTAGAAAGGTTGTGTTGGTGGAGAGGAGTTGAATAATAGTGGTGTTATTGGATAAATTGCAGCGAAAATCGATGATGGTGGTATCAGAAATCCAGTCTATGATGTCTATTTTTTAGCTATATGTGGCTAATTAGCAGTGGTCCTTCTATGGGGTTTGATAACTGGCTTTCTTCATCACGAGTGGTGGAGGATATCAACGAAAATAAGACAACAATTGCACCTAGTGGCCATGGATGGTGGCTGACGTAAAGGTTGAAGTTTTCTCTTTTGGTTTTTTCTGATTTATATTTTTTGTAAAGCTAAACATGGGGGAAGGATAGGTGGATGAAAAAAGTTAAGAATTAGGCTTTTGGCTCTTATGCCAAACTAATGCAGCGTGGTTATAAAACAAAAACACTCTACAGTGAAGCTGATGCAACGAAAAGATAAATTAATGCAGCTGATGGATAAAAGATATAGGGTGATCGATAGATAGGGATGTTTTCAATATTATGTTGGTTTTTTATGACACTAAAATAAAGAAATAAGTTAAATCCAAGTTAATTCTAAGAATACCCGTGAATTTAGTGTGTTAAAACACATTATTCTTGCAGAATATTGAGAAATAAAAAGAATAAGGATGTTTTCAATATTACATTAGTTCTTATAACATCATAATTAAGAAATAACTTAAATCCACATTGATTCTAAGAATACTAGTGAATCTAGGGTGTTAAAACTCGTTAATTCTGCATAATGTTGAGAAATAATAAGAATAGAACTCAAATCAAGAACTTATCCAAGAAATAGTCAATAACAAATAAACAAGGCCTTCCTGTAAAAGTTACAAGAGATACTTATTTATACAAACTACGATTTACCCTAATTTGACGAGAAAACCTATTTCAGTAAGACTTATATTTAAACTAGAAATATAACTTGAATAAGCTATGCCTAAATAATAAAAACTCTAAATAGGAAACCTAATTAAACTAGAATACAAGTTAATTAAAATATCTAAATATTATAACTTTCAATCTAATTAAGAATTCTTTAATTTCTTACTCTGCATCACTTCTGGATACCAAACATCCCATTAATATAAAGTACTTATGACAATGTATTTGTAATGTGTATGAAAATTGAAGTAAAGAAATGAAGAGATAAATTATATTAAAATCTTTCAAAAATCAATTGTTGAAAATCAAACATTATATTTATGTGTGTATACGTGTGTGTTTTTATCTATTAATATATTAAAATTTAATTTTTTTATCTATTAGTGGAATCCTTATTTTATCAAAATACAGATGATCTCGTTAGAGAATTGTCTTATACATATATATATAAATATATATAAGACACTCTACTAGTCTTCAGTTAGCTAGCTCTAATGATTAGATGATGGGATCTATCAAAATGAACGAATGAGATTTTAATTAGTCCCCTTTATTTGACATTTTTTAAAGTTAAAGAAAATAAATTAATCCAAAGAAATAAATTAAGTTGCTCGTTAAACGCATGTCAATTTTTATTGAAACAAATCTTGAACGGCCTAACTTTTCTAGCCTTGCCAATGCCAGCCGGTTTAGTTTATAGTTGGTTAACAAGAAACCATGAAGTTTGATTTTTCTTCTACCATGACTTATATTATTTTAAGAAGAATTGCTAATGAGGATTCTTTTGATTGAAAAAGTACTAGCACTTGCGCTCTCTATCCTCCAATTGGATTTTAAAATGACCAATTTTGAAATTGCACAAATTGATTTGAGTCCCGAAATGGTTAGGATTACTAATTTACCCTTAATAAGCAGCCAGCTAGCTGCATAGGGGAGCACTTGTAAAAATACATCTCACTTTTTTGTCCGATTTTCCTTTATATTCTTATGGTGAAACAGTGATTTGAGCATCAAAGTGACTTAGATAAGTGCTCAACCGATGTTTGGAGGTTAAAAAATTCGTATAAAAAATTATAATCATTAGCAATTCGCAATTTTAGGCTACTTATTCGATTATGTTTTCGGTATGTTTGCCACCAAATCACAAACTTAATGTATCTTAAGATTTAGAAATATAAACTTTTACGTTCTAAACTAACTAAAGACATTAAATTATTGTGATCGTGTCATAAACTAATAATAGAATTTACATAATTTAGAGATAAAATAGACTTTTATTATAAAATTCTATTGACTTTAATGGTTTGATAGTAAAATGTTAAAAATTAAAACATTAAATAAAAAAATAATTTTCATAAAAATTTTGTGTTAAATGTCAGAAAATATTATATGATAAAATAATAATATTTCATTATTGTTTATATACTTTTAACACAAATTATTCTTAAAAATAATTCATTTAGTGTTCATATCTCTTCAACTTTTGAAGTCAATAATTAAAGTTTTTACAGTCTCTAAATTTCATGTAAATAAGATTTTTATTGGAAACATCTAGATCTGCATCCAGATTTTATAATCACCAATATACATTATTAGATATATTTTGATTTTCTTCTAGATTTTCAAATTTTTGAAAAGTAATTACGGAAGTCATAAAATTTAACATTATGAGAATAGGAAAATCAATAATAAATTATTTAACGACGTAGTTTTCGGGTTTAACCTGTTCGGACAGGAATCTCGGAGACTGTAGCATGACAGAAGAGAATACACACACGGCACCCAATACCTTTCCGTTCCGTCATGATTACCCTGACGGTGGTTTTATCCACAGCTTTTGATTGCAACAAAGACCGTGCAACAACAAGCACACGGAAATCCTTGACTGGTAACGGCTTTGTCCAACTATACGACAACCAACAATTTGGAAGCTTCTGAAATTACAGTTCTACCCTTGACTAAAGCGACTCACCAGTCACCCCACCGGCTTTCGACATCACCAGGTCCAGACGAAAGAAACACACGGCTGTCATTAATTAGCTAATAGCTATTGTTTCAATACTGCGCATATTCAACGTAAACGACGATGAGGATAGCAACTAATACGGACCAAACACGTGTCGACATATCTAATCCAGAGTCGAACACGTAACTGCGACATCAACCGTCAGATATTCCATGGGGCACTAAGAGAATCGGACGGTGGTTGTTTGGAGGTTGAAATGTCGTTGATCAAATAACGTTGATAAAAAGCATTTAATCGTGGGTGGGGTCCAAAATGGAGATCCCGGTGGTGTAAGAGTTACTAAAAGTTGAAAGCGAGCCATAGAATTTTGTTAGCCGGTGGGGCCCAGGTGATGGTGACGTGGTTGTTTATTATTGTTGTTGTTTCAGATAAAAGGGTCAAATAACACAGCCCCAGCTCAGCCTCTGACCATGAATATGCTCTTCTTCTTTGCCTTTGGGCTGCCATTGGTTTGTTTGGTTGCTCAACTCGTTTCACTTGGCTTGGCTTCAAACAAATTAATTAATATATTTAAAAACAAATTATAATTTTATACACTAAATAAGATAAATAAAATATTGTTCATAAATGAAAGTTCTCGAATAATCAATTACTCCTTCGATGAACAAACTTGACTTGAATAGCCTTTTTGTTATGTTGAACTAAACTTACCCACCCCATGTTTATTTTATAATTTCCTGATCTATGTTTTCCAGTTTAAAATGAGATACAAATTTTGGGGATTCTTTTTATCTTAATCTAAAATTTTAAAAATCATTTTTTACCATGCACTTATTTGGTATGACTTATTTAATAGTTATAAGTGCTTATTTAATTGCACAAACTCTTATAATAAGTTTTGTTATTATTGGTTATTTTTTTGTAGCGCTTTTAAAATTTAAATAAGATATTTTACTTCTACTAACAAAAGCTTAAATTTTAAATTTTTAAAAATAGAGGTTAAAAATATATCATCTACTTATTTGATAATCTTATTTTATTTTTTTCATAACATAACTTTAAAAAGCTTATTTATTAATGTAATTTTATAAATTTTTAAAAAATGATCTCATTGACAACCAAATAATTAAAAATTTTTAAGTAAAAACTATATTTACATAATTTATACTTGAAAAAATGTATAAAATGGAACCTAAATGGTAGATATTTTCTCGTCTTCTTTTTAAGATTGAAGATTTGAATTGTTTTATGCATATTGTTGATATGATTTTCTTTTAATTATTAAAAATAAATTTAATCTATTCTTATTTAATAGACTTCTTATTGTGAATATGACTAATTTAAATTTTCACATAAGTTCACATATTTTATCAATTCGATTTCTCTTATTCTTGTAATATCTCTTTAAAATAATATAAGAAGTTTCGGAAACAAACGCTTAATGATAATTGAGCGTGGTTTGCATGCTAGAAAAATGAAAATAAAAAAATAAATAATTAAATGAAAACACAAAAAAAATAGAGACGTTTATTAACTCACATAATTACTTGTCTTAACTTATTGTGTAATAACCTTTCTGGCTTCAAAAAATGTTTCCCCTTCTGTCAGGAAAAAAAGGCTTACAGTAACTAAATTAATTAATTTAGAAAAAAAATTTCAAAAAAAAAAAGGGTGAGATTCGAGTCATAATTCAGTCAAAATTAAATCCAAAATCAATCGGCTAAAAAGTCGAGCCGTGTGACAGCTCATTCCCTTCTCAACTCTTTCTGGACTCACCCAACGTGTAAGCCACATGCCCCTCGCCCCCTATATATACTCTTTCCCTCTCTATTCCCTCCCTATTTCTGTTCACACGGCCAAAAATTACAAAAAAATATCCGCTCTTATATTCCTCAGCTTTCCAAAATCTTAAACAAATAAAAACAAAAGTTTCCGTTCAAAGGAAATCTCATCAATTCTTCTGTTGTATATGGCTGATTCATCGAGAAATGATAGCTCCGGTTCACGGCACCAGCCGAGTCGGCTGCAGCGGCGCCGGCCGGCTTCTCTCCAAATCAGTCCGGCTTCATCCTGGAACGTGGCGATTCCGCTTCTATCGCCGCTGGCCACCTCGCCGACGACCACCAACAATAAAGATCTGACGATGAGAGTGGAGTCACGGCAGGAGCAGCGGTCGGCGGAAGGCGACAAGCCGGTGGTGTTCAAGAAGTGGCAGCACCCTGCGGCGCCGTTTTGCTACGAGTCGGCGCCTATAAAGGCCTCTTTCTTTGTGCCCGTGTAGTAGTCGTAAAAAGGGAGATGATAATTATTTTGTTTAACCCGGTCCGGTCAAAAGTAGTTTGTTAGACCTAACGTTTTCTGCGTGCGCGCGTGCGGGATAGAGTTTGTGAACCACGCGCCGCGTGGTTTTACTAATTTGTTGATACTTAGAGCGGTTTTTATTTTCTTTTGGGTGCTATTATTGACTTGTTATACCGATACAGATCAATATGTTGATATTCATACGGCTAATTAGTTAATGAACATAAAATTAAGTAATGTTACCAAATATGCGATTTTTTTTAATTTCTGAATATTTATGATTCTTAAATCTGTTTGGCTAATGGGAAAATGGAAAGAAAATTGGCAAATTTGGGGCGTTTATTTTTTAGGATTATATAATCGAAATCTATTTTTGTAAATGTTGCGTAAATGGTGAATATTAATCAGGAATACAATATGCTGATTTTTGTCTTGTGTTACACGGCACATTTGCTTGGCAACAAAAATAATTTAGATAGAACAGGACATTACAATAATTCTTGATTTTTCTAAAGAAATGCCTGGTTAATCGACTACTAGCTCGTATAGTACCTACACGTGTGGAAGTAGAATTCATTGCCGAGTTTAATATGTAATTAAATTTTAAACGTATATTACTATAAATACACGGATGATAAACTTATTTTGAATGTTTACCATAGCTTATTTTGAATATTTTATTTGAATGTTTACCATAACTTATTTTGAATAATTACCATAGCTTAGTTTGAATATTAAACTGAGTTGGGGTTTTCTTGTTAATAATCTTCTTACAGAAAATAAGTTTTTTCAACTCATTAGTGTTAATCGTATTAATTCTCTGTTTATAACAAGTTTGTATATGATTTCAGTTATATCAAATTTAAAAATAAGTTACGGGCAATTTAGAATATTGACTGGAAGGGAAAGAAAAGGAGTGCAAGAAACGAATTGGGAGGTTTTAGAGAAGAGAAATTAATAATTAATTTACAAATTACAACATACAAATTTATTTATTGAATTATAAATGTATCGACCAAAAGGTATTATATCAGACCTCGTAGTTTAAGTACCGTCAAATAATCACAGTTTAAGTACTGTTAAATAATTAAAAAGTCAATAAAATTTAACTATTTAACGGTGTAAAAAAAAAACCACGAAATATAATATATAAGTGATGTCATAGTCACCATTATATTATGATATTCAATTTGGTTATTAAATTTTAAAAAAAAATGCTCCACTCAGTCAATCAATTTAGGTACCGACAACTTCTATCAGTCGGTTGATCTGATGCAAGTTGAATGGTCATACTGTAATTAAACGAAAAAAAGCATGAAAAAGCAAAGATATAAGAATAACGTAAAAGTATTAAAAAATATTCAGAAAAATTATTCTATAGGTATATAATAATCATAAGGCAAAAAATTAAAAAAGAGATTCGCATATTCGAAACGCAATTATGGAATGGCTACTCTGACCTTCATCTACCTGACCACATGTGGCCCTCAATCCAGCCTTTACTCCTTTATTTATTTATAATACTTTTGTAGAAATAATTACGTCTATTTTAATTCCAACGGAGAAAAATCTACACCAATATAATACTTCTATAAAAAAAAAAAACTAACCAAATTTGCAACCAGGGGAAACTGAATCCCTCTTATTTCTTCAAAATTTTATATTTTACAAATTCATTAATCTTGATATTTTACAATAAGAGCCTGTTTGATATAGCTTATTAAGGAGCCATAAGTGCTTATTTAATTCCATAAGTATTTTTAAAAATTTTTTATGGTGTTTGATTATTTTTTAGTAAAAATTTTTTAGCTTAAATAAGCTAATTTACCTCTACTAGAAAAAGCCCAAAATTTGAGCTTTTGAGAGTAGAGGTTAAAGAGCTTTTCCAAAAAATATATATTATCAAAAATATCCTTGACATATTTCATTAATTACATAATACCCTTTGTATAAAACCTACCCAACAAAAATGTTTGTCGCCATATAAACATATTGTTGCCGCCACTTCACTTTCTCTCTCTCTCCTTTTTTTTTAAATAACCAGCACTTTAATTTTGTAATCCCTACACATACCTAACACTTTAGAGAGTATATATCAATGATGCAATTTTTAATTTTGAAAATTAAAGAAGTGATTGAACTGATTTTTTCTTATTAATTGGTAGCTTGAATGCATTTTGTTACATGTTATATAATTATGAATACATATCCTTTTTGCTAATTTAATTACACAAAAGTACTTTTAGTTTTATACAGCCAAACAGTTTAATGGTTCAAAAGTATTTTTTTAATTGACAATCAAATACTCAATGACTTTTTGTCCAAAAACTCTATTAAGATACTCTTTATAAAGCTATGTTTTATTTAATAAGTTAAACTAAAATATCAGTGGTGGCTTTAAGTATAGACGGCAGTTGTTTAAAACCTCATATTTTGGGAAGACCTCATCTTTTGAGTGTGTCCTTGATAATTCTTTAATTAATGAAGTGTTTTTTACGTATCGTAGGAAAGCCTATCCATATTTGCTAATCTTAGTGTTAAAGAGACATAATTAATAATACTGTCTAACTATTCATTCATTCACTATTAGTCTTTCTAAGAAAAAAATTAAATTCTTTACCTTTTCAGTTTTCTAAGAAAAATTAATTATTTAACATTGGAATCTTTAACTTTAGTATTCCTTTTAATTTCTACTAAAAACCTTATAACCTCAAAAATCAATAGACGAAACAATTCCTTAATGTCTTATTTATAAAGAAAATCATTACATTCATTAGTTCATTTAAAAAAGAAAAAATTAGATTCTTGAAATATAAAGTCCATATCCATTATTTTATTATTAATTCATTTTCTCAACTCTCTATGTGATACAATTCTAGATATTCTATTTTAAAATAATATTTTTCTTATTTTTTTATTTTTGTAATGGTTCTAATGGAAGTAAAAAAGATATCTTCTTCACTAATTTTTTAGGTTTTGTTTTTAAAAAATTTTAAGATCTTCTTAATTATTTTTGAAATTCAAGAACTAAGTGTGGACCGAACTTTGAGATATTTTATGTTGCTTTGAGTATTAAGTTTCAAAATAAAAAAAAAGGCCCTATAAAAGAAATTTGCCTAAGCCTCCAAAAACTCTAAAGCCGGCCCTGGTAAATATGTTGCGATCGTTTAGGTTAATTTAGGTTAATTGTACTATGGTATAACTCAAATATATGTATCCATAGCGAGCTGAATCTAGTTCTAATCTTGTGAAGAAAATCTTACAAGTTACATTTTATTTTTATGGATCTTATATTTGGATGGAAGATTGCTAATCATCTGAATTGTTATTTTTGAAATTATGCTTAATTATTATTATTTAAAAATTTATGAGTAATACTTGATTCGGAAAAAAATAAAATTCTTGCGAAGAAACTCTTCTCCTGCCAATGCACACGGTGCATTCGAAAACTTATCATGTATATGAAAAAACGAGACAGACAGTTTATCATCTAATTAGTTTATGGTTCTCAATAAATATGGCTTTTGAGACTACAATAATAATCTTGTAGTTGTGAGTAATAGATGTATTATTTCAAATGTTGTAACATCCACCTTACACTATATATATATATATTCACTAGAACACATTTATTGTAAATCTAGAATGGCTAGACCGTTCTAGATCAATGAGTTTTCAATTTTCAACATTTCAAGTATATATGGTTCTTCAAAAATGGATAACACCACCCAACACACGTGTGTATATTATATATATATACTTCTAGAAGTTTCATCACTAGAACACAAATAATTGGGGCTCTTTGAATCTTCAAACATGCCATATCCATCGATTACACGTGATTGTTGAGTCAAAAACTCTAAAAGTTTCATTCCAAAATCTCTAAAGACGCATAAAGTGTAACAATTTTGGAAGGTTATTTAATTTTTAAAGGGGATTCTTGAGGACCCATATCAAATAAATTGTCAATCATTATTTGCTTTAGGCCTGAGGTGTAAATGATGGTCAATATTCCTTGTTTTTATCTTCTAAACAGATAAGTATGCCACCATTAACTGTTAATTTTAATTTAGTATTCATAATTAATTAGAGTAGCTCATTCTGATGCCTGATGCTTTGTTGGATTAATATGATCCACGCGTTGGTAATTTTGTTGATAAATTATGTCAATGCCCTTCACATAGGCCCAGCAAATTCAAGCTTTGGATTTATTCAATAAGATGGATATATCGTACTTGTAACATCAGAACCCCAGTGAGAAGTAAAGCAGTACACAGTTTCTGACTATTGACAGATTCTACAAACGAGACAAATTAAAAAGTCCAACTAGGCCAACACTTAACATCATGATTTCAAGATCTAGACGCAAGCCGAAGCAGCAATTTCAACAGTCTCTAGTAGTTTCGATGTCCAAATGAAGGGTACCCGACCTTGATTGTTATGAGACTGTAAATAATTTCAATAGTCATTTTCAAATTGAAATGTTTGTTTGTAAACTACAAGATATTATTTTATAGTTTCTATGCTAGTTTCAGGATTTCAAAATTTTAGTCATAAGATTTACGTAATGATACAATCATTGCACAGCTGGTTGCTCATGCTAAGCCCAAGAGACAGCCTAAAATGTCCTTCAAGCTTCAAGATTTTGTTCGTGACTGATGATGCAACTAATTACAACACTTAGATATTCTAAAGATATTGTGTTGAATTTGTTATTTACTTATTATTGTAATTTTGTTTTGCTGTGTTGTCAAGTTTGTTAGAGAGGATATTTTTAGCCGTTTCTAGAATTTGTCTGTAACTCTCTTGAAATAGTATTTAAAGAAATGAATGAATAAGAAAAGCAAAACTTCCTTAAATTCAAAATACAATTCCTTTGTTCTCTATAGTCTCTATTCTTCACTCTTTCTAATTTTGGGGGACTCCACTCTCTAAAGTGGAAACTAAAATTCAGAACTTGCTGCTGCTGCCATTCTTAGTCATCACATAACGTTTTAAAATTGAAGTTAACGTTTGAGAAGACAATGTAATTCAAAATTTGAAGGAGATGCTCTTTTTGTAAGGTAGCTAAGTTTGTATAAAGGAGGAGAAATAATTTGAACATCAAAGATTCGTTCTTTAGATGCTGACGAATCTTTTATAAACTTAAAAGCATCATTAAAAAGCTTTTTAAATGAGACCCTACTATTTATTTGAAGAACTACCTCAACAAAAAGAGTTTTAAAAAATTCTTCAAATAAGATTGTACTCCTTCTTTATCTCATTTTAATAATCTTATTTGGAGAGTCTCTTAGAGCCTTTAATTTAGTATTATATATTTTTTTTCCATTATCCTTAAAGAGTGAGAAGTGTTATAATTATTATTATTTTGGTATAGTCAAAAGTCTGATTAAAATAATATAAATTTATTTTTATTTAAAAAGTCTTCTAGGAAATAATATAAATTTATTTAATAATCTTATTTAAAATAATATAAATATTGAAGAGCTAAATTAAAAGAGACTTTTGGTGCTCTTAAGTAGGCACCAATAATACTAACCGCCGTCACCTCTGTTTTCTTTTTTTTAGTAAGTCTTCATTGTGTTGATCAACGAAGTTGTATTAACCCTTTAATTATTTGGAAAATTATCAATTATTCACCTTAAATTTAATCTGTTATAAAAAAATATTATTAAAGTTTGAATTTATTCAATTTTCAATTGTATAAACCATCCACAAAAAAGACTTATTTACCCTTACAAAATGACAAAATGACAAAATAAAAATAAGCACAAATTATAACAGTAGTTATTTTGTAAGGGTAATTACGATAATAATTATTATTATCAAACTTGTCCCCTCTCCAAATTAAGCATATTCTTTTAGGGTGCGTTTAGCACACTGTATTGCATTATATTGTATTGCATTATTTTAATGCTGGTGTATTGTATTATGTTGTATTGCATTAGCATTGTATTATAACAATACTGTACAATGTTTGGTGTCACACTGTACTGTAATAATTTTTTGTGATTAATTTAAATTAAATTAAATATTATATTATATTATGTTATTATTTATATTATATTAATATATTTAAATTGTATTAATATTTTATGTTATTATTAATTTTAAATTAATATTATTCATATTTAAATAGTTATTATTAGTTATAATAAATTATGATGTAAAAATATAATATAATATAATAATATTGAATGATAAATTACATATTTATTAATTTATATTAATAATTATAATGTAAAAAAAATATACAAAATTATATTAAATTAAAATTTATATTTATTCATTATTATTAATATTATAAAGCAAAAGTCAAAAAGCAAAAACAAAAGTCAAGCGGCAGTTACAAAAGCTGAAGGGAGGGAAAAAAAAAACAAGCAGCAGTTGCCGCATTAACTTAAACCCAACTCACAAAAGTCAAGCGGCAGTTACAAATGCTGAAGGGAGGGAAAAAAAAAAAACAAGCAGCAGTTGCCGCATTAACTTAAACCCGGCTGTGAGCAGGGTTTAGCTAATGCGGCAACTCTCACTCCTTTAATGTAATGTTGTGTGTGTTGATTTTGGTGCCACACATGAGTGTGCATTCATTTAAGGAAAATGATAAACGAACGAAAGTAAGACTAAAGCATTCCATTTTTTTTATTTGTGGGACCGACAATAAATAATAAAATAAAAAATAAAAAATGAAAAAAAGCAACTCAAATATCTTCATTTATCATTTTCCTTATTTGAAACATTATCCACTTATTCTCCTCCCTCCCCAACCACTCATTCTCTAGATTTGTTTAATCCCCTCCACTCGTTCTCGTTCTCAAAACTTCGTCCCCTCCGTTCTTCACACGTTCCTTACTTCGTCCCCTCCATTCTTCACGCGTGCCTTTCTCCACTCATCCCCATCACCATCCAACACTGTAGGCAATAATAGAACTCGTCCCCAACGTCTGCTGACAATCGATCTACAACGAACATGATCGATCTACAACGGAGCTGCCACCAGCATAACAACCGGAAACAAACAAACATCCCCTCTGTTTGAGTCATCGTTAAAGTCCCGTTTAACTCTCTCTATCTCTCATTCGTGCATAATCAATATTTTATATCAATTTTTGTCAAATAATTAAAAAAAAAATTGTGATAGGAATAATGATAATTCTGTAAAAAAAAAAAATTAATTACGTGATTTGTGATAATTTTTGTGTGATAAGTTGATTTGGGAAATATTGTATTTGTGATAATTTTTGGCTTTGAAATGCACCGAATTTTTTCATTTTTCCTTATGGCGGCTTTTCTTTGTTGTTGTTGCTGAAATCGAGCAAATGCAGGGTTGGAAATGTAGATATTGGCTGTGTGCTAAACAACTAAAAGAGATGCGAGATGTAGAGAGAGAGAGAGAAGACATGAAACTGATTGTTAAATGCAGATATTGACTCACGTTAAATGCACAGCTAAAAGAGATACAAGAGATGCAAAAAGAGAGAGGACAAGAAACTGATTGTTAAATACAAAAAAAAATTTAAATGATTGTTAAATGCAGATATTGGCTCACGCGCCATGTTAAATTTATTTTTTTAAAATTAATTGTGGGCCCATGACTGAATTCACGCATGCAGGAAACTGAAGAGAGAGAGGATAGAAAACGGCAGCACGTGCTGCTGTTTCTGTCTTCCTTTTATCTTTCCTTAGTCTAAATAACAGAACTCTTCATTTAATACAAAACAATATTTTTATGCAGCCTTATGCGAGCCACCAAACAAGCCCTTAGACTTGAAACAATGACCTCTTGCTTAGCTAGGCCAACTGGGGCTGACAGTGATGCACCCTTTTAATTATTTTTTTGTTATTAATCTTTGATCACGGGCTTCAATTGTATCCAAGCTGAACTGCTCAAAGTCACGACCTCAAGATGGCCCAAATTTTAGAAATTGGGCTGCCACTCGTCGATTATCCTTTTCAAGCCCCTTTTTCTATTTACATCCTATTTAATTCCTAAAATAACCCTCATTGATATTCTTCTTCAAAAAGCCCCGCGAGCGACTCTCTTCGTCTCCCATTTCAACCCCTTTCAACTTGTCGATATAGCATTTTATTAACTGTTTTTCTTGCTCAATAAAACTCCAATGGGCGATTCTTTCTCTCCCATTCCATTTAAAAAAAAAAAAATAGGCACCAAATTTAATTGTCCATTAGCATGTTCATAAATTTAGTGAAAGCTTCACAAAATTATCTTTCCTACAAAAATCAATTGTAAATACTCGGATAAGACTTATTCTAAATCAAATACTTTTTGTTTTAATTGACTTCTTTCTTGTTTGTAAACTTTGTAGATTTAAAGAGTTTGTGATGGAGAAAGACAATGGGAGCAAAACCGCATTCGGGTTTTAATAAGAAAATTTTTAATTTTTAATACTATTTAAAATTTAAAGAATAAAATTGTAAATACAAACCAATGGGGTCTTATGTGTAAGAGAAAAGGAGGGGTGCTAGTAGCGTCACCAAGAATGAAATCATCTTCCCCATTGAGAAGATTCGGTCCAAAACTATTAGTTGGGCTTCATTAACTATCCAGCCCAGCCCAAAACTAGTTCACCAGGACGTTCAACCTACAACACATCGGAAGAAATAGTAGAAGAACCATTCATCAAGAAAGAGACCTTTCTCGTCTGTATATGCAAAATCTGTGGCAGCAAATTTCTTTATAAACAACACTCATTGATTGATTTGATTGATTCATATATACAAAGTCATCAACAAATTGAAGACCTTTAATTAATTGGCGTCATTCGTCAGAAAAAGATAAACCAACAATAACCCAAAGCACAAATTCACACTCATCAGTCACCACCCTCTCCACGAAAACGACTTCTCTCAAGTCTTACTATTAAAATTTATTTTGTGTGTTACAAAAGCTCCCCGTAGTCAAGTGCAAAGCAAAATTCAACACACCCATTTCGTTCTCAAAAGAAAAAGTGAGTCCAAACACAAACTTACATGCAACTACTATTCCATCAACCAATCTTTTTGTGCTTTATTTTTTATTCGCTCCTCCTTTAATTTGCATATCTTCTCCACTCAGCCAACGTGCTGCATGTATACGCACGTCTTTTTCTCATATAGGTGGTGGATTTGTTAAAGGGTCCCTAGCTCATGCACGATTAATATTTATATATACAAAGCCCTTAATTTGTTTTTATTATACTTTTGCGTATATGTGCATAATGCATGCGAAAGATGATCTCATTCCTCATTAATAAAAGGGAAAAACGAAAAAAAAAAAAGGGTGAAGACTAAAGAGAGACGAAAATCATGATGGTGTATGGACCATGGCATGCATGAATATTCACGTTGAAATGATGAAGATATATGCGTGACGACAAGGTTAAAAGAAAAAAAAAAAAAGAGGTGAGCATATATTGAGATACACAAAATGATAGGCAAAAGGGGACATGGTCCTGATGAGCTTCTTAAGGCGCTAATGAGTACATTCAGTAAAGCTCCCTCGGGCCCCTCGTCCACTGCCCTTTCCAACAAAAGTCTACAAGCTACAGAGAGTGAAAAAAAAAATAAAAAATGCCATCAAAGTCCAAAGATGAGCCCATCAATTGTAATGTGCATGCCATTACATAATTACATGTTAATTAATTGGATCACTGAGTGGAAGAAACGTGCTGCAAAGTTCATTGCGGTTGATTCTTCTTGTTCCCACTTGAAGGCTGAGGCTGAAGCCTCACCATGTTTCCCCAGCAAAATGAGAGTTTGTCCCACATGATTTATTGGCTGAAATTTAGATTCATGAATAATATTGCACTTTAACAAGTCAGGGGAGATACGTTAAAAACTCAAAATTTGTCCATATATGTATCTCACCGAATAAACAATTTGCTAACTTGCAGCTTGATTGATATATAATATATATAGTCCCAGCTATATAATTCATAAATTGATATTATCTTTACACAATGTGAATTTTCTTGTCAATCAACCAGTAGTACTGATCATAAGCATAAAATATTTGTTGGATCTAATTCATTCTAAAGTACTTCTGATATGATAAATTATTGGGATCTCGGCAATTTGCTGAATTGCTGGACATCTCATAATGCATACAGAACAAAAAGCGAAACTCAAATGTCATGTGTTAGAGAAATTAAAAAGCTTGGAGATGTTTTAATTAGTTAATTTGATTTCTCTTTTGTCATTATGTGATTGTTTTCTTCATGCCCTTTGCAGATTGAGTATCCATGTTGATGTGGCTGGTCTTTGGCTCTTAAGTAAGCAGTGACTCCTGTAAAAATAAAAAATTTTAAAAAAAATTTTAAAGAAAAAGTCATCAACAACTCCCACTTGTGTGTTAACTTTTGACAAAACTCCCTCATGATCACTTTGGTCAAATTCATTCATCTATAAAACTTCTTTTCCTGTGATTATCAAACAACAAACCCAATCCAAAGTCCTTACTAAAAACTGGTAATTTGGAAAAGATAGGTGCCTAAGCAGGCAAAGGAATAGTAGTATCAAAGGAGAGCAGATGGCACCTAAATGATTTTAGTTGCAAAGTTGTTGATTTTTCTAAACCACTAATAACCAAGAGGTCCTACCAGTACTAGTAACATGTCCCTCTGTTGACTCCTTTTTTCCCACTAATGATTTTGTAAGGACAATGACCACAAAGGACACAAAAATATGAGAATGATCAGCGCTCTGGATATTGGATTACTTGACCCATAACACCAGACATTTACTTGTACTCTTTGACTTGGAAACCCCAAAATGGCAAACTTAAAGAAGATTTTGCGCACCCACACTTTGTCTGGCACTAGTACTTGCTAGCTAGTTGATGTAATCATGTACTTGGAATCCTCAGTTTTATTTACTAAATATTTAATTGATGCAATTTTCTAATTTTTAGTATCATAATATTCTAAGTATGTGAGATGGATTACAGTTCAAGTCAAAGTTGGTTTTGTAGATTTTATTTTGTTGATCCAAAAGAAATTCTAGGTCAAACACGCTTCATAACTGGAGCACTCATTATCCTTCCTACTTTCTTGGTTACGACTATTCGGATTAAATGGGGATATCAATTCCCTTTTTTGGAAAAAAAAAAAATCATTTTTAGAATAAATAATGATAATTATAATGAAGCCACCTAGCAGAAAGGACTGTTTTTTTAAATCAGCCTCAAATCAAGAGAAGCTCACATCTAGAACTTAAGATTTGGGTTCCTTTAAAAGAATTAATAAGTTCAAATAATGAGAATTTAGCTAAAAATACAAAGAGTAGTGTTATACATCTCAAATAATATAATATTTATTCATTGATTGATGAGATAATCTAATAAATTTACTTAAAACTAATGAAAAATTATCATCCACTTAGACTCTGTTTTCAAATAGAACTTATTTAAGTAGATCTTTTACAATTAGAGTTTTGACCACAAAAAAATTAGTTGTTTTGATTGTTAATGAGAACTTTTATTAAAAAATATAAAATTACTTTAATAAGCAAATTATTTAAAGTTATGTTATGAATAAATGAAATAAGATTATGAAATAAAGAAATAATATTTTAGATATTTTAATATTTTAAAAAACTTTTCAACATCTACTCTTAAAAACCTAAAATTTAAAGTTTTGTTAATAGATGCAAAATAGTTTATTTAATCTTTAAAAACTCTAGTAAAAAAACAATCAAACAACAACAACAAATTTAAAAAGACCTTATAGAATTATAGAAGCATTTATAGTCATTAGACAAGTCATATCAAACATATAATTAATCAATATGATATATCACATGATACATTATTTAAAATGAAATTTGTAATTAATTTTTGAGATGTTTATCAATTACTCTAATGATAAGATTTTGACCGAGCTATAAATACGATTATATTTAATGATTTATTTATGATCATTTCAAAAACAAAGAATTCCTCTTTTTGTATCCCATAGGGATCACCTTGACAAATTGAGCATGAAAACCAGAAAATCAATTCAAAAGCCAATGAAGAAAAAATTATGTATGGTCACAAGCCTATGATTAAACATGTCTCTCAGTTGTATGTGTGGTCACAAGCCTATGATTAAACATGTCTCTCAGTTTTTCTTAATTGATCATATCCTCTACTTCATTCGCAAACAAAGCTAGTGTTTGGCTTTGGACGCAAATGATAAATCTATTAAATTTCATCATCTTTAATTTTAATCAAAATATTGTAGTCGAAGTTATATACACAACCAAACAAAACGTCAAGACGTTCGTTGGCCTAATTTATAAATTGTGAAACAGGTCCGATTCGAAAATGAATGAAATATCTTAGGACATAATAACTTATCCTCTTGTATAATGAGGAATCAAGAGTTGGTAGCTGAGATTTTAATATCACAAAACAAATTGTTTTGATGACACATAACTAAAATTTATATAGCAAGGAGGATCAAAATCTTAGTTCTAATACCAACAAACTTTTTGAACAGAAGAAAGTCTGTGGTGGGACTCGTGCACTGCATCATTTGTCCATGGATTAAGTAAAATCTTATCACATATACTTTCATTTTCAAATCGACCAATTATCAATTATAACTATGATAATTAGAGAGAGAATGTGCAACATGCGTCAAAATTTTATTAGATGTTATTGTCTTATCTAAATTTTTTAGAAAAAATTAAATGAGCTTATATTATTTTAAATGAAAAATCTTAGATGAAGTCGGTGTTGGGGACTTAATATAAGATTTCTAAGTATTCAATTTAAAAAATTAGTTTATTGGATGGAGTGACCTACTCTCCTTATAAACTTAAGTATCTTTCCTTTACTACTCAATGTACGACACAACTCAACAATCCTCTCCTCGGACGAAACCACCATCAGACCTTGGTCCTTTTGTCCGACACACCTGAGTTGTTTCACCACCACATTTCAACTACTAAGGTTTAGTTTTGATACCACACACCTAAATTGTTCCAATACCACATTTCAACTACTAAGGTTTAGCTCTGATACTACTTGTTAAAGGGATTTAGTATAAAATTTTTAAGTATCTAACTCAAAAAACTAGCTTATTTGATGGAGTGACCTACTCTCTTTATAAACCTAAATATCTTCACTTTACTAGCCAATGTGAAACACAACTCAACAGTTGACACGTTATAGTTATGATAATTTCAAATACAGTAATTAATGTATACAGTGGCACTGATAATAGTACCTAAAATGCGTATAGTCGTATGACTATAATATCTCAAAGATGCCGTATTCTACAGCTTTGGTCAACGAAAATCAATGAAATCTGAATATTTCTCAGGCTGCGAGGTAAGGACTAAAAAAAATGGTAGAACTTTAAACCAATCCATTACACTTAAAAAGGGAAAATAAAAATAAGTCAGCATACTTTAATTATTTAACATCATATTATTGAATGGTAGCAGCAGCCGATAGCAGAACAGAACACAGGAGTTAAAAACACCCGAACCCTCGAACATGTTTTTCAAAAACACAAACACAATGAGAGGCTCTCTGTTCCAACTCTGCAGCTGCTCTCTTTGATTCCTCCCCTCACACTTTGCCCCAACTTTCTCCAACACAACAGCGAAAGAGCAAGCCAACTACAAAATCCGAGATCTCCCAGGCAGAAATGGTGGCTGAACCTTGGATACTCAAAATGGGGAACCAAGTAAGTAACAATCTTAAACACGCTCTTCTCCTTGAACCATCTTCTAAGAGAAACAAAAACCCAGAGCCCAAACGCTGCATTGGGATTCTTTCTTTCGAAGTCGCTAATACAATGTCCAAAACCATTCATTTACATAAATCTTTAACCGATTCTGAAATCTCTAAGCTCAAAGATGAGATCCTGAACTCGGAAGGGATTAAGTTGTTGGTTTCTGATGACCAAAGTTACTTGCTTCAGCTTGCTTTAGCTGAAAAGCTAGATGATTTGAACCGGGTCGGGAATGTTGTGTCTAGGCTAGGGAAGAAATGTAGTGAACCGGCTTTACGAGGATTTGAACACGTCTATAATGATGTTGTTAGTGGGGTTATTGATGTTAAGGAGCTGGGGTTTTTGGTTAAGGATATGGATAGTATGGTGAAGAAAATGGAGAGGTTTGTTAATGCCACGTCGAATTTGTATACTGAAATGGAGGTTTTGAATGAATTGGAACAGACTTCGAAGAAGTTTCAGCAGAATCAGCATGAGGAGAGTCGAAGGGCGTTTGAGCAGAAGCTGATTTGGCAGAAGCAAGATGTCAGGCACCTTAAGGAAATTTCCCTTTGGAACCAGACTTATGATAAGGTTGTAGAGTTGTTAGCTAGGACTGTGTGTACGATTTATGCAAAAATTTGTGTGGCTTTTGGGGACTCTGCTTTGAGGAGGGACAATCCTGAGGCACATTCTTCTGTCTTGTTGAAGGATGACTGCAGGCAAGTTTCGGGTCATGTCCAAACAGTTTCAGGTCCTTTTAAACGGGTTCAGAGTAAGGGTAGTAGTAATGGGTATCATTCGGGGTCGATAGAGAGGGGTAGAATGAAGAAAAGGGAGGCAAGTTTGAAGCCTAGGCTTGATTCGAGGAGAGGGGAGGCAGCAATGTTTAGGGTGGAAGATTTTAATTTTCCATGTGGAACTAGTCCCGGAAGGCTTTTCATGGAGTGTCTTAGTTTGAGTAGTTCAGTTTCGAAGTTTGATGCTGATGATGAGATTGATAGGGAGGAAGGGAGTAGCCAAATTTCAGGTTGTTGCAGTGTCGGGAATGGTGGTTATAAGAGAGACCACCCAAGCTATTCTGGTTATTTTAGCCGAACCCAATCCTTGGGTGGTGAGATGAATAGTGCACAATTTGGTCCCAAAAGTAGGTTGACGGGATATGCTTCTCCTTCCACTGTGGGAGGCTCTGCCCTAGCCTTGCATTATGCTAATGTCATAATTGTCATAGAGAAGCTGCTACGTTACCCTCATTTGGTTGGTGAGGAAGCTAGGGAGGATTTGTATCAGATGCTGCCAGCGAGCTTGAGACTGTCTCTGAAGACCAATCTCAAATCATATGTCAAGAATCTGGCGATATATGATGCTCCACTTGCCCATGATTGGAAAGAGACCCTTGATGGGATACTGAAATGGCTTGCCCCAATGGCACATAATATGATCAGGTGGCAGAGCGAGCGTAATTTTGAGCAACAGCAAATAGTTACAAGGACAAATGTTCTTCTGCTACAAACATTATATTTTGCTGATAGGGAAAAAACTGAAGCAGCCATCTGTGAGCTCCTTGTTGGATTGAATTATATATGTCGCTACGAACATCAGCAAAATGCATTGTTGGACTGTGCAAGCAGTTTTGATATTGAGGACTGCATGGAGTGGCAGTTACAATATGGAGCTTCATATATCAATTGATTTCATTGTTGGGTTTTTATACTCGAAAGGATTGTAGAGCATCTTGCTTTACTCCTGATAGTTGTAGGAAGGCACGGATGATCACTCAACAAAATGTGAATATCTTGGAGATTGGAATCAAGTAATGTAATTTAGGCCCAAGGTATGAGTTGTTTGACTTGTAAATTACATAATTTCAGTTATGAATGAAAAAAAAAGAGGTATGATTCTTCTCTGTAGAATGTGTGTATATTTTCTCCACAGTTTAAGATTTTTCATTCGCAAAATTGTGTTTTTGTTTTTTGGAATTATTGCTTTGACACTAGAAATTTGTCCGTTGATAATACAGTGACCAACAATTCCTTTCTTTTCTTGCCTTACTGATTATCCATTCATTGATTCACTGCTGGTGCTTTGTTCTTTTTTATTGAATTACACACTAAACTGATGTTTTTGTAAGTAATATTCTGTATCCAATATGTTGTGGCTCCAATAGACATGTTTTTAATTTTCCTCTGGTATTAGAGTTCGAAATCTAAGCTGGATCTTAGAAGGAAATGACTAATGAGAAGTAACAATATTGATTCATGATATAGTCATAACCAGAAATTATCTCTTGTTAGACATGTGCGCGGGAGAAGGCATTCATATTAGGTCCAAAGTTGTGCTTCATATTGGATTGTATGTCAAAACACGGAATAAGGTTGGCATTTATACTGTTTTGTACAATCCTGGGAAGTGCATTTCCGAATATATTATCTCCTTTATCATGTAGACACACACATTAATTCAATTGGACTCTTGAGTTGTTTCCCATGTTTATATTTCTACCTTCTTGTTTGAACTGCAAATATGATGCCCTTTATGAAGCATCTTGTTTCCCATTTGTATATTTCTAGATTCTCGAGTTCTTTTGGCTGCAGTATTTCATTCTGGCTCTGGGTATGTGTTTGGAAGAATGAATTGGAAAGTATATCATAACTCATGAACTCAGCATTGCTTATCTTATTTGGTATAGTTTGTGAAGGTTGTTGTGTATTCCTCTAAAATGTTCTCGTCCCAACAAAATCATTGGCCTTTGTGTTAACGGATTTGCAAACAAATGCCATCACGAGAGAGTTCTATTTAATCATATAAGTCCACATGAAGCATCCGTATTGAGTGAACATCCCTCTTATGTTGTTTAGTCAGAGGCTGAGTTCTGTATCTGATCAAATTTCGGGTTTCATTCGGATGCCACTTTGGCCATTTACATTTGAGAACATGTACGTGATGAATGTTTGCATAATCAATTGCTATTCAAGATCCTAAATTATGCATTTTCGTTTGTGGCTCGAGGTGCAAATAAAGTTGTACTAGCACTATCTTAACAATGATTTTGGTCTTTGAAAAAGCCAGAAACAAAAGTTAAGTTTGTCCATCAAAAGGTTGAAGATTCAAGTCTTCCCTGGAACAATAAAAATTATAAAAATGAAGGGTAACAGCAAAATCCAACTACACAAGCAGGTGCCATAATGTGGTGAAGAGTAGAGAGCATTGAGTGTATCAGTATTGCTATTTATTAGGGGTAGGTCAACTGGTCCTCATGAAGCATGTGTTCATAATTAATAATCATATGTCTTCCAGGTCCAGTCTTTTACTTTACGCACAATGAGGGATCTCTTTTCGGTAAATTGACAAAAACTTTCATTTGGGTAGCTTTTATCTCCTCCTTGTTTGTAGATTGCTAGAGATGGAAAATTAGAGCCTGATATTACACTAACAAATTCATTAATATTTACAATAAAAAAAAATTATTAGATTCCTACCTTAATCCTATGCGAGATCTACTTCTAAATGTAAAAATAAATTAACGTAAAACCTAAATTTTAGAAAGCCTTCTTATTGCTGGACTTGGCCTTAATAATTGATTAAGTTGGGTTATTGAAAAAGAAAACAGTAAACTTCAGATGACTCAGGGGCTTAGTGGTAGTGGCTCAGGGCTGTCACCTGAATTCAAATACTATAGGAGATAACCGAGTGAATGTAGTTTTTTCTTTACAAAATATAGTCTCAGTAGTAGTCTAATTTAAAATTATTAAATATTCAGATAATGCTTCATAAAATTTAATAAATTTCATATAAATTAGTATTAATAATAATTTAATTTATAAATATTAGTAAATGTAAAAATTTAAATTACGCTTATAAAATTAAATATAAATTAATCACAGTAATAATAGAACGATGGTAATATCAGTATCAAAAAGTAGAAAATAATAATAATAATTTGCCTGTTAAGGTCTAAAAACAATGGGCTGTGATTTTGGCACAACAGGCCACCGACACATACACCGTTGGATTCAATCCAATCACCTGCTGTTACTGTTACTGATAACTGTAGCTCTCTCTAATAATAATTTTGTTGTTTAACCTTTTTCGACTAAGTTTTTCAAATTTTCGTGGCGAAAACAAAATCATTTTTAAATAATCCGAATATTTTAAACAAGCAACTTTCTTTTTTTTTCGTTTTAAAAATTTTTCCTTCCACGCCACTGCATTTTCTCAGCATCCAAACAACTGATTGATCACTGATGCATCATCAACTTGCGTGATCGTAGAAACAGAGACGAACGCGCGCAGGAGCTGCCGGTTATCGTAAATCATGAGTTACAGAAGGTTCATTAACGGCTGTCAACTTTCATTTTATAATTTCAATTTTTAATTTTATTTAATCTGATATGTTAAAAATTCTTATCTGTATCTCGCTGATTCATTACCACATTTAACATCTCGTGGTTCATTCATTATGAAGTCCTTTTTGTATTGGTTTCTAGGGTTTTGAGCTCAAACAAACGGTTATCGATTAATTAATTAGAGTTTCTGTATGGTTGCTTTGTTGAATGTTAATGCCAGTTATTTTTGCTGTGATACTCCTGGAATGTTAATGCTCTGTGTTTGCTCAAACAGATTCAACAATTGTATTTGAACTCTAGTTTAAATTAGCTAATTTGTCGCATAGAACCAAGCATGCGCAAATTCACTTGTCGATTCAATTCGAAGCTCGAGCAGCTTGCTTTGTGTTATGATTTAATTGATAGATAGGATGGAATAGTTTCAGAATTATGACATGAGATCTCTTGGCCTTGGTCAAGCAGACTGTTAAACTATGAATATGCTTAATATAGCGCAAAAGCATCTAATGATAGTTTTTAAACTTTAGTAGGCGATAACTTGTATTTTGAGATATATTGGTTGTTGGAGGTGGCTAAACACGGATTGTGTAAAATCGACCAATAGACTTATAAATAAGACTGTCCTAAATATATGCATGACTGGTCTTCGCTTCATTCTCACCATGGAGATCAGTGAAGCTGATATTAGCCCCCCCGTGTGTCTCTTGTTTCCTTTCAGTTAGCGATAAAAATGATGATTGATATACTATTTGCTTCTGGTAATTTTCTAATCGGAAGTAAAAATATTAATGTGTTTGGTGTTTAAAAGAAGTTTTATACTTCCCCTTGTGACCATGTAAAGCTGATGTTGCTGGTCTAAGTGCTGGCCTCGAACTGTTTCTCTTAGGCATTAGCAGAAGTGGTTTAGGGGTGGGATGAGCTTGAGGCAGGTCTAAGGCTCAAAGTCTATCAAATCAAAATAACCATGTTTCCCCAGCCTTCTTTTCCTCTTATTTTCCAGAATCTTTCTTAACTTCTGTAGTCTTGCGTTAACACGCGTAGTTTTATCAGATTTTAAATTGTGTCATGATCATTTTTAAGCAGGGAGCACCGTGCTTCTAAAGGGGCTCTCTTTGATGAATATGACAGCCTTGAGGAAGGTGGTCTTAAGGCCTCATCCTCATATTCCAGTGGAATCGATGAGCATGACAATGACAAAGCAATCGACGGTCTTAAAGAAAGAGCAGTTTTTCTGAAGAGAGTAAGCTTCACCCTTGGTACTTTGCTTTACCATTGAATTACAGAGGTGTAATTTACCTATAAAATATCTATTGAAACAGCCTTTATAAGCACTTAAGTTGTTCTGTAGTGGTATCATACAGGCAAATCTAATCAATATATTGGAAATCTAGACAATGTTAATAATGTTTGAACCATGATGTTGTGAGCTTTTAAGACTCAAATAAGTAAAATTTCAATAAAATTTAAGTACAGCAATTTCTAATTGGTGATGGCAGTTCACAATATTTTGGAAATCCCATAGCATTATGCATCATAAGTAGCATGGCCTATCCTTGACAAAGTCACTGGCCATATTTGAGGTCATTTATTGTATCATGGCAGAATGTCTTTTGGCAGCTCGCTTTCCAAGGTTTGAAGTGTATCAGGGTCATGGAGCTTCTGTCATCTTTGTTAGAATGATTTATAGTCGTACACAGCTTGTTTTCTGGTTCATTAACACTCAAGCTTGAAAATTTCTGGAACTATCATGGTGATGTATGAATTACTGAGTGAGGATTTAACAAAGGATCTTGGAAGTTCCCAACTTGTTGTAAAAGGTGGCCTTAAAACACATGTTTTGTGTTCCTGAATAAGTAATAACACTAAGCATCTGCACGCTGTTTGCATGTCAACCTTATTCATACCCTAAGCACATTGTCACAGGCACCAGCCACACACATAAGCCAAACTGATCAGTGATCAGGTTCATCAAAGTTGTCTTTGGTGTATATATAAATATATATAAATGTGCGTGCACTCTCATATGGGATGCCACAGCTATCCTTTGGCTTTGGGGCATAAATTGGTCCTTTTCTTGAAATATTTGATCAAGAATGGGTATCTTCCTTATGGAAGAACAGAAAAGAAGGGCATAACCTTAAATTTATAAGAAAATTTGCATTTTCTTTTTAAAGATTCTTAATATGTATTTCACTTGTTATCAGTTAACAGGCGACATACACGAGGAGGTAGAAAGTCATAATCGTTTGCTTGATCGAATGGTATGTTGCAGCTGTTCAACCTTCACATTTATTTAAGTTGAGATTTTTGTAGTTTTGAGTGGACTGTGTTGTGAAATAGGGCAACAGTATGGATGCATCAAGGGGTGTCATGTCAGGAACCATGGATCGCTTTAAGATGGTATCCCAACTACATCTGCTATTCTAATTTTCATGTATGCTTGTTTCCATTTATTTCTGAAGCTGTTGGGAATTGGCTGATTACTGAAAATTGTTTCCCGTATAGGTGTTCGAGAAGAAATCTAACCGGAGAATATGTACTCTAGTGGGATCTTTTGTGGTTTCCTTCTTCGTTCTCTACTATCTCATTAGGTAAGTCATCTAATTGTGGTAGCCATTATCAATAAATGATTATGTTTGAACAAAGCACTTGCGTTAACGTGAAATCCATTGAGTTTTGATGCTTGAATGGCTCAATTGATCTGCAGGATCATACACATTCTTGTTTATGTGAAAGGAAGATTTAAACAAAAAAAAAAAAAATGGTATTGTGATGCTGATAGATCTCTCTTTTCAGGGTCCTCATGCGTGGTTGAAGTAGAACATTAAATCTTGCCTGTGCAAGTCTGCAATTTGGGTATGGGAATTGGTTCACGTACAATTGTGCAGCTTGTAATCTTCATCGCTAAATCCTTTTTTCCTTATCTTTTTGAAAATACGATTAAAAAAAAGCTCGGGGCTTTATGGAGAAAATTGGTTTATGAATATGCTAAACTGAATTGCCCATGAAAGAGGGCGGCCGTCATGCTTTCATTACAAGGGAATGTTAATAGACAGAGCTATCTAGGGACGTTTAGGAGCATATGCCTCTCACATACATTGATTTTATTTTTTTTAGTTTTTGAAAAAAAAATATAGAAATTTTATTGTCTCTTGAAATGTGGGATATATAATATCTGTACTGCTTCCTATCAAGTGGAATTAATTTAGATATTAGTAACTAAGAACTTGATTTAAGAAACTTAAATACTATTTTAGATCGAACGCTATCATCAGGAGATCCATGAAATGAGTTGACTTTTTTGTGCGGTAGAATCAATTAGTTTTCACTTAAGATTTGGCGTTTTATCAACTGTTGGTACATCATTGTTTTTTTTTTTACCTAGAGCCTCTTCACAGCGTGTACATTGATTTTTTGAATCACTGTTCAAATTCTTTAAATCCTTTCTAATATTTGAGGGATGTCCACAATCTTTTCATGGTGAATACGTTGATTTTTTGAAGCACGATTTAAATATTTTAAACCTTCTCTAATATTCAAAGAATGTCCACGACTTCCTCATGGTGTATACATTGAATTTTTTAAGCAATGTTTAGATTTTTTAAACCCGCTCTAATATTCGAGGGGTATCTATTTCACTCACATTTCGTGAGGAAGAAACGATCTTCACTCAATTATTTGATAATTGAGTAATGATTGAAACTAATTCTATAATGCTTTTATAGATGTTTGAATCCTTATTTTCACTATTGTAAGTGCAATAGGGATGGCAAAAATCCCTACGGGGACGGGTACCCTCGGGGATTTTTCCCGTTCGGGGAGGGTATGTGGATAATTTCATATTCAATTTCTTATTCGGGGAAGGGATGGAGAAATTTTTTTTACCCAATTTCTTATTCAGGGAGGGACCGGGATGAGGTGGAATTCCCATCGCCTACCTATTTCCTCATTTTAATTTTAATTTTAATTTTTTAAAATTATTAGTAAATAAATAATAAAATTTGAATTATAAAATTATAAAAATTGGTAAAAATAAAAATATCAAAATATCAAAATATCAAAATATTTATTATTAAACTTTTAGGCCTAATTAACTAATTAAAGTCCTAAATTTTTATTTAGGACATTAAAAAGACCGGATAAATTTTATTAGTCCAAAAATTTGTTTTAATTTTAATATTCATTAAATATTTTAAACTTAAATCTATTTTTTATTTATTTTTAGATGTTATAATTGCCCACAACGAATCACAATTTTAATATCTAATCTAATTTAATAATTTCTTTCTTGATTTAACGCTACCATTGAAAAATTTAATTTTAAATCTAAATTCGATTTTATTTGTAACAATTTTGTATTAGATTATTAATTTGTTCATGATAGTTTGTAAAAGAAGTTTATATCACTTGCATGCTGCGTTACTTACTAATTTAATGTATGTGACTTTTGTAATGGATATTAATGTAAGATATTTTTCGAACTTTACTTTTAATTGAATTTTTTATTTTAATATGATTAACTCAAATCAAAAACAAAAAAAAAATGTATTAGTTATTCGGGGATCAGGGATCTCTGTATTATTCGGGGAGGATGTGCGAGGACGGGGATACGCAAAATATCGGGGATGGGTACAGGGAGATTGGTCCCCTCCCCTCTCCTCTCCTCCCCATTGTCATCCCTAAAGTGCAGGGTTCTTTCACTAGACCAAAGATATAAATTCTTACTTTGATCATTATAAGTGTAAGGGATCTTGCACTGAGCCAAAGGCGTTGATTTTGAAAAGAAAATTTGAATAAATAAATCACTATCTTGATTTTATTTTTTAACACAATTGAGGGCGCCATTAAAAATTAAAAACTCGAACTTTGATAGAACTCTTTATGTTATTTTATTTTTAATAACTTTTATTAAAAGAAAAAGGGAGAAGAGAAACGAAGAGTAACAAATCAATTAAAGTAAACCCTTTCATAGGAGAAATCTGAAAAAGAAAGTTCCAATTTGGCTAGCACCTAACGACAGATATGGGAGCATTGAAATTGGATACAACATATTATATTCTAACAATTCGACCACTAAATTGGCAAGCACTAAGAAGCTCGAAACCCTTGCCACTTCGGCCTTAGTCGAAGTGGTTGCTTGTGAGGGCAGCGGTTCAAATCCCTACAAAAGTATTGTGGGGGTTAAATATTTTTAATATGTAAAAAATTATTTTCCCTTACGAAATGCGAGTGGAGTATGGACATCCCTTCTCTGTGATGGGTTATTTGTTTGGGCATGTACTTCACAGAATTCAATGTAATAATATAAGTCCCAATCATGTATATATGATTGTAATTATCAGTGTAATATATCTACTATAATAGCAGTTAATGTAAGTCTCAATCATGTATATATGATTGTAATTATCAGTGTAATATATTTACTATAATAACAGTTGTTGTAAATATCTGTGTAATGCAGTAATATGATATTTAATCAGTATTAAAAAAAAAAAGGAAGCTCGAAACCTGGACTAATTCATAAGACAAGCTGAATGATTGGTTGAATCACTTTCTAGCTAGCCAAATAAAAACTCCACCCTTTTGAATTTGCAATTTCAATAGTTTAAATTAATAACATGTACGATATATCTTAGCAAAGAAAGATGACTGATGAGTGAAAGGCATTGGAAACCAACCTCAAAAAGTTTTAAAGCCTCTAAAAAACGGTACCATGGGAATAGATGAAAATGAGCATAATTCAATAAAATAACCATTGTTTAATGCTACAACTATTTTAATGTAAGTTTAGCTTAGTTTCTAAAAGTGTTAGAAATAGCATTCATTTGATTTTGCGGCAGTTCTTCAAAAATGGTATAAATTCCTCAGTTTTGAATACATCAAAAATTGCTGAGGGTACTTTTTCTGTATAAATTTATGATAAAGCTAGAGTGTCTTCAATCATTAGAAAGATATCGTGCATAGGCTTCCAAATAAATATTGAAGTTGTTAACTTATGACAAACAAATATTATAAATTAGATGGGAAAAGAAAACACGAATTTCGTGTGAAAGTTGTATTTTTATGCAAATGTCTTGTTTAAATTGTTTTAACATGTATAATAGACAAAACAATCAATAAAACTTTGATAAAGATTTATATTAACAATCATTGTCTTACTTATTATTGTTGTTATCATTATTTTACTTGGTGAAATTCACCTCCCCATTCATTTCAAAAACTTCTGCTTCCAAATTCTTGGGGTATTCTTAATTTTCGTTTTATATAACTTTTATCAATCTCTTGTACTCTTCTATATTCTTAATAATATTTTCTTTAACTAAAAAAATTATTATTATTACTTGAAAGGGAGAATTGTACTGTTATTATTTTAATTCATTTTTTCTCTAAATATACGAAAAAAATGTTGGAGGAAATTAAATGTGAAAATTGAGAGTAGAATTAGGTTTAGAGAGTTTTATCTCCTATTTTGATCTTAACGGTTTAGATTGGTATTAGAAGATTACTTTTTGGGTGTTTTATGCGTTGATAAGATTCCTATCATTTTAGTTGGAGTCGCTGCTTTTAGATCTTTGCATACATGGTCTTGCAAATCTGTTTATGATTCATGTTTAGATCTCACACTTCTCAGGTATTATCGGTATAATCAATAATATTTCAAAATTCTCGTTTGTTGTTATCCTTTTTTCTTCATATATATATATATATATGTGTGTGTGTGTGTGTGTGTGTGTGTCTATGCATCATGTGGATCTCTCACCATAATTGAATCCAATAGGTGCACCATAGCTAAGTCCATATGTACTTCATTCTTTTTTTTTTTTTTGAGTTTAAGGAGAGTCCATTTTAACTACCATATAAAAGGCATTTGGAATTTTATTTTTTTTTGGCTATTTGTGAGGAGTCTAATTTTCTTGATCTATTTTGATACATTTGCTTGAGCTTATCCATGGTAATATTTTATGGTATGAAATAGGTCGAACTCGTCATAATCACGGTTGAATTTTAATTTGTTGTACTTTGGCTTTAAAAGAAAAAAAATTAGGAGTGCTTTAAAAGCTTTACTTTGGCTTTAAAAGGAAACAATTAGGAGTGCTTTAAAAACTTTTCCAACCCGCACAACCTACTTTATTATTATTATTTTGAATTACATGAGACTAATACTCATATTACAACTCATATTATATGAGATTTACAACTAATATTTGCAACCAGACAATTACTGGGACTAGTTTACATTAATGTTGCGTTTACTTGTCAGTAATCGGAATGGACTGGAATCGAAATGAGCTGGAATGGGAATCAAAATAAATTGTTTACTTAAGCTGCAGGAATCGGAATCGGAATAGATTAGAATCTCATTGATGTATTTATTTTATCTTGGAATCGGAATCATAATAGGCTGAATTGTTTCAAGTTACTAAAATGCCCTTAGTTAATTGTAATAATAACTATTATTATTATTAAAATTACTGTTAATATATTAATTAATTATATTCATATGTTGTTAGTTTATTAATTAATTATAATTTATCATTAATAATAATAATAAAATTAATAACAATAATCAAAATAAAAAATATCATCATCAGCAAAATAATAATCCATTTTTTTAAAAAATAATATTGTTTCATAATCGGATTCATCATCGTCAACAAAATAACCCATTTCCAACAAAATAATAATAATAATAATAAGAGATATTATCATTTTCCCACCAAATGTATTCTGACACATCATGTCAGTACTACAGTTTGGTAAAACCATCAATTTACCACCAAACATTTAAATTGTTAGCATTTTCTCACCATTCCGTCAAAACTCAATTAATATGTAACGGAAAATTCATAAAAGGTCAATTTTACCCCTGGAGCGTAAAAGATCATGTAATTAACTTTTTATGAATTTTGTAATTAAATCATTATTTGTTGTTCTTCCTTCTTAAAGGGCAAAAATTACCCTTTATGAATTTTATAAAATTGACCTTTTAAAAGACCATGTAATTAACCTTTTATGAATTTTGTAATTAAATCATCTTTGATGTTCTTCCTTCTTAAAGGGCAAAATTGTCTTTTACGCTCCAAGGGTAAAATTAACCTTTCATGAATTTTTCGTTACATATTAACTGAGTTTTAACGGAATGGTGGAAAAATACTAACAGTTTAAACGTTTGGTGGTAAATTGATGGTTTACCAAAATGATAATATCGCTAATAATAATAATAATAATAATAATAATAATAATAATAATAATAATAATAATAATAATAATAATAATCATCATGATCATCATCATCATCATCATCATCATCAAATTAATCCATTTCCCAAATAATCATCATCAACAGAAATAATCCATTTCCCAAAAAAAAAAAAAACAGCAACAATCAAAATCTCAATTGTCATCGTCATCAATAACAACGGCAACGACAATCATCGTTAGCGATCGGATCGAATCGGCCATTAAAGACGAAATCAGAGACGAAATGAGATGGGGGCGAAATCGAGACGGTGACGAATTCGACGCGGCCCAACGAAGACGAAACCGGCGACGAGTATCTATCCACAGCCGACGAACCACGACTACAAAGACAGTGATGGTTGCAATGGTGATGGAAGCAGCTCTGATGGCATTTGATTGGGAGGCACAGGTGAGAGAGTTTAGGTTTTAGGGATTTTTTTTTCGCTTTTTATATTTTTTTATCTAAAGTGAGGGTATTTCTAGAATAATAAAAAATTAATATGGATAGAATGGGATATGCCAGGAATGGGAGTTTGATTCCCAAGCCCCACCTTGGGAATTAAACTCCCATATTTGATTTCCAAATTGTTGTGGGGTCCATGAAAATGAATCTGATTCTGCTCCTTATTTTAGTAAAAAAACGCGGGAATGATTCCGATTCTGGATTCTCATTCCTGAATCCGGTAAGTAAACGTAGCATAATTCTTATATAACACTACCCAGATTTTACTTTTTTTAATATTTGAAGGGTGTTTACTCCACTCACATTTCGAAAAGAAAAAAATTGTCTTCTCTTAATTAGATACCATTATTAAAGAAGAAAATAAACTCCTACATTTATCGTGGGGGCTCAAATCACTATCCTCACATCGCACAACCTGCTTTATTATTTTAACAAAAATAAGAATATTACTCGACTTGAAAATTCCTACCTCCAATACTCACCATAATCTTTAATTTCACCTCATTCCACTATTCACATAAACATACAACATCAGTACACACATCACATCAACTAAAATTAAGCTTTAAAATAAGTAAAGAAGAGTCGTATTATAACGAAATCAGTCCTTGCAAACAAACTTAATATATCAGTCAATTGCCTCAAATTAATCTGTCACAACAAAGAGTAATAGTGACTTAAAAAAACAATGAGCAACGAAAAATGAATCGTATAATTATAGCCACAAATATAATCTTTTATATATAGATGCTATAACGATCTTGTAGATTTGACTAACTCACTAGTTCAATCAAGATTAACACAATCATTAGATGACGGACAATCCAGCACCTCTGATGGTCCACAAAAATGTATTGATATTGAGGCTGACTCTCCCATATTTGCTCACTTTGTGGAATCACTAGTGTGATAAAATCTACATGTAATTGATATCTTTGAAGATCTCATTTACTTGCCCACTTGTTAAATTACATTGATGCTTTTGATGAAAGTTTGTTTATGTACTATTTTAAATTTTCAATAACAGAAATAATTTACTTCGTATTTTCAAATTGTTCTCCGCTTTATTTTCTAAATCGACCAATCTCGATTAGGGGTTGAACAAACTAACTAATCCTTATAAGAAGACATTTTTTGCCAAATATAATTCTTTTAGTTCAACAAATGTGGATATTCTCATAGCAAAAAATGAAATCACCATATAGATTAATTTGTTAGATGGCGGATCAAAACAACCCATATAAAAAATTGGGAGAATTATCATTAATTTCATCATCTCCAAACTCTTATAAGTGCAACGACCATATATAATCCTGAGGAATCGTTGTGGCAATGCAGAAATAGTGATTCAAAGAAACAAAAAGTATATTCCATTCCATATCCAACGGGGCCAACTACTGAACTAATAGTACCACGCAAAAAAATTTTGCTGACTTGCACTGCCTTTGATGTTGCTCTACTAGATGTTGCTCTATTAATTGCCAATTGCGGTGACTTGACAACTGATGGAAAATTTGTATACAAACCATACTCATTGCACTCACTTTAACAATAACTCTACTGTGTCATACCCTAAATATGAAAAATTTGTATACAGAATGTATTTCATTGTACTTACTTCGAAAAATATTATGTCTACTGTGCCGCAATCCAAATTATTCGTTCCAATTTATTGGCTCTCAGCCTCTCACAAGATCACCACATTATTAACTCATTAAGTCATCATCAATATTATGATACCTTCTATATAACGGTCTTATTTGATTCAGAATTGTGCAATGTCTTATCCAATTAAAAATAAGATCAATTAGACTGAATCACCAAAAATAAACAAAATAATGAAGTACTGGAGCCTCAATTGTCAAAATTTCTATCTGTTCTGTCAATCAAACTAATCAACTAAATTAACTGACGGCTATATCTTCCATTAATCTTAGATGTGATCACCACGATAGATGTGATCACAGCAACCACTTCGTTTTTTGTATTTCAAATTTGTTTTGATCATGATTCAATAAAAAAAATTAATTCCAGGGCTGAATCTCTCACTTCGCTATTTCTTTTTTAATATTTCGGAAAGGTAAGCTTTACAATTCTCCCCTATATATATACAATTTATTTTGTATCTTACCAATGTATTATATATACATGTTCTGTGCCCTAACCAGTCACCAGTTTATCTATTCTTTTAAAAGTCCAGCTTTTCACGTGCACATTGATTCTATTTTAAATTAACCTCTTATAATATATAATATGATTTTCTTTTCTACATAAGTCATCTAATACAAATTGAAAATTGATCCCATGAACATATTGGTTTCATTTTTTTTTTAATTTTATATATGACCAATATGATTTATAATATATTACTTCCTCCATATCATTTCCTCTACAGCCATTTCATCACTGTATAGATTTTCCGCGGATCATAGACAATTGTCTTGTATATTAAAATGTCAACAGCACACGCTGCCGCCATAATATACTCTTCTAGCTAATTTTGCAAAACTTATCAATCAGTAATACCAACAAATGTCGCATTGGCTACTATAGAAACTATGTAAATATCAATTATCAATTATGTATGTAATCAATTATTTAGTAGATTTATCTTATTGAACAATCATTATCCTTATGCTCTGATGGGAGAATTACTGAATTAGGACAATATGCTATGAGCTTGACATTAAATGTTGCCTAATTAAACTTGAAATTCTTACCAACTTGATCTAGAAATTCCTATAAGTTGCATACTTTATGAGACGGTCAATAAGGAGTTCAAATTAACAAATTAATTAATTAAACTGCCCCCTAACGGAAGACTCGAGATTAATTATGCAGTGAAATGGGATTCAAGATTATGTGCAAATAAACTGCAGATTAAGACATTGAAAGGTTGTGAGCAACTAATAATGCTACCGGTACTAGTAGTAGCAGCAATACTAGGGTCCATGAATTGTAGCTATCTCTATTTTCTTTCTCTCTTTCTCCGTAAGATTACAAATTGATATGTTGGGGCACGAGAAAACGACGTGCTTCCCACCTGCCCACGCGCACGCGACCCCACGAAACCCTAATTTCAAAGAACCCCTCTCTCTCTCTCTCTAAAAGCAGAGCTTATATTCATTCATCTCTCACTTCATTTTTTCCTTTTTAAACTTATATTCTGCCATAAACAAAACCAAATACTTAGCTCCTCTAATCTCAACACAAATACAGAGAACAGAAAGGGGGAAAAAAAAAGAACAAAAACAGTCCATCTGTTGTTGAGCTTCTTCTTTTAGTTACTGTAATATTTTCTCTTTCTCTTTCTCTGTCTCTCGCTGTGTGTGTTTCTATTTTAATTCAGTTTTTATTTTAATTGATTTTCTATCAAGTTTTTTTTTTTCCTTTCTTTTCAGATTCCTCATCAATTCACCTGTAATTAAATTAAAGAACCCCTTTTCTTTTCTTTTCTTCCCTTCCCTTTACTCGATTCCATTAGCAGAAAAAATTTGCATCTAATTCTCTCTTCACAAGCTATAGCTAGCTCCTTTTTGTTGCTTCTTCTTCTACTCTTTTCAATATCTATGAAAGGACTGTACAAATCCCTGTTTGAACAGGAAAAAAAATATTTTGTTTCTTGTTAAGCTTTAATATTAGCTTTGACTTTGTGATCAGCAAATTCTTACAGCTTCTTGTTCTTGTTCTCTTGTTGTGTTTCCTTAATTTGCAAGTCTGGCTAATCCTTGGTGGACAAGTCAAGTGGGGTTGCCGGGCATGGACCCGGCAGCTGCCGCCAATTCATCGATCCTAAACAAACGCGATCAACATCAGCATCATCACCATGAACTCTCTATCAACGACACAAACGAAGAAGAAGATAGAGATACCGCCGACGAGCCTAGAGAAGGAGCCGTTGAAGTCGGCACCCGGAGACCCCGCGGCCGCCCTCCCGGATCCAAAAACAAACCCAAGCCGCCAATCTTCGTAACCAGGGACAGCCCTAACTCCCTCCGCAGCCACGTCATGGAGGTCGCTGGCGGCGCTGACGTGGCGGAGAGCGTAGCCCTGTTCGCAAGGAGGCGCCAGCGTGGCGTCTGCGTGCTCAGCGGCAGCGGGTCCGTGGCTAACGTGACGCTTAGGCAACCCGCGGCGCCAGGGGCCGTGGTGGCACTGCACGGTAGGTTTGAGATTTTGTCCCTGACGGGGGCGTTTCTCCCTGGACCCTCCCCTCCAGGGTCAACGGGACTGACCGTCTACTTAGCAGGAGGGCAGGGGCAGGTTGTAGGAGGGAGCGTGGTTGGGCAGCTCGTGGCAGCAGGGCCTGTAATGGTAATAGCTGCCACGTTTGCTAATGCGACTTATGAAAGGTTGCCATTAGAGGATGATGAAGAAGTCACAGGTACTCAAGGGCAGATCCAATCCACTGGGGCAGCTGCCAATAACAACAATTCACCCCCGCAAATTGGTAGCAGCGGGCAGCCGCCATCTGCGGGGCTGCCCGATCCTTCGTCGCTGACCTACAATCTGCCACCGAATCTGATCCCCAACGGCGGGCAGCTACATGAGGCTTATGCTTGGGCTCATGCCCGGCCTCCTTACCAATGATTACGTTTTTGTGTATTTTGTTGTATGAAAAGGTAGAGAGTTGTGTTCAAAGGATGGAGATAGAGAGCAGGATTTGCTGAGAAGAAGAGGGATCAAAGGTTTCAATGTATATTAAATATTTCTTTGTGTTGCTTCATATTCCTGTTTCCAATAAAAAAAAATGATCATGATCATCAGCTTCTTTTTAATTGTTTTTCCAGCTTCTAAATATAATTATATATTATTTTTAGGTGGGAGTTTTAATATTTCTTTATGTAGTTCTTTTTAATATTGAGCTGCTAAGTGGATCATAGTTTATATCACACTTGATTAGACTTAATTTGGTACATATCATAGTTTAATATGTTGTTACCAAAAACTTTGCTGATTAAAAAGCTTTCATGTCTGTTTTAAGCTTGCATCTCACTCTTACTCTGATCAAGGACTAGAGATTGAGTTTTAGGTTTTCAGAGGATGATTTGTTCGGGATTTCCATGTATTTATTATTATTAGATTAATTCGTATGTTAAATGTATTTGCATCAATTTAAACTTATGCTCAATGCCAAAGAGAAAATGTGCTGAATTGAGAGTTAGCTGGATAAGAGCTCTTCGTATTTTAATAAAAAGAAAACTCTCGTTTAATTGGTTACTAATCTACTAGCAGCAGCTACATGATCTATTTGTTTATTATTTCTAAAGAAATCACACTTAAATATCAAGACAGGAATAAGATACAAATAACTTGTAGAAAAGTCAGATAGCTTCATGATTCTTATGCAATCAAATCTGATAAATGGATCACAAGTCACGGCAGCACTTTGTAAAAGAAAAGAAAGTTAAATGAAATGTTAACCTATGTTTATTACCAATTAATATAAAAGACATTCGCTTTTTGGTTCAGTTTGCTTCAATGGAGCATACAATGTTTCTCACTGCTAGCTAGGGCAATTGAAAAACCCCACATGTCTGTCGTCGCCAAAGCAGCTTCTTGAATTACAGCTTGGGATGGCTCTTCATCAATTTAAACAGCACCGTGAAGAATTCCAATTGCAGACACTTTAGTTGCTTCATCCCACGTGTAACGTAATAGTCGATAGCCTCTCTGCAAAATAAGATGATTTTGTCTTCTAAGATATGATGAAAGTTTTTCTTGTTGCAAGACAAATCTTTTGGCAGAGTGAATTCTCTGTCCATACGCAAGCAAAAGAACTTTTAATTGTTTTGGATTCTGTGGATTAAACTATGACATTAAAAAAATTGAGGAAACAATTAACATGTTATTGCCTATTGATTTGCGTAGTATGCCCTATTCGCAAACATAAAGTTTTTGTTAATTAATTATTTCAAATCTGTTCGCAATTTTATTGTTTTGTCGTCACTAATGCTTAATAAGAGTATCAAAAGAAACATTAATTTATCGGCATTAATTCAGCATCTTATATCTATTGTCATAATTTAAGTTCATATAATCACAAAATAACTTTAATATACAGTTCAACATGTGCATTACTAGCCCTCAAGAACTTTGGAGCCTCTTTTTTGGGGTTTCCTATGCCAATTACCTATTATTAACCATAATTTTTGAAGTTAAGATCTAGCTCTAATAAGGAGTAACTTTCTTAATAACTCATGTCCTGAGTTCAATCTTCAATGGGTGCGTGAGTTAATAAAAATAAATAAATAAAGTAATATACAGCAAAACCTCGATAAATTAGTTTTATGAGACTATGAAAAATCTATTAATTTAATGAATATTAATATATCAATAAATTAATAAATTACTAATTTATGAGAAATTCCCTATTGTTGGAAAATGTGATCATGTTTATAATATTTACTAACCTTAATATTTATCATGTTTTTTTTTTAATAGTAGTTAGTTGTATTACATTGATAGTAATTAGATCAAGGTAGAGTTTTTACTTTTCTATATTAAAGATATCATATGGAGTCCATCTCACACTTCTTGCAAAATGACAATGTAAACTGGCATTTCAGTTTGCAAAGAGAGTGTGAGATGAGATCTAATTCCAAATCAATTTCAAGTAGCAATAAACAACACATAGAACATATTTCATGATATAGGATGTGGATTTGGTTTCAAATTAGGTCGTTATTAACTTATATAGTAAGTCGGTCCAATAGGAAAATAGGATTTTTAAAATATATATATCAAATTATTAATTTACCATGTTGGCCCCAAGCTGAATATAGAAAAAACTATTATTTAATCAAAGTTATCAATGTTTCAGGTATTAATTTATCAAGGTTCTACCATAGTTAATAAAATTAATATGAAATTAATATAGTTTAAAAGGATATTATAATTTTACCACCTAACTTCTGCTAACACATCATTTTTCTATCAAAATTTTCTGACAATTATTTATTTCCACCTAATTTACAACCAAACCGTTAAGAATAACAAAAATTGTAATAGAATTTATGGTAAAAGTCTATTTTACCCCCTAAGTGTTATAAGTACAATTTATTCATCTAAACAAAAAAAATACAAAATTAATTACATACAAAGAGATAATGCTTTTGTCAATTGTTATTTTATATATCTAAAATATTTAACTGATAAAAACGTACAAATTGTAATACTTTTGGCTTAACACTAAAATTCTTAAAATACTCATGTGACATCACCAATTTTTTAATGGAGTTAATAATTTAGTGGTAAAATGATAAAAACTGAAACATTAAGTAAGAAAAAAATTTATAAAAAAAATTTATAGTAAAATAATATGCCAAAAAAAGTAAGGTGATAAAATAATAACACCCCATTTAAAAATAATAACTGATCAACAAAGTTCGAATCAATCTATCTATCTGTGGATAGACAAATAATTCATTGAATTGATAACAATAATAGAACCAATCAACTATTAATGTTGATTTATTATTTTATTTCCATCACTATTTACTTCTTGACACGTCTCATTTTTTTGTTTCAAAGAACAACCTTCGGCTCTTCCATTAACCACTTTCCCTTGAGCATTTAAAAGTTATACACTTTGGGTGTGTTTGGTTGTAGTATTAAGGGGGTATTAAATTACTGTTCACATTAAGTTAATACTTGTACCATGTTTGGGAAAACATCACATGGGTTAAGGGTATAAGGGTATTGTAGCTAATGCGGCAACTGCGTCTAAAGCGTGTGATAGACCAATTGGTAAAAAAATCAATCTTAGGGAAGTTGAAGTGAAATAATTTGATGCTCATGAAGAGACCATGTTTGCATATAGCAAAATATTTAATCTATATTAAATTATTGAATATGTTCACCTAGAAAACATATAATGTACTAACTAAAAAATGAATCTCAAATACCCTTAAAGAGGTAAAGGTGAGAAATAAAGATATTCAAATTGTTTCATAAAAGATATGCTTGTAAATTAAGAAAGAGAGATCTTTTGCGCTTCCAAAGGTATATGTATCAAAAGCTTCATAAGACCTCCTTGGGTATATATATTAAAAAAAAAATTTATCAATAGTATGTTGGTACTTGGTGCAACAGAAAAATTAAAATTAACACAAGATTTTTGTCAATAAAAATTTAGTTGTTATGATCAAACATTCAGGAAAAATATAAAAGAATATCAATTTATATGTTTGGCCAAAGTAGGAGCTTTGTCATCCGCTAGAAGACATAAAATTAATTAGCAAAAATATAAAGAATTTTTTACATATAGTCCACATGCCTAAAGTTATAAAATTTATGAAAAATAAAAATGTTTGATCAATAGTATGTTGGTACTTGGTGCAAGAGTAAAATTAAAATAAACATAAGATTGTTATCAATAAAAATTTAGTTGCTATGACTAGTAAAAATTTAGTTGTTATAATTAAATGTTCAAGATCCTAAATCAAAAGATGCGAAAGAATATCGATTTATATGTTTGACCAAAATTGGACTTTTATCATAAGCTAGAAGACATAAAATTAATTAGTAAAATATAAAGAATTTTGAACTATATTTGTCGAAATTAAATTGAGGAATCTATGTATTAATCCTTGAAACAAGTACTAAACAAAAAAGCTTGCACTTATATATTTGATTGACACTAAAAAATGTACATTTAATAAGGATAAAATTATTAGTTTTTCACTTATTGTGTCGATTAAAGCGTTCATTATTTATAAATTATTTTAATACTCCCCAAATATATTTTATGTTAAATTAATTCGTAATTTGTTAATTTTTATCTTGTAAATATTTTTCATGAATAAAGATGGAATTGGAATTGAAAGTGAGAATAAAGAAAAACTACTGGAACAAAATTGAAGAGATGTAATAAAAAATAATAAATAAAATAAAATAAAAAATAAAAAATAAAAAAAGAACAAAAGAACAAAAACATGTTGGTGATGGTTAGGAGGCCATTACGCCTCTTGACCATCACACATTTCAAAACACTTATATATTTTAAAATAAAAATAAAATAATAAATAAATAATAAAATAAAGAAAGTTAAAGGCAATTGTTGCCTATAAAAAGGGAGGAGAGATTGAAGAGCGGGGAGGGAAGCTGGAGCTGATTTTTCAAAAGTCGAGAGAGCTAATTTGAGAGCTGAAGCCGAGACTGAAGATTTTCTTTCTTTCTTTATTTCTTTTCTTTTCTTGTTTCCGTTTGTATCAATTTTTTTTGTAATATATTTCAAAAAGTTTATCAAATAAAAAGAGTATTGTGTTTTCTTTCAATATGAGTAGCTAATTTATTAAGCTAAGGTGAACAGTGAAGCTCAATGTTTTAAAACTATTAATTATTATTATTTTCTCAAATGATTTTTTAAGTTTATTTAATTCTTTTCTAATTATTTTTATATCATGTTAATTTATAAATCTCACTGGATTTTATGGTATTTTGTCATAATGTCGACACATTAATATAATGTGTCACATTAGGTACTTTATTCTATATTTATCCACACACATAGAATTAAATGATATAATAATTAATTGGTAAAAGTGAGGCAAAATATAAATGAGAGAGTATTAAAATTATAGTTTGAATACAGAGAGTGGATCTTAAACCTTAGCTTATTTTTAAATTGATTTCAAATAATTTCTTTTCCTCACAATTAATTTTCTTAGTTTTACTAGATTTAAAACTCTCTGTGGTTCGACTCCGGTCTCACCGGGTTATATTATAACTAGACACTCTTATACTTGAGAGTAATACACTTTTGAGTCGTGTCAATATTCTTGATAAAGCCATAATCATACTTGTGTGTATTATAGCAATCTAGACTTATAAAGTATAATCAATTGAGTAAAAATTATTAGAAGTGGGATATGTCATTATCCACTTAACTATGAGATTTTACTAAAAAAATTTTTTGCAAATTGTGTTGATGAGTTCATCGTAAAAAGATTCATGAATAGCTTATAAATTTATTTCGCTTAAGAACAAAATTCAAGATAAAAGATCTTGAAATGAAGGAATTCCTTTCAATTTATGGATTGAAATTTATTGAGTGAAATGCTGATATTACAGAAATACTAAAAGTATTTCATATTCAAAATTGATCTATTTTAAAATATAATGTATATCTTAGTCTTGAAGTGTCATATTTTATTCCAACTTATGCCTACAAAGGAATTGAAGAAATTGCATAATTGCAATTTAAGATATGTTTAGCATACACTTATAAACATTGAAATAGTATGAAAAGTATATCACACTTTTTCCTTGATATGAATGCTAAAGCTTAGTTCTATTCAAGAATAAAAACAAAATTATAAAGATATATACATGACGATATTCTTCGATCAAAATGATAGTGTCCCCAATTTATCTATGTATTCAAGCTTTCAAAAGATGGCGTTGATCATGTAGATTGTTCATCAAATTATTACAACAAAATATAAATATTGAACATGAAGCACCCATGTCATTTTGAGGAGGAGCGTATTTAACAAAAGGAGTTATTAATACTGTACTCTTTTTCCTTTACTAGGCTTTTCCCCCATCGAGTTTTTTCCTAGTAAGGTTTTAATGAGATAATTTTGCCCCTCCTTAAGATATAAATGAAAGATGTACTTCTTTTTCCTCCACTAGTATTTTTCCCATAAGGCTTTTACGACAAAAGTTTTAATAGAACATATTCTTTGTAGGATCAAAACAACCTCTTATCTTCCCACAACCAACCTCTAACCTTCCTATAACCTCTGTTATCTCTATAGTTTAAGGATTATTATCTTTTATATTTATGATCTTTACTCACCACTTTATGGTTGTATCACTATAAAAAGAGGTTTTTGCTCTTTATTTTATACAAACTTGAAAATGAATAAAAATGACCTCTAAATTATTGATGTGTCTCTTATTTACTCTCTCTCTCTTTCTCTTGGTATATTGCTAATTGATCAATAATCTAAGAATTTCTTATATTTTCCCTTCCAAGCATGTCAATGTATATATCAGTAGTAATATATATCTTACTGGCTATTTATCTATTTATCAGTATTTATTGCACGGATCTTTTTAGTTTGTTTGATGACATGCTAATCGTCATAACATCAATCATGGTGTGTAATAATGTATTTTTAAGTTCCTTGCAAGTGCAAGATTGGAAATTCATGATGTTGGTTCTGTAGATCAAACTTTGATTGGATTATCTAATAACTTTTTATTGGAACTGAGTTTCTTATTCAGATATGCAATACAATTTTTATACATTCACAAAGCTTGTAACCAAATTTGTTTTTGAATTGCTTTAGCTAGTTGTGTTTATGCATATACCTTTTCAGCCCTTTCATTTCAAGTTTTCAACTACAACCGCTGCTACTCAAAAGTACCAGTAAAAGTTTTTTATCCTTTACCACCTATTAATTAATTAATTACTTTGATTAGCACGTTAAAGATGAGACTTAATGACAATCAAAGAATCCTAAGATCGATTATTTGGCAACATGGAGGGGCCCTTCTTCACATGAATTCACGTGTCGCAGTTAGTAAATCTTGATATAAAAATTAATAACAACTCGAATACACCAATGCAACATTCCAACGCTAAAGTCACCAAAAAAAAAAAAAATAATAATAATAAATCAATGGACCCATTTTGGTTCAATAATTACCATCCCTCTAATTAAAATAATATAACAAAAAAATTAGTAGGATCGAGTTGAAATAGAAACAAAAATATTCTTCTCCTTTTCCTTTCCAAGTGTAGGCACCCTGCAGCCATTCGTGAATTTTGCTTTCGTTGAGACTGAGAGGAGCCACTAACTGACAACAATTATTTGAAAGGGAATCCACTTACTCAGCATTAATGAAATGTAGACCACACATTAAAGGCCACTTAATTATATTTAATTAGAATGATAAATTTTAATAATTATTATTTTATTTTTTTTGTGTGGTGGGGGCAGAAGCAAACATCATCCAGGAAAAATGAGGAACATGTAAGCTTTTTTTTGTTTTCAAGTCGACGTTGTTGTTGATGTTGAAAATCAATTCAATTCAATATATATATCAATCCAGCCGTGTCCTTGTCGTCGAGCACACGTCATCATCTTGTCCAATATCCGATATTGAAACACAATTTTTAAACTTAATTTTCGGTAACACCAATCAACAATGTCGTCTTTTTCTCTTTTTTTTTTTTTAAAAAAAAACAATCGTTAACCAATCATTTTAATTAGCTTCTTTCATAAGAGTGAAAAGCCGATCGTAACACAAAAGTTCGTGGGCAGTTGAATGGACCAAAATGATAGAGAAATAGATAGTTTGTACAAATAACCAAGTATGAATAAGTACAAATAAATGTGGCACGAAGAGATTAGTCGAAAAGTAACAATATTTTTTTTTTTAATTATTTAGACTCCATCATTATTTTGAATAACCGATCTAATTATGCCACATTAACTTATACACTTATTTATACCCTTGTCAATAATGAACAAACAAGGGCTCTTGTTAGATTAAATGCTAAAGAATGTGGTATAATGAATCTTTCATAATTTCCGTGCATGCATACTCACAATTTATGTTATTATGAATTTCAGTGCGAATGTCTGTACATACTTTTACATTTTTTTAGGTTAAATTCAAACTTTAAATATATGAACATCTACACTAAATAATGGCTCTGTATAAAATTACTTAATTTGATGCAAGAAAGTACTAGTTTTAGGTAATACTCTTGACGTATTTCAAATTTTTTTTTTTTTTAAAAAAAAAGACATACTCTTGATGTATAAAGTGTTGCTGTGGAATTCTTACCCCGTGAACCTTTAAATTAATTAAAAAAGAAGTAGCCTACATGTCAATAAATGTTCTTGCATTAAAATGGAGGAGCTGGCTAAGTTACAGATTCTGTAACATACAGATCCAAATTAGCCAGCTCCTGATTGGTTAGCTAGCTACCAAACAAAAACAATTGCATGCTTTTTCACCATATGCAGGACAGGTGTGGTGCATGCATTGGGTGCGTATGTTACAGAATCTGTAAGGTAGACAGGCCTAAAAGGGGATTGTCAAAACACTAACAATGGAGAGCACCATTCCAAGACTTGACTAGCCAGAAAGTAGATAGATTAATGAATGCAGCCTAGATAACTACTAAGATAATTATATAAAAATGAAATAAAAACCAAATTTTTATTAACGATGATTTGAGGGAAGATTGTCAGTTTTTTCTCCATTGAAATTAATATATTATTTATTTTTATTATTTTTATAATATTTTTAAAAAAATTTAACAAAAAAAACAATAAAAAGACAAGTGAAATATATTTTGATTTTAATGAGGAAAAATCAACAATCTCCCTACTCCCTCCCGAGAGTCAAGTCAATTCATTATGTAACTCTCTCAAAATTTTCTACTGTGAAAAATCCCACCAAAGTGTGATCAAACCAATTTAAACGCAATCATTCATCATCTCATATAATTTATTTTATTAACACTACAATTAATTTCTTGCATCTAAGTTAATAATGGAATTGAATGAGACTGCATAGGGCATGCCCATGTACCTAGCTTAGGATGGGGTCAAGATCATCTCAAGTCTCAACTATATTCAGTGAACGTTATCTCTTTATTTCATGTCAAATTAATACAATTCAGGCCAAAATTAATTAATTCATCTGTTTAGTACAATCAAGACAAATGTATAACAAATGTGCGAGTTTGTTTACCAACCTGCTTGCTTTGATCAGATTATTCTCAATTCGAAATAAAGTCCACTGAGAACAATAATGAACAACAACATTTTTGGATTTTTTTTTAAAATTAATAAAAGAAATTGCCAGCCGTTGAATTTTCTTTAAATAAAATCACCAGCCCTCAACTGAGTAGGGTTGCAGCGAAAATTGAAAAGGACAAGCAGACATTAGACGGCAGGACACGCGTACGACAGCAAAGACGAACGATTGACTGGTCAAACATCTTATGCGTTGCCACGTGGCTGATATGCGGCTCTGCGGCCCCCACGGATCCGCGGGTTTTGATCTTTCCCGTCAAATGTGGGAAGCATTGGTTTTTGTCGCCACGCTGAGAGTGGAAAAAAACTTCGGAAAATTAATTCATTAATTCATTAATTAATTAATTGATGAAAATCTCATGCACTGCCCCTCCCTGCATGGGAACCGGATAACTTTTCTACCCACTGACGTTTTGTTTTGTTTTGTTTTTGTTTTTTCTTTTGAGAGAGTCACCGTTTACTCTTACGCACACATTTTCCTTATTTCATCGGGCGTGAATATTTTTTCCCAACCATGTATAGTCGAAAAGGATATATATTAACAGAAATTTAAATATGTTACTATAAATAAATTTCAATTTGCTTCAAAGCAAACGGGGAAACATTAGAGAGAGTTGGTGTATCATGTGGGGGATAAATGCCCGCTTTAAGATGTCAAAAGGGTGAGTATAATTTTATATCTGAATCCCATATTTTACAATTTGACCAGTGACAAGTTTCTAGAAGATATCTAGGCTCGTGACTTGTAAGCATGATTCAATAATTTTAACACAAAGTTATTGTCATTTTTTGGCTACATGGGCTACGTGTTTTCCGCAAGTTGCAGCAGCACATGGAACAAGACGTATTGATTTAGGGACATTGTGTTTTGGGATCGACTTAATTTCTCTCTCTCTCTCGGCTATGTGTACTTAGTAGACAAAGATATTGCATTGTATTATAGAAATGTCGCTTGGCGTTTTCAATCATTGGCACATTTGGGGTCACACACATTAAATTAATTTTCTTTAGTGTCTTTCTTTGTCACTTTCTTTGTTTAGTTCTTTATTTATAGTCCAATTGAACGTCGACGCAACCTCCATAAAATCGATGGCAACCTTCAGATGTCTTTAGTTGTTTATTAAACTGAGAATTGCATAATCATGCGGTAAGCTAAAGGATCGTCGATTAATATCACTAATTTGTCGGTTAATATTAGCGATATTAATGTTTAATCATGATGATCAAACGTTAGGGATGATCATAGGAGATTAATAGCTTCTCGAAAGAATTTGTTAAAAAATCTAAACAATGAAAAATTAAAATTAAAAATTAAAAAAAAAAAAAGACGGAGGCAAAAATAAAAAGAAGAAGAAGAAGAAGCCTGAGTATGCGACTCCCAGTTTGGGCCTCAGGCTAGCCTTTGGTGGACCGAAACCATAATTTTAAACCAACTTTCCTGACTGACGGACTCGCCAAGGCATAGGATGAGGAGTGTAAAAAGAATTTGAATATATTAGATGTCTAAAATGTAGGGGTGGGCATTTGGTTAAGTAGTATGAAACGAACGGTTCGGGCAGCAGAAATGAAATGATTTAGAAATAGTGAAAATTAAAAATCCTAGCCTAAATTAGATTAATATAGAAGGTCTTTGACTACTAACATGGTTGAAGTATTGATATTAGCATAAAATTAGTTGTAGTCTTCTCCTTTCTTGGATGCGACAACAAACCTTAATTAATTAGTTCGAGAAAATGAGTTTGTGGATCAGCTTTCAAAAGTTATGATTTGTCAAGTTCAAATTTAAGTTTATTTTAAGTAGGTTGGACAAAATTTTGATTTGTTTACCTCTCGTTTATGTTGTTCAACATGAAGAATATTTAGATAATGAAGCTTATATTTATTAGTTAATACATGTTATTATCAATGTGATATTATATACTCTATTTTATTTTGTTTAATTGTTGGTGCTTGGCTAATGGCTCACTTTGTGAAATAATGAAGGTATTATGGATATGGAACTTGAGGGATCAAGAGGTGGTGATTAGGAGAGTCTTCAGTGGAAATGAAACTTTGAAATAAAGTTTCTTTCATAATTTGTAATGGATTTGTAGACTATTGTTGGGCTTTATTATGTTTTTTTTTTTTGTGAATTTATGAACTCAAGATTATTACTGTAGTAACAATACATTACTATTATGTCATTTTTTTAAATAAAATATACAAAATGAACTTACTTGAACCAAATCGAACTAAATTGAATTAATTTGGTTTTTTTCGGTTTGGTTCTAGTGTTTGATTCGTATTTAGTTCACAAAATTATTAACCAATTACTTTAGGTTTGGTTCGATTCTGCGCCAAAGTTAAACCAAACCAAATAGTGCCCACTCCTACTAAATGAAAGAAAATGGAAGTTTATCAAAGTTAGTAATACAACAATATTGGGGGGCATGGATTCATTGTTGAGCTTACCTATACTCAAATCTTTATAATCTTCTGTGGAACATGTATGTACAACAATATACAGTTATAATTTAATTAGTTTTGTATTCTTATATAATAAGTACTAATTATAATTTCTAAATGATTAGTAGAAAGGTTAGGTCAGCACTAAATCTGAGCAAAATTAAAGAACAATCATTAAATAGACTTGGCCTGACCAATAAAAATGATTAAGACGTTATGGCCCATGGACCAGAATTTGATGGTGTAGTGCTTTCCAGTGGTGGCATCAGGATGCGGGGGTGCTTATAGCAACAGTGAAATTTAAAAATTGTTTCGTTGCGTCATTTGTCAATGGACCACCTAAGTGAGTTGCTATAAACACCCCAATCCAGGCTGACCAAGCAAAATATTATAGCCCACGGACCAGAATTTGATGGTCTAGTGCGTTCACGGACTGTCATAGGGATGTGCGAGGGTGCTTATAGTAACAATGAACAGAGAAGATGTTTGATTGTGGAGTTGGCCTATTAGCGCCCCTCTAATCTCCTCATGAACCCCTTCCTCAGTTATATTTATTTTATTTTGAAAATGTCCTTTTTATTTAAATATATTTCTAATTTTTCATTTAATTTTTTATTGTTAAAACTCAAAGTAAAAATATGTTATTTTTTAAATTTCTTTTGCATTCTTATTATTACCCTACACACAAATTAAAAAGTTTTCTTAGTGATGATTTTTTAATGTTAATCATTGGCTTAAATTATACACAATTTTAAATTATAATTTCAAAGCAATCTTAAGTACAAAAATATTTAATCAATAAGAAATATGAAAAAAAAATTATAAACTATACTAAATTTGTATAATTTATTTTAGTTATATAAGAAGTAATCAGTAGGAAAAAAAAGATGGATTATGAATAAAAGTAATTTGTTGGATTAAAAAAAACTATGTGTATTTAATTCTCATTTGTTTTTAACTGTAACTTCAATTGAAGTGGGGTTTTGTACGGATAATGATGGGGTGCCAATAGTTTCATTCTACATTGTGTCATTCATTACGGGCTAAACTATTTGGGAATTGGGTTGTGGGTTTTAAATTATTATCATTATGGAGTAAAATAATTAGCTATGAAGTATAAGCGAGTGGTGAGTGAGGGATTGGTACACATTTACTATTAAGTAGAAATAAATATTTACTAAATTCGGGACACTTTAGTTGATGTATCTTTTGAATTATACAAAACATAATTAATTCATTCATACTCTCAATTAGATTGGTGAGACATATAAATACAAAAATTGCATCGATTAAAACATAAATCGAGTATTCTACAAAAGCTCCATATTAAAATTTTAATATTAAACAATCTAATTTTGAATGTTTGATATTCGAGTCCAGATAAAAGATACACAGCGAGGTTATAATTAGAGGAGGATGAACTATCTACCACACATGCTAATCTTAACAAAAAATCAACAAAAATGATGAAAACTTTTAATTCGATTTTGATGAATATCTAATGGCTATATATATAAACGAAGCAACTCTACTACCTTGTGCTACATTTTTTTAAATCCATACTGTTAAAATAATTTTCACAGAACAGTCTATAATTACGTCATAATTTTCACAAAGTAGTCTATAATTACGTCATTTAATATAGTTCTAATAGTAAAATAGTTGACAATTTCAAAAGAATATTTTTGTGCGAATATAGTGTAATTAGCTAATTCCCTATCAAGTTCACACATAATTGTAGGGATTGTAAAAAAATCTAGGCCGACCCGGCTCATTTCCACGGGCTTTAACCCGGGTCTTCTACAAGAGGGTCTAGACAAGAGTTTAGGAGAAAAGTCCGGGCCAAGCCCAAGCATTTTTTTAAAAAATAAATTTATAAATTAAAATAATAAATTTAAATTTAAAAAATAATAGAAAATAAAATAAAGAAAGCATAAATCCTTAATTTATATATCAATAATGAATCAAAAAACTTAAAATTATAATATTAAACTTTCTTTTAAGTGTTAATTAATTAATAGTGCTTAAATTAGATAATCGAGTATTAAAATATTAAATCTTTAAATGTTTATTTGTTTCATTTTCTTTATTTATTATTTATTTTAAAATATTTCTTTCTTTTAATTCATTATTAATTATAACAACTTGATTATTATTAACTTATTTGAAGTTTGCAACAATTTAAAAAATTTTGAAAAAAAAAATAAAAGCCTAATCCCAGCCTAGGCCTGCAATGGGGTCAGCCCAACCCTTGCACTTTATTCTAAGTTTGGACTTGGGTTTGAAAAAACCGGCACAATCCCTTAATTTGTCAATCGGGTTATTTTTAGAAATCTCCCTTGAGATTTGATACAATTTCAGTTAGATGACGAGATTGATTATATTCTCACTTACCTCCCCTGTAGTTAGTATACATACGATTTGACTGTTAGTTGACTTGAGAAATGATTGAAATGTCCAAACCAATTATACAACCCAAATTTTTGGCGCTAACAAAGTAAGGGTACAACGAAATTAGCTTGCTAAACATATACCTTCTCTTCTCTCCAAATTCAACCTAGGTCTTGAGTTTTCTGGCGACAAGGGACGGCAATTGGACGGGCGTTTGACAACAAGTTGATCTCCGGCAACATGTGGCTCTACTTCCGCCATTTTGGCCGCAATATATCACGTTAGTTTCCGGTAATTTTGGCAAGCCTTATATTGTAAATTCTTTTTGTTTTTCGTTTGCTTAAGATTGATTGATGACAAATGAGTGTATAAATAATTATAGATGAGCATTAGGACTGATTGGTGCGTAAATATTAAAAATGGTTTAATGAAATTTGTAGTTAATAAATGGCATATTAGGTGCTCGACAAAATGCCTCTTAGGGTTTGTTTGTCTTGTTTTAGGTTGATTAAGGTGTTGATGGTGCATTCATGAAAAGTCATGTTTTGTAAGCTCATTATCTAGCACGAAACGTTTGCGACAACTAGCTTAAGAGGGTATTTGCATTTTTGTAGAATCGCACACGCGACAGATGCTTGTGATTTAGAGCAACAGGCACCGTCTCTCGGGTGATAGGTGCATGTCTCCCCAAATTATAGAAAGTTTGTTTCTGTAATTTCGAGCGACGAATGCTCATCTCTCGAGCGACAGGTGCCTATCTCCGGAAATTACAGAAAGCTTGTTTAACTAACACGTGAAATCAAAAACCATAAAAAAATAATTTAGTTCTCTCAGCAACAGACTATACCAGTCTCCAAAATACGTTAAGGGATTTCATCACCACCAAACTACCAATATTTTACTTGTTTAAAGAAATAAGTAAATTCCAAACCATCAATTTTTATGTCACCAAACCAGCAACACAAATAACAAATAACAAATATTTAAATTTGTACTGAGAGGAAAAAAACATTAGTATGAGTTAATTGAATTGAAAAATAAAACTAAGTAGAATGACATCATAATTTAAATTACAGTCACATGTGCATTTCTACAGTTTACAGTTGGTGACAGTCACAAATTAACTGAATTTCATCAGCCTATACATCCAGCAATCGCCCATATACACAAAAATAACAAAAATAACAACTACACTAACAATGCCATGATAGCTGAGTTATACTTTATACATGGCATTGTCACTATAATGTGAGTTTGTTACTATCACATTTATACAAAATATATAAAATATAAAAAAAAAACTCAATCTTGTGCCTATGACTGAGTATAAAAAGATGATACGACATCTTAATTTGCTGGCATCCTCTCAAGAGAATCTTCTATTGTCGTCACCTATTTAATGTGAACCTCATTATTCAAATCAGGGAGAGCAAACTCATTCTCATCTGCTAAGTCAAACCAATCCATTTCTGTTGCAGATTCTAGTGGAACAGCAGATGTTCAACTAGCTTTTCGCCCCTATCATTTGTGAATATGCACACGTTAATAAGTGAAAACAAAGTAATAATTAAGAATAATTATAACAATGACATTACTAAACAACATTTGCAATAACAACTACACTAATGATAATAGTAATACATTTTACATATATATATATGTGTGTGTGTGTGTGTGTGTGTGTGTGTGTGTGCGCGCGCGCATGTGTGTATACTATTTTTATTTTGAATTGATATTAAGCACAGACTGTATTTTTCGTGTCACATGCATGTCACTTAAAAAAACAGAAACAACGTTTGTGCGATAGAATCCAATCACACGGACGACATATAATTATTACACGGGAGACAAAACCTATAGACCAAAAATACAAAATGTGTGTACATGCGACAAGAGCATGTCGCCGCCCAAAATACAAAAACATTGTTTTTGGGCGACATGGGTTGTCGCCCGTGCGATAGGATTTTGTTGCCCAAAAACACAGAAACTGAATTCGGGCGACATAAGTCCGTCACATGGGTGACATCATTGTTGCCAAAAAACACAGAAATTGTGTTCGTGTGGCGTGGGTCTGTCGCAAAAGGGACAAGCCTTGTTGCTAAAAAATGCATGAACTGTGTTTGTGCGACAGGCGCACAAAAACACTGTAAATTCATAAATATATCAACTTTAGCAAACTTTGGCCAGAAAATTAAAAATTCCAGCTATGACTACTTCTATTTTACATACCCATTTGCATAAGAATAACAAATTATTGGCTTTATATGCCTTATCACTATGTATGGTGTAAATCTTAAACATAAAATAACAAATAACAATTTTTTTTCAACTCATGGCCACATATGGCTGAACTCTTTCTCTTTTTAATCAATTTTTCCACCACCAATCCATGAATAAGACAAATCAAATACAACCAATAACCACTTATAAAATCTTCAAAAACAAGCAAATCAAATGTATTTAAAAATTTTAGACTTTGATAAAGTAACTAATCTCTTACAAACTTTAATACCAGTGACATATCTCGGTCGCGCATCGATCGTCATCGGTCGGTGGCCTTCTCCGACCACCCATGTTTTTCTTCTTCATGGGTTATATATGCTATTTGTGTTTATTTCCTTTTTGTTCCAGCAACTAAGAGTAGGAGAGTGAAGTGAAAAGTGCTTTGATTGTTAATGTGAGAGAAAGATATCTTCATTTTTTTTTTTGCTGGAGAAAGAGAAATGCACTTTTTTACACAATGGATATTGTATATAATCGGATAATACAATTATCCAATGGATATCAAACTATTTTTTATTGTTATTTGATTTTTTTAGATTTTCAACATATCTTTTACATTTTTGCCCTCAAATACTAACGTTATATGTGTATATATACTAACGGTAGGGGAGATAAGTGAGAATACAATCAATCTCATCATCTAACTAAAATTATATCAAATCTCAAGGGAGGTTTCTAAAAATAACCCTTTGCCAACCTCGCATAATTGATAATCCTCTTATCAAAATTCAAAAGTCAAAACAATCATTTCAAATTACATATTTTAGATGAGAGAAATGTTCCAATCTTAAATTTTAAAGTGCGGAAAAGCTTTAAAACCGTATGATTTTAAAGGCTTAAAATTGTAAGCTTTTAAAGCCGTGCGCTTTTAAAATTTTCCCGTACTTTCCCGCACTTTAAAATTTTTGACTAGAAAACTACTATTTTAGATGAACCTTAACTATATATTTTCATAATTTAAAGAAGTGGCATAAATTTGCAGCATGCTGACTTTTATGCTTTGCTTAATTGCCTTCAGATTGTAAGAAAATATGAATTAGATTGCTGCTCATTATTCATTAAAATTTTCATACATTTGAGTGCTAAAATAATATGGCTGTTAGGATTTTTTGGTGTTATTATTGGACAGTTCTTAAGTATTTAATAAATATTTGTTGATATGCTTTGAAAGTTAAGTTAATTTTACCCCATATAGGTACACACAGACATACAGTGGTGCTCATGTGCGGATACTCACACTAAATTAAAATGCAGATAGAGTGGAAAATACGGATTTCTTTTACCATATTAGAGCTCTCTCTCTGTTTTTTTTAATCTTTTAGCTCCATCTACATGAATTTTTCGTGCAGATATCTACACCTAAGCAAGAATGTATGTATATATGTATTCCTTTTCTAATGAACATGTTTACACTTTAACAAAGTAAAGATGACATTACAATACAAAAAATATATATATTTCAATGCATTGGAGACTATTTTTTTATATGTTAATGATATTTTTACTTTATTAAAATAAATATGCCTTCACTAAAGAGTTATTAAATATCTTTATTATTCCTATCATAATTGTTATTAAAAATTATATTTGCTTCCTGATATATATATATATATATATATTACGACAACGATAACTTCAGTCATAAGGCTCATAACACCTCAATTGTGCTTTGGAAAAGCAAGCAGATGCTGTCATGGATGCCGTGCCCAGTTGGTTTTATTATTTGTCCATTAATTATAGAGGATTAGGTAATCAATTTTCTAACAAGTTGAAGTTGGGAACAAGAGGGATCTTTGAAACTCGAAACAGGAGCCTTGGGCTGAGAAATACCATTTAACTCATGATATAATACAAAAAATTAAGATGTATGAACTGCTCACCTATAAAAATAACAAGAAAGGCAGTGATTATGTTAGAGATGCTTTAATTGGAGTACTTTTTCGTAATTACATAATTAAAGTGATAATTAATAAAAATATATTATAATTTTAATTGTATAATTATGAAAGAGTGTTATATGGTAGAGCATTTTCATAGTAGCCGGACTCAAAAAGAAAATGTTAGTTGAATGACAATAACATAATAGAAAAACAGAAACAACAACATTACTTATGTTACAACATAAATAGTGTTGTTATTTTGTATATGATAATATTATTATAGCATGAATAATATTTATATTTTTATCATCCTATTGTTTCTCTACTGTTTAAATAACAATGCTCAAAATAAAAATTTCTAACCTAAAGTTGACATAACATATTAACCATGATCGCGGTCAGAAATTCATGCAAAAAGAAAAGGAAAGAAAGAAAATAATAATATAAAAACAACATCAACAAAAATAAAAATAAAATTTGAGACTTAGTATTGAAGGTCTCAAAAAATTATGCCATGTTCTTTTATTTTATTTTATTCCATGAAATGTACGTACAATGAACCATATAAAGCAGTTTTGGAATAGCAATTGAGACTGTGGGTATTAGTAAGGTCGTACTAATGATATTATTTGTCAAAGTTGACCTAGGATTAGTCCAAGTAATTATGTTTGTTAAAGTCTAGGTAACTAATTTATTAAGCCAACATTGAGACAGCTAAGTCCACATTACTCAATTGGGCAATCTAATTCTTTTAATAAGCCTAGCTTCATAGCCCGACATATTCAGACAAGAGCTGCTTTTCTATTTTTTATATGCCTTCATCATTGTAACTTCGAATTTCAATTATCTAGATGTAAGAGGCCATGAATATAAAAAAAAAATATTGATATATAAAATCAATTAAGTTATAGGGCAGGTTTGTCCATTGCGGGGTTTTATTTTATTTCAAAAACCTAACCCTTGTTTTAGTTTAGCGATTACAACTTGAAGTAATACAGAATTAAATAATTTGAGATCTAAAGTCCTAAAATTGGACCTCAATATAGACAAAAAATAGGCACGATTCTCTAACTTCAAAGTCTACCTACGTGAAAATAGATCTCGCCGAGCGTTCTTCAAAACCCAATGCACTTGTAATAGTAGTAATTATAATAGTAAGGCTGCGTACGGAGCTCTAGGACAAAGAACATTTTATCCCTTCCAAAGCACATTAATTTATAAAATAAACCCAAGTTGATATAAAATATGTATGCCCATTTGTTCCAGATTCACTTCATTGAAATCCAATCCATAAAAAGCCAAATCAAAACAATTTAAATTATTTTGGGATACATACCCCCTTGCACAAATACTTTTGCTAGGTGTTTAGGGCATTAAAATTTATAGAGCAAGTTGAATATATTTTATAATATTGAAGTTCATCATTCATTTTTTTGACTAAGCTTCTCGATTCCAAATCGTGCTAGATTTTTCAACAAGCAATGTTATTATTGTGATCTGGGTTCATACGATATGCCACCCTCTTCAGAGACACCATTAATTGATTATTTTCGCAATGCTGTTTTCGAAGGGAAATTTATAAAAATAGCCATAATATTTTTATATTTTTTAAATTTAAACCCTCAAAATTTTTTTCTATCAAAACTATCCAAATATTAAACTTTTGGATCAAATTACCCTCGCCACGTTCATCAAATTTTCAAACAATGCCACTCTTACAATACTCAACACTCTCAATAAATCTTAACACTCTCAAAGATTTGTTGACAGTGTTGAGTATTGTAAGAGTAACATTATTTGAAAATTTGATGAAAATGGTGAGGGTAATTTGGTCCAAAAATTCAGTATTTGACTAATTATGATAAAAAAAAGTTTGGGGATTAAATTTAAAAAATATAAAAATATTATGACTATTTTTGTAAATTTTCCATTTTCAAAATATGTGTTTGGTTCTAATGTGGAGCACCTATTAAGTCAAATTAAATTTATTTCGTAATTATATAATAAAAAATTTGTAATATATTTTTAAATTTTTTAAACAAATATTAATTATAAATATATTTAACAAATATAATTAAGTTTTATATATCGATCATAAATTTTTATCAAAATAACTATAGTTAAAAAATTACAGCATCCCATCTCAGCATCACTACACCCAAAACAAAAAATTTGAAGAATTAGAAGTGTATGAATTTCTTGTTTTCGATTGAACGTGCCATTAGCAATTCGAGTTAAAGATGTGATGTGGTGCCATTTTGTTTTTATTATCTCGAGCCACATCATGCGTGGTATCTATCTATAGATCACTAGATCTCATCAACATCGATTATATATTATATTTTATAGTATTTGGTAATTTGGGATCTCAATCTTCGTTGGACTCTAGCTCAAATTAGTGTCTCTTGTGCAAGGGAGAGAGACAAAATATTTGAGCTCCCTTTGCATATTTTGTTGGCTTTTGTAGAACCCCACTCATTTTTTAAATTAAGTTGCCAACATGCAAATTAATATTGTTTGTATTGAGAGTTTCTAATTGAGGAGAGGACCCTACGTGATTCATTTTTCATTATCTAATGTTTTCATTCCACTAATATTATTGAATCACATTAGTTTATATGAATAATTCTTAATTCTAATAAAATTTATTCTTAGAAATGACTGCGGTGAAGCCGTTGTTATTGCCTAAATCCCTCTGTTTATCATTGAAAATCATAAATTCTCTAATGCACCTGTAAATTTTTTTATTTTTTATTTTTATCTCTAATACTTGACTTAGGATCAAGCTACGGTACCACAGTGGTACCGTACCACTGTTTTTGTTTTTTGTGCCAGCACAGATGTAAATTTTTATAGAACCCCTCTTACTCAATTTTATTTAATCTTTACTATACAAATATTAAGATAATTTCTACTGCATTCATATGAACATTTTAAATAGCACCTTAAACTATTTACTATTTACATATTTTTATTTTTGGTTGCACATATATTATAATACCCCTCTCTTTATCACAATACCCACGAACCCGACCCGAATTTCATTTCCGTTTCCGGCCACTCCTCCAACTTTTCACTTCAGAGAAAATTGAAAATTTTAGGAAGAAACAACAGCAGAGTTGTTAATCTTCGACTTTTACAGTTTAAGGGGCTGATATACCAACTTGATATTAATTTAACTTTTCCCTTCAATTTCGTAGAAAAAAGAAGGAGGCCTGGGGGTTTCAATTCAAAAACGTAATTTTTAAACCCTCTTAAGTTCAGTTTGCACTACAGAAAAAAAAAAATACCATCTTTGAATGCAAAATTTCAGCTTAAACGAAGAAGTTAAATCTCAGTTCAAAGTGTGTACAGACATTCGAATTTCAAATGTTTAAACAAGAATGACACAGCCAACTAAGCTATGCCTATGCTAGAAACAAAATTTAGACGAGCACTCCAAGTAAACCACAGATGAATAGTGGAAAAAAACTATGAACGCCCATATAGCGGAACCAAAAATCCAATTCAATTACAATACCTACCTAGCACTCGGAACTCGACACGGGACCTCCACCTCGAACTCAACAGGAAGACCCAGAAAGCCATTGAGCCGATTGAAGGTGACGTGAGTAATGTGCCAGACATTTGTGGGACACCCGATCTCCATGTTATGAACGGCGGAGATCACGTCTTCGCCTCTTTCAACACGACAAGACACCATCGATTTCCTCAATGCCGCCATAACAAACGCCACCAGCGAGAGCTGGTTCTGTTCCTCTTCAGTCGTTCTCGCTCCTTTTGTGGCCTTCCCATTCCCCCGTCCCTGCCAGCGCAACCACCTCCCTTCGCCATCATCACAAGCCCCGTCATTTGGCTTTTCTTGTTACTACTAATCCACTGTATCAAATTCCTCTTTAAAATTGTATATCTTTAATGGCTCAGTTTCTGGTTATTATTATTTTCGCAAATTGTATATCCTTCAACGACCGCCTACTTAAAAATCCTTGTCGCAAAAAGAACCAGTTCGACCCGAACCCTCGAACTCGACCCGGATTCCGTTTTCTTTTCCACTATAAAAGGTTGGTACCGATAGGAAGCTCGTGCGACTCGGTTATGCCCATGCCATCCTTATCGCAGAAACCGTTCGATCGCCATGAAAAGCCTCGGAATTCACCGCGATTTCACTGGTTTTCGGTGATGGAACCACTTGGTTTTTGTTCCCCACAATTCCCTCTGTCGTTTCCGACCAACCACAGCCACCGAGAGAGCCGATTTGCAGCCGTTGAAACATTCACAGCTTTGGGAGAAATTAACTTAATATTTGTGAAGCAAAATTAAAATAAAAAAGAGTAAAAGGAGTTCTATGGAAGTTTACACTAGTGCTGGCACTAAAGGCAAAAGCAGTGATACGGTACCACAGTGGTACCGTAGGTGAATCCCTTGACTTATGATGTGTTTTGTACAATACGTGAAAATTTTGAGTCAATAGCAGAAAGTTATTTTAGATATCTAATAATGTTAATTTTAACTATTTATTGTAGACATCTCCTCAACTAAAATTACAAATTTTGGAAAACACCATTTTCGGGGCATTGTTGTTTGATAAAAACAAAAGGGCAAAAGAGAAATAAATAGTATGGATGGGACCAAACCCGCACAGTGAAATGCATAAGATGATCAAAATAATGTTGACGGAATGACAATGATTTAAGCAACCATCGTTATACCTAATAATAATGATAATAATGATACAAAATTAATCAAATCAAAAGCCAGCCCCGCACCAAAGGTAGCACTTTCCAAGAAATTGCAAAATTGAAAATGAAATCGAATAGGGCCAACAACAATAATAATAAAGGTAACGGGTGACAAGTGACAACAAATGAGAAGAATTTGTGTATGGATTTTGGTCAATATTCCAAGAGGATCTAACGTCAAGTCCTCACACTAAATTAAATTATTCATTGCACCCATACGATATAACACCATCAACATAAATGAAATAATCAATCTAAGTAACCAAAATTGATGGCAATATTTTACTAAACCACCGGCTGGAGTTAGAAAGAAACCACGTGCCGGGGTTAGGTTTGAAAAGATTCCACGTGTCGTTTTCTCGAAAGAAAACTAAAATTGAGGGAGTCTTCGTACGTCCTCATGCATGTTCCCCCACCACCCTCACCCTTAAACTGGCCGCCAGTTTTCACTTTAGTGTGCAATACTTTGGAATTCTTGTCGCGCGTTGGGTAAAGTTTATTTACCCAACTGATTATTTATACACACACACACAAACCCATTTTTTAATGAGAGATTTCTTGAATTATTAAAATGAAAATATAAATAACTAAATATTTATGCATTAATAATCAATTATTATAAAAGAGTAAACACCGACCTGATAAAATTTTTCATATAAGAATAATTTATACAGGAAACGCACCCACGACTGTTTCTTCAGGACGAGAGAATAGCGACGAGAAGTGTTACTTGACTACGCAAGTTAAGGTATGACGATGGGTTGTGGATGATGAGAATATATTCGAAATTACTTCCTTTAAGGTTACTCTATAGAATCAATGCCAATTAACAATACCCCAATGGGATATTCAAAAGACATAATATTGAAGCTTAATTTTGTGTCAATGATTTCACATAATCCATTAACTTTTAATTATTAACATTCGGCGGGTGCCTATCTAATTGATGGATTTGATCATGCGCCACGCAAATAACTGGAGTGCTGATTAATAACTAATTAATTTTAAAAAAAAAATCTTACCCATATAATATCATTAAAAGACGCATAACAAAAAATTTAAAAAATTCAATAAAACTCATATCATCTAATTTGATATAGTAAATTTTCTTGTGTTACAAGCATGAGATCCCGAGCTTGACCTTGTTCACATGCATGAGGCAAGAATCAAACTACCGTTAGACTAAAATTTATATATATATATATATATAATCAACATTTGAACAAATGCAAAGTTGGTGTGTGCTTTTAGTGCTCTACAAAATATTTTAAATCCTAACTATTATATTCTAATCTCCTCTTAACCTTTGTAGCTTCCATCACGTTGGCGATTATCTGTCAATAGTGTTTTGAGGGCAATTGATTTTATGCGATTCCAACTAAAACTACCATCTATGCAACATTTAAAAAAGGGTTCAACAACATCAAAGAAAAAGGAGCGAGCTAAACTTGTATACCATTTTGACTATCAATGTTGTGTATGTAACATCTCTATGCTGGAAACTCGGTGGGGGACAGGGGAGGGACCAAAATTCGGATGGGACGGTGTCTGCTTATTTCATTGTGATCTCCAAAGATGATTCCATGGTTGCTGAGATTCTGTTACTTACACAACTTTGTTTGCATGCAGCAGGACTCTTCGAAGCTCATTGGCAATACCTTGCAACAGAACTGGTTTTCGGATAACACCGTTCATTCCAACCTGCATGCACTTTTCCCACACATCTTCGTCACCACTTGCAGTCAAGGCCACAATCAATGGCCAACTACGACTCCTGAATTTCCGTATTTTCAATGCAACTTCGAACCCATCCAACTCAGGCATCTGAAGATCCAAAATAACCAATTGGAAAACAGCTGTTGGACCCATGGCACTAAGGCATTCATATCCAGTTGAAACGGCAGAAACACTGCAACCTAACTTCTCAAGAAGCTTCCGAGTCACAACCCTATTCATGTCATCACCGTCAGCTAATAAAACTTGCAAGCCTCTCAAGAGAGAATTGGAATGTGAGTACTCCGAAGATTCTCCAGATTCAGATATGGGTATCGCAATGGATGGGCGAAGTTGAAATCGAAGAACAAGTCCCATGCTCTGAGCAAAGCCATGAGAACTGGGGACCATCCAGATATTCCCTTGCATCAACTGCCAATTATAAAAAAATAAAATTTAATCAAGAATTGTCGAAACAAATAAAAGACTTCATTCATTGCTATATGGTTACTTTCACTATGCCACAAGTAATTAACAGACAAGTAATTAACAGAATAACAGTCTATATTTTCAGACCCTAGAATCAACAGAACATCTTGGACACTAAAAATACTAATCCTCTATTGCAGCAATAATCATATATGTTTTGAATCATGACAATTTTCGGGATTCTTAATCTTATGCACTGGTAACCTTAAGATTTGGAAATCATGTCGCAATAGGGTACAGCCAGGTTTTATCAATTCCAATAAGAACTGCTATAAGAAAAATAGCCTACACCAAAGCATTGTTCTTCCAGGATACAAGAGGCAGAAAGGACATGCACATGGAGGAAACATTAATCAAAAAAGACAAGATAAGGCTCATGTCCTTAAAAATCCACCAAAATCGAGTCAGAGCTGAAATTTTCTGGTCACCCAAGCAGTTTCATCGCAGACAAAGAACAAAAGTTTTAAAGAACCATCGTAAATGACTTAGAATCTAGTTTCACAATCTACTAGTTTTTTATTCTGTAGTTCTATCAAGTCACTCGAAAACATGTAAAAACATATGCAAGAAACTTAATTGAAATTCTCACCTGCACTAGCTTTTTGCAAACGCTGAAGCTCATTCGGTCTTCAATTCCTTCATTGACAATTCTCCTAATGCCAAGCTGTGCCGCTGATGTTGAGACCTCTGGTTGAGAACCACCCTCGTTCAGCAGAATTTCAAATCTGATATATACATTCCCATCAACTGAGCTTTGCCTCCAGGTTGCCCATTTTTGATCATTCCTATCCTGACTTCCATTCTCTGAGACAACTCGAAACAATACAGTCCCTCTTCTACTGTTGCAATTCAACAGGCTCCCAACCATATGCAAGATCACCTGGAAAACTCTTCTTTCATCACCCATAACATGGTCAGGCAAGGACCTGTCAACCTCAATTGAAAATCCAAAGCCTCTATAAATAGACAAACATCTGGCTAGGCACGCTGCTTCTTTTATCATTGCATGTAGTCGGAAAGATCTAATCTCTAATGGAAATCTTCCACTATCGTTTGGTGAATTGTCCATCACATCACTTATCAAGGTTGAAAGGACGTTGCTGGATTTCATCATTGTTTCAACAATCATTCGTTGATCACTATTCAAATTCACATCCTGCATAATTGAAAGCAAACCCAAAATTGAGTGCATGGGCCTCCTCATCCCATTGCTCATTACCTTCTGAAATGCATTTCTCGCCTGGCTAGCCATCAAGGCATCCTTTTGTGCCTGCTGCAATGCTCGATTCTGTTCCTCCAATTTCTCCCTCATATGCTGGGATTCTTCAAGAACTGCAGCATGAGAGAGTGCCACAGCCACTTGATCAGCAACCACCTTAACTATCTCTAGTTCCTGATTGCTCCAAGTTCTAAACTGTTCATTTGGAAGAACTAAAACCAATATTGCATAACAAGCTGAGACTAGCTCGGGAGTCCCCCCTTTAAAATTTGAAACTCGAAGCATTGGCATCCTAATTGCAGCAACAGGGCCTGACTCAACAGACTCTCCACTACTTGCAGCAGCAAGTTCAGAGTCAGGCCCAAGGATATTCACCCCATCACTCCCCTTAATCCGTACAACATCCTGATCAGTAATTGGTATAGAACAACTACACATATCCGAATAATTCCTCCCGTTCAATTGATGAGTCAAGTTCATCTCTGTTTTAATCTCGTTAGGCATCCAAACTGCACAATTCTGCAAACCTAAGGTGTTGGATAACTCCACCAAAGTTGTGTACAAGATTGTATGCCTATCAAGCGATTTGCGAATCTCTTGAGTAAGCATGCGAACATGCACTCCGGCCTCTTTCTGTTTCATTATAATCCCGACTTCTCGCCCAAGATCCCAGGCCTTTTTCTTCAGCATGAACTCTCTCACCTTCACTTTGAGAAGCAAAGGAATGAGAGTAATAAGAGTAATAGATGTAGCACATGAAACCAAAGCAGTGAGGATCTTGAACACAGTGAGGGACAACATTAGCTGAAAAGAGTGAGGGCCATAGGTCCAGCCATTCAGCAAATGAGTCAATCCACACAGGACAATGAAGGCAATGAACTGAATGAGGACCCATTTGAATGGTACGTTTGAGCAGCTAATGAAGTAAAGCAACTCAACAGGGATTGAAAAGTAGGCCACAGCAATCAAGAAATCGCTCACTTTCTGGGTTTCTAAGATGCTCTCAATGCTCCAAGAACTGCCATCGTCGTCGCAATTGCATCTGGGAAAGTTATTATCGCCATCGACCACGGATACGGATATCAGAAGTGAAGAAACCACCAGCCCAACAGCTAATGCCCTTAACATTGCATCCAAAAATGGACTGCTAGCGTACTGATTCTTCAATCCATTTGAAAATATATACTCAATTAACCTTGTTTACATCCCAATCTTCAATTCTCATTTCCTGCATCCATTTATAAAAAAAGAAAAAAAAAAAAGAAACCCAATGAAAACTATTAAATTGAGATCTATCTAACAGAGTTACTATTCATGAGCCGAAACTAATAAATATTTTTTTTTAAAAGCCACAGTTCCTTCCTAAAATAGGAAAAAAAAAATAAACGTTTTATATTTCAGAAACAAAGAAATAAAAAACAAACAAACAAAAAAGCAAATTTTGATGCAAATCCCCCATACATTTTACTCAAAGAAAACAAAAAATAATAATGATAATAATAATAATGCAGACTTGAAAAAGATAAAAAAAACACACATACCTTAAAAAGAATCCACGCTCCACAGCCAGCACTGCAGATTTCTAATCAAAACCATCTTCAGATCTTATCTCTTCTATTAACATGCAGTGCCATATTTACATAGTTTACAACTCCATCTTCAAGTATTTTTCTTTTTCCTTTTTTCTTTTTTTCAAACTCACTGAAACTCCATTTATATAAACGTAACTGCTACTCTATTTCCAAAAAAGAAAAAAAGAAAATCCCAATAGAATGAGAAATATATATTTACAACAGCAAGGCGAAAACGAAGCCACCAACCCGCGCCGCTAATCCCGCTGATATACAGATAACAGCAGGCGGTGAAGCAATAAGCCGAGCAACGAACAAAGAAAAAGAAAAAGGAAAAAAAAAACTTTAGCTTTTGTTAGTAACTCCTTCGGCTATCTCTCTGTTACATATAGCTTAACGGTAAAACAAAAAAAATATAAAAGAACTGGTTTTTATTTTATTTTTAATTAGATTTTGTGCAGTTATGTTGTAAGAACTAAGAAGACGAAGAAGAAGAAGAAGAAGAAGCGAAAGCGAAGAAGCAAAGGAAGCAAAATAATAATATTTATTATATAAAGAGAGGTTTTGCGGACAGCGCCGTTGTTTTTAGTAATAGGGAGAGAGAAAGCGAGGAGGGAAGGTGAAAGAAAAGGAAGGGGTGGAAGGTGGGCCCCCACAGCTCCTTACATGAAGAGAACTTAGACGCCCTTTTGAATCAAACGTCCTCGTCATACCCAAATTTTATTTTGTTTTATTTATTTATTTATTTTTTTCTTTTACTTAGACGTATTCTGATTTCTTGCTCTTTTTTTCTTCAATCCTTTTCCTTGTTTTTCCCTATTTATTTTATTTTATTTTTTTATTTATGTCTTCAATTCCAGTCTTTATTAATTTTTTTTACCGTTCATTATTACTGTTGTTATTATTATTATTATTATTATTATTATTTATTACACATAAATCCACCTGCTGGCTGCCCTTGTCACTCAAATCTTTATATTTAATTTCCATTGTCGTCCGGTGGGAGGAAGTTACAGGATGCCACGTGGCAATTCGTGCGTTTCGTTTTCGATTTTCCGGTTTACAATTACGGGCGCCGAGCGCGTGGTGGTACGGATGCAACAGTTATGCCATGTTGTTTGCGTGTGATTTTTAGGGTTCGTTTGGTTGTCATATAACATAGCTCAATATTGGACCCAATTTTTTTTTTATTTCTTTATAGGTAGTAATAATAATTATATATCACAAATATTCTATTTATACAAACTTATTGATTTATCATCATTTATAACATCATCTTTTCTTTTGAAATTTTTCTGTTTTCACTCATCATCTAGTTTCATGTGGAAGGATAAAATTATGTTGAAAAATAAAATTTATATGATATACATTATATTTTTAGATTTTAGCCACACAAAATAGACTTTTAAAAGTTTTGGTCTCTAACTTTGACCGTTTGACATTTTACCCAATACAACGCGCGCACACTTTGGCGTCTGAAAGTTTTGAACAATGACTTTTAGCCCCTCAAATTTTCATCTCATCCGTACTCATGTCACATTAATTTGTAATTTGTAAAAAGTTATTTTTGTATGAATTTATAAATGTGGTATTAGTTTATCTCCAATATTGCACTAGTAATACTTGTTTGACATGATTTTCTTTTTTTTTGAGAAATATCAAGTCATTTGTACTAAAAAAAATTAGATACATATTTTTTATTTATAAAGATAAAAGACAATAAAAAATTATTTAAAAATTCGATGCATGGAAATGTTCGCTTTAAAATGAAGATGGATGAGCAGGCACTTGAGCCTGGAACTGATGAAATTCGGAGGAAATAAGTTTAGTTTTAATTCTAATAGCCAATAAAACATACTAAAAAATCTTTGCTGTGTAAGCTACTCACTAGATTTTACAAGATTGTTTTTGAGATTTTTGTAATTTATAAGAAATTGTAACTTTCAAACGATATAAATAATGCGATACTAACTATTTTCTCTTTCTTGTACAGCTTTGTCGTTTTATTGTCATAAAAGAGAATTTTAGTTTAAACAAATAAGTTTAGTTTTGTTCGTAGCACAAATAACTCCAATTTTGTTCATACTGTGAGAATATAATGCTTAACGTAATACATAACTCAAAATATAATTTGACAAAATTAACTATGGGAAAAAGTGTGATTTGTAACTATTTCAAATATATTTAGGGTCAGTTTGGTAATGCTGTAGCTTTTAAAATAATTGTTGTTACCTGTGCTGTAGAAATAATCAGCTTTGAAGAGAATCAGTTAAGTATTTGGTAAATTTTATTTTCAAAAGTACTGTGAATTTTGAAAGCAGTTATGAGTGTTTGGTAAATCTTATTGTTAAAAAAATAAATGAAAATGTATAATGTAGGATGAAATTTACTTATATATATAAAAATATACACGTCTGATATCTCGTTGAATCAAACAATTTTTTTATAAAAATGTGGAATTAGCATATTAACTTAAAAGCGTATAAACTTTATGTATCTTTAATTCTATTCTTATGGAAAAAAGCAGCGTCTTGATAGTTGAAGGAATTTCCTTCATACCTTAACTCTTTATAATATCTCGAAGTTGAATTAACAGTTATTATTTTATTGAGAACCTGCAAAACTTACTTGGTTCCCACATTATCTAAAAAATTATTAAAATTAATTATAATAAAAAATTATTAAAATATTGATTTTATTTCTAATTTAAATAAAGATAATTTCTGTTTAAGTAATAATTGTAAGGATATTTATGAAATTATATTAAAGGATAAAATTGATTCTCAAAATTAGAATCTAAAAGTTACTCCTTTATTGCTTTTCAAAATCAGCTGTAGGAGGAGCTGATTCTGGGAAAAGTGATTTTGATTTTTTTTTACCAAACACCAAAATTAACTTTTAGATTTTTAAAATCACTTTTAATTCTCCCAAAAGCAATCCCAAATGGGGCCTTAGTAGAAGATATGTACTTTTTACTATAATTATTATCCATTTTCAATTTCTTCAATGGTAAACTAATACCAATTTTCCAAATCTGTAAACTTAAAATTTAAAATTTATTAAGATCTTGAATTTTTTTTTTATTCAATTGGTGTGGTTTGTTCTTTTTTTATTAAGTATGATTAATTATAAATAATTTTATGAATTAGTTTTTTTAGCAATATTATATTTTATTTTTGAATTGAGAATTCAAAAATTGGAAAATAAAAATTATGGAAAATCCTCCACCCATACAAGAGAACTAGAACAAAGGAGAACAAATTTAGCTAATCATATGCTGCCTAGTTACAATTCCTTGAGATATGATCAACCAAAAAATCTCACCTTAGTATGAGTAATAATTGAATGTTATAGATAATCCAAAACAACTCCGTACGAGCAATTTGGTGTCTAAAATTAACTAAATGAATTTATGAATTAGTTAAACTTACCACCATTTTAAAAATAAAAAATCTTCAAATATAAAATAGTTTGAAAAGATCTTAAAAAATTACTTTAATTGTCTTTAAGATATTGCTTTAAACAAAAAGAGGTTGAAACTGATGTCAAGTAAGGCGGTTTAAACTTCAAAATGAAGAGTATTCTGCCCGCGCGTTCAGAGGTGGTGGATCGTGACTTGGCCGTACAGTTAAGAGAGAATAATTAAGTGCAACTCAACTATTAATGTAGTTTTTTGTGTTTGGAATCACCACCGTCATCAAATACCTTGATGCTGATGTACGCAACTTGATAGCAACGATGACAAAGGAAAGTCCCCATTTTCGTAAATCTCTCAATCATAACTTCAAAAAACTGATTATACATATTAAGTATAAAATTAATTACTAAATCTGATTTTAAAAAGTTTCTCATTTCTTATTTTTAAAAATCTATTGCAGTACTTTCTAAAAAAATTTACTAAACACTAAAATTATTTTTTTAAAAATGATTTCAAACGGGCTCTTGATATAATACAGTTGTAAAATTAAATTAAATTTCATGTAAATTGTTAATATAGGTTGTATTTAGGTTACGTGTGTGTATTGATAACTGTAAATGACGTAGAATGATTTTTTTTTACATTCTCATTTAACAACCATTGATCAGATGCCAGATGTTATTGTATTTAAGATGCTTGAATGTATGGAGTCATTTGATCATTGAATGTATCTAGAATTTAGTTCATCGATGATAAAACTATAGTAAAAATTAATAATTTATATAATCGACCCAATATCATTTTTTTTTATAAAATTCATCTTCAATTAAACAAAATTTTTAAAAAAATAAAATGAAAATGAAAGAATTTTTTTATTAAACAGGATTAATTATGCACGCCAGCTCGTATGTGAATCCATCCCTGACCGTAGCCTTATATTTTACGGATGTACCCCGACTTTCCTGTAGTCAATTTTCCAATCCTATGCAATAAATATGTACATTTTCCTCTGTTCTTTTTGGACTTGAGGAACAAGTTTTAGCTATCTTTCGATTGACATGACAGCAATTAATTAATTAATTAGTTAATTAATCAATCAAATTTATGCTCCAAATATTCAACGACCAAGTGGACTCAACTTGTTTACATTCAATGTCCATATTCATGGAATCACAGTTTCCAGGAAAAATGAAAAAGACAAAAACGGAAAGAGCCATATTCATCTTCTGGATTGCGCAATAATATGTTTCATTATTACATTGGAATTTCATTTTCACCAATTAGCCAAAAAAAAATTCGCCAAATCAACGGACGCGAAATCGCCTACTTTCCACACAATCAACGGCCAAGATTGGCGTAAATTCCCAAGACGAAACTTCAGAGAGTACTCGGTTTCACTGTTTCAGAGCCATCTCTCCCTGCCTCTTTCCGGACAAGAAACGCACGTGATCACCGACCCCAGGTGCAGTACACGCGCTTAATCTGACACGCCAGCCGGCAAGGAGCAGCTCGCCAGCTCGTGCCTTGTGGGATTCTAAAATTTGTTGCTGTCGTTTGATCTTATTTTGTCTGCGTTTTAAAAAAGGGTGACCCGCACGAGAAGTAGGCGGTGGTCCATAGTCGAGCCTATTTCAGCGGCCCGCCCGCGACGCTATGCTAATATTGGAAATTGCTGCCTTTGAGGCAGCGATGCCCATGTTTTCTTTTAAGTAGTCAGAGACAGAAAGTGAGCAATAAGGCTGCCCCTTCTTGTGTACTTATTTTCAATAATATTATCATATCATACTAATCTAATTTCAATATTATTAGGCTTGTTTCTAAATTTTAATAATATTTTTGAGACATCATTTCTTCTTATATATAATTTTTTTTCCTGAATTAAATTGTACACTATGGGCATCTATTGCAGCATGTATTAAGAGGGTGTATTTTGTACTTATTTTCTAAACGAATGTTTGGTAAATTTATTTAATTGATTTGTATTGTATGAAAAAGTGAAATTAATACATATTTGGGTGGGTAACCCCAAAGTGTTTATTAGCCTGGTCAATAAAATTAAAAATTAAACAAAATTAAAAGAACCCAAAACCTAGATCATCTTCTATCTTACTTCTCAAAACAAATTCAAGGATAAATTTTCATCAAATCCTTCTGTTAAAGCCTTAAAGGTAATTCCATAGCTTAACTTTAGGAACTTTTTTTATCAAGAATTCAAAAAAAAAAGACAAAAAAAAAAAAACAAATCCATTTCAATTTTAGAGAAAATTTGGTCTCGCTTCTGCATTCCTATGAAAGATTTTCAAAAGTTTTATGGGTTCTCTTTCATTCGCTATGTACGGTTAGTTCATATTTTTGCTTGGACACAAAATAATAATCATGCATTAGTCGCTCTAAAAAAAATATGGTGGTTGATATTTGTTTGTTGAATTCCTTTTTTATGGTCATGACTTGAGCAATTGCAAAAAAAAAAAAAAAAAGGCCATGCGACTTATATCTTGGCTTATATTGAGTGATGATTATGATAAGTACAAATATAATATTTGTTATATCATGAGCGAATAATTAGGATAAAGATTCTAATGTTAATACTTCAGTATTCAAGATTAAGTATGATTAAAGTAAATATAAGACAATTGATAATAATACAATACAACGCAGTACCATTTACTTTGTATTTTATATAACAAGCCATTTTAATACATGCCATCTTAATACATTCAATTCAATACAATCCCACCAGAAGCACCCTATGTGTGCCCTTATATGCACTTATGCTATCTAAGGAAAGAAAATATACAACAAAGTAAATAATACACGTGATAGGTATGAGCACAAGAATTGAGCTAGCATAGAATTTTTTTTTTTTTTTGACATAGAGTCAAATTAAGGGTATGCTTGGAATAGGCGCCGTTCAAAAAGAGTTTTCACTAAAAGATTTATAAGTAAAGCTTTTATTTTAACCTAAAAAAATTATTTATTAATTGTTATTTACAAGTTTTAGAAAAGAAAAAAAAAATGTATTTTATGGTTGTGCCATGTAAACCCTACTGAGATGTAGTTCAATTGACTATAAAGCTTTGTGAGGTGTAAGGGTTTATACTGGATAAGATTTCTTATCCTTATTCAAACTTTCTGTTTTTTTTTTTAAAATAATAATAATAATAATAAGTTATATCATGTGAAGAACGAAGGAAAATTATAAAAATAAAATTAGCGCACATTAAGTAATTTAATTATTCAATAAAAATTCAACAACCTCGAAGTCTAATTTTTTTTTTTATAACTTCTCTTAGTGTATATATATTCGTCATGATTAACAAATTTGATTTAATAATAAAACTTACAGATGACGTGTTCAGCTGTGAAGAAGAATGTGAGTATTTTGTTGACATTGAAAGGTAAAATCAATATTCAAAAAAAAAAAAAAGAAAAACACTCACGAGAATCAAGAGTCCTAGGGTCGATGTCACTGGTTACAACAAACGCGGACAAATTCTGCTTGATCAAAAACCGTAATTCCTTTCAAATTTCGTGAACTATTACAATGAAAATGATTTAAATTGTGTAAAGTATAATTTGTAACATAGCACAAAATAAAAATAAAATAACAAGAAATTCATGCCCATTAGTCTATTACGTTCACATTCATTAAACTTTTTGTGGGGCAAATTAATTCCTACATTGATGAATACTGGATGGAAAATTCTGATGGTATACTGTAATAATATTTCAGTGTAAATGATTTATAAAGGCATGACTAATGGAAAAAAAAAAGGGTAAATAATTGTCTTTGTAAAAATAATAAAGTTAAAATAATAATAGATCTTCGTAAAAACGATTTAATTAAGCTGGCTATGGAATTTTGTTTTTTTGTTTTTGTCCTCAAAGATTAAATATCAATAAAGCTCACGCATTCTCCGTGAAAAATATGCAGAATTAAAAAAGAAGAATTGCCATTATTATCATCTAAAATGGGAACTAATAAATTGACGTCTGCTGAACTCTCAAGTCTTTTGCACAAAAAAAACCCACTTTATCAGCAGTTGGATAGCTCTGTACGTGTGCATGTTTTTAGCATTCGTTCAAATGGAAAATGGCAGCCTGTGCCTGTTTCATTCGTTTAATTTTCTTTATGCTTTTCGCCCTAAAAGCAAAAGAGGAAACCAGCTTCTTTCTTTGATCTTGAATATATATTCTCAAGTTTATTATTATTATTATTTCATTCGTTCGCACAATAATAACGCTTATCGACAGTTGAATAATTTCGAAAGGGAAATTTGACAAGATTAAGAACTCTAATGTGCATGTATTTTGGGACTGTATGATTGTTGACTTTCCCATTAATGCGGCAGTTCAATGCATCCCCATTCATTTGGGTCTTTACATAACCCCTTTTCCTCTACAGAGAAAAGAATTATTCAGAAAGTGAGCCGAATTAATGAGATAATAACGAGCCAAGTGATGTAACTTATGAATTATAAGTCAAAATAAATTAAATTAAATCAATGGAGTAATCAGAATTTCCCCGACAGCTGGCTGCATCTTAATTAATTTCCTGGCATGCATGTATGGATAGATATTATGAATTTTCATTTTTCCTCTCGTTGACTGATCACGAGAACGCATAAGAATGAATTCTAGTGATCAAGATAAATTTCATTGGCATACGCAATAAGTGAGACATCACGTACGAGAGAGGAGGATGCTTTCCAAAAGCATACGTTTTTGCACAAGTCAAAGCAAAAACAATTAATACATACACTGCACCAGGAACATAATATTTGCATTGCCGTGGAGATCGAAATGATATTTTTGCTGTCACTTGTCAAAGTCGGAGCATCTAGGGTTCAAAGCCAATGAAAGCCTATATAATGAAGCTGCGTTATTATTATGACCAATGACCATGTTCTTTTCTACTGTGTAAAATAAAACCAAAAGACAAAAAGCATTGTATTTGCCCTTTTCTTGGAAATTACTCACTGGACAATTTAAAGCTTTATTGTTGATTTGGTACAATAACCATTACGCAAACCAAATTATTGCTTGCCTACTGTGACTAAGCACAGCACATGGCTTCTGTTTGTGCAAGTAATTAATTCTCCTTTTCAAAAGCTGAAACCTCACCGTTTTGCATGGAATTGTGTCTCTTTCTCAATACTGGCACTGTAATCCCACCCATTGTTTTTGACTAAGGCAATGGCCTGCCGGGTCTCTCAACTCTTGACAATTAAAAATCTCTCTTTTAAAGCCATCACTCTTGTGGGAGACAATTTGAATTCGAAAATGTTCTTGCTTAGTATTTGCACTTACAATTAAATCACTATTTTTATATAGTGATAGACACTTTCTCGTCTCATTATTAAAATTAAGAATCCAAATCTCCTTCTTAATATGCGATGTGGGAGTAATTTTCATCATTTTAAACAGTTTAGATAGATTCTGACAACCATTGGTCTAGGCTTAAGGTTCTACCACATTATTTTAATTTTTATAATTTAAAATAGATTTATTTTAAATTTATTTTTACCTAACTTAACCTGATAAATAAATAAAAAAAGAGTCCTCAAGCCCAAAGAGTTGAAGGACTACATCCAATAATATGTCCTAAATCTAAATAAGATAAAACAAAATAAGTTCTAATCCTCACCAAACTATAATCCCACAAGATATGAAATAAGTTTTCCTAAATTAATTATATTAATGATTATTTCAATATTTCTCTTATACAAAGAGGTTACCACTCGAAGGTAGAAATATATATATACATACATACATACATATATAAGATATATTAGAAGAGGAGTATAATATCCTTCAAGTCTTTTATCTTCTTTTGTTATCGTGATGCACTCCCAATCTTTAACTCAAAATTCACCAATTCAAAAAAAAAAAAAAACATAAGAACACTTGAACTTGAATTTAATTAGTTTCCATGACTTACAAAAAATTATATTAAATTAACGGTATCAACGTAACCCGAGGACGAGGTGTTATTAGAACTTTCTTGGTAAATGAAAGAATAAATATAAAACTCTACTGTTGTATTACTATCAATTATGCTAACCATATAAGTAATATGTAATTGTTTCTTTTTTGCCCTTTTCATTCAAATATCACGTGAAACACGTGTTTATTGGATTACCGATTACGTGCCATTTCAGACAAGCTTAAGTCTGAACCACCTTCTTGATAGAGCTTATTACAAGTAAAATTGAATTGGCGCCTTCGAGAAAGATCATAATTAAAATTTGATGAGCCTCCCGACTCTGTAATTCTATTGTTAAAGAAGCTTCAAGAACTAACTAAACGGCTTATCGGCATTCATGTTCTCAAGTCGTCATCATCATCATCTGTATTTTCAAAACTTTCATGGTTATTTCTTTGAAATTAATGCTAATATTTTTTTTTGTCAAAAACATAGTGGCGGCAGTAAACCTTTGGTCGGATTAAACTCCACATGTCTCAAGATTGGTGTGTTTTGAGGTCAAGGATTGGGACCGTTGTGTCTTCAACTTTCAAATTATCCCATGTTCTCAAATTTTTTGTTGTCTCCTGAATCATAATGGGTTTAATAACCTTTGGACCCCTTAGCTTGTTACAATTTATCATATAAGGTATAAATGAGCTGTTTGTATTAAATAGGTCCGTATTTTACGTTCAAATGACCATAGTATCCTTACGATTTTGAATTGCGGTTGGTAAACTTAAAGCTAGAGGGAGTTTCAGTCATTTTAAATTTTAAATAAATATTAAGGACCTATTCAAAGTAAATGGATAAAATAATGTTTCATTTTAAGAAACCATAAAACAGTTTGGATTCAAATGTTAATTTACTCCGAATACAAATTGAATTCTTTCAAATATCTTGCGCTAAACCAATCAGCCTTTGGTCAAATAGGAAAGTAATTGTTTCAGCCTCCATAAAAATATTATGGAGATTAATTTCAGTCCTTCATCAATTTTTTTATTTTAAAAATTTTGAAAATACTTAATATAATCTAACTGTAAATACTAGTTGCTCCACCGAAGGGCATGGCTCTTGCCTCTCGAGTCTCTTATTATTTTTGACTTTTTCAAAAAAAAAAAAAATTGGAGTAAGCACATACACTTTCTCATATATAATAGTTGTGTTTTTTTTTTTTAATGTCCCATTAAGGATTCTAACTATTATTCTTACATTTGAATCCCAATGATAGTGGAAATTTATTTACAACTGTTATATTTTGTAAATTATTGATATTTACTAATTTTCATGAATTATAAATTTTTTTTCTCACTATGATAAATTTTAATGCATGATTAATATTATAGCTACAAATAAATTATTATATTAGTTGAGATTGGATTGTAGCCAAACTCTTTTTTCAAACCCATATCTCAATAATTTTAAAATGCCGTCAGTTTTACGGCTTTATTAGTTTACTTTTAAAAAAAAAATCCAACAGAAAAAATTTCCTGAAGTGATATGATAATCACTTTTTTTTAATGATCTAAATGGTAAACTTTATTTATTTATTTTTTTCAAAAAAAGGGATGTGGAATCACTGAAAATGAGTCTGTTTCATCCGTTAACTAAATCTTTTCAAGTCGTACTAGATTTTTTTTTGGTATCATTTTCATGCACGAACTAAATACTTATGAGTAATTAAGCTGATTATGAAATTGTGGGGTAAGAGAAGGGAATCTATCTCATTGCCTTTTTAATTTATAGTTCAGTTATATGTGTTAAAATTCATAAAGCAAAGTGCAAAGGGGAGATGAATCATCATTCGTAAAACGAAATTAACAACAAATCTAATTAATTTGCTTTTTCAACGGCAGCCAAAGTTTTTGTTTACTCAGGCAGTGGATGAGAATGAAAGTTAGGTTTTGTCAAAGAGACTTTATTATCAAGATATTTATTTATATTTGTCAAATTGTTGTTCTATCATTGATGATAAAGTGGGCTGATTAAAGGCAAGGTTCATGCATATATGTAGCAAACCTTAGCTTACTTATAAAGTAAATTTGTTTTATCTATCTTTTTTTTTTTAATATTTTTTCTCTGTTGATATTAGCTCGATTCAGGGCCCTGTACGTTGTATGGCAAATATTTTAAGTCAACATATTTGTTTCGAGCATTTTCCATCATACCCCTGTGGGCTCAAAACTCTTTGAGGACAGACAACATGATTCTTGTTGTTGATTAATTTCCTTGTTTCTTAAACCAGATAATTAATTATTAATTATTGCAAGTTAACAGTGGCCTCATAACTTAAACCATATGAGCTCCGTCACCCACTGTCATCATAAATGAAAATCATCGAGGGCTGACGTTGGCATGTTTTAAAAAAATAATTTTTTTCTTAAAATCTTTAAGATTAGGTATTAATTTTTAGTCGCTCATCATATTTTCTGAAATGACTTGAAATATTTTTTTTTGTTAGTATAATCTAATATTATTTTTTGAGGACAAACAAAAAAAAATCATGAATAATATTTACTAGTACTCCTCATAAAATTTTTTTAAAAAAATTAATAGGAGTAACAACAGGATACAATGATCATTTGAAAATTGACATCTAAACTCAAAGACAGAGAGAAATTTATCATGTTGTAAAATATAAATTGAGGACTAAATATTACTACCAAAACTTAATCTAACATTGTGTTATTTTAAACCATACGAATGTGGACAAGAAACTCTTGTGTAATAAATATCTATTTCGTAAGGTAACAAAGGCAGTATGAAAATCAGGGTATGTTTGGAAGTGAGGTGTTGCAGCTGCTGTGGAGTAAAAACTATAGCTGTGGAGTAGAAGTTAAAAAAAAAATGTTAATCTATCAAAACCCAACTATAAATGTTATCAAATACCTTAGTAGCTAAACTTTGACAATTCAACTACCTCACCACACTCCCAAATAGACCCTCAATTTGTACATCATATATCCAACTCAACTCAATGAACAAGTATGGGGAAGAGGGTGACTGAAGAAAGTCAAGATCTCAAATCATGTGCGGCACAGGAGATGGTCCATTTCTAGCAAAAGCTGTGAGTCGCACATGCTCAAACACCAATTTTGCCATACGTTAGCATACATCCCATGTGTTTGAACCCAAAAAAAGGTGTCCAAAATTATGACTTTATTATGAAAGAGGAAAAAAAAAAAAAAGAACTTGGCAAGAAATCAAAAATTAATTTTACTTGTGGTGGGATGGAATGTAAAAAGAATCGATTAGTTGTGATTGGGGGTGTAGGGACGGGAGTGTTTGGTTGATGGAAATTTTGAAATCGATGAAATAATTATACGAACTTTGAATTCATTCATTATTAATTGGTTTGAAAATATCTAGTTCAGTCTAGCTACCTAGGACTTCAGCTTATTAATTACCAACATTTATAACTAGCTAATAACAATTCATTGATTAATTAGAGCATCACTTGTGGCGACTCAAACGATTTTTATGTGTACATAAATCAATAATGACCACGGAAAATATTATGGAAATCTATCAAATTCCTCTAATCATGATTTTTTTAGAGAAAATGAGCGAAGCCACTCTATTTTTGTTTTCTTTATTGGTGACATTAAGCTTTCACATTTTAAAATCCACAAGAACTCTCTAGGAATAATAACATTCTATTAACTATTAATTATTTGGTTTTTTTACTTCAAAATTATTGTTAATGATGCATTTACGTTATAAATGAAAGATTCTAAATAGCAATAGAAAAAAGATTTTAAAAAGTTATTTTTATTTATTCACGAGTACAAATGCTTCTATTTATATAAAGATTGCAAGTATTAAAAGAAGATGCTCAAATTATAATCATTGGGATTTTTTTAATTGATCATCAATCTTAACTTCTAAGTGATTTATTATTGTTTCATCTTCATCTTTGCCTTAACTTTTGATCACTATGAAATGGACATACCGTTTGGCATTATAACATTAGGTAAGTTATAGTGAGTGTTAAAACATAAAAGAGAATTGTTAATTTCGTCCCCAAAAATAAAAAATAAAAAATAAGTTTTGATTATTTTGCCATAAAACAACCATTAATCAACATAATGAAACAGAGAGACATCTCGTGGGGTTTTCCGATATATATAAATTATATGCACATTAGAGTTTGATAAAATATTTTAAGTTGAAAATAATAGATATAGCCATATAGGGTTTAAAGTCCATTCTATGGGTGGGGAAGCAGTTGGGTTACCGTCTAAATTACTTTAAAAAAACTTATATATATATATATATATAATAACACGTCTAGAAAAATAGAAAAAAATAGAGCATCCTTTGTCGGCAGTCGGCAGGAAATTTTTTCAAAGATTTTCTCATTTCTCACTTATGCCTGTGAGTTAAACGTTATTCAATTCATTAGAGAAAATATACAGATGAAATCCAATGAGGTTTCAATGTGTACATGTTGATTTTGAAGTCAGCAGACTCAGCACATTACTCGATAATCACAATTCGACGACCGCATGAAGTTTATGAATTATATTATCAATGGTAAGTTAATCTTTTTTTCCTTCAAACAAAACTCGGAGATTATGCTAATTTCACACCCCAAAAAGAAAAAAAAGAAAGTCTAATGAATATTTTAAAGGCCTTTTTATAATGTTATATGAAGAGAGACAGAACCCAAAAAGTAAATGCCCGATTTAATCAAAGCGACTAATGACATTATATAACCTTGTATACATTCGGTCCCAGAGTGACCTAAGGTGGGGTAATTGTGGTTGGATTTTTATGGTTTTGTGGGGGCATTATTTTTACATATTAGTTACAATTTAATGATTTTATTTCTGTTGTCGTTGCTAAAATGTTATAAGCAGGCAGTTTGGTCGGGCCACATTTGACCCAATAAAATTTTAAGGGGGGTGGGGTAAATAACAATCAAACTCCTTATTGTCTGCTTAGAATTTAAATAAATCAGTAATTTTCACAATCGATCAAGCAAATTAAATTATCTCAAATCTTTGGTTTTATCATTTAGGCCACTTAACCATCATTGATGGTTAAAATTGACTTGTCATTATATTAATTTGACTGTCTCATTGCCGTAACTCAGATTAGTTTGATCCCACAGTCACTTGAGTTTAAGTAATAATAAAAGATTAATGAATGAAATTTCTCATATCCATCTAAACCTATTACCCAACAAAAAAAAAAGCCTTATTAACCAAATTGACCCACCCCCGAAAAAAAAAAGAAAAAGAAAAATTTGTATGTTCTTTTGCAATTTAGTTTATCACCTATTTTAAAAGTGTTGAGAAAGTTTACGGGGGATTTATAGTAGTTTAGTTAGGCCCAACGAAATAAGGGGGGCCAAAGTATCCAGCCCGTGTCTATCTTTCAGGGGTTAATTTAACATGGGTTCTGGAACTGGAACACATCCAAGTCTGTTAACGAGACTAATCGCTGGCTAATTAGTATATTGTGTAATATAATATTGAGAGAAGATTTAAATCTGATCACACTTTCGTTTTATTTTTCTAATAATTAACTCCTCACTATCATGGTTTTTGAAGATACGGCATTTAAACTTAAGCAAAAAGCAGAGGTTGCGCATAACCTATTAGCTATATGCCTATTGACAGGTTTGATTGGCTTGTTTGAAGTTTAAAGCCTTACTTGAAATTAAGGTGTTGTAACTTAAAAGTCATAATTATTGTTAAAAAAAGAAATTATAGCTGTGAAATAAAAGTTGACGGTGTGTGGTAAATATAAATTTTAAATAATAATTTTGACAAAAATGGTAAAGAGATGATAAGTTTTTATTATACAAGTGTTGAAAAAAAATCAACTTAATTCTAAATTACATAAGTAATTTTTATTTTATAACTACAACTTTTTTTCCATAGCCCTTAATACCAAATAGGGTCTCATTCTTGGTTGCTCTAGAGTCAAGGGAGTGCTTTATAGTACATTATTTACTATTTCCACATTCTTATAAGGTAATTTTTGGAAGAAGCCAAGAAAACAAAATTAAAAGTTAAAAATCAAAGAAAAAGAAAAGACATGTACTGTTCGTTTTCGTTGTTTTTATGTTACTTATAGATTTGGAAAAATCTTGAATACTTTCAGTATATACTGTTTCATTAGTTGAATTATTACTTGATTAGTTGAGAGGTGTATGTGGTAATAATCAAATGAGAGAGTGTGTATATGATGGAATCCAACGAGATAGAGTGTAAAAATCAGGAATATTTTCTCACTTATATGCAAATATATTTTATGACTGGGGCTTCCACGCATGAGCATTATACCCCAAAAAATGATGGCTAGAGATCTCACTGTGTTAGGCATTTGACATTGGTTAAATAGGAAAACGGGATCGGATTGATTAATTTAAATAAAGAAAATACTTTGGAGATAATCAATCCTCTCTAGCTAGCTTCCAGAATCATATCAAATATAGTACTTAATGATAAATAAAAAAAATCATATATATGCCCTACCGTAGGTGTAGTACTGTAGTCTCATACAATGTAGGAATTAGCACCATGGAATAAGGACGAAATAAAGCTGAATGCTTTGACTGTTCATGATTTGCTAAAGAAGGTTAAAACATCTACATGGAGTCGAGGATTTCCTCGACCTCTTTCAAAGGCTAGTCCAGAAATTTCTTCTTTGTTAAAACTGTTAGTTGTAATAATCAAGTGTTAATTAATGATCAAATGATCAGTAGGTTCTTGAAATCAATAGGTCATCGGATTAATGGAGTATGTAATTGTAATGCCTCTATAACCCAATGTAACTCAAAGCACATGAGTCTACTGTAACCTATACATAGGGCCTCTATTTCTCTGTACTCTAGCTAGCACCATGATATTTAAAAAAGCAATAGTTGGTTGAACTTATTACTCGGTCACATTGTTGAATCTGCAATATGCCATATTCTTATTAATGCACTTCCATCAATGGAAACCCGAGTTTCACCGATATTTGAAGCAGCTTTTCAATTGACCAATACAGAAGAATAGACATTATTATATGATTCATTAAGAAGATCCAAAAAAGAGAGGGTTGAATAATGCAATGCCAAAGCTTCTCTCTATAAACACCCCATACAAAATATATACTTCAAATTTGGCTCAATGAAACAGGAATCCTTTGATTGAATTCCTTCTATGTACACTATAACCATATATGTATAATGATGAAACAGTAGCTTACCTATTACGACCAAGACGAAGCTCCAAATCGAGTCCAGCTTCTTCCACAGTTCCCCTCCTCATCACTTCATTATCTTCATCAACGCATGAAGGGCCAATTCCCAGGCTCAAATTGGCACCCAAAAGCTGATCTTCACTCATCATGCTCAAAGACGCTGACCTCGGAACATTGTAAGCAGGAGGGTTTCTAGGGTTAGATGCTGATGGTTGGTAATACCTGAGATAGTTCCTTTGAGACTCAAAAACCGGAGAGTGCCTTGATGTGTCACTTGAAATCGGTGCAATATATCTAGGGTTCATGTAATCTTCATGAATCAGCATCGGATTGCTTGTAATAAAAGAAGGACCAGTAGTTTGCTTGGCCTTGGCTCTATCTTTGCGGTGTATGTTCATGTGCCCACCTAAAGCCTGAGCGTTGGTGAAGCCTCTCTTACAGAAAGTGCACTCATATGATCTTTTTGCACTTGATGTGTCTAATTCCTTGACTTCGTTTTCATCACTTGATGAGTGATCGGAACCCACTGGTTTCTGTGATGAGTCCATGCCCAAAACCCTAGATAATTTGCGCTACAGTTTTTGCAGAAATAAAAATTTATGAAATGTGAAAATGGGGGGAGAGAGAGAGAGGAAATAGGGAAGTTTTAAGGGCAAGTTGATGACATTGGCTTTGTTCATTGACACTTCCTTGGCATTTTCCTTTTGGAATTTTGCATTGAGTCGGCTGTGGTTGGATCCATCTTTGGTAAATTTTAAACTCCTTTTAATCTGTCTCTCTCTGTTCTCTATATCATATATCTCTTTATAACTTTGATTTGCTTACTTATTGTGCTCATGTAGCTTTCATGCATACTGCATCTAGCCAACTTTCTTAATACGACACTTTTTTGGCAAGTCTCTCAAGTCTCTCCATGACTCAATTAGAACGCACATCCTATATATTTTCTAAAATTTGGCCACTAATATTATTTTATAAGACAATGTTATATATTAAAAAATGAGCAGAAATTAGGAAAAGTAATTCTCTTTCAAATTCTAGAGTAATAATGGAACTGTGATTGCAATATGATATTATGCACATGTGAACACTATCTCATATATAATAGAGGGAATAGCGATGTTAAGAACTATGGACTACACGAAAACAAAGAAAATTATACAGAAACCGAGTTATTTTTCCATAATTTACTCCATATGGTTAGTTGCTAGTAAGGAAGGGTTACTGAATATAACTTTTTCAATGAAACTAACCATCCGAATTAAAAGATCAGCACTAGTTGAAAATTATACAACCCAGTATATTTCTTGGTATCATCAACTCGTTGATTCTCAAAAATTTCAAGAGACATTATTTTTGTGTGAACGTACATCGGATGCTATATCTAGGGTAACTTATTAAGCATTCTTTCATGTCAACATCTACCTCCATCAAATACTAAGTCCTATTTGTCAAATTATCCATATGTCCCGATCTCATAATTTCATTTAATGCAAAAGCCTAAATTATTGACTCACTAAATGTCTAATTACAGAGATGAGAAGGGCAGGGATGAGCAGTTCAAAAAGAGTAAACGGATGTAAATCACTAGATAATTTCTTTAATTCAAAAGTCCCGAACACATATATGTCCTGTAGTGATCAATAATCTTATTGCTACATGCTTATTAGCTGGTTCTTCTTTGAATTTAAGACGGCAGGAGGTTAATCAAGCATTGACCATTTCCTCAATCAAATCGGCTGCCGTTACACATAACTCAAGATTTGTTATTGTAGTCGATCGTAGTAACAAAATAATAATTTAAGCTTAATAAGATACAATGTCTGACAAATGGAAGGAGAAGGGCGTCAATGACAACAACGTAACTGCTGTATTAGCTAGGTGTACTACGGTAACTCCCAGACATTTTGTACATTCTTTGCCGCAAAAATTCATACATCAAGACTCTTTTTGATTAATTGAACCCTATTTTTCTAAATCTTGGATCATTTTTCTATTGGTCAATTTAAAATTGAAACTTGGAATGCTTCTAATCGATTCAATACTTTGCTACCACAAAGCAAGCCGGATTAAACTATTTGTGTTCATTGATTAATCCTAGAAAGCACGGTCCAAGGTCAGCTGGATTGAAATTAGTAACTAAATAAAATTTGATCTTGAATTTAACTCCCAATTTTTTTTTCCATTTGTTAGAACTTAAAATGAATTTTCCTATAGAAGGTTGTTGTTTCAACGACATATAAAAGGATATAGATGTTGATGTTGTTGGCTAATGCTACATAGCCTGCATTAAAACTTAAAAGAAAATTAAAAACATATTTTAGGTAAATGATGGATCAAGCTTTTGCTTTCAAAGGCATCAATCATGAACAGCCTCATCAGCTTGATTTTAAAGGTTAATTAGTGTAATTAAAATTCTGTGGTACTGTCGTTTCGCGACTTGGACAAATTTACAAGTGACTTTGTCAACTGATTGATCTTTTCTTTGAAATTGTATTGTTTATTCTTTCATACATATAATATACAACAACATCTGATAGGGTACTTAGGATCCACGAAAGCAATGTTGCGGATCAGCCGTTTACCAAAGCAATTATTTTGATAATCATTTAGTGTAATCTGGGCCAATTTTGGATCTTTAGATCCAGTTGGCCCAACCCAATTGGGTTTTTTGATTGGTTAATTGCTAGTAAAGATCATTAAGATTACTAATGGTGATAACTGATCTAAATGCTGAATGTTGTGCATACCCTAATCGGGTTATGCAAATAAAGATCATTAAGATTACTAATTCAACCTTATATTTTGAATTGCTATACATAGAATTTAATTAATTTAGATAATTAAGATGGTTTTCGGAGTTGTGTCATTGATCGAGAGTACCAATGGTTATTCTCTATCAAACTTTCATAATTTCATTTAATATTAATTAACATGATCAAAATGCAGAGAAATTGATGAGCAATCAATTAACTACCTCTAAAATAATCACCTATATACATGATCCTGACCTTTTATAATAAATATCTCTGTAATTTGTGTACAATAATATTGTTTGAGCTGTCCTTTTATTGGCAATATATCTGCCTAGAATTGACCTTTTTTTCTTTCTTAAATAGAAATTTTTTATTAATCTAAGTCTAAAAGATAATAACCAAATTGGCTTGGGATTTCTTCCATTCAGACAACAATAAGCATACTTTGCTAATGCATTATATAGATGATAACAATCCTCGAAATATGCCCTAAACAAAATGTCAGTATATCTAGCTAGAGTTGACATTTTAACGTCGGTAACATCAAATTACAATAACTTGATTAAGTATCCATCTCTTAGAACAATTTACTATTTTATTTTATTTTATTTTGTTTGAATGGTAGGAGATAAGAAGAGACACTCTATCATTCGCATCGTAAATGAACAAAATTTGTTTCACCCTTTTTGGCCAAACTTGATTAAACATTTAATTAAAGTGATATCATCCTTTGAGGTGTATTTACGTATGCTATGAATAATTTTATTTCTAAATTGAATGAGATCTTCACCTACAATAGTTGATGTTGTCAGTAGTTAAATGTTAAAATTGGATCAGACTAATAAAAATTTCTCTTGTACGATTATTAGCGTTTAATAGTAGAATAATTGTTTTCATAGGAGGATTAAGCATAAGTGTAATCTTGTTGTTATTAAAATTTTTATCATATGGAGCTTTATATTTGTATTTGTGCCGCCTAATAGGGCTTGCTTCATCTATTCTGATTAGCCAAATTAATCTGATGTTTCTCGTCTGTTTCAAAAAGGACTAATTATAAGTGCTTATGACTTTATTGCGTGCTTGAATTTGATGTAAGCGGCAAGTCATTCATGTATGAGACTGAATTCTGAACTCTTTTCATGTGCCACATGCTGAAATTTCTAAGATACCTTGCCTTATTAGACAATTACAACTATTTCTTCATCTCTGTCATTCCTGCAACTTGTAGGTACCATTCTATATGTAAGACCATTCTTTTGTCTTTTAAGTTTTCAATAACTAAAATTAAAAAGAAAAAAAAGTTACTTCTATGACGAGTCGTTCTCTAGTATACACGTTTGTTAGCTGCTAGAAAATGTCAAAAATTTTTGAACTCCAATGCATGAAACTCTTTATTGTTTTGTAATCAGTTATCTATAAGCAGCTCAAATAATCGTTTTGTAAAAATGTGAATTACTAAAGAGATAATATCAATAAACTATGAATAGTTCTTGAGTTACTTAAAAGTGAACTTATAAATTGAGAATTGCTCCAACTTAAAGAACTATTCTCAACTAATATAAAATTATCTCTTTGATCTCTTTTAAATACAGACCAATCTGTTCACTCATAGATGAATTCTATTTGACCTAATATCTCATAAAAATTTATAAAACATAACTCATACTCAAAAATTAATTTACGAATTGAGAGATGTTCCAAAAATATGCATTAAGAATTATTCTTAGTTGATGGAGAATTTTCCCAATTATGTACCAAAGAATATTTCATTTTTTCCCACTAGTATATCTAATTTCATGAATAATAAACAATAATCAAAGCATCTATATTATAGGGTGGTCATGTGACAACAATTATAATAAAAGTGCATACATGCATGTTATGTTGACACTTGAAAGCAATGTGCAAGGGACTTAGTGAAATGAATTAATTGAAGAAGGGCGTGAGCAAGATGTTGATATGCGCCGACTGGGCAATTCCTTTTTGCCATCCCTCTAATTATCTCTCTCTCTCTCTCTCTCTCTCTCTTTGTATATCACTTACACTAAAACAAACACTTTGGTAATTTCCCTTCATTTTTATTTGTCTTCACTTCTTTTTTTCTTCTTTCACTCTCCACGTGTGGGGACCTTCCCATAACGTTTCCAAATTTTTGGGCAATAAAATTAATTAATGTGCCTGCAATAAGCTTTTTTAGAGTTGAGCTGGTCTAGCTTTTCATGTGATCATCACTTTCCCCAGTATCATTAATCATGTTATGCGAAACAAACTAAATTTTTAGTCTTAGTAACTATGACCCATATTTTGTATTTATTATTTGGTATGTCTTATAGGTTTATAGCCTTTGATCTCATCATGTGACCAAAGAAAGGAACATTTTCTTTGAAGTATCTCTAGTGGTAAGCACTTAATTTATAACACCTAAAAATGATAATTAATGAGTTAACAAGTTTTGTATCGAGAAAAAATATTAATTTTCGATAATATTCTCGACTTATCCCTCTGTAACCGTAACTGAATAATGACAAATTTTTTATTTTAATTCACAAAAATTATGGATTGATCATAAGCTAGTAAATGGAATAATTAGAAGTCAAAACTCAAAAACAAGAGATATTAACACATATATAAGTACATGCAAGTCAATGTCACTTGGCCAAAAATAACAAAGAAAATAATATTCGGAAGTTACTTGACTTGATTAATTAATTTCTGAAACGCAATGTTAATTAACTTGTATTCGCAAGTATTTGTTATTTAAAAGGATGATTGTGACTAATATAAAGCAGCTGGCGTTTTTTTTTTACACCGTGCAAAATTTGGATTCATGACGTGAGCAAGATTAGTGACAAATAATTAAATGTGGTAAAGTCGTGAAAAACAGTGTCTACAAAAAAAAAAAAAATTTATTAATCGTAGAATTAAAAGAAAATGTGATCCTAGGGATGACGTTAGATTAGTATTGTGTTGTTTGCCGAAACACAAAAAGATTATAAAGTTTTCTGGGCCAAATGAAAAAAAAAAAATTAAATCTCAAATTTAAATATTTAATTTAACTTAACACTTATAATCAATTTAGTTTGTCTGAGTAATTTTGGGGACTACTTCACACGTCATCAATTTCCAAGTGCTTTTCTGTATATTGGGAAGTGACTTTTACAAAATCTAGAACTGTTTTTTTATTCCTGAAATAATATAAAATAGATTAAAAAAAAAGTACCATATTATTCACTCTTGAAGTACACCCTCAAAATCTTTTTAATGATGAGAAAAAAAAAAGACCATCAATGTTCATATCATTATCCGAAAATTGCTATCGTGGCCTCAAATTGAACTGTTGAACTGTTTTTATATGAACCACTTGACCCAGAAAAAAAAATTATTAAAACAAGATCCCACCATTATTAAACATTATTATTAATTAAATACAATTCATAATGCAACATTCTCTCCCTCAACTTTGAAGGAAGGGGATCAATCTCTCCACAAGTGACAATTTGTGGGATAAATTTCTCCGTAACCTTTTTTTATTCAGAAGCTGATGTTTGGCAGCACTACTAATTGACACTATACCAATCGTCTCGCTACGTTTCTAGTTGTATTATAATATATATATATATAAAGCCATACATATATGTCGAAGGAAAAATTGGTAATTGCATCAACTTTGTACACTATCATTGACATTTACCTATTTTGTTTAAGATATATTTCATATTACATAAATCCCAAGCATGTTGGCAAGAGATAAAAGTATTTATAGAAAATGTGTATGTAAATTTAATTCAGGGTCTAATTATCATGAAAAAGAAAAATAAAGAACGAGTGGCCCATTAATAATCAGAAAGAACAGTACAAATTATATAACATCATTCACAGCTGAGCAGAGACTAGTACTGGGAGGGTTAATTAGGTTGGGTGAGGTGGTGGGGAAAGGTTAATTTGTAAGTATATGGATGTGTGTCTGAAAGAATGAGTGCTACAATGGGAAAGAATTTGGGGTCTCTCAGTTCTCTGTAATGCTTTGAACTCTTCATTCTCTTTTAAGGAAATGCCATCATACCATTTGACACCTAGACATTGTCGGGAACATGCAAACCCCTCAGCTTTTGGGAAAATGCATCCAAACACATCACTCACTAGTCGCTGCTTCTGTTTCACATCATTTCTTTTCATTTACTTGGCATACATGTTACAGTTTTACCTGATAGAGATTGCTTACATCTTTCTCGTGTAACTTTTCAGTTTCATTTATCACTACGATACATTGTACTAATTAAATTATACAAGGGTTACTACACATGCAACTTTTCAGATTTTTTTTTCCCCATTTTTCTTTTGTATATTAATCTTTGGCAACCATACTTAGAAGTTTAGGTCTCTGTTCAATCTTGCTTAGATTACTCTATGCAATCTGGATGTCCGGGCTCCAAATGGGTAGGATTTGCCTTTTAATTTAGAAGATAATATTTATTTTTCATTTTGTACAAGCGGACTTGAATACTTGTTCGTATTTGTAGGAAGAAATGTACTTTTACCGTCTGACTAATGAGTATGATTCCCTCAATACCACGAATATGAGCTACTTGAAGTTTTATGATTGAATCATGAAGAACACGAATTTGAGCGTAAAAACATGTTCGGAAGATAATGGCATTTGGGGTGGTCTAGTCTTATTTAAACTCATGAATTACGAAGTGATGAGACTTGGATCAATAAAGACAGGTCTATGGGTAGTTGGTGGCTTATAGACTTGCTTATTGTTTTAAATTAAATGACATGTTTGTTAATCATTTTTTTTTTCTTTCGAACAGTATACAAATACAATAATGAATTTTGCATTGGAACTTGGTTTCAATTGTGATATATATGCTATCATGATTGTAATAATGCACAATGTAAGATGAATGTATTGAAAAAGACTTATCAAAAAAGTTTGGGCAGTCAATTTTGTTAATTTTGTGTGGTTGTAGATTTTGATTTCCATAAACAATTACATTTGTTCCAGTGATTCAAACAAAAGAGTTGTTCTTTTTCGGAGCATGACCTAATCCATGCCATCTTTTCCAAAAATGCAGCTTGCATTCCAGAACACATCCAGATACCAATTGCGACATTGGATTGCAGTGTGAAATTTTGTTGTATTGCTATTTGCTAAATGATGAATTAATTAAGGTTATGATGAAAAACAAGGTGCCTACTCGTTAACTTGGTTTTGAAATTATATATGATCACTAAACTAAAGAAAAGCCGCTTAATTTCAACTGACATTCACATGTTTAGACTAGTATTTAATTAATTGGTAATGATTATTTTTAAGTACAAATTCCATATATAAGACATGCACCATCATGCAATAACATCACTTTTAATTTAATATTGTTATATATATGAAGGTATCTCAGTTCAATTGTTTATCATTTTCACAGGTCTCCCTTAATTTGGTTAGGCAGGTAGCAAACCAATTTATTTATTGATCTTCTTCTAATTAATTACTTATATTATAATGTCAAAGTATCTCAGTTGATTTTTAATGATATATAAGTATATGTCCTGTCACTCTGGTCACCCTTATTTTTGGTTAGGCAGGTAACAAACCACCATGCATGCTGCTATAGCTAGTCCGAGAGACCCTTCCATTTCTTTTTTTTCTTTTTAATTTATCTTTTTGTTAACTTAACTTCATCTTCTTCTCATATGTTTTCTTTGCTTTTCCCCATATCCTCCATTAAAGAGTACCACAGATTGGTTTATGCTATGCAAGTAGAATAGCCACAAAATAAGCCATATATACATTTCTTTTTTTTTCTTTTTTGTAAAGGCCATATATCCACGTGAACACTTTTTGTTTTAATTTATTAAGTCAGCTATTTTTGTTGTTAAGTTACAGTTAACCTAACAAGAACCTCATACCAACAGCAGAAAATAATTAACCTAACAAGAGCCTCATGCCAACGGAAAAATAATTACTAGAGCAAAGAAGAAGAAACAAGAAAAAAAAATTATAAAAAAATAAAAATGACGAAGCAGCTATTTGATGAGGTAAAAGATCTCCTCTCTCTCTCTCTCTCTCTTTGTGTGTCCCTCTCTCTCTGTGACGTATGAGTCAATACTCAAAGCAAAGTCATCATAGTGCAAAAAGATTACAATAATATATATTTGTTAAGCAAGACACTTTTCTAAGGGATAGATCATGGAATTTGAAATTTTCATTAAGTAAATATTTAAGCAGCTGTGACATTTAGTATCATCATCACCATCATCATCAATCTTAGCTGCAAAATCTTACATCGAAGCATCTCCTACATATATCTGTGCTTCTTCATTACTTGCTTGAATTTGAAAACAGTAAATATATAAATGCAGAACTGATCACAAATTGGTGTAGTGGGCCAACTACAGCAATTTGTGTTCATAAATTAATGTAGCTTAGCTTACATTTGTCTAAGAGTACCCCAATCGAAGCTCCAAATCTAAATCCTCCTTTGAGTCACTGATCACTCCAATTTCCAAGTCCAACCTAACAATCTCACCACCTTTCTTTGATAGCTTAAATCCATCATCTTCTTCGGTGAATCCACCAAATTCTTTGGCCCCGGAAAACGATTTTTCATTCTTTTTCACTGAATCTTTGGGCCTTAGAGCACCAGTTAGGGCACTCCATTTCTTGATTTCACTTGGAGAAGCTGAAGATTGAGAAGATAAAGAAGAAAAAGGAGAAACCAAAGGTGGGGTAGAGAAATTAGGGTTAGGGTTAGGGTTAGGGTTAAGGTTAAGGTTGAGCAAGGGGTACTGACCATTGTTAATCTTATTATTAACAATAATATCCTTTGGAGTCGGAGGTGATATCCTCAGCCTGGCCCTGTCTCTTCTATGAACATTCATATGACCACCAAGAGCTTGAGCAGATCTGAATTCTCTTTTACAGAAACTACATGTGTAAGATCTTGGTGGCCATGAAAACCCACTTAGATATTCTTCTCCATAGCTCTGCTGCTGCCGCTGCTGGCAGGAATCTTTCATCTTGTTGCCACTGTTTTGGTTGTTGTAGCCGTTGCAGTTGCTGATGCTGTCCCTAGTGAATCTAGTGCCAATTTTGTGATCTTTCAAGCTGTTGCTCATAATGTTCCTCTCCATGGATATGCTTTTTGGCTTTGTTAATCAGTCAGAGACCTATACAAAGATCAAAGACACATAAGAAAAAACGGTCTGTAGCTTCACATCAATTATAAAGAGACCAAGAAACTAAAACAACAAAACGAAATTTTTTTTTTTTTTTATAAAAAGACAAAAATCTTGCCCATGTCTAAAAAGTAACTGACCTGAGAAAATATCAAAGAGCCCCATCAAATTTCTAAACCATAAGGTGAAAATCCCATTGGAGGGTATAACTACTTACTATTTGAAGAACCTCGTTATGCTAGCTTTGCACTCCTGTTTGTCAAATCTAAACAGATTTAGCTGTGTCCTTTTTACTTGTAACTTTTTATATTTGTGTGTGTGTGTGTGTGTGTGTATACAATTTGGTTCTGCAATATACATTTGTAAAGAAATTATTAACTGTAGAGAAATTGGTAGATGGGCGTGGTTAAATGAGCTTGAAAACTTGTCCTATTACCATTGGTTAAAATCAGACATAGTTAGAGGAGGGAGAAAGGTTTTAATTAAAAATTAAAAATGATTTCTTTCTTCTTTTTCCTTTTTTTTCTTTTATCGTGCCCCACAGGGTTCGCCGGTCATTAATGCCTAATTAATGGCTAATTTGTGGTTATCATGCTCTTCCATCCATGTCACCAGACAGGAAGAACTAGAACTAGAATTAAATTTCAAATGCTTGCACTGGCTCTTACTGTTCATGTTGAATTGAATGAATCCAACATTCTGTATTCTGCCACCAAGAGACATGCATGAATTAAAGACACATTCTTGAGTTCAGGGACCATCGTAATTACTTATTCATTCATGTAAAGGTTAAATGAAATAAAGAAACTTTATGATAGTTCTAACATACAAAAAGATATATCTCGTTTACTTCATAGACGCTATAAATACAGGATATATAGAGAAAACGAGATAAGTGATTTAAAACTAACAAAATCTATTGTCAAGTTAATTTGGACACAAAAATTATTAAACAAGTTGAGAAGAGAGAGAGGTATTACCAATCTTATAATTAACTGAATAATCCATTCTATAAAAGTTCAAGTAATAAAAATTAGGAACAAAATTTTTGCAAGTTAACAACTATGATTCATGAATGAGATTTCATTGTTTTTTATATAAATGTAATTAATTTCCTCTCTTCTTGGCCATTTACTCAAGCATGCAAATCATTTTAAGCGCCTTCAAAAGACACGGGTGTACGTTATATTCTTTGTTTTAATGAATAATCAAATGAAATATTCAAATTCGTGCTTTTTAAATGCAAATGAAGTTTAAACATATGTTTATCAATAAACGGTTATGTAAAAAATAAAGAAAATAAAAATGAAGAGTGTAAACTAATTACTTGGTGTTATGACACGGTCGCATGTGAGACTACCATTAGTTAGGTGGTGAGTAGTAATTCAACTCTCTTTAGAAGGGAATTTGGATGTGTATTTTCTTTTTCTTGTTAAATTTTTCTTTCAAATATTTGAAAACTGATCCACCTTACTGTGGGGTTGATATTGGTGCTAGACCGTTATATAGTTTTATAATGTAATAGTATAAAGAGAAAAGAAAAAGAAGACACACTAATGTTGAAAGATAATTATGGTGCTTTTACTAATCAGTAATCAGAATAGACTGCAATCAGGACGGGCTGGAATCAAAATGAGGAATGGAGAAATCAGAATAAATTGGTTATTTTAGTAGTACGAATCAGAATCAGAATGAGTTGTATTGCAATTGATGTGTTTATTTTGTCATAGAATTAGAATCAGAATGATTTAGATTGTTTTAAATTACCAAAAAGTCCTTAATTAACTATTGTCACAATTATTATTTTATACTCTAATAATTATGATTACTATTATCCATAAAATTATTGTTATCAATAATAATAATAATAATCATCATCATCATCATCAACAACAACAACAAAAAATCGTAATTATCATCGACATCATCATCATCATTAGGATCAAAATCATTGACACGATGGCTGCTATTGCTGGTTCGATGTTCGTGATGAGACGTATGCCGCAGGTAGTGGTTCGACATTTGTGACAACGATGGCTGTTACTGGTTTGACTGTTGTTGGTGGCTCGACATGGTGCTGCTAATTTGAATTTGCTTAGATGTATCTGGGATTAATTTGTTTTGATTTTCATCCAATTTTGTTTTTTTAATGATTATTTAAATCTAGGATAAAATGGAAATTAGGGAATTTAGACAGGGACAAAAAAGGTCAATATCAAAAATGAGAGTTTGATTCCCAATCCCCCCACCGTGCCTTGGGCATCAAAACTCTAGTAATGAATCCCAAATTTGTGGGTTCCGCATGAATTTCATTTCAATTTCATGCTTCGAATTTGCAAGTAAAACCATCATTAATTCCGATTCTAAAATTTCCATTTCGATTATTGGTAAGTAAACACACCATTAAATCTTTGGTCTATCGATCAATCATTCGAGGAGAAATTATGATTTATGAGAGTTAATAGATTATTAGAAAGCGAAAGTAAAATCTAGTTCAACATCAAACCTAGTCAACAGGCCAAATTAAAATAAAAATTAATCGATTTTGAATTCTTATTTTTCACACCCACTTTGTCTTAACTTGCATTATAAATTATGAAGCTTCGGTAGATGCACCACTAAAGAGTGGTAGTATATAGGGTTAGTTGTGTGTGGCATGGACTGCAGCTAGCACTAGCAAATATCATTTCATTCAGAAAAAGCTTTGATTCAAGAACCCAATTGCAGGAAATCTCAGTGCACTTAGTGAGAGGGGAGAGTAAGTTTGATCAAAGAAACTCAAATAAACAAAAGATCCCCTGCTGCAGTTAGCTTTGAGAAATTTGAAGTTTTATTGAAAGACTAGAAAGCCAATTAGGAGAATGCATCCCATGCTAAATATGGCCGTGATTTTACAAGGTTATTTAGCCGAGATTGCAGTGTTTACCCGCAGTGTAACAAGTTGCCGTCTCTTCCACTCATGGCTGAAGGCTGAAGGCTGAAGGTTAAGCTAATAAAGCTAATTAAAAGCTACTTTAATTCATGTGGATACGATAAATTGTTTCCATGTTTGTGTATGACAAAAAAGACAAATGCGAAAGAGAGAGCATAAGACCAAATTTATAAAAGCCCTTGAGGGTTGAGCTAGCTATAACCATTTGGTTCTATTTACTATTTGGCTCGTTCGAAAAAACATTCCATCAGTATCTTGGCTCTGCTACTCTGTTAGCTATGTAAGTGGTAATGTGTTGAAAAGCACTTGGGAACTAGCAAAAGGGGTTTAGTTTAATTTTATTGGTTGTGAGATTATGTAGGATTGCGAAAGTGACAGACGTTTGTGTTCGTACGTCGCAGTAATAATCGTAGCTGTAGCTCTGTGACTCTGAATTGTGTATTACGGCAAAGGTTGTGATTGGTGGTGCAGCTTCATTGACTTGACTGGGCTCGCTAACCACTGGTTTTTATTTTGTCAACCGTTTCGTTTGTTTTGGAGAATCTGGGTTGAACAATTGAGTTCAGAACTCTATTGAGCCAGTTCTTTTTATCTTCTAATAATAGGGGTGTCATATAGAGGCAGAAGGGGGTGTTTGCATAATACCCTTTGTCCAAAAATGAACTTACAAGGCCCTAATAAAAGAGCTTGGCCCAATATGTTGTATAACTGACATTTTCAGTTTTCATTTTTTGTCCCATCACTATGTACAAGGATCTTAATCTAGAGTTTGTGTGGTTGCATCTACTATTTTTATATATTATATGACATGGCCGTCTTCTAATTTTGCAGCTTTCAATCTTTAGATCTAGAAGATTTTAGTTGGAAGAACCAAATCTAAAGACGCAGCGTATTACAAAAGAGCATATATCTTCTTTATTGGAAGAAGTATCTTTCGTTCAGGCATTTTTAGTGCACTGGTTTTTTCTTTAGTGTGAGAATGCAATAGTTTAACCAATTCTTTACTTTAATAAATGTCTATCAAGATAATTTTTACTAGTCTTTTAGTTTAAAAAAAGAAAAAGGGTCTCTAATGGCAAAATCAGTCGCACAAATGAACATGCACAAACTTGTTATCCTAATTCCTCTCATATGGAAACAGAAAACAAACTTTGATACCTGAGTCTCAGTGTCTCACTACATTAAACATAAATTCACAAGCATGTGGAAAATTTAAATGATCAATCTGTGCCTCCACTATTGTCTGCACCAGAAATCTGATGCTTAAGAAACTCCAACTCCATTTCCAGTTCAAAGTTCTTTCTCCTCTCAGTCTCTAACTCCATTTTCAACCTCTCAACAATCTGCATCAGCTGATCCTCCCTGCTAATTTCCCCTCCCAACAGTGCAATCATATTAGAGACCTGCTGCCTCTCCTCATCCAAGCTCCTCCTCAGCGCCATCAAACCTCCCAACACAGTTTCATTATCAAACGCTCCAACAACTTCACTGCTCTGATCACTCTCAGCGGCTTGATGATTAACAGCCAATTGGGTTCCCAAATTTGACTCCTCAGAGTTGGTATCCGACTCACTCTGTTTCTTAATACGATCCGGCGGAATGATTGTTTCCCCACCAAATCGAACCTGTTTCACGACGGAGTCGGAGTCTTCTCTCGACTCCGTCGTGAAAAATGGAAAAACAGGGTCGAGTTCGAACCCTTCTTCGTTAAAATTCCACCCACTGATCCTCCTCTGTTTCACGGGCGGTGATGAGCCAACCTCAAATTCCTCATCTTCATGATGCTCAACGCCAACGTGTTTCCTGCTCTCCTTGAATCTTTCTTCAACGCTACGCAACCCATGCAACACGTTCTTGACAAAAAACTCAACGCCCTTATTGCAGTTCTTGAAAAAAGAATGCTTCATAAGCTTCTCAGCAGAGGGTCTCTTTGAAGGGTCTTGATCAAGACAAGAAGCAACCATATCTTTAAAAGCCCTGGAGAACTTCTTGTTCTTGTCTTTGATCTTGAGCGTTTTCTCATAATCGGAGAACCGAAACCGCTGCGTCATCTTCATCAACAGAGATTTTTCAGGCGGGAGATGAGACAGAGGAGGCCTGCCGTGAGCCAACTCAAGTGCTGTGATCCCAAACGACCAAATGTCAGCCTTGAAACTGTACCCTGTGTGCGAGCGTATCACTTCAGGAGCCATCCAGTATGGCGTCCCCGCCATGTCAGTGATCATGGCCGACCCGTGGTGGTGGTGGTGACTGGGCTCGTAAATCGAAGCCGAGACGCCGAAGTCAGCAAGCTTGACAGAGCCGTCTGAGTCAATGAGAATGTTACCAGCTTTAACATCTCTATGCAAATGGCCTTGGTTGTGAAGATACGACAAGGCGCTTAGGGTTTCTTTGAGGACAATGGCAATGCATGGCTCGGGTAACCCGTCGGGAAAACACGACGAGATTATGGACTGTAAAGAGCCACATGACATGAAGGGCATGACGACCCACAAGCGGGAATCGACAGAGAAAGAGCAGTGAGCGTTGAGGATATTTGGGTGTGAGAGAAGCGACATGGTCTTGGTTTCACGTCGGATGCTATCAAGATCGGTTCGTGATTGATCAAGATCAATGGCTTTGATTGCAACGACGGTTGAGTCCATGGGGATGCATATGGCTTTGTAAACTATTGCACTAACGCCAACCCCAATCTCGTCGAGAATCTTGTAGGAGCTTGGGTCTAGTGGGTATTGGATCTTTTGGGTAATAGTACCAGTACTGCTGCATTGATCTTCTTGTTCGTGATGAGCCATTGATGATGGGCTTTGTGAGAGAAACAGAATCGATGTTTCTTGAATCGGAGCTTAAGTAGTTTCTTGAGGCAGAGAACAATCTTGAAACAGAAAGCAGGGTTTTAGCCCTTTGGGCGGTTTCCTTGTGAAGTTTGAAAAGGAAATATTGATATTAAAGAAGCTTTGCTGTATCGGTGGTGGTGATTTTATGGTTTAGAATGAGACGATGCATGTGAACTTTGAGTGACTTTTTTATGTGTTGATAGAAAGATAAGGCGGTTCATCTTTCGGGCATTGCGTTGTTTACGAAAGGGCGTTGTGAGTGGCATATTCAATGAAAAATGATTGAATTGTTAATATAAATCGTTTGTACTTTAGCATAAGGAACAAGAATTAAATTGAATTAACAAAATTAAGTGGTGATATGCAAGGTATCGACATTTCTGGTGCCCCAGTCAATGAGCTTAAATGTGTCATGAACAAGGACAAGGACCTTCAATAAAGCAATAAGTGCCAGAATTTTGCAATTTTGTTCTAATTAGGTCATCCTGTGAAACAGGGCAGTTGCCTTTATCGGCATCATTTGAAAGCAATCAAGAAGTTAATGGGGGCATTAACTATTTCAAAAATGAAGCACATAATTGTAACCTTTCACTTTCACTGTGAACTTCTAGTACAATTCAAATTAACCTGAGAACCACGGAACCCAAAAGCAATAAAATGATAGAGAGAACAAAAGACAGTAGCGCAACAGAAGCTGGGACTTGCCCTTTATCCTTCCTCCATGCCATCACTTCAATTATTGGGTAACTCTCTAGTGAGATGTAAAATGAGAGGATAACTTGCCCAAGCAACTCGTTTGCGCCCCCCGAAATCACCATTCTAGCAATTCCTCCAGTAAAAGCAATCATATTCAACATGACTACGGTAACTAAAGGAGCAAGAAACTTGGTTGAGGTATGGAAGTTGAATTTACCCAGTTGATGTAATTTGGCTTGTTCATCATCGGAAACTTTATTTGTGGGTGAGAAACATGGTTGTTTCATACCAAAACATTTCAAGATGGCATCTATAGTTCCATAGGTGTAGCAAGTGATTGATTTTATCATCCAAATCCTCTGTTTGCTACACCACGTCAGGACTGAACCACTGGTGTTGAGAACCTCCAACAAATGTTTCAGTAGTGAACATAAGAAAATACATGAAAAGTTCATAAAACATGGACTTGAAACCTGAGTAGAAGAGAAATAAATAGTTACAATGTTTTAGACCTATCAATATGACAAAGCATCTTTAGATTGCCTCCTAATCTCTATTTAGAAATGGTTAACTTCGGGTACAAGGAAATTCCATTTATGAGACACAGGTGAGGCACAATAGCTAAACACCATGACGGCAAGGAATAGAATGGCTGCAAAGCATAATAGCTATAGCACATTGTTTGAAGCAAAGGCATTCTTGATAGCCCATAAAGAGGAGGGGAGCACTTTGAGAAAGTGACTTCAAGCAAACCGCAGTTCCATCTTGTGCCTTGAACCAATGTGTCATTCAAACTTGATGCAGCACTTCCTAAGAATGGTGACCGTGATGGATTGCAAAACATGGATTTCCACCCTTTTCAGTGCAAAATGAATCCGCTAAAATAATCTTCTATCAGAGATTTGTACAAGTATTCTATCTGGTTTGAAACCAAAAGCAAAGATTCAATGATATAATTAGTATCTACTTAATTATATTAACGGCATCCCAATGTTTTCACAGAGGTTACTTGCCTGTTTTCGCCACAAAGTGTTCTTCTCATAGTTGTAAGAAGCTAAAAATTCTGCTTCTTGTTGCAGTGTGCTAGACAAGATACCATTGTCAATGGTTTTATGTTGGTTGCTACGTTGAAGAGAGATGATCAACTCATTTGAAGGACCAAAGGATTCTTTCAGATGATGTAGCTCTGAATCAAACACAAACACTTTTAACAATTTACAGCTGACTGATTTTGTCACTAAGTCATTTGCAAATATATGCAATGATGTATAGCAAAGATTAATAGAATTGTTGACTTGATGAACCTAACAGCTGTCTTTTCTCACTAGCATTCCATTTGAGAACAATGCTTAGCTAAGATTCATATTTTCATTAAAATAGTATCCAGATATAAATAAATCATGCAGTAGCACGTTGTAACCTTGTTCTGTTTCCTTTTCAATTTGCCACCAAATCCTCTGAAACTGGGAACAAAAAAATGTAGAAAGTCTGCATAAACTGCCATACTACTTTCGTTGAGAATGCAGAATTGCAGTAAAAAGGAAAATGGACAAACCATTCTGCGAAAACTTGCCATATAATGCTTCTCTCTTCATGTAAAAGCAGTTCCCGACAACATTGGTCCCTGAATTCCATCCATACCTGGCCATCTTGCCTGAAATGTGATTCAAGAATTAACGATAATTATCACCTTTCGAAATTAAAGACCAAAAAAAATGCTACAAGCCAGAGCACACAGCAGAATTACTTGCAGTCTAATTAAGATTAGAATAGGAACCATGATTTGGTGTGTGCATAACTTTATGGGAAATATTGTGCTAATTTAAGGAATTGATTCACGAAAAAGTCGTACAAAGATCAAGATTTCACCAATGTACCTGGATTAGTGTTTACCAAACACACTGACTAACCTCAATTCCAAATGGACCCTAATACTACTCATGATTAGTTCTCAGATAATTAATATTTGTTCAACTTATGATTTTTTCTCAGCTGATTAAGATTTTTCAGTGTAAAAGACGAGTTAGCTGCTGGACTTCTGCAACATATATGCTAAAAACAAAACACCTAAAGACTTAACAGAGAGGCATATTATCAGACTAAAGGTGGGGTGGAACTTTTCCCTATTCCGCGACACTCCTTTTCTACCAAACAACAAATTAAATATGCAAAGTTCCTAGAATACACTAAAAGAATGAATGTCTTGATAGTGTAAATTTCCTCGAAATGTTTTTACCACCGCAAACTCTTTTCTATTATTAAAAGAATGAATTTGTATATCAGTTTTTCAAGTATTGTTACTATCAAATCCTAGAATCGACCTTTTATGTCCAAAAACGACACTTGATGTGAACTAAGAAATAGGTAGCAAGCAACTAATTTGTGTATTATACAAGAAGCATGGCAACTACAACTCTCAAATTGACATTTCTATCATTGTTACACGGCCATATTGAAACAGAACTTGTCATTTCATTATTTAAAATAAGCATGAATTGTGGACAAAGTTTGTAAAAGAGAGTTGAAGCAGGAAAAAAAGCAGCCAAAAAGGAAATAAATGACCATGGATTGTTAAAATACGTCTGTCTCAAGTTGGCCATCCATCCTTCCAACGCCTGCTAGAATGCTCATTCACATTGCAGAATATATGTGAGTAGCAGTTCTCACGCGAAAGCACCAGGAAGGAACCAATCGTATTGAAAATATTGGCAATCACTTGATCATCACAAATGCAATTATCGATAATTCCATGCTGACAAATTAATCCCACATCTATTCGAGAGGCAGTGAGGCATTCCAGGAGATTCATATAATCAGTCACAGAGTTTTGATATAGTACATCCATGGAAGAGAACTGCTCATAGACTAAGAGATTTCTCAAGAAAGGTTTCGTTTCGTCATTAATGTTCAATTTTTGGATTTTCATTACTCCGATTTTAAACTTTATATCAAACAAGCTTTCTCCCGCAGCCTTCATGAACTTGATTTCAGTTTCTTTAAGCTCAGTGGCGCAACGTATGACCTCTCGGCATTTTATTTTTGCTGTCACCTTGATGTTGTTACTCTTTCTTGAAGGGTAAAGCTACTAGTTCTGGTGAATAAATTCCACTAGGTGTTTGATTTTGGTGGAATGCTCAGAGTTGTGTGCATAGCCTGTACCGGGAAGTGCATATTCAAATAATGAATAAATCATCCCAATTAAATCTTTTGTTTCCTCTTGCATGACAGTCATGACAAAGAACTCATGAGATACAAAGAAAGATGAACTGCAGAAAGATTACTACTAAGATTACTAGTACTTGGATGATCTTTTTTCGGCCATGTGTTTTGTCCATTACGATTCTGGGTTGGCTTCACAAATTTTTCCGTATGGGCTTTTCCCTTGTTAACTCTATACCTCTGCTTCTATTGTTAATCAGGAGTGAATGAGTGTGAAGTCCCCTGGTTATAAGCCTTTCATTTATCAAGTTGCATTTTTACCTTTTAAGCTAATCGAATGACATTTTGCAATGCATGTAACAGTTGCAACCCAAGTTGATCTTTATTTCAGGGCCTAAACTATCCAAGAATCTACCAAGCTTCTGTTCCATGGAGATTATTCCGTTCCATAAGCCTCTAATATTTGAGGGCATAGTCTTTAACTGTCTTAACTCCTTGATGACAATTGTTGTACTCAGGAAACAAGGCCTACAAGTTGCCAAGAAGCAAAAATCATTCTCTTAGCAAGTGATGCATGCAATGCCATGTCTCGATCTTTCTCTTTCCTTGTAGTACATGAGAAGTTTGTAGATTGTCCCACCAAACTACAGCAGCTCCTTTAAGTTTATATGCTACTATCTTGACGTTCTTTGATTACGAAAAGTCCATTGTTTCAAAGAATCATTCAACATTAGACAACCATCACATAACTATTCACTGCCTAGTTGTCCATTGAATGATGGAAGGTCAATTTTAATGTGGTAGTCATTTTGATGCATTCTCGTTGTTCATCGGCTTCTATTTCATCTTCATCTAAATCATCTGAACTTGGAAGGGGTAGAGTAGCTTTAGTATTTTTACTAGAGCTACTTGTTCCTTAGCTCTGATGGTCTTCTTTTGGCCACTAAAATTATTGCTTAGATTAACATTTTCAGCATCCTTAGCTTGCTGGTTACTTCTTTGGCTAAATCTAAGCTCCATTAACTTTTTTTGCACACCAAGTAATGTGTTTTGGAATGCTCCCATCGAAACTTTCATTGCCTCTCAATTTAGATTTGCATTGACTGCAAAGCTTTTGCTGATTCTTTCAATGCCTCTCCAACATGATCTTGTGATTATTGGACTTCCTCTAAACTCTTTATTTCAATCTTCAAATTAAGTAATGCCTTCTTTATAAGCTATCTTTCTTCCCTTGTTTCGTTTTCTTTTTGTAAGAACAGAAAATCAAAGGGCAAAATTATAATTAAAAAAAGGTACTGGGTAAAAAATTAGAAACAAACAAAAGATGGGTTTAGCAAAAATGGTGATTGGAAAATTAGATAAGGATGGATGGATCTGGAAGATTTGAGATTGCTAAGTGTGATGGTGGCAATGATTTGATCTTTGTGAGTTGATAGGAAAATTGAATCAAAGTGGCGGTAGGAGTCTTGGTTTCAGTTTCCGGTGAATGGAGCGGTGGCTGGAAGCAAGTTTAGACTGGAAAGAGAGAGTTGAGAATGGGGAATAATTTATATAGGGAAAAGTTGATGAATTGCGGCAAATTTTCAGCGAATCAAGTGCCGACGAGGATGGTAGTTTGATGGTGGCTTATGGTTTTGCTGATTTTTTTTTTTTAATTAATGGAATTGGTGGAGTTAACAGATGATGGAGGAAGGATTTTATATGGAAGGAGATTGATGGTTAGGAATGCCCTACATCACACACAGAAAAGTTTTATACTACTTGACGTGGTGTGGAAGCAATATTATCATTCTAGTGTACGTACTTTCTTAAAGTTCAAGAATAAAGGCCCTCGCGAGAGGGAAAAATATCTCAATTAAAAAAATAAGTTAAATATTATTGATGAAGTTTTTAAAAAAAATGATTATAAAAAATTTATTTATACTAATTGTAATTAATCTTGATCTTAGTAAACTTATGATTTCTTAAAAAAAAAAAAAAGAAATATTACTTAAACAAGAAAATATAAATCAATCCTAGTGAAACTAGAAAAAATAAATTAATTAGACTTATGTCCCTCCACAAGTGGAGAGAAAAGAGATGATTGCCCATGGATTTTTGAAATAATGGTGCCTCAACTTGGCCTTTCACTTATAAGCGGACCCTGATTTTAAGTTTTAACCACCATTTTCATCTAACTCCTTCCGCCACATATGTTACGTAACCCATTTTCAGCAGACTTTTGCTAGATTTTCCACTCCCAATAATTGAGGTGACTTGTACACCATAACTACCACACATTTTGTCTACCCGATCCTTGATCTTTTCCTTGAGAAGTAATTGTGCGTAATTGTCCTAATATCTCAACATATTGAAGTACTGAGATTTTAAAATGGACACATAATAAGTTTCATAATCAAACCTACTAAATTTAATTTTAAATTTTTTTATAATAAAATATATTATTTTGTCATATGCCAAAGGATTAAAAGACCCCTACACTTTCAACATTTAAAAATAATAATCATGAAAACTCTTAAATTAAAAAAAACACTAAAATTATTTTTTAATTATAATATCATTTGAATAAAATAATTATAAGATTAACCTTAAAGGTTTTTAATTAATACAGATGTAAAATAAATAATATAATCTTTCTAGTAGATTAATAATATTAAATTATTTTTAACATTTAAAGTAATATTAAAATTTTAAATTATTATATTTATTTTAATAATATGTTTGTATTTATTATAAAGATTTTAAATAAATTTTGGTTAAATAGGTTTAACAATTAACAAAATATCTCCCTATTAATATTATTAAAATTAACTTTTATATAATATTCAAAATAATTTAAATTTATTTATTTATTTTAATATTATGCTTTTATTTATTATTAATTTTTTTAATATAATAAAATAAATCTAATAGATTGTAAAATTATTTTAAATATATATTATTGTAAAATCATATTTCTGTTTATTATAAAATTTTTGGGGTCAATTTTTTGAGTTTATAATGTTAAAGGGCCATGGTCAAGTGAGAGTTTTGATGTTCTTTATTAAAAATTTGGGATGTTAGATAACTATTTTTTAAAATTTTAAGGATGTAAGTATCTTTTTTTTTATACGAAAATACTATTAAACTATATTTCCCACAAAAAATTTGAACTTTTTTTTAATTGCAAAAAAATTTTGTTCGATCTAAAGTTTGAAAGCGGATTATGAAAATCCGAAGACGGATCATTGATGATGACATTAATTAATTATTAAGAATTGATCTCGAGAGAGACTAATGCAATTCCAAACATATGCTGGAAAATGGAAAAAATGTTTTATTGGCAGGCAAGATTGGAGTACTTTTGACAAGCTTATGATAACATATCCCACCAGATATTTATGACCCTCCGTTTTTTTTTTTTTGCCTTTAGCTTTTTGTGTATTTGTATCATTGGAAAATAAGGATAATTGATGAATAAAAATTATTTTCTTACCTTTAACTTTTTAATATGTATAATCTAAAATCTAAATCAACCAAATATATTAGTACGTGAAGCTCTTTATCACCATTCATCAAGCAAAATATTAAAAGTTAGTTTGTTATTAATCAAAATGAAGCATTTGGTTGAACTAATTGTTAAACAAATAAAATTTAAATAAATTTATTTATTTATTTTTAAAACGGAGGCTTCTCTGTCTTAGCCCACCCTTCCAGAGCTTTTTGTCTAAACAGCAAAACCAATATTCAAAATTAATGAAATCCATTACTTAAGCAATAGTTGAACTTCCACTTATTAATCCATAAAATCAAATACAACATGATTAGTTTAAAATGTAACAACTTGAGGGTGTCGGTTCAAGTTGGGACTTTTGTTTCCCTCCTAATTAGATAGAGAAAGATAATTAATTTCTTCCATAAACATTGGTAGAGGAAATATAACTTTTAAATATTAGTGGGTAGATATATTTTAGCATAAGATAAAAAATCAGAAATTTGAGTTGTACTATAATAGAAGGTTAATCTCAATAAATTTTAAATAAATACATGTAGACTAATATAAGTATTCCAAAAACAAAAAACTTGAAAATCTTATTTTAGCCTGATTTATTGACATTATGGTTACCTTTTCTTTAACAAATATTTTGATATTTACAAAAAAAAATGCAATGTATAATTAAATTACAGTGGCAGTTTTTGACGAACAATAGAAAAAAGCATTGATATTCAAATAGTGAACTCCTGCCAGTTCTTAAATTTAATTACAAACACAATGAAGTATGAACAGTCAACATAAATTTATCAGCTCCTAATAAAGTGTGGGTAACATATATTACATATTACTTAAGAGATGCCCCTGATAACTAAACATATATATTTTATCAAACAAAACGTGAATTATTGGGACTTGACTAGCTTACAGAATCTGTAAGCTACAGACTGCAGCATCAGTCGTTGGATGTGGAGTGAGAAACTAAACAATAGAAAATGGGATGGTGGGATGACGGGAGATGTTTGTTACAGAATCTGTACCATAGACAGGTCCGAATTATTGAATGCGACTCTTCGTCTGAACGTGGAAATTTCTTTGATTACCGGTACCTAATTCGATTGCGACGTGGCATAGAATCTTTAACTACTGGACAAATAATTATGTAAGTATGAGCTATTGGCTACCGAAGTTTTCATTCTGTAAGGAAATTATTAAGAAGTTAGCTAGCACTGCAAAGAAGATAGGAGACTGAGTGAGCAAGGGCAGGCAGGCAGCCTTTAACAAGTAAGTTTCGCAGCTTGTTCGTAGTTCAGTCTTTCATCTTAGTTATCAGTAGTTGTGCTGCATCTGTGATTTGAAATTAACAAGTTTATTATTGAAAAATGGGATTTAATTCGTTTAATATAGGAATTAACAAGGAAATTTCACTGTCAATTCATATATACTTTGCTTTTACACAGTGATCTTATTCTAGTGTGCCGTAGTGGACTAGTGGTGATGCTTCCTCTCTGAATTGGATTTTGTATAAACATATAAATTGCTCTTCCTCAAATGAACAGTGATCTGAGTCCCCCAGTCCCTTATTTTAAATAAAATAAGATTCTCGTTTAGTAAACAATAGAAAATACAAACTCCAATATATATGGGACAAAACAAATTACATTAAAATTTCTAGTTTTGTTCTTTTTTTTTTTTTTAATTTGGTAAAGCTGAGGGTGAGTGAAACGTCAAAAAAATAAATAACAATACAACAATACAGTACTACAATTGTTAGGATCACACTAATTTATTACAATTAAACCTATATTTCAATAATTTTCGTTTAGGAAAAAGAAAAAAAAAAGGGGGAAAAATAAAACCAAGGGTGAGCATTAATGTAATTGATACCGATTTCTTGTTAATTTACGACTTTTAATTCTCTTATAATAATTTAAATATTGTCTAGTTATGAGACCATTACCCATATTCCTCCCAAGTATTAAATAAAAAAGAAAGACGAAAAACTATGCAAGATCATTCTTCTAAAATTTTGAAACAAAAACAGAGGATTTAATTTCAAACCATCATTTTCTAAAATTTTCATGTTCTTTCATATGTATTGCATACACTTTCTATTCCTTGTGTTCATCATTTATCAAAGATAAGAGACAAATAAAAATTCCAAGAATCAAAGAAGAGTTAATTTTGTCAAGGATAAGTGTTCGTTTAATCCCAATAATTTTTATGAAGTATCCGTTTAGTTCCTACAATTGCTTCACTATTACTTTTTTTTCCTTTTTCAAAAGACCCTTGCAACAAATCTTAGGGATATAATTTTTTTGTTATTAATATTAAACTAACATTTTATTTTTTTCATTATGTCCCTAATATTATTATAAGAGTATTATTATAAAAGTAAAGAAACAATGCAAGAATGTAACATAATTACTAATAGGAATGTCTTGGAACATTTTAAAAGACATCGGGACTAAACGAGAATTTATCTTTTTGTCAAAATTTCATAACCCTTAACCTTAAAATCAAGCCAAGAAAGATTTGTAGAAAAATATAATAAATAAATTAGGTTAAATTCGATGAACACAATTTATTTTTAACTTAGAAAACAAGTTGTTAGTAGAGATGGCAAAAGTCCGGGTCGGGTCCGGGTTTGGGGCTGCCCGGGACCGACCCGGATATCAAATGTAGCTACCCGGACCCGCACCGTGCCCGGAATTTTTCTATGCGGGCCAGGCACATGCCCGGCACCATCCGGGCACGGGTTTTTTCTGGGTTTTCTCTACCCGAATTTGAGTGGTGATGAATTTGAGTGGTCATAATATATAGGACAAAATCAGAAACACACATATTACATATAGCTTCGAAATTCACTGATTAAACATATTGAAATGAGGATTCATTAAAAGCCCTTTTCCCACTTGCAAACCCAACTTGGAAAAACTATCATTTCTCACAACACACAAAAATTAAAAGGCAAATCACACGCCCAAAAAGAATAAATAAAATGTGTCAAAACAATTGTTTACTTCTAAATTCTAACAAACCATAAGTCCATACTCTATAACAGTCCAAAATCAAAACATCTTAACTATAAGCAAACATCTAACAGAATTATCAAAATTAAAAAGGAAAAAATTCTATAATAAATTATTACAACATCTTAACTATTTCAATTTCAATCTACTTTATAAATTTAAGTAAATAACAAATAAAAATCATTTCAATCTATTATCCACTACATAAATTTATTCAATTTCTAAACTAAATTCATTCAATCCCTATCAAAAATTTAAATTGAACATCACAATAATCACCAAATAAATCTAAATAAATGTAGCATACTAACACCCAACATATTGCATAATACATATCATAATAACTCCAATATCAATAACCAACATAACATATAAAAATCCCAAAATATCAAACACACATAATTCATAAAAGAGTTTAAAATAACAGATTATGTCAAGCAGCTCGACGATTGTGCCCCATCATCATCATCATCATCTGAAATTAACTCCTCCCCAGCAAAAATCTCATTTTCCGGAACTCCACCTAATAACAAAAATAACATATTAAGATTTAAAAACATTTTGAGCAAACAAATAATACGATAACATAATTCAAATAACTTTATACCTCGAGAAGAAGCCCAAATCCAATTTTGAGCACACATTAAGGATTCCAAAGTGTTAGGATGAAGTCTACTACGATGCGGACTAAAAAATCTACCCCCGGTACTAAAAGCAGACTCAGAGGCAATAGTGGATACAGGAATGACTAAGATATCCTTGGCCAACTCGCCCAACATAGGATATTGGCCTGTGTGCATCTTCCAAAAAGCTAAAATATCAAAGTTCGGAATAGTATCCAATAATTCATCATCTAAATACCTATCCAACTCCGACTTAGTCACCTTAACACGCTTATTTCGACTCCGAAATGTTTCAAACTCATCTACATCCCAATACTTATTCGGATTCGAAGAAGATTCCAAAGGAACATCATCCAACCCAACATCCTGCCTATCACTCAAAATCATAGCTTTCATTTCATATTCTTTCACTAAATCATGACAAAGCTTATGTGCACGCTCAATATGCTCATTCGATGTATCACCATAGATCTTTGGGAAATAAAATTCAATCAACAACATCTTATATCTCGGATCAAGAACTACAGCCACAACTAACATCGGATGAATTTCATTCCAATATTTTTTAAATTTATCAACCATTTTATTAGTCATAGTTCTAATAGCAAGATTATCGGAAGTGCGCCACCCATTAATTGATATTTTCATTTTACATATTAATGGAAAGAACAAATTAGCAGTAGGGTATTTTGTACCCGAAAACATCTCCGTTAACATGTAAAATGATTTCAAACGCTCCACCATTGTGGCTGCCAAATCCCACTCACTATCACTAGGCAAGCTCTTATATTGAGACTCACGCTGTTGTAGCCAAGAAAAAACACTTTTATATATTAGTGCTACATCAAGCATGACATAAGTAGAATTCCAACGAGTTGGACAATCTAATTTCAAACTTTTTTTACAATTAATTTTCAATTGCCTAGCAGCTAGCTCAAAAGATTCAAATCATTTTGGTGTTTGTGTCCAGTAACTAACACTCTCCCTAATCTTTCCAACCCCGTTTTCTATAACTTTCAACCCATCCCGCACAACCAAATTCAGTATATGAGCAATACATCTCATATGAAAAAATTTACCATTGGAAATTAAGGTACCGAGATCAAACCTTAATAACAATTTCTCCACCATCGCATCATTAGTGCTACAATTATCCAAGGTCATTGAAGACAACTTTCTATCCACGTTCCAATCCAACAGACATTGCACCAACTCATTAGAAAGGGCCTCAGCAGTATGAGGGCTCGGAACATAAATAAACCTAACAAATATTCAAGTGATAATATTAAATACACAAACTTAAAATATTATAACAATTTAAACTTTAAAAGAAATCAAATATAAGTAATAACAAATTGAAAGAAAAATTAAGCAAATAAAAAGTTATAGACAAATTAGAAATTACCTTAAAATTCGGCTATGCAATTTCCAAGAGTTGTCAATAAAATGTGCTATGACAACCATGTATTCTTTTTTCTGGTTACTTGATGTCCATAAATCCGTAGTAATAGCCACTCTACCTTGATTTTTCTCCAACATATGCAAAGTCTTAACCTTCTCAATATGATAAAGTTTTGAAATCTCACTCTTCAATGTATTTCTACTCATTGGCTTAACCACGGGGTTGGCATGTGCCATCATTTCTCTAAAGCCTTTATATTCCACAAATTTAAGTGGAAGCTCATGCATCACCACCATCCTTGCGATCAAACTCCGCAAAAATTTTGGATCGAAACTATCAAAGCCAATGTCACAACTCCCATCCTCTTTTTTGAGCACTTTGAGACTTCCTTGAAGTGCTTCTTGTATTTTCGGTTGACTCCTCGAAAAACAAGATTTCACGTGTCTATTCAAGCTTGTGGTCCTTGATGTGTATTTGGCTTCTAAAATTGCATTACAGTGCATGCACTTTGCCTTTTTTTCTCCATTAATAGTTACTTTTGTAAAGTGATCCCAAGCTGTAGAGACTTTCTTTCCATTTTTATCTTTAAGAGTTGACAGTGAAATCTCCTCAACCTCATTATCATTGCTATCTTCAACATTCCGAGATAAATTTAGAGCATTTGACGAATTAATTTCTATATTGTCTGACAGTGACTGTGACATCGCACTGCTGCTTATTATAAAAAAAATAATGAATAATTATAAATAATCATGCAAAGTACATAGTTATAATATTATATAGCAAAATTAACTTACAAGCAACCTAAATTAACTTACAAGCAACCTAAACAACCTAATAAAGCAAAGAAGAAAGACCAGACAGATAAATAAATAAACAACTGAGAAATTTCTGGAGCAATTGCATGAACAGGACCACAATACAAAGAAAATAAACAGGTTTAATTAATTAATAGACTGAAGCAAGTATTTTTTCAAGTCTAGAATGTTCATATCCTAACACTTTGTTTCCAGTTTTCAGTTCTCTTCACTCAGATTATTTTAATACACTTTTGTTTGTGTTTAAATACGAAATACATGCAAACGTTTGTTCATATCCTCGCAGCATGTAGATTCTTCACAATTAATTAATCTAAATGTTCATTATTCAAGATTCATTTCATTGATCAGTAAAAGAAAATATAAAAGCAAAAGGAAAACATAATGCTAATTTATCCTACAGCTTCATTAACTCAAAATTTCAGACCTTCTTTCACATATCATTGAAATTATCTCAGAATCGAAAGGCTTGCTATTCCTAATCATTATTCTAGCCTCTTTAGTTCAAGTCTAACTAGCTGCAACTTAAACAGGAATTAATGCCAGAAATTGTTCAATTGATCAGCTGTAAATTGTGAACTGTGAGCTATATCAAAACGATTGCAGATAAATGAGATCATTAACAACGTAATTAAGCATATATTGAAAGCAATTTCATCATTTTTTTTGAAAAAACAGCCAAAAAAAATTACCTCGTGGGTCGTGGCTGTGGGTTGTAGGCTTGCAGCTGCTATGGTGACAAAACAATAGAGTGAGAGTGTGAGACCAGCTATGGTGGCGACGCTGTGGTGGCCGAGAAGCTGACCAAACAGTGAAGAGCTCTTTGACGGACTGACGAGTAACGACTGTGCTTTGCGGTTCGTGGAGGGAGAGGCGCGGTCAACTGTCAATACTGCATCGCCATCGGTGAAGGATAGGTGGTGGCTGCTGGTAATGGTGGAGAGACGGAGGGAGGAGATGCCGATTCTGATATCTGAGACTTGTCGCGAATTCGCGATTTAGGGTTGGTTGGCCGGTTGGGTTTGGGGAAAATTGGGTAAAGGAAAAATGCAAGTTTCGTTTTTATATTTACTTAATAAAAAAGCGGGCACGGGTCCGGGTTCTGGGTTCTTGGTGCTGTGACCGGACCCGTACCCGGAAACAGCCCGGCATTGAAAATCAATGCCCGGATCTTCTTTTTTCATGCATACGGGCCGGGTTTTACCCGGACCGCATGTGCCGGGTCCGGTCCGGATCCGGTCCGGGCGGGCTTTTCTGCCATCTCTAGTTGTTAGTACACTGCTATTGGTAATAACACAATTTCTTAATCTTTAGGATTACTGAATTATCTTATTCACAAATACACATTTATCAGCATTATTTGATTATGAGAAAGATCAGAGGAAATTGCATGAAGTTTTACACATCCTTTATTTTATTTTGAGCTTGATTTCTGAGAGGTTTCATGAATGTAACATGATCCTCTCCTGATCTGAACTACACTTAAAGATCCTCTGTCATGTGTCTTTTAGTGGTAGTATATGGGTAAGATTTAACTTGAGTGATTTGTTCAAAATATGATTAGATCAGGAGAGAATCATGATCCTTCGTGAATAGAGTTTTGCTTCTCTGTTAGGTTTTTGTGTCTTTTTGTAGCATATATGGCTAACCTTACTTACCCGGAGCTAACTAGCTTTCTGAGGAGCAAAGACTTTGTATGAGAAGAGCACATCATGAGTACTACTAGTGAGAAAGACCGTTCTCCTAAAGAGAAGCTTGATGATGACGAAATCGAAAATAGATTTCCAAGAGAACGTGCCCCACCACTACCAGTACAAGCACCAGATCCAGTCCCATGTATGTCGAAGCCGTCGCCGTCGCCGTCGCAGCCGCTGAGTCCGTCGCCGTCGCCGCCGCTGAGTCCATCGCCGTCGCCGGCGGTGGCAGCGGCTCCGAACTTCGAAGTACAGTCAGAGAGCTATGAAAATCGGTTTTCATCCTCCCCAGATTCCGGGAAAAAGGGATGTTGTTGTTTAGTTTTATGAATCTTTGTATGAATGCCACTTTAATCTTTATGTATTTTATTTTAAAAGTACTAAAATTGAATAGCAAACTAAATAATAAATTAATCTACTGAAGACAGCCATCAAAACCATTACCGATATGTCCTCCCAAGTAATTAAGAAAAGAAGAAGAAGAAGAAAGGTATGCAAGATCATTTTTTATTTTTCCTTTGAAGAACATTCAATGAAGTTGGAAAGTAAGTTTAAGTCCTCCAAAATGCAGCAAAACAATATTATTCAAAAGGACTCACAATGGCTAAGTCAGTCCAGATCATACGTTCATTTGCACTCGTATAGTCGTATTGGTGGCCAAATCAAAAAGTTCGTTCGCCTTTGTTATTGAGCTTTTTCACATCCATTGAAAAAGTTTTAGCCAAAAGAGTGGTAATAGTAATTTTTATCCAAAAATTTGAAATCATTTTTTTAATTACTATTTACAAAACAGATTATAGTAAAAAAAAAAAATCTTCGTATTTTTCATTAAAAATAAAATTTTCTCAAAAAATATTTAATACAACTATACTTACCAAAGACCTCAATTAAGATATAAAACAATCTTATACCAATTGAATTGATTTGTAGAAAGTGATGCCGATGAAGAAAAAGTGTTCTGATGCTTATTCTTTTTTAATTAATTAATTCGATTCTTTAGAATAAAAAATGAATGTGATTCTGCACAATAGTGACAACACAGGTATGCAATAAATCTGGTAGATCATGAGAATCATTTTGTAATTGCACTTGTGAAGTTGTAAATTGCTGAGTTGAGGGTAGAGACTAGAGACTGATATTCTTCCTTTTTTAATAAAATAAAATAAAATAAAAGTGGCAGCAGGCTTATGCTATATTGGGCCTATGTTTGGCTACCATCATACTGAAGGCCCATATAATATTTCTTATGAAGCTCATAAGTCGCACAAGATCGATGGTCTAGGAGGGCCGTCGAGTGCTTGTGATGGCTTGTCCCCACTCTCGTCGGGTTGTCGTTTGGAGCGTAGAGGTAGTTGGCCCTTGGCCGTCTCTCTTTGGATGCCATATCATATTAACTCTTTCCAAAAATATGCTTGCTTTCTCGCGATACGATATTGAGACTTTGGGCCTACTCTACGGGCTGGCCCTGGCCCGCCTTTCTCCCCCCAATATTACCATTATACTCGAGTTTAGGATATACCGGAAATTAATATTTGATTTTAGTTTATGGTTTATGAGAAAATTTAATTTTGAAGTAGTGCTTGATTTTCACAACTTTCTAAGTGAGTCATGTAATAATGCAAAATTTGATTTGAAGCCGAACCAACCAACCATTTTATCCTTTACACCAATGAGTGATTAAACTCCTGAAGACAGATTAAAAATATGAAGTTGTAGAATGATTTTATTTATTTTTTTATTTTTTTAATATTTTTGGTAGACAGAGGGGGACATGGTCAGACTATTTAATTAATATATTTTGGACTTACTTGAGCCCATTTACTAATCTCATCCAACTTTGTTTTTGTCACATTTTGTTATTGATTTAGAATCTCAAAAATGCCCCAAATTTTAAAATCAGGGTGCTTGAAAGCTGAAAGTTTTCTTGTATATCAATTTCAATAAGGCAAGCACTCTCAGTCATCTTGGCAAGTGAGAAAAAAAATAATGATATAATTATTTTACATTTTGCAGAAGAAAATAAAAGACGAACGCTATGGTAGGCTCCATAAACATCATGGACTCGGCTAGCTTAAAGAATCTGTAAGCTACAGACTGCAGCATCAGCCGTTGGATGTGGAGTGAGATATTAAACAATAGAAAATGGGATGGTGGGATGACGGGGGGAGTTGTTAGGTACAGAATCTGTACCATAGGCGGCAGGTCCAAACATCATTTATAGTTTTATACTTATCTATTGTTTATTTTCTCTATTATGTTCAGTCATTGTCTTACTCGATTTAACTATCATCCCATATATTTATTATAATTACAGCCCTGCCACTTTTTATTTACCACAATGTCCTTTCAAGGTTTAAGCAAAATATTTTTGATCAAACACGTCAACTGTTTCTCCAAAATTGTTCTAATTACTTCTCCTAAATTTCGAGAAATTACTTTCAACTACTTATCTCAAGTCCCAGAGAAGCCAGAAACTTAAAAATGTATTTGAACTATATTTGTAGTTATCTAAGTTCCATGAATTTTTTTTTTTGAACCACACATAGATTTAAATAAATAAACAAACAACAAACAAATAAATTATTTCTTGATACCTTTTCAATTATTTAGAGAGTTAGTTGTTCGATGATATTCTGAAACAGAAATTTTACTTTTAAAAAAACAGAGCTCTGGTTTCCAGTGGCTTTTCATCATATTGAGGAGAAACAATTTTTCTTTTTCTTTTTTTGAAAAGAAGAGAAACAATTGAGGGAGAAAGAGTGTTCAAGAAAGTTTACAGTTGAAGGGGTAATGTTGTAAAATTGAATATGGTATAGAAATAATTATTGTGAGGTTATAGGATGATGTTTAAGTCAAATAAAATATGAGAAATGCTAAACGTAGGGAATAGCGAGAGAATGTCGAGAGAAACGGCAGCACATGCTGCCGTTTCAAGTGCTCTCTCAACATTCCCCACATGGCCCACATTTTTTTATTCTTTTCACTTTGGTCTCGTGTGAACTCCGCTCCACTTCTTCTTTTGCTCTCTCCTCCACGTGAACTGATTTGCTCATTGTTCAAGCAAAAATAATTTATCACAAGAGAAAGAAAACGGCATCAGAATGAATGGTAAGTTTATGTATTTTTATGTTAAACTTTTCTTTTATTTTGAATATATAAAACTAAAAATATTATTAATTATATATATATATATATTTATGTAGGTATTTATATATCCAACTTAAGGTAGTTTACACAATATTTATCAATCATTTTCTTATAATTAACACCAAATAAATTTTCACTTGAAAATCACAATTTGTTAGTGTATGCTTATATTTTTTAATTTTTAAAATCTCATATTATATTTTAATTTTTTATGTATTACAACAACCACTCCTTATACTTTACAACCACATTATCCTTGTTTTTGATGACGTACGAAGGATCTGAAAGTAAAAATTTTCAATATTTGCTACATCAAAACGTAACGAAGACAACAATTGAAAGTTTATGCATACTTTACATTTCTAAATTTTACGATTTGATTTCTTTCTCACTTGATGTTAATAGCTCAATTTGACCACCACATTCATTATATATTTACAGTGAATTTCAACTTTCTTTTGCGGCCAAATTCATTATATATTTACAGTGAATTTCAACTTTCTTTTGCGCTAGATGACATTATCAATATTACACTACTTTAACTGCCATAAAAAACAACAAATTATTACTAACAAAATTATTTTCAAACTTAATCTAACAATTTTCACTAATAGACAATTTTTACCAAATAATTACTTACAAAATTACCAACAATTATCCAAAAATAATTATCAAAAAGTAATTATCAAAAAATAATTATCAACAATACAATTACCAAAATAATTCCCAACAAAATAATCACTCAACAAAATAATTACCAAACAAGATTACCAACAATTATCATAAATTAATTATTAAAATAATTATCAACAATACAATTACCAAAATAATTCCCAATAAAATAATCACTGAACAAAATAATTGCCAGATAAAATTACCAACAATTATAAAAAATTAATTATCAAAAAATAATTACAAACCAAACGGAGAGAGTGAGATGGAGAGAGATGAGGGAGACGAGGACCACCGAGCAGCAGCGACCACCGAGTAGATCTGGAGTAGTAGCGCACGAGGGAGATGAGTAGCGAGCGAGAGGTGTAGGAGCGAGAGGGGAGATGGAGACGAAGCTGCAGCTGGAGCGAGAGGGGAGACGGAGAATTGGTAAAGCTGCTGCTGGAGTGAGAGGAAAAACAGAGCGAGAGGGGGAGAGGAGTGAGAGGAATTAGTCGAAGTTACAGATTTGACTCTAAACCTCCTTTGTTCTGCAAACTTCATATTTCAAACAGTTACTTTCGCCTTTTCTTTTGTTTATTGTGTTGATGATAGTGTTGTTTGTTTCAGGATACACACTGGGGAAGAGCTTCTTCGGGCTGACTCCTTAACTGGTGATGCTTTGTTGAAGCAACTTTGGCAAAAGGGAAAGTGGGGGAAAAAGATGAGTAAAAAGGAAAGTGGAGTTCGCGTGGGGAGAGAACAAAAGAATAAGTGGAGTAGAGTTTACGTGTGCCAAAGTGAAAAAAAGAAGAAGGAAAAGTGTGGGTCATGTGGGGGAATGGTGAGAGAGCACTTGAAGTGGCAGCATAAGTTGTCGTTTTTTTCGGTATTCTCTCATTATTTCCTGCGTTTAGTATTTTTTATAAAATAATGATGCAAAAGATAAAGGATCTTTCTATTTTATAATTAATATAAAATATATCCCGTGTTGATCTAACACATATACTGTTTATACGAGAAAGATGTAGACAAAAATACGAGTGTGCTTTTCCGTAAATATAAAAGATATGTTATGGGACACATGTCGAATCTAGAATCAGCGAGTGAGAAATAACGAAGTCTTCTTATAGTCTCCTTTGTATTATTAGTAAACATTCTACTTTATTTCATCAAAAGAAACAAAGGATCGAATTCCTTGCAACGGTAAGACTGGGATTTCGTCATTGCACCGGTAAGATTGCGATCTCGTTAAGCAATAGGAACGGTAGCCTTCAAACGAGTAAGTTAATTACAAAATTGTTTAGAATAATATATATCTTATAACTCTGAAGCATTAATCGACTTCGTGAATTGCTTAGTTTCTTTAGTCGTGTGACAAAGGTGGAGATCCATGATCGGCTTAGTCTATTACTACGGATATAAAGAATTGAAATCGAAACAAATATATAACTTTTTGTGTTGTTTTTGGTCATTCAATTAATGGGTTATTATTGAATATTGATGATTTTGTTTCACTCCCTCCTGTCGTCCAAGTAGTGCTGTAGCTATAATTCTTAGATGTCGAAACTATTATCTAACACTAGGTGTTAGCAAGATTTATTAAAATTCAAACATAATTCCTGACAATCATAGTAGCTTTTATGAAAAATTCAAGTACTTATGTCTTCTGTGGTTGTCAACAATTATGGATAATACAGATTTCAACATTTTTGAAATTTTGATCCTGCGACTTAAAATGCAGATCAAGGCATGGCAAGTCCATCAGCTGACACAGTACTTCATCTTGTTGAGGAAAAGCTTAGTGGTCTAACTGCTACACCATCTGATCGGTTCAACATCTTTAAGGTGCCTGATGTACTGCGTAAGTTAAATGAAAAGGCTTATGAACCAAAAATGCTAGCAATTGGTCCTTATCATCACGGTAAAGAAGAATTATCGACCTTTGAAGTGCACAAAACACGCTATCTCAGAGAACTTCTACACCGTACGAGCAAGCCTTTGCCAGACTATGTCACGGCCATGAGGGCAATGGAAGAAAGAGCTAAAAATTGTTATGGAGCGTCCCTAAGTTTAGAGACAGATAAATTTGTGCTAATGATGCTTCTCGATGGTTGTTTTATCGTTGAGGTTATTCGTAAGTTTGCATTGACACGTTTGAGAGGAAATGACCCAATTTTTGAACCGAGTTGGATGTTACCTTCCATAGCACGAGATATGATTTTGCTTGAGAATCAACTTCCATTTTTGTTCTCTGGGAGTTGTTTACCATGACTAAGATGCCTAATGATCAAGATAGTGATAAATTTCTTCTCATGATCCTCGCGTTTTTTCAATGGCATATTACCGGAAAGAAAAGATACGTCGAGATAATCTCTATCCCATAAATGAAATCAAACATCTAGTCCATTTGATACACGACAATGGCTTCCATCATTGAAGCATTTCGGAATAATGGCAAAAAGAATAGTGACGAGCTTCATTTGTTCGCCATTGAGGCGGAATCCGGATGTTTGAGGTCCATAAGGATGATTCCTTGTTCGACATTAAGTTCGAAAATGGGGTAATGATGATCCCATCCTGAAATTACGATGCTACGAAACCATTTTTCTCATTACATTTGAGCGTGTTCCCAAGACATAAATCCAAGCATGTAATAGATTATGTTGAATTGTTGCCTCATCAACTCTTCAAAGGATCTGAATTACTTCGTCATCGTGGAATAATTGATAATTTTTAGGAGATGATGAAGTGATTGTAACCTTAATTCACAAGCTTGGTGATGGTCTTGTAGCGATAACCTGGAGGTATTTAACAAAGTGAACTTCCATCGCAGCGCCGTAATAAGTGGATGGCCAATTTGAGGCACAATTATTTCAACACTCAGGGCAACTGTTGATGAAATCGCCGCCTTGACCGATTATGTCACCAACGTTTATGTTATCAATCACACTCGAACCATTGGAATCGCCCTTCCTCTCTCACTGGACTGCGTTCAAAAAACGGATCGAGACGCTGGTTTTGCGTAAACCCTCCGATGCCTAAGTTAGCACAAGGTGTTTACGGGAAAACAATGTAATACGGATTTAAGAAAGTTGTAGGGAAATAGCCTGATTGCAATTTGGCAGCATTTCCTCTCCTTTTGTTTTTCTGTCCTTTTCTTCATTGATTTCTCCTTCTTTTATAGCCGCCTTCTGTCCCACGTCTCCTGCTTGCCTTTTATCCCCATTTTCTTTTTTGGCAAATCCATGGGACTCCCTTTTTCCCGGTCATGGGACTTCCCTTTTTTGGCCAGCCTTCCCTTTTTTCGGGTTGTGGCGTCTCCCCTTTTCCTGGATTGTGATATACCTGCATGTTTCCTGGTTGAACCCATCTCTCGGCTCACGTTAGCCCCGTGTTCTGCTACTATAAGGTGAAATGATGGCCGGTGCCTTTATGTACTCAACACCAGTCCCCCAGTTTCTGGTCTGGCGAGTGAAATGAGTTAAGAGTAGAAACTGATGGTCAAATCTCACCAGCCCGGGGAGCCTCTCATCTGATCCTCTTTTAATTGAGACGGGCCTGACCTGATGTACCATTTCTCTTCTGAAGAGGCTCCGACCTGGGCCTGGGCCCAAAGGAAACTGTCTATAACATACCTGGGCTTACATCTAAACCGGCCTCTTGTAACGGTTGGTGACGTGGCATCTCCAGACTCTTCGTATTTGAAATTTGAAACGACGGGCTATCCGTCCTCGATATATGGGGGGGTGAGCTGGCATATCCCATCACTTAAATGCTCCCATTTCCCCCTTTTCGTTTCAAATCCCTAGACTGGAGTCATTATCGTCTGGCTATTCGTTTTTCCGCCGTTAACCAAATTTTCTCTGAACTTTGCCCACACTTCCGGCGTCCGGAGTATCCATTTTCTGGGCGTTTTGCTCTGTCACGGCAGCGCTATCAGTGTTAGTCTACTCCAGGTATAGCCTTTAACCTTTTCTTTGGCTGTTGTTGGTTGGGTTCTGTGTTGCCCGTTTGTATCCATATACTTCGAGTTTTTTTTCTGTTTTTCTTTGGGATTTTGGTATGTCAAATCGAAAGAAGAAGTTAATTGTTGATGAGGGTGATGAAGAATCAGGGGATTCAGGCCTCAACGTGCCAATACCCACCGATTTTTTAGGTCCCTCCAGTAGTGTAGGTCCTCCCCATGGTATGGATACCCTTGAGTACCCACTCCCCCTGTTTGTCTCTTCCTCTCCCGAATTAGAGCTTGTAGGAAATAGAGGTGGAATCGCGGCTCGGTGAGAACCACACTTTGGTGGGGTTGGGATCCAAGGAGATGGTGATGGTGAGGGGAGTGGCCAAAAAAAGGAACTTAGGCCGTAGGGTGGAGGCCGACTCTACCCTATTGATTTCATGGCTTGTGCCACCACCCCCACCGAAGCTTAGGAATCTTTACGACATCCCCAACGAGGTTCTTCTCGTAGTTCCTAAAATGTGATATCCCTAGTCGGCCTCAGAAAGGGTATGTGACGATGCACTTGGAGAGTTTCGGACTAGGAGCTCACGCCCTTCAACCTTACTTTGCCAGATCTGGGTGGTATGCACTGGCTCCAGTCACACCCGAATGGGTGGAGGGTTCTCTCGCCCATGTTTGTGTTATGGGAGAGGTGCGGGTCGGAACCTTCTCTTGAAGTGAAACATCTGCAGGAGTAGCAAGGGGCTTATTTCATGTCCAGCAAAGAGGAAACCGATCACCGGGTTTCCATCTTCATGTAAAAAAGAACAAATTCTTCTTTGGGAGGGCTGGTGTCCTGCGGGGACGTTTATCTCCCACCCATTTTGTCACCCTGTTGTTCATTTTTGCCTATGTTCTTTCTCGAATTGCCACTCATTGGGTTCTTTAACCTTGTTTGTTTTTTCGTAATCGTGGGGTTTGGTGAAGGACCTTGACCTTTGCTTCGTGGAAACCGCTCTGTTGAACGCGCTACTTGCCAAGACCTCCGCCGCCAACAAACTTGGTCGGTTTAGTGGATATTGCCGGAATGGACAACAAGATCCTCGGCTTGAGCGGCGTGGTCGGGCTCCGGAAGCTCTAGCAACCTCCTCCTCCTCCAAAGAAACCCGGCTTCTTCCAAGGCGCGCCTTACTCGCCTCCTCCACCTCGTAAGAGTGGTGGGGATAAAACCTCCGACAAGAGTCCGGGAGGTCTGGGACCGCTCTTCTCCTCTTCCATCTCGGGATCAAGGTGACCACCTGAGCCCATATCAGAAGGATTATAGAAAATCGGTTGGGCCCAAGATGGTGAAGGACATCGAGAGCATGAGCCTCTCTGAGTTAGCGGCTTCTGTTCAAAGAGTCTCCTTCAGGCTGGCCACAATGGTCTCGTGCTATAAGACCGGGTCGGCATGCCATGAGAGGTAGCTTCAAGATGATAACCTGGAATTGAAGAAGAAAGGCCGATCGCTCCAGGAGAAGGCCGAAACAAGCAGACATGGAGTGGAGGAGAGAGTTGCGGTCGCTGAATCCACCTCTTCCAAACTCGAGAGTGAGCTAGGTGACCTGAGATCTGATCTCCATGCTACTCAGATTGAAAGGGATACTCTGAGGGCCGCCCTTGAGGGGGAAATCAAATCCTTGGGTGAGCAGCTGGCTGAGGAAAAAGGCAAATCCGCCGATGTGGACGGTCGGCTGGATGCCGAGTATGACTCTGGGGTTGCCTTCTCCTATAAGTGCATAATGTCTGTGCTTAAGGAAGAATATCCCGAGCTCGATATGGGCAAGCTGGAATCTGGGGTGGAGAGGTATATGGCTGGGGCCGGCCAGGGTGATAAGGAACAGGATGAGCTGGGGCAGGTGGAGGTGCCTTTGGATGAGGCGCGGGAGGAGCTGGGCAGCGTGTCTTTGAAGTGGGACAAGGGTCCGCGCCTCCTCCTCCCGGTATCGCTGACCTTCCACCTCCGGAGATAGCTGACCCTTAACCCGCTGAGGCCGTAGATCCTCCTAATCCTTAGGTCTATTTTGTAAAGACTCTATTTTTGTTTATTTGCTTTGTAAGCATTCGAACATTTATAAAATTTCTTGAATGTTCTCCCTCGGTTTTCTTGTCTGGTATTGCTTGTGATTCTTTAGTGCATCAAACTGGAATAGGCATCCGTTTGCCTTAGTAAAATTTTCGCAAATTTAGCTGCTGGTCTCTCGTTGACCGAACAGAAATAGGCACTTAGTTGCTTTAGTAGATTAGCTGCTGGTCCTTCGCTTTGACTTTATTCGCTTTTAGTAGATTATTCATGCGCTTTAGTAGATTATTTTATGCGCGCTTTAGTAGATTAGCCGCGTCCGAGCGAGCATTTATGCGCTTTAGTAGATTAGCTGCTGGTCTTCGTTGACCGAGCAGAAGCGAGCATTTATGCGCTTTAGTAGATTAGCTGCTGGTCTTCGTTGACCGAGCAGAAGCGAGCATTTACTTGCTTAAGTGGATTTTTGATGGGCTTATTAGCCGGGGAATTTCATGCTGAATTCATCTTTATTGAAATTTGAATGCGTTGAAAAAGCACAAAATATATGCACGTGTACCGAGCCACCATGCATTTGATCAATATAGATTATCAAATTGAAGATGTAGTAGAGTATTTTGCTTACTGGAAATACTTCTTCAAATGCTGGGCGTTCCATGACCTCTTCACTTCTCGCCCATCTTGCTGCGCTAATTTGTAGGCTCCTGGTCCAGTGGCTCGCAACACCCGGTACGGGCCTTCCCACTTTGGGCCAAGAGCGCCATGGTTAGGATCCCTGGTGTTCTGGTTCACCTTCCTAAGTACCCAATCTCCTGCTCGGAACTGCCTCACGCGTACGCCTTTGTTGTAATAACGCATGACCCTTTGTTGGCACTGGGCCACTTTCTGCACCGCCCCTTCCCTTTTCTCCTCTAGCAGGTCTAGACTTAAGCAAATCTGCTCATCATTTTGCCCCTCAGTGAAATATTCCGTCCGATGTGTTCCCACTCCAACTTCTGCTGGGATTACTGCCTCATGACCGAAAGCTAAAGCGAACGGTGTTTCACTGTGAGTTGTCTGTAAGCCCACTCGGTATCTCGTCAACCCAAGCTCCCTTCTTCTCTCCTAGTCTTTAGAGCTTCGATCACCTTGTTGGCCGTTTGCTGGGGTGTGCGGGAACTTGTGTCCACTGTGTTTAAAATTCCCTGAAGTTGCCGTTGTCGAATTGCCTCCCATTGTCTGTGATGATGGCGTAGGGGATCCCATATCTGCAGATGATATTTTTCCAAATGAAATCTGTTGTCTTCCTCTCTGTGATCTGGCTGAGGACTCCTACTTCCACCCACTTGGTGAAGTAATCTATTGCCACAATTGCGTGTGTCGCCGCTCCTCGTCCCTTAGGCAATGGACCAATCAAGTCGATTCCCCATTGAGCGAAAGGCCACGGGGATGTCATAGTCGTCAGCTTTTCCGGGGGTTGCGCAGGAACCTCGGAGAAGCTTTGGCATGTTCCACACTTCTTTGCCATTCTTTTGGCATCCTGGTGCATGGTTGGCCAGAAGTATCCTTGCCGAAGTGCCTTGAAGGCTAAAGTTCTTGCTCCCGAGTGATTGCCGCATATTCCCTCATGAATCTCTCTCAGCACATAATCCGCCTCCTCCTCATCCAAACATCTCAAAAGGGGTAAGGTGAACCCTCGGCGGTATAGCACTCCATCCAGCAGCGTGTATCTAGCTGCTCGGCATTTCAGTTTTCTTGCTTGCCTTTTGTCCTCTGGTAAAACTCCATCGCGGACATATGCGCGAATTGGGTCCATCCAGGATTCTCCAATACTTACTCTCATCACCTCTGCTTCTTCCTCAATACTTGGTGAGGTCCTTACCTCTAGTGGAACTGACTTCGGTAATTTTGGATCTGCAATGGCCGCCATCCTTGCCAGCATATCTGCTCGGAAATTCTCATTCCGGGATATCTGCTTTACCTCCACTGCTTGGAAAAGCCCAACCATTTGCTTTGCCTTCTTTAAATAAAGACCCATCTTCTCTCCTCGCTTGAATCGATCGCTGATTACACACCGCTTGGGAATCGCTCAATTTCTACCCTCTCTCGCTGTGCAAGTCCGAGCCCGGTGATAAAGGCCTCATACTCAGCTTGGTTGTTTGTGAGCTGAAAGTCAAACTTTACTGCATACGTTATTTCGGTTCCTTCGGGGCTCCGTATTACAACCCCTGCTCCGGATCCTTGCTCACTACATGACCCGTCAACCATTACCAACCACGACCCCTCTGGTTTCTCCTGTTCTGCTGCTTGCTCCTCCCGAAGTTCTTTCCCTGTATCGGCTCGGTCAACCATAAATTCAACCAGAGCTTGGGCCTTGATTGCTCCTCGGGGCCTGTAGGAGAGGTCGAACTCACTTAGCTCTACGGACCATTTTACTAGCCGACCCGATGCATCTGGTTTTTGAAGTGTTTGCCGAAGGGGCTGGTCGGTCACAACAATAACCTGATGGGCCTGAAAATATGGTCGGAGTTTTCGTGCTGCAGTTATTAGAGCTAGCGCCCACTTCTCCATCGGCGGGTATCTAGTTTCCGCCTCTACCAAGGCCTTGCTTGTGTAGTATATCGGGTGTTGCTTTCCTTCTTCTTCCCTGACCAATACCGAGCTGGTAGCCCATTCAGAGATTGCTAAGTACAGCAACAGCTGGTCACCCTCTCTCGGAGTCGATAATAATGGGGCCCGGGTTAGGTATTCCTTCAGCTGCTCAAATGCTTCCTCACATTCCGATGTCCACTCCATCTTTTTCCCTTTCTTTATGGTTTGGAAGAAAGGGTGGCATTTGTCTGTGGCCCGCGAGATAAATCGGTTTAATGCTGCCAACTTCCCCGTGAGGCTTTGCACCTCCTTAACTGTTCGTGGGGACCTCATTTCTGTCACCGCCCGTATTTTCTCCGGGTTGGCCTCGATCCCTCGGTGGCTTACCAGGAATCCTAAAAATTTGCCCGAGCTGACCCCAAATGCACATTTCTCTGGGTTTAGTTTCATCTCATACTTCCTAAGTAACTCAAAGGTCTCTTCTAGATGCTTCACATGATCCGTCGGCTCTTTGGACTTTGTAATCATATCATCCACATATACCTCCCAATTAACGGTTTGAAGATCTTGTTTACCAACCTTTGATAGGTGGCTCCTGCATTCTTTAGGCCGAAAGGCATTACCTTGTAGCAGAACAAACCCATGTTAGTTATAAAGGCAGTGCTTTCCTCATCCTGCTCGTCCATGGGTATCTGGTTGTATCCAGAGAAGGCATCCATGAGCAGGTCCACCAGCTGATCTATTTTGGGTAGGGGAAAACTGTCCTTTGGGCATGCCTTATTGAGGTCTGTGAAGTCCACACACATTCTCCACTTCCCGTTGGCCTTTTTTACCAGGACCACATTTGAAATCCATTCTGGGTATTTGGCTTCCCTTATGAATCCTGCTTTCAACAACTTCTCCACCTCGGCGTTTATGGCCTCGCACCTTTCTGGTTGCAAAGATCTCCTCTTGTCTCACCGCCTTGCCCTTCGATTGCCAACTTGTGGCAAGCTACCCCGCGATCAGGGCATATCTTCATGAGACCGAATATATCCGCATGAGGCAGTAATTTACCGCCTTTTTGCAACCAATCCTGTCCCGATCTTCACCACTCTGCTCGGGTTGCTTTTGCTTACCGCGACTTCCTCCAGTTTCTCAACAGGCTCTTGGCGGCCCTTTTTAGATTCTCCTCGATTATCTAGAGAAGTAACCTGTAGTGTCTCCTTGGCCGCTGTAGCATAACAACTCCTTGCCATCCTCTGGTCGCCTTTTACTACGCCAACCACCCCATTTATTCTGTACTTCAGCGCCAAGTAATGCGTGGACACAACGCATTGGCTTACCCTCATGAGCGGTCTCCCCAATATCATCTGGTAAGGGCTTCTTTCCTCTACCACTACAAAGTCCAGCATCATCGTTCTTTCAAATGGCTTTGTCCCGAATGGGAGTTCGGTGATCCCCATGGGAGTTAACCGTCCCTCCGAATCCCTTCAAGGATGTATTCGCTCGCTTTAAGTCTGAAATCCCCATATCATCTAGTGTCGACTTAAACAGAATGTCTACCGAGCTACCCGTGTCTACCAGTATTCGCCGTAATTCTGTACTGGCCACCAATGCTTTAATCAGCAGCGCATCCTCGTGAGGGTACAAAATGCCCTCTTCGCTCCCTCTGTCCCATAATAGAACTTGCCGCACTTTTGCCCTCTTAGCAAATTGCACTTCCTTGCCCATGGCATATCTTCCGTAATTTTTCGTGCTCTGTTTGAATCTCCGCCAATGTCGGCCTCCCGCAATCACCTGGATAGTGCCTCGCCTGCACTCCTTCAACTCCTTCATCCTGCGCATATTGCGGCTCACCGACGGGGGACACTCCATCTACGTACTCACCCAAGTACTGGTTCCTCACCAAATCCTCCACCTGCAGCCTTAGGTCACGGCATTGGCTGGTAGTATGACCGTGAGTGTTGTGGAATTTGCAGAACCTGCTCTTATCACGTCGGTGAGTCGGTTTTGTTATTGGGGCTGGAGGGTATAGCAGGCCTCGTCCCTCGATCCTTTCATACAATTCCTCCATGGAGATCTTCAACGGAGTATATTGTCTATATGCAACTAAATGAATATCATGGATGTCACCTCGGGCTGGTGTAGCCGGTATCTAATCGGGTCGGACAGACCTGTAATTAGTCGCATTCTTGCTGGGAGCGCTGATAAGGCGCGGCAATTCTCGCCGCTGGAATTGGGGCGCGGAGGTTGAGCCTGTTGTGCTCTCTGAGCTATGGGGTAAGGGCGAGACCGAACTGATATTCCGCCCAGCCCTGAAGATTCTCCAGTTCGCTTTCCCGGCCCGCTCCCTTTCGGGATTCTCCGTTCTCTTCGCCTCAGCTCCTCCAGTTGTTCATTTTTAATTCTTGCTGATTTCTCCTCTTCGATTTCTATATCTCGTCTCGCCTGCTCATACCCGGACGAGTAATTCTGTACGAGGGGGCTTCTTAAGTTATACCACAATCGGCCGATTCTTACACCTTCTTTTAATCCCTTCAACGCCTGTGGGTGGTTAAAAGCTCCCAAATCGACGGTTTGATATCGTTTTATGAAATCTCGGGGGTTCATGTTCTCCTCGCTTCATCCCCATCAACTCCATCATGTCATCCTCTGGGCCACCGCCCAATCGCTGCCAACTCCCCGACACATCTGCCATACCCTTTCTCCTCGGGAAGCTTGCCATTCTCGGGCTCGTCCCTCTAGCGTCAACGGGAGCGCCCTGCACCTCTGAGCTGGTGTCAGCCCCTGCACACCCGTCATGTCGTTGAAACGCTCAATGTGCAGCAGCGGGTCACTTCGCCCGGAGTATTTGAGGTCGGGGAAGCGGAAGTCTCTTGGGATTATGGTACTCATGATCTCAATTGATAACGGAGACTCTTCATCTAGCATTATCCTCCACTGGGGCTTTCTCTTGCCCGCATCTCCTCTATCACTGCGCGGCGCACCTCCTCCACTCTACAGCACGATCAGGATCACGTGCAGCTATCTGATCTCGCTCCTGCTCGGCGTTTTGCAACCGCTCTCTGAGTTCTCCTTCATCAACGCCGGCCCCTCGGGCATTTACTTCCAGTACTCGTCCGGGGCGAGGTTGGTCTGCGGGCGGAGGGATTTCCCCGACCCTACGCCCCCTGAGAGTGGGCTCTGCTCCAACTCCATCTCTTCCCACGGGGGTTTCACAGTCCCTTCTCCGCTCGTCCCTCAGCTCAAACAATACGGCCGCGAGAGTCTCCATTTGTTTCTCCATCCGCTCCAGTCTATCTTGCATCACCCTCTCAAGCCATTTGCGATCTCCCGGAGAGTGATTGTCTCCACCGTTTCGTTGTTTTCCCTTATAGTATCTTTTCTTGACACATCCATATCCAACCGTTCGCTGTTTCTCCGGTAATTACTAAGTTGGTGGTAGCTTTTTATTCAGTTCCCCACAGACGGCGCCAAAATGTTGATCTTTGAAATCTGCCGCCTGACCGACCAGATTATGTCACCAACGTTTATGTTATCAACTGTCACTCGAACCACTGGGGTTGGAATCGCCCTTCCCTCTCTCACTGGACCTGCGTTCAGCAAAAACGGATCAGAGACGCCGGTGGTTTTGCCGGCGTAAACCCTCCGATGCCTAAGTTAGCACAAGGTGTTTACGGGAAAACAATGTAATACGGATTTAAGAAAGTTGTAGGGAAATAGCCTGGTTGCAATTTGGCAGCATTTCCTCTCCTTTTGTTTTTCTGTCCTTTTCTTCATTGATTTCTCCTTCTTTTATAGCCGCCTTCTGTCCCACGTCTCCTGCTTGCCTTTTATCCCCCTTTTCTCGGGTTTTGGCAGTCCGTCATGGGACTCCCCCCTTTTTCCGGGTTGTGGCAGTCCGTCATGGGACTTCCCTTTTTTTGTGGCAGCCCGCTTCCCCTTTTTCCGTCATGGGTCTCCCCTTTTCCGGATTGTGATATACCTCTGGGTATGTTTCCTGGTTGAACCCATCTCTCGTTAGCCCCTGTTCTCGCTACCATAAGGTGAAATGATCTGTAAGCGAGTATGGCCGACCTGGTGCCTTTATGTACTCAACACAATCATCTCCGTTCTTGCTGCTTTTGCCATACTTCTCCTAACGATGGTGCAAGCTCTGTTTGCAGTTCTTTCTTATTTTCAACAAGAGCAAATCAATTGAATTTGTGGTTGCCATGCTTATTGAATCATACACAACATTAGTAACAGTTAAAAGTATGGTGTTTGATATATGTCCATAGGTGTTCGACAGAATGCCCCATAGAAGTGGTTTTGGCGGGGAAACCGTAATCGAAGATTTGCTGCAAATGAGGTTGACATGAGAGCCTCTAGAAGGCTTGGGCCAAGAACAATCGAGAATAATGCGAGATAAGGATGTGAATCACCAAAGGAAATGAACACAAAATATACTGTGAGTTTCTCATCCTTTATTGTATTCACTGAAGTAATCTACATACCCCTTGATTTATGTTTAAAGTAAGTTCAACGAAGCATTAATTAATTAATTAATTATAAATCAACCTTGAATTTGATGTCTCTTTGATTGGCCCTATCTAGAAATTTTACATAGTCTCTTATTTATATTTATACTTCAGAAAAGACGAGTCGTATGAAATTCAAGAGCCTAGATCTCTTTGTGTAATTTTAAGTCTTAAGGCTGATCTTCAACATCAAATTTTAATATATTTTTGTTTATTTCTTGACTTTGTTATGCTCTTAACTCTCCATTTTATCGCCATGGTCAACTCTAAAAAGGATTTGAGAAAGGTACTCCTACTTAGAGACAATTTTTAATTTATCTACTAAAAGTGTGAAAAGATCAATTTAGTATTGTATTAGTGATTATTAAATTTATTACAATCAATAATGCAATAAATTATTAAGTGGTTAATTTTATAGAAAAATTATTAAATGCAAGTAATGAAAATTTAATCTAGTAGAAGTAAAACTACCAATTTAATTAGATCATAGATAATAAATAAAAAAATAAATTTTAAGTAAATCATAAATAAAAAAAATTAATTAATTATTTGATTGATTGATATTCGGTATAAATAAAAAATAATGTTATGAATGAAACTTTTATAAATGGACAACTTTCTTTTTTCCTTAATTTTATTCTAATAAATCCATGAGTATATTAAGATTACAAATCTCACGATTTGAAGACTAAATTTAAATTTAGTCCTCCTTAGTTCGATCCAACTCTGCTTGCCAAATATGAAATAAATATTTAATTTCAAAATTAGTTCAATCTCTTACTTAATCCTAGCATTCAAACATGGCCTAAGAAGATAAAAACAGTGCTATTGTTCATGCTATAAAGCTGTCCTTTCTATCTTTGCAATGTCTTCTTAATACTCAAATATCATTTTTCTTTATTCAAATGTCTAAGATAAAAATGGTGGTAAGAAATTGTGCCCTCAATTTGAGGGCACATGTATGTTCCACCGTTACACTTCCAACTTTCATACTAGACTTAATTGTCTCTTATATAGGAATAAATATCATATATATTTAGTGTCTATCCAATTATTTTCATTATCATCCTTTTACTACCCAATATGGTAGCAAGCATAACTTTGCTTTCCTTTTTGATTATGTTTAGATCCTTCCACTCTATTTTGAAGTAATTATCCACGGTATTCTTCACCTCTTGTATTGAGAATCAAACCATTCAAAAGAGGCTAATCTTTTAGCGATTCCTTTGTGTTTAATTATATTATCATCTTTTGTTGTTTCTAAGAACCCCAAGTTTGGAAGGAGGGGACTTAAAACTAAAACATCCAATACCTGAAATGAGCTTAAACAACCTTAGGCTCTGAACAGGAGTAACGCAAACAACTAACCTAATGGTGAGAACCTTACAATTGTAAAAATTTGTTAGACTTTTGATTTATTTTTATTGATTAAATTTTGATCGAGCTTCTTAGATTAGAATAATGAAAAGGGAATTGAACAATGAGACTTCTTTTGATGATTTAATTTCAGTAATGGCATAATTGATAGCAATCGTCACTCTTTTAGATCTTTCATATTAACAAATTGTATTGTCCTAACATAGATAGAGGTTTAACTTGACATCATTTTATTGACCGAGATGATATTTAGTTTAAGAGTATGAGTGATGAAATTTAATAAATTGCATAGACCGTGATGTTTCGATATGATAATATTAGCATCACTTAACACTATCTTTTAATTGGTATGTTTAAACATAATTATTAAAATAAAATAAAGTATTTCAATAGCCGTTTTCTTCCAAAATTTCAAACTTCAAAATGATACAATCTCTCTTATAGAATGCTATTAAAGAAATCTTCCGAAACAGCTTGATACGAAAAACCCACCTGATTTCGAAAGCAAGGAGAGATGTAATGTGATGGCATGTGATAATGATTTAGTAATGCAATTAAGACTTGACTATGTTTAAGTTGATAAGATGATGTGCTTGTTGCTTGCCTCTTTACCCCATTTTGTTTGATGCTCGTAACTGCAGGAGGCTAAAACTTCGGTCTCTTGCTGCAGTACGTTGGAAGCAAGGAGAGATGTAATCTTTCGGGCATTGGGTTGTTTACGAAAGGGCATTGTGAGTGGCATATTCAATTGAATAAAAAAGGGCACTTGGTGTTAATATAAAGTGAAATTGTTTCCAAATGAAATGGTGAAATGGTTTAATTAGAGATGAAAAATGATTGAATGGTTAATATAAATCGTTTGTACTTCAGCATAAGGAACAAGAATTAATTTGAATTAACAAAATTAAGTGGTGATATGCAAGGTATCGAAATTTCTTGTGCCCCCAGTCAGTGAGCTTAAGTGTGTCATGAACAAGCGCAAGGACCTTCAATTAAGCAATAGGTGCCAGTATTTTGCAATTTTGTTCTTATTAGGTCATCCTGTGAAACAGGGCTGTTGCCTTTATCGGCATCATTTGAAAGCAATAAGAAGTTAATGGGGGCATTAACTATTTCAAAAATGAAGCACATAATTGTGACCTTTCGCTTTTATTCTGAACCTCTAGCACAATTCAAATTAACCTGAGAACCACGGAACCCAAAAGCAAGAAAATGATGGAGAGAACAAAAGAGAGTAACCCAACAGAAGCTGGGACTTGCCCTTTATCCTTCCTCCATGCCATCCCTTCAATTATTGGGTAACTCTCCAGTAAGATGTAAAATGAGAGGATAACTTGTCCAAGCAACTCGTTTGCGCCCCGAAATCACCATTCTAGCAATTCCTCCACTAAAAGCAATCATATTCAACATGACTAGGGTAGCTAAAGGAGCAAGAAACTTGGTTGAGGTTTGGAAGTTGAATTTACCCATTTTGTGTAACTTGACTTGTTCATCATCGGAAAGTTTATTTGTGGGCGAGAAACTAGGTTGTTTCATACAAAAACATTTCAAGTGAGTGATTTTATCATCCAAATCCTCTGTTCATTACACCACGTCTGGACTGAACCACCGGTGACGAGAACGTCCACCAAATGTTTCAGTAGTGAACATAAGAAAATAGATGAAAAGATCACAAACCATGGACTTGAAACCTGAGTAGAAGAGAAATAAATAGTTACAATGTTTTAGACATATCAATAAGACAAAGCATTTCCAAATTCCCTCCTAATCTAGATTTAGAAATGGTTACCTTTGGGTACAAGGAAATTTCATTTATGAGACACAGCTGAGGCACAGAAGCTAAACACCACAACGGCAAGGAATAGAATGGCTGCAAAGCATAGTAGCTATAGCACATTGTTTGAAGCAAAGGCATTCTTGATAGCCCATAAAGAGGAGGGGAGCACTTTGAGAAGGTGACTTCAAGCAAACCGCAGTTCCATCTTGTGCCTTGAACCAATGTGTCATTCAAACTTGATGTAGCACTTCCTAAGAATGCTGACCGTGATGGATTGCAAAAGACGGATTTCCATCCTTTGCAGTGCAAAATGAATCCGGTAAAATAATCTTCTATCAGAGATTTGTACAAGTATCCTATCTGGTTTGAAACCAAAAGCAAAGATTCAATGACATAATCAGTATCTGCTTAATAATATTAACGGCATCCCAATGTTTTCCCAGAGGTTACTACTTGCCTGTTTTCCCCACAAAGTGTTCTTCTCATAGTTGTAAGAAGCTAAAAATTGTGCTTCTTGTTGCAGTGTGCTAGACAAGGTACCATTGTTAATGGTTTTACGTTGGTTGCTACGTTGAAGGGAGATGATCAACTCATTTGAAGGACCAAAGGATTCTTTCAGATGATGTAGCTCTGAATCAAACACAAACGATTTAACAATTTACAGCTGACTGATTTTGTCATTAAGTCATTTGCAAATATATGCAATGATGTATTGCAAAGATTAATAGAATTGTTGACTTGATGAACCTAACAGCTGTCTTTTCTCACTCGCGTTCCATTTGAGAACAATGCTTAGCCAAGATTCGTATTTTCATTAAAATAGTGTCCAGATATAAATAAATCATGCAGTAGCACGTTGTAACCTTGCTCTGTTTCCTTTTCAATTTGCCACCAAATCCTCCGAAACTGAAAAAAAAAAAAATGTAGAAAGCCTGCATAAACTGCTATACTACTTTCGTTGAGAATGCAGAATTGCAGCAAAAAGGAAAATGGACAAACCTTTCTGCGAAAACTTGCCATATAATGCCTTTCTCTTCATGTAAAGGCAGTTCCCGACATCTTGCCTGAAATGTGATTCAAGAATTAACAATAATTATCATCTTTCGAAATTAAAGACCAAAAAAAATGCTACAAGCCAGAGCGCACAGCAGAATTACTTGCAGTCTAATTAAGATTAGAATAGGAACCATGATTTGGTGTGTGCATAACTTCATGGGAAATATTGTGCTAATTTAAGGAATTGATTCACGAAAAAGTCGTACAAAGATCAAGATTTCACCAATGTACCTGGATTAGTGTTTACCAAACACATTGACCAACCTCAAGCCCAAACGGACCCCAATACTACTCATGATTAGTTCTCAGCTAATTAATATTTGTTCAACTTATGAATTTTTTCTCAGCTAATTAAGATTTGTTCAATGTAAAGGACGAGTTAGCTGCTGGACTTCTGCTATATATATGCTAAAAACAAGACACCTAAAGACTTAACAGAGAGGCATATTATCAGACTAAAGGTGGGGTGGAACTTTTCTCTATTCCGCGACACTCCTTTTCTACCAAACAACAAATATGCAAAGTTCCTAGAATAAAAGCATGAATGTCTTGATAGTGTAAATTTCGTTCCTTGGAATATTAGACATCTCAGACATTATAAACAACTTCCAAACAACGAAAATTGGAAGTTGATTCTTAAGGAAAATCATATCTCTTCCTACATGAGGTAACATCCATCCTTGTTTAAAAATGGGGCCATCATCTCCTCTCAAATGTGGCAATCCAAACTTACGAATAACCTCAACAATGAAACAACTATCGAAAAACATCATTTGAACAAACTCGTTCTTGCCAAAACTTATGGATCCTCCGTAACAATTTCGAGCTCTTTCTTCCAGTGCCCACATGGCCCTCACATACTCTGCATAACGTATACCCGTTCGCTCTATGAGAGTTTGAAGATAGCTGATTTTGTGCTCTTCAAAGGCCGATAAGTGATGTTTACTGTCATGGTAAGGACCGATTGCTAGTAATTCTGGTTCGTGAGCCTTTTCATTTAACTTGCGCAGTACATCTGGGACTCCGAAAATGCTGAATTGAGAAGGTGCAGGGGTTGGGCGATGAAGCTTTTCTCCAACAAGATCAAGTACCATGTTAGGTGGTTCACTTGCCATGACTTGATCTGCATTTAAATATACACAGAGGCACAAATGTTGAAATCTGAATTTTACTAAATTGTGGACAACCAAATTAAAAGTGCCACACAAGTACTTGGAATTTTGCGTTTAAATGTCAGTAATTAAGACTGCAGTTTAATAAATTCCGGGACAAGCAAGTGATTGATAATAGTTTCAACTTTTAAAGAGAAAGGGAACTGAGCCAGATCAGGGATCCTGTGTCTCACACGGCTAAAGAAAAGAAGCAAAATTCAAGGGTACAATACCATGCAAGGGAAATCATTTAATAAGTCGATTAATGCTTCAAAGTTATAAGATACAAATTATATTATACAATTTTTAATCAGAGCCAACTTGTTTGAATGCTACCGTTCCAATTGCTATACGATATTCCCTTCTTCCCTTCGTTTTTGTTCTGATAAGTAAAATGTTTGGTTTGCAGGTGCGTAGGGGCTCCAATCAGTACCGGAACTTTCATTCCCTCCTCTTTCTTTTTTGATGAAGTAAAATGTTAACTAAAATGTTTGTTTTGATAAGTAAAATGTTTGGTTTGCAGGTGCGTAGGGGCTCCAATATTCGTATGAACATTGATGAATCCAACGAGTGACCACAGGGGGCGAGAGTCCCTTGAACTAAACTTTCCTCCTAAATTCAATTATTTATTTAGCGTAGGTAGTTAATTTTAATGTTAACTGTATTTATTTAAGTCCCTTGTAATTTTATTTTATAAAAAGCCCACATTAAACTCTATCCTATGTGTGTGTGTCTATATGTATATATTTAATCAAATTATTTATTTTGTTCTCCAGAATCCCTATCCTAATCTAAAAAACAATTTGACTCAATAACTTCGTTTCCTACATCTAGAATCTCTAAAGCCTACAACAAACCATGATGTTTCACATTTGCAAATCTTCAAGGCTGAAGACAGCAAAACCCAAATCCACTTCCAATTAAGTTCTAATATGCATTCATAATTCTTCATCTTTTATTCATAATTATCATAATTTGTTAAATATTTCACTTAGGCCCTATTTTTTATGTTAAGTTGAGGGGGTCTTTGGTAGCCTTTTAGAATAATAATAATAATGATTGAGGTGACTTGCACACCATAATTACCACACATTTTGTCTACCCGATCCTTGATCTTTTTCTTGAGAAGCAATTGTGCGTAATTATCCTAATATCTCAATATACTGAAGTGCTGAGATTTTAAAATGGACACGTAATAAGTTTCATAATCTAACCTACTAAATTTAATATTAAAAATTTTATAATAAAACATAATATTTTGTTATATGCCAAAGGATAAAAAGACACTTACACTTTCAAAATTTTAAAAAATAATCACGAAAACTCTTAAATTTAAAAAAAAAGAACACTAAAACTATTTTTTAATTATAATATCCTTTGAATTAAATAATTATAAGATTAACTTTAAAGGTTTTTAATTAATACAAACGTAATATAAATAATATAATCTTTCCAGTGGATTAATGATATTAAATTATTTTTAACATTTAAAGTAATATTAAAATTTTAAATTATTATATTTATTTTAATAATATGTTTGTATTTATTATAAAGATTTTAAATAAATCTTTGGTTAAATAGATTTTACAATTAACAAAATATCTCCCTATTAATATTATTAAAATTAACTTTTATATAATATTCAAAATAATTTAAATTTATTTATTTTAATATTATGTTTTTATTTATTATTATAAAATTTTAATATAATAAAATAAATCTAACAGATTGTAAAATTGTTTTAAATATATATTATTATATTTATTTTAATGCTATATTTTTATTTATTATAAAATTTTTGGAATCAATTTTTTGAATTCATAGTATCAAAGGGTCATTATCAAAAAGGAATTTTGGTGTCTTTTATTAAAAATTTGAGATGTTCTATGAGTATTTTTCTAAATCTTAAGGATGCATGTGTCTTTTTTTTATACGAAAATATTATTAAAGTATCCCACAAAAAGTTTTTCAAATTTTTTCAATTGCAAATATCTCTAAAAAGCTTAGGGTAAAATTTTTGTTCGATCCAAAGTTTGAAAGCGGATTATGAAAATCCGAAGACCGATTATTGATGATGATATTAATTTCTTATTAAGAAATGACCTCTGGAGAGACTAATGCAATTCCAAAGTCCAAACGTATGATGGAAAATGGAAAAAATGTCTTATGGGCAGCCGCAAGCATAATAATTACGGAACACATGCAAAAATGGAATGAGGTCTTTTGACGAGCAACAGTAACTTTTGAAATGTCAAAGACGTAATGATAACTATCACCAACCCTACCAGACAGTTACTACTTCATTTATTTTCCTTTGATTTTCTTTTGTAATTGTTACAGTAGCTTGTGTATTTATATCATTTTAAAATAGACGATAATTGATGAAGAAAAATTATTTTTGTTAGGTCATTATTTATAAAGTTAGCATTTTATGGTAAGTCTAGTTAAATTGGAAGTTTATTTATTACATATCTTGTAATAGGGATTAATTTATTAATTCCTTAATTTAGTGATATTCCAATTTATTATGAATATTTGTTTCCTAATTTAATTAGATATCTAATTTATCAAGTCAATTAATAGTGAGATTCAATAATTGGCGCATGATATCTATTTAGAGCAAGAAGTTGGTTCAAATAAGAAGTCATTAAATGCTCTATATATTTTTCAGAAGACAAATAAGACAAGAATATCATATTTATTCATATTCAAATTCATAGGAATTACAAAAAGGAAAGAAACTATTATTTAGAAAGAATCCAAGTCTTTTAAGACTTGCTATTTTGGTTAAACTCTAGTGCCTATATAAAGAGATATTGCACAATTGAAGTTTTATCGCACAACACAAAGTATAAAGTAGAGAAGCAAAATTTGGCCTTCTCCCTAGAGAAACTGGATTTGGCGCATCATGTTATATTAATTTGTTTTCTTATCTTTTTTTCATCTATGTGGAGAGTTTATGTGGATTTTGGATCACTAGACGTTGAAAATTTGAAGAATTGCTATTAATCCATAAAATCAAATACAACATGATTACTTTAAAATGTAATAACTTGAGGGTGTCGGTTCGAGTTGGGACTTTTGTTTCCCCTCCTAATTAGATAGAGAAAGATAACTAATTTCTTCCATAAACATTGGTAGAGGAAATATAACTTTTAAATATTAGTGAGTAGATATATTTTAACATAAGATCAAAAATTTGAGTTGTACTATAATAAAAGTATAATCTCAATAAATTTTAAATAACTATATGTAGGCTAATATAAGTATTCCAAAAAAAGAAAAGCTTGAAAATCTTATTTTAGCCAGTTTTATAGACATTATGGTTGCCTTTTTTTTTAACAAACATTTTGATATTTACAAAAAATGCAATGTATAATTAAATTACAGTGGCAGTCTGCGACGACCAATAGAAAAAAGCATTGATATTCAAATAGTGAACTCTTGCCAGTTCATAAATTTAATTACAAACACAATGAACAGTCAACATAAATTTATCAGCTCTTAATAAAGTGTGGGTAAGTTATATTACATTTTACTTAAAGAGTTAAGAGTTGTACTGCTGGACAAATAACTTTATGAGTCACGGGGCAATAATTGGTGGCTTCGCCATCAAATTTGATCAACAAATTTGAAGCCACCGTACTTTTTTTTTTTAATCAATTTTCAACAAACTACTGGACAAATAACTACTGTATATAAGTATGAGCCATTGGCTACCGAAGTTTTCATTCCGTAAGAAAATTATTAAGGAGTTAGCTAGCACCGCAAAGAAGATAGGAGATTAAGTGAGCAAGGCCAGGCAGGCAGCCTTTAACAAGTAAGTTTCGCAGCTAGTTCGTAGTTCAGTTCATACTTACACATTGCTTTCATCTTAGTTATCAGTGGTTGTGCTGCATCTGTGATTTGAAATTAACAAGTTTATTATTGAAAAATGGGATTTAATTCGTTTAAGATAGGAATTAACAAGTAAATTTCACTATCAGTTCATATATTCTTTGCTTTTACACAGTGATCTTATTCTAGTGTGCCGTAGTGGACTAGTGGTGATGCTTCCTCTCTGAATTGGATTTTGGATAAACATATAAATTGCTCTTGCTCAAGTGAACAGTAATATGAGTCCCCCAGTCCCTTATTTTAAATAAAATAAAATTCTCTTTTAGTAAACAATAGAAAATACAAACTCCAATATATATGGGGCAAAACAAATTACATTAAAATTTCTAGTTTTTTTCTTTCTTTTTTTTTTAATTTGGTAAGCTGAGGGTGAGTGAAACGTCAAAAAAATAAATAACAATACAACAATACAGTACTACAATTGTTAGGATCACACTAATTTATTACAATTAAAGATAGGAGACAAATAAAAATTCCAAGAATCAAAGAAGAGTTAATTTTGTCAAGGATAAGTGTTCGTTTAATCCCAATAATTTTTATTAAGTATCCGTTTAGTTCCTACAATTGCTTCACTGTTACTTTTTTTTTTCCTTTTTCAAAAGACCCTTGCAACAAATCTTAGGGATATAATTTTTTTGTTATTAATATTAAATTAACATTTTATTTTTTCATTACGTCCCTAATAGTATTATAAAAGTAAAGAAACAAGGCAAGGATGCAACATAATTACTAATAGGAAAGTCTTGGAACATTTTAAAAGATATAGGGACTAAATGAGAATTTATCCTTTTGTCAAAATTTCATAGCCCTTAACCTTAAAATCAAGCCAAGAAAGATTTGTAGAAAAATATAATAAATAAATTAGGTTAAATTCGATGAACACAATTTATTTTTAACTTATAAAACAAGTTGTTAGTACACTATTGTTGGTAATAACACAATTTCTTAATCTTTAGGATTACTGAATTATCCGATTCACAAATACATGTTTATCAGCATTATTTGATTATGAGAAAGATCAGAGGAAATTGCATGAAATTTTACACATCCTTTATTTTATTCTAAGCCTGATTTCTGAGAGGTTTCATGAATGGAACATGATCCTCTCCTTATTTGAGTTATACTGATCTTTTAAAGATTTTCTGCTATGTATCTTTTAGTGATAGTATATGGATAAGATTTAACTTGAGTGATTTCTTAATACGATCAAATCGGAGAGTCGTATCCTTCATGAATAGAGTTTTGCTTCTCTATTAGGTTTTTGTGTCTTTTTGTAGCATATATGGCTAACCTTATTTACCCGAAGCTAGCTAGCTTTCTAAGGAGCAAAGACTTTGTATGAGAAGAGCACATCATGAGTACTAGTAGTCAGAGAGACCGTTCTCGTAAAGAGAAGCTTGATAATGACGAAATCGAAAATGGATTTCCAAGAGAACGTGCCCCACCACAACCAGTACAAGCACCGGATGCAGTCCTATGTGTGCCAAAGCCGCCGCCACCATCGGTGGCGGCGTGGGCGGAAACGGAGCCGGACTTTGAACTAAAGTCAGAGAAATTCGAAAGTCGGTTTTCATCTTCCCCAGATTCCGGGAAAAAGGGATGTTGTTGTTTAATTTTATGAATCTTTGTATGAATGCCACTTTAATTTTTATGTATTTTATTATTGCAATCTCGATGTTTTGACAAAAGTGCTTTTAAGTTGTGCCACTTCCATATAATAAAGTGTTTTTGTTATAAACATTGTAACTCAATATTATAAACTTATGTAGAATTCTTATAATTATTATGTTTTGTCCCAAGTTTTTGTACTAGATTCTTGAAGCAAGTTACTTCTTTTCAATCTTTGCATGGTCCATTGTGATTATTGATTAGGAAAAAGATGGATGGAAATTGTACAGAAGTTTTACGCCACAATAATTTATTTATTCTGATATCTGATGAAGATGTGAATACTATATGCTTCGTTCTGTTTTTTTTTTTTGCTTCTTTCTGTTAAATAGTTTAATTTATTGCTAGTTCTATTGCGAACGTCAATTAGGTACAAAGACTTAAAAGTACTAAAATTCAAAAGCAAACTAAATAATAAATTAATCTACTGAGGAAAGCCATCATCAAAACCATTACCGAAACGTCCTCCGAAGTAATTAGAAGAAAAAATCTATGCAAGATCATTTTTTATTTTTCCTTTGAAGAACATTCAATGAAGTTGGAAAGTAAGTTTAAGTCCTCCAAAATGCAGCAAAACAATATTATTCAAAAGGACTCATAATGGCTAAGTCAGTCCAGATCATACGTGCCTTTGCACTCGTATAGTCGTATTGGTGGCCAAATCAACAAGTTCGTTCGCCTTTGTTATTGAGCTTTTTCACATCCATTGAAAAAGTTTTAGCCAAAAGAGTGGTAATAATAATTTTTATTTAAAAATTTGAAATCATTTTTTTAATTACTATTTACAAAACAGATTATAGTTAAAAAAATAAATCTTCGTATTCTTCATTAAGATAAAATTCTCTCAAAAAATATTTAATACAACTATACTTACCAAAGACCTTAATTAAGGTATAAAACAATCTTATACCAATTGAATTGATTTGTAAAAAGTGATGCCGATGAGGAAAAAGTGTCAATCTTAAAAGAAAAGCAGAAAAAAATAAAAGACGAATGCTTTGGTCTCTCATTTTGCATTTGACACGTGAGAGATAAAAAGTGTTGTAGGCTCCATAAACATCATGGACTCGACTAGCTTACAGAATCTGTAAGCTACAGACTGCAGCATCAGCCGTTGGATGTGGAGTGAGAAATTAAACAATAGAAAATGGGATGGTGGGATGACGGGGGGAGATGTTAGGTACAGAATCTGTACCATAGGCGGCAGGTCCAAACATCATTTATAGAAGTTTTATACTTATCTATTGTTTATTTTGTCTAGTATATTCAGTCATTGTCTTACTTGATTTAACTATCATCCCATTTTCAAAAAAAAAAAAACTATCATCCCATAAATTTATTATAATTACAGCCCTGCCACTTTGTATTTACCACAGTGTCCTTTCAAAGTTTAAATAAAATACTTTTTAATCAAACACGTCAATTGCTTCTCCAAAATTGTTTCCAATTACTTCTCCTAAATTTCGAGAAATTACTTTCAACTACTTATCTCAAGTCCCAGAGAAGCCAGAAACTTAGAAATTTATTTGAACTATATTTGTAGTTATCTAAGTTCCATGAATTTTTTTTTTTGAACCACACATAGATTTCAATAAATAAACAAACAACAAACAAACAAATTGTTTCTTGATACCTTTTCAATTATTTGGAGAGTTAGCTAGAGTAAAATATTCCAAACATAACAAGATCAAAATGAGGCAAGGATAAATATAAACAATAACATTTTATATAATAAATTTAGCATTATATGCACCCATTTAATTTAATAATTATGGAAACATAATTTCAAAGATTCTTTTTCAATGACAATGAAAAAGGACCAAATAATTTAACAAACTGTATAATATAATTATTAAACAAATACACAGTCTTTTACTACATAGAATGACTCAAATAATCTAAAAATTATTAACATTAAGTAGTCTTTACGCTTAAATTAAAAAATTCACTTGTGTATGTAATTCATGTGATATTGTGAAATGCATATTTAATGAAAGAAAAGTAAAAATTAAAAAAGATTTGTCAAGGTAATTTTAAGTTAGAGAACTTGTTCGATGATATTCTGAAACAGAAATTTTACTTTAAAAAAAAAAAGAGCTCTGGTTTCAAGTGGCTTTTCATCAGATTGAGGAGAAACAATTTTTCTTTTCTTTTATTTTCTTTTTCTTTTTTTTGAAAAGAAGAGAAACAATTGAGGGAGAAAGAAGAGTGTTCAAGAAAGTTTACAGTTGAAGGGGTAATGTTGTAAAATTGAACATGGTAAAATGAATTAGGCTTCCATTTTTTAGCTGAGCTTTGTTGAATGCTGAATTTATGGTCAGAATCATTTTAAAATATTTTAAATTTTAAAAATTGTCGAATTGGAGCCCACACCCGCGTGAAGTCTCCTTTGTATTATTAGTAAACATTCTACTTTATTTCATCAAAAGAAAACACAGAATCGAATTCCTTGCAACGGTAAGACTGGGATCTTGTCATTGCACCGGTGAGATTGCGATCTCGTTAAGCAATAGGAACGGTAGCCTTCAAACGAGTAAGTTAATTACAAAATTGTTTAGAATAATAATTTTGCTTAGTTTCTTTAGTCGTGTGACAGTGGAGATCCATGATCTGGCTTAGTGCTGTAGGAACTATTACTAAGGATATAAAGAATTGAAATCGAAACAAATATATAACTTTTTGAGTTGTTTTTGGTCATTCAATTAATGGGTTATTGTTGAATATTGATGATTTTGTTTCACTCCCTCCTGCTGTGCAAGTAGTATAATTCTTAGATGTCGAAACTATTATCTATCACTAGGTGTTAGCTAGATTTATTAAAATTCAAACATAATTCCTGACAATCATAGTAGCTTTTATGAAAAATTCAAGTACTTGTGTCTTCTGCGGTTGTCAATAATTATGGATAATACAGATTTCAACATTTTTGAAATTTTGATCCTGTGACTTAAAATGCAGATCAAGGCATGGCAAGTCCATCAGCTGACAGAGTACTTGATCTTGTTAAGGAAAAGCTTCGTGGTCTAACTGCTACACCATCTGATCGGTTCAACATCTTTAAGGTGCCCGATGTACTGCGTAAGTTAAATGAAAAGGCTTATGAACCAAAAATGCTAGCAATTGGTCCTTATCATCACGGTAAAGAAGAATTATCGACCTTTGAAGTGCACAAAACACGCTATCTCAGAGAACTTCTACACCGTACGAGCAAGCCTTTGCCAGACTATGTCACGGCCATGAGGGCAATGGAAGAAAGAGCTAAAAATTGTTATGGAGCGTCCCTAAGTTTAGAGACAGATAAATTTGTGCTAATGATGCTTCTCGATGGTTGTTTTATCGTTGAGGTTATTCGTAAGTTTGCATTGACACGTTTGAGAGGAAATGACCCAATTTTTGAACTGAGTTGGATGTTACCTTCCATAGCACGAGATATGATTTTGCTTGAGAATCAACTTCCATTTTTTGTTCTCTGGGAGTTGTTTACCATGACTAAGATGCCTAATGATCAAGATAGTGATAAATTTCTTCTCATGATCCTGCGTTTTTTCAATGGCATATTACCAGGAAAGGGCTGTCGAAAAGATACTGTTCGTCGAGATAATCTCTATCCCATAAATGAAATCAAACATCTAGTCCATTTGATACACGACAACTGGCTTCCATCAGGCATTGAAGCATTTCGGAATAATGGCAAAAAGAATAGTGACTGGAGCTTCATTTGTTCTGCCACTGGCATTCAAGAGGCTGGAATCCAGTTCCAGATGTTTGAGGTCCATAAGGATGATTCCTTGTTCGACATTAAGTTCGAAAATGGGGTAATGATGATCCCATCCCTGGAAATTACTGATGCTACAGAAACCATTTTTCAGAATCTCATTACATTTGAGCAGTGTTCCCAAGACATAAATCCGAAGCATGTAATAGATTATGTTGAATTGTTGGGCTGCCTCATCAACTCTTCAAAGGATGCTGAATTACTTCGTCATCGTGGAATAATTGATAATTTTTTAGGAGATGATGAAGTGATTGTAACCTTAATTCACAAGCTTGGTGATGGTGCTGTACTCGGTAAGCAGTTCTATAACTGGGAGGTATTTAACAAAGTGAACTTCCATCGCAGCAGGCGTCGTAATAAGTGGATGGCCAATTTGAGGCACAATTATTTCAACACTCCGTGGGCAATCATCTCCGTTCTTGCTGCTTTTGCCATACTTCTCCTAACGATGGTGCAAGCTCTGTTTGCAGTTCTTTCTTATTTTCAACAAGAGCAAAGCAATTGAATTTGCGGTTGCCATGCTTATTGTATCATACACAACATTAGTAACAGTTAAAAGTAAGGTGTTTGATAAATGTCATTAGGTGTTCGACAGAATGCCCCAGAGAAGTGGTTTTTGGGGGGAACCGTAATTGAAGATTTGCTGCAAATGAGGTTGATATGAGAGCCTCTAGAAGGTTTGGGCCAAGAACAATCGAGAATAATGCGAGATAAGGATGTGAATCACCAAAGGAAATGAACACAAAAATATACTGTGAGTTTCTCATCCTTTATTGTATTCACTGACGTAATCTATACCCCTTGATTTATGTTTAAAGTAAGTTCAACGAAGCATTAATTAATTAATTATAAATCAACCTTGAATTTGATGTCTCTTTGATTGGCCCTATCTAGAAATTTTACATAGTCTCTTATTTATATTTATACTTCAGAAAAGACGAGTCGTATGAAATTCAAGAGCCTAGATCTGTGCTGTGTAATTTTAAGTCTTAAGGCTGATCTTCAACATCAAATTTTAATATATTTTTGTTTATTTCTTGACTTTGTTATGCTCTTAACTCTCCATTTTATCGCCATGGTCAACTCTAAAAAGGATTTGAGAAAGGTACTCCTACTTAGAGACAATTTTTAATTTATCTACTAAAAGTGTGAAAAGATCAATTTAGTATTGTATTAGTGATTATTAAATTTATTACAATCAATAATGCAATAAATTATTAAGTGGTTAATTTTATAGAAAAATTATTAAATGCAAGTAATGAAAATTTAATCTAGTAGAAGTAAAACTACCAATTTAATTAGATCATAGATAATAAATAAAAAAATAAATTTTAAGTAAATCATAAATAAAAAAAAATAATTAATTATTTGATTGATTGATATTCGGTATAAATAAAAAATAATGTTATGAATGAAACTTTTATAAATGGACAACTTTCTTTTTTCCTTAATTTTATTCTAATAAATCCATGAGTATATTAAGATTACAAATCTCACGATTTGAAGACTAAATTTAAATTTAGTCCTCCTTAGTTCGATCCAACTCTGCTTGCCAAATATGAAATAAATATTTAATTTCAAAATTAGTTCAATCTCTTACTTAATCCTAGCATTCAAACATGGCCTAAGAAGATAAAAACAGTGCTATTGTTCATGCTATAAAGCTGTCCTTTCTATCTTTGCAATGTCTTCTTAATACTCAAATATCATTTTTCTTTATTCAAATGTCTAAGATAAAAATGGTGGTAAGAAATTGTGCCCTCAATTTGAGGGCACATGTATGTTCCACCGTTACACTTCCAACTTTCATACTAGACTTAATTGTCTCTTATATAGGAATAAATATCATATATATTTAGTGTCTATCCAATTATTTTCATTATCATCCTTTTACTACCCAATATGGTAGCAAGCATAACTTTGCTTTCCTTTTTGATTATGTTTAGATCCTTCCACTCTATTTTGAAGTAATTATCCACGGTATTCTTCACCTCTTGTATTGAGAATCAAACCATTCAAAAGAGGCTAATCTTTTAGCGATTCCTTTGTGTTTAATTATATTATCATCTTTTGTTGTTTCTAAGAACCCCAAGTTTGGAAGGAGGGGACTTAAAACTAAAACATCCAATACCTGAAATGAGCTTAAACAACCTTAGGCTCTGAACAGGAGTAACGCAAACAACTAACCTAATGGCGAGAACCTTACAATATGTAAAATTTGTTAGACTTTTGATTTATTTTTATTGATTAAATTTTGATCGAGCTTCTTAGATTAGAATAATGAAAAGGGAATTGAACAATGAGACTTCTTTTGATGATTTAATTTCAGTAATGGCATAATTGATAGCAATCGTCACTCTTTTAGATCTTTCATATTAACAAATTGTATTGTCCTAACATAGATAGAGGTTTAACTTGACATCATTTTATTGACCGAGATGATATTTAGTTTAAGAGTATGAGTGATGAAATTTAATAAATTGCATAGACCGTGATGTTTCGATATGATAATATTAGCATCACTTAACACTATCTTTTAATTGGTATGTTTAAACATAATTATTAAAATAAAATAAAGTATTTCAATAGCCGTTTTCTTCCAAAATTTCAAACTTCAAAATGATACAATCTCTCTTATAGAATGCTATTAAAGAAATCTTCCGAAACAGCTTGATACGAAAAACCCACCTGATTTCGAAAGCAAGGAGAGATGTAATGTGATGGCATGTGATAATGATTTAGTAATGCAATTAAGACTTGACTATGTTTAAGTTGATAAGATGATGTGCTTGTTGCTTGCCTCTTTACCCCATTTTGTTTGATGCTCGTAACTGCAGGAGGCTAAAACTTCGGTCTCTTGCTGCAGTACGTTGGAAGCAAGGAGAGATGTAATCTTTCGGGCATTGGGTTGTTTACGAAAGGGCATTGTGAGTGGCATATTCAATTGAATAAAAAAGGGCACTTGGTGTTAATATAAAGTGAAATTGTTTCCAAATGAAATGGTGAAATGGTTTAATTAGAGATGAAAAATGATTGAATGGTTAATATAAATCGTTTGTACTTCAGCATAAGGAACAAGAATTAATTTGAATTAACAAAATTAAGTGGTGATATGCAAGGTATCGAAATTTCTTGTGCCCCCAGTCAGTGAGCTTAAGTGTGTCATGAACAAGCGCAAGGACCTTCAATTAAGCAATAGGTGCCAGTATTTTGCAATTTTGTTCTTATTAGGTCATCCTGTGAAACAGGGCTGTTGCCTTTATCGGCATCATTTGAAAGCAATAAGAAGTTAATGGGGGCATTAACTATTTCAAAAATGAAGCACATAATTGTGACCTTTCGCTTTTATTCTGAACCTCTAGCACAATTCAAATTAACCTGAGAACCACGGAACCCAAAAGCAAGAAAATGATGGAGAGAACAAAAGAGAGTAACCCAACAGAAGCTGGGACTTGCCCTTTATCCTTCCTCCATGCCATCCCTTCAATTATTGGGTAACTCTCCAGTAAGATGTAAAATGAGAGGATAACTTGTCCAAGCAACTCGTTTGCGCCCCCCGAAATCACCATTCTAGCAATTCCTCCACTAAAAGCAATCATATTCAACATGACTAGGGTAGCTAAAGGAGCAAGAAACTTGGTTGAGGTTTGGAAGTTGAATTTACCCATTTTGTGTAACTTGACTTGTTCATCATCGGAAAGTTTATTTGTGGGCGAGAAACTAGGTTGTTTCATACAAAAACATTTCAAGTGAGTGATTTTATCATCCAAATCCTCTGTTCATTACACCACGTCTGGACTGAACCACCGGTGACGAGAACGTCCACCAAATGTTTCAGTAGTGAACATAAGAAAATAGATGAAAAGATCACAAACCATGGACTTGAAACCTGAGTAGAAGAGAAATAAATAGTTACAATGTTTTAGACATATCAATAAGACAAAGCATTTCCAAATTCCCTCCTAATCTAGATTTAGAAATGGTTACCTTTGGGTACAAGGAAATTTCATTTATGAGACACAGCTGAGGCACAGAAGCTAAACACCACAACGGCAAGGAATAGAATGGCTGCAAAGCATAGTAGCTATAGCACATTGTTTGAAGCAAAGGCATTCTTGATAGCCCATAAAGAGGAGGGGAGCACTTTGAGAAGGTGACTTCAAGCAAACCGCAGTTCCATCTTGTGTCTTGAACCAATGTGTCATTCAAACTTGATGTAGCACTTCCTAAGAATGCTGACCGTGATGGATTGCAAAAGACGGATTTCCATCCTTTGCAGTGCAAAATCAATCCGGTAAAATAATCTTCTATCAGAGATTTGTACAAGTATCCTATCTGGTTTGAAACCAAAAGCAAAGATTCAATGACATAATCAGTATCTGCTTAATAATATTAACGGCATCCCAATGTTTTCCCAGAGGTTATTACTTGCCTGTTTTCCCCACAAAGTGTTCTTCTCATAGTTGTAAGAAGCTAAAAATTGTGCTTCTTGTTGCAGTGTGCTAGACAAGGTACCATTGTTAATGGTTTTACGTTGGTTGCTACGTTGAAGGGAGATGATCAACTCATTTGAAGGACCAAAGGATTCTTTCAGATGATGTAGCTCTGAATCAAACACAAACGATTTAACAATTTACAGCTGACTGATTTTGTCATTAAGTCATATGCAAATATATGCAATGATGTATTGCAAAGATTAATAGAATTGTTGACTTGATGAACCTAACAGCTGTCTTTTCTCACTAGCATTCCATTTGAGAACAATGCTTAGCCAAGATTCGTATTTTCATTAAAATAGTGTCCAGATATAAATAAATCATGCAGTAGCACGTTGTAACCTTGCTCTGTTTCCTTTTCAATTTGCTACCAAATCCTCTGAAACTGAAAAAACAAAATGTAGAAAGTCTGCATAAATTGCTAATACTACTTTCGTTGAGAATGCAGAATTGCAGCAAAAAGGAAAATGGACAAACCTTTCTGCGAAAACTTGCCATGTAATGCTTTTCTCTTCATGTAAAGGCAGTTCCCGACATCTTGCCTGAAATGTGATTCAAGAATTAACAATAATTATCACCTTTCGAAATTAAAGACCAAAAAAAATGCTACAAGCCAGAGCGCACAGCAGAATTACTTGCAGTCTAATTAAGATTAGAATAGGAACCATGATTTGGTGTGTGCATAACTTCATGGGAAATATTGTGCTAATTTAAGGAATTGATTCACGAAAAAGTCGTACAAAGATCAAGATTTCACCAATGTACCTGGATTAGTGTTTACCAAACACATTGACCAACCTCAAGCCCAAACGGACCCCAATACTACTCATGATTAGTTCTCAGCTAATTAATATTTGTTCAACTTATGAATTTTTTCTCAGCTAATTAAGATTTGTTCAATGTAAAGGACGAGTTAGCTGCTGGACTTCTGCTATATATATGCTAAAAACAAGACACCTAAAGACTTAACAGAGAGGCATATTATCAGACTAAAGGTGGGGTGGAACTTTTCTCTATTCCGCGACACTCCTTTTCTACCAAACAACAAATATGCAAAGTTCCTAGAATAAAAGCATGAATGTCTTGATAGTGTAAATTTCGTTCCTTGGAATATTAGACATCTCAGACATTATAAACAACTTCCAAACAACGAAAATTGGAAGTTGATTCTTAAGGAAAATCATATCTCTTCCTACATGAGGTAACATCCATCCTTGTAATAATATGTTTGTATTTATTATAAAGATTTTAAATAAATCTTTGGTTAAATAGATTTTACAATTAACAAAATATCTCCTATTAATATTATTAAAATTAACTTTTATATAATATTCAAAATAATTTAAATTTATTTATTTTAATATTATGTTTTTATTTATTATTATAAATTTTAATATAATAAAATAAATCTAACAGATTGTAAAATTGTTTTAAATATATATTATTATATTTATTTTAATGATATATTTTTATTTATTATAAAATTTTTGGAATCAATTTTTTGAGTTCATAGTATCAAAGGGTCATGATCAAAAAGGAATTTTGGTGTCTTTTATTAAAAATTTGAGATGTTCTATGAGTATTTTTCTAAATCTTAAGGATGCATGTGTCTTTTTTTTATACGAAAATATTATTAAAGTATCCCACAAAAAGTTTTTCAAATTTTTTCAATTGCAAATATCTCTAAAAACCTTAGGGTAAAATTTTTGTTCGATCCAAAGTTTGAAAGCGGATTATGAAAATCCGAAGACCGATTATTGATGATGATATTAATTTCTTATTAAGAAATGACCTCTGGAGAGACTAATGCAATTCCAAAGTCCAAACGTATGATGGAAAATGGAAAAAATGTCTTATGGGCAGCCGCAAGCATAATAATTACGGAACACATGCAAAAATGGAATGAGGTCTTTTGACGAGCAACAGTAACTTTTGAAATGTCAAAGACGTAATGATAACTATCACCAACCCTACCAGACAGTTACTACTTCATTTATTTTCCTTTGATTTTCTTTTGTAATTGTTACAGTAGCTTGTGTATTTATATCATTTTAAAATAGACGATAATTGATGAAGAAAAATTATTTTTGTTAGGTCATTATTTATAAAGTTAGCATTTTATGGTAAGTCTAGTTAAATTGGAAGTTTATTTATTACATATCTTGTAATAGGGATTAATTTATTAATTCCTTAATTTAGTGATATTCCAATTTATTATGAATATTTGTTTCTTAATTTAATTAGATATCTAATTTATCAAGTCAATTAATAGTGAGATTCAATAATTGGCGCATGAGATCTATTTAGAGCAAGAAGTTGGTTCAAATAAGAAGTCATTAAATGCTCTATATATTTTTCAGAAGACAAATAAGACAAGAATATCATATTTATTCATATTCAAATTCATAGGAATTATAAAAAGGAAAGAAACTATTATTTAGAAAGAATCCAAGTCTTTTAAGACTTGCTATTTTGGTTAAACTCTAGTGCCTATATAAAGAGATATTGCACAATTGAAGTTTTATCGCACAACACAAAGTATAAAGTAGAGAAGCAAAATTTGGCCTCCTCCCTAGAGAAACTGGATTTGGCGTATCATGTTATATTGATTTGTTTTCTTATCTTATTTTCATCTATGTGGAGAGTTTATGTGGATTTTGGATCACTAGACGTTGAAAAATTGAAAAATTGCTATTAATCCATAAAATCAAATACAACATGATTACTTTAAAATGTAATAACTTAAGGGTGTCGGTTCGAGTTGGGACTTTTGTTTCCCCTCCTAATTAGATAGAGAAAGATAACTAATTTCTTCCATAAACATTGGTAGAGGAAATATAACTTTTAAATATTAGTAAGTAGATATATTTTAGCATAAGATCAAAAATTTGAATTGTACTATAATAAAAGGTTAATCTCAATAAATTTTAAATAACTATATGTAGGCTAATATAAGTATTCCAAAAAAAGAAAAGCTTGAAAATCTTATTTTAGCCTGTTTTATAGACATTATGGTTGCCTTTTTTTTAACAAACATTTTGATATTTACAAAAAATGCAATGTATAATTAAATTACAGTGGCAGTCTGCGACGACCAATAGAAAAAAGCATTGATATTCAAATAGTGAACTCTTGCCAGTTCATAAATTTAATTACAAACACAATGAACAGTCAACATAAATTTATCAGCTCTTAATAAAGTGTGGGTAAGTTATATTACATTTTACTTAAAGAGTTAAAGAGTTGTACTGCTGGACAAATAACTTTATGAGTCACCGGGCAATAATTGGTGGCTTCGCCATCAAATTTGATCAACAAATTTGAAGCCACCGTACTTTTTTTTTTTTAATCAATTTTCAACAAACTACTGGACAAATAACTACTGTATATAAGTATGAGCCATTGGCTACCGAAGTTTTCATTCCGTAAGGAAATTATTAAGGAGTTAGGTAGCACCGCAAAGAAGATAGGAGATTAAGTGAGCAAGGCCAGGCAGGCAGCCTTTAACAAGTAAGTTTCACAGCTAGTTCGTAGTTCAGTTCATACTTACACATTGCTTTCATCTTAGTTATCAGTAGTTGTGCTGCATCTGTGATTTTAAATTAACAAGTTTATTATTGAAACATGGGATTTAATTCGTTTAATATAGGAATTAACAAGTAAATTTCACTATCAGTTCATATATACTTTGCTTTTACACAGTGAACTAGTGGTGATGCTTCCTCTCTGAATTGGATTTTGGATAAACATATAAATTGCTCTTGCTCAAGTGAACAGTGATATGAGTCCCCTAGTCCCTTATTTTAAATAAAATAAAATTCTCTTTTAGTAGACAATAGAAAATACAAACTCCAATATATATGGGACAAAACAAATTACATTAACATTTCTAGTTTTTTTCTTCTTTTTTTTTAATTTGGTAAGCTGAGGGTGAGTGAAACGTCAAAAAAAAAAAAATAACAATACAACAATACGGTACTACAATTGTTAGGATCACACTAATTTATTACAATTAAACTTATATTTCAATAATTTTCCTTTAGGAAAAAGAAAAAAAGGGGAAAAAATGAGACCAAGGGTGAGCATTAATGTAATTGATACCGATTTCTTGTTAATATACGACTTTTAATTCTCTTATAATAATTTAAATACTGTCTAGTTATGAAACCATTACCCATATTCCTCCCAAGTATTAAATAAAAAAGAAAGACGAAAAACTATGCAAGATCATTCTTCTAAAATTTTGAAACAAAAAACAGAGGATTTAATTTCAAACCATCATTTTTCTAAAATTTTCATGTCTTTCATATGTATTGCATACACTTTCTATTCCTTGTGCTCATCATTTATCAAAGATAAGAGACAAATAAAAATTCCAAGAATCAAAGAAGAGTTAATTTTGTCAAGGATAAGTGTTCGTTTAATCTCAATAATTTTTATTAAGTATCCGTTTAGTTCCTACAATTGCTTCACCATTACTTTTTTTTTTTTTCCTTTTTCAAAAGACCCTTGCAACAAATCTTAGGGATATAATTTTTTGTTATTAATATTAAATTAACATTTTATTTTTTCATTATGTCCCTAATATTATTATAAGAGTATTATTATAAAAGTAAAGAAACAAGGCAAGGATGTAACATAATTACTAATAGGAAAGTCTTGGAACATTTTAAAAGATATAATTACTAAACGAGAATTTATCCTTTTATCAAAATTTCATAGCCCTTAACCTTAAAATCAAGCCAAGAAAGATTTGTAGAAAAATATAATAAATAAATAAGGTTAAATTTGATGAACACAATTTATTTTTAACTTAGAAAACAAGTTGTTCTTACACTGTTGTTGGTAATAACACAATTTCTTAATTTTTAGGATTACTGAATTATCCGATTCACAAATACACATTTATCAACATTATTTGATTATGAGAAAGATCAGAGGAAATTGCATGAAGTTTTACACATCCTTTATTTTATTCTGAGCTTGATTTCTGAGAGGTTTCATGAATGGAACATGATCCTCTCCTGATTTGAGTTATACTGATCTTTTAAAGATTTTCTGCTATGTATCTTTTAGTGATAGTATATGGATAAGATTTAACTTAAGTGATTTGCTCAGAACATGATCAGATCAGGAGAGAGTCCTGATCCTTCATGAATAGAGTTTTGCTTCTCTATTAGGTTTTTGTGTCTTTTTGTAGCATATATGGCTAACCTTATTTACCCGAAGCTAGCTAGCTTTCTAAGGAGCAAAGACTTTGTATGAGAAGAGCACATCATGAGTACTAGTAGTCAGAGAGACCGTTCTCGTAAAGAGAAGCTTGATAATGACGAAATCGAAAATGGATTTCCAAGAGAACGTGCCCCACCACAACCAAGCAGGATGCGGTCTATGTGTAAAGCGCCGCCACCATCGGTGGCGCGTGGCAAACGAGCCGGACTTTGAACTAAAGTCGAGAAATTCGAAAGTCGGTTTTCATCTTCCCCATTAGGGAAAAGGGATGTTGTTGTTTAATTTTATGAATCTTTGTATGAATGCCACTTTAATTTTTATGTATTTTATTATTGCAATCTCGATGTTTTGACAAAAGTGCTTTTAAGTTGTGCCACTTCCATATAATAAAGTGTTTTTGTTATAAACATTGTAACTCAATATTATAAACTTATGTAGAATTCTTATAATTATTATGTTTTGTCCCAAGTTTTTGTACTAGATTCTTGAAGCAAGTTACTTCTTTTCAATCTTTGCATGGTCCATTGTGATTATTGATTAGGAAAAAGATGGATGGAAATTGTACAAAAGTTTTACGCCACAATAATTTATTTATTCTGATATCTGATGAAGATGTGAATACTATATGCTTCTTTCTGTTAAATAGTTTAATTTATTGCTAGTTCTATTGCGAACGTCAATTAGCTACAAAGACTTAAAAGTACTAAAACTCAAAAGCAAACTAAATAATAAATTAATCTACTGAGAAAAGCCATCATCAAAACCATTACCGAAACGTCCTGCCAAGTAATTAGAAGAAAAAATCTATGCAAGATCATTTTTTATTTTTCCTTTGAAGAACATTCAATGAAGTTGGAAAGTAAGTTTAAGTCCTTCAAAATGCAGCAAAACAAGGACTCATAATGGCTAAGTCCGTCCAGATCATACGTGCATTTTGTCACGGCCCGATCTGTTCCCACGCTAAGCCGTGCGGCCTTAGGCGCCAAATTCGCACTCTCTTGGCCCTAAGTCAGCCTTACACCCAAATCCGTTGCTGGATTCGAGAAGCAGAAAGAGGATTCACTCTAACTCACTAAGGATGGGAGGAAATAACATATACTGCTCGATAGAATGCTTACAAAGCAATGTGTGCTGGAATTGTATATTGCTTCCTATTTCTTTTTACGAGCCTCATATGCCACATTCCCTGGATAGAATTGCCTCTTGAGCTCGCACTTCAGCAAGTCCCATGTGTTGATGATGCACGTCCCAGGCACAATCTCTGCATGCTTCCGCTGCCACCAAGCGGTCGCGTGATCCTCAAGGTACCCGGTCGCAATGTTCACCTTCTCTTGCTCACCTTGGATGTTCGTGGCCTCGAAGTACCTCTCCATGGACCACAAGAAGTTCTCGATCTCCTGGGCATCCCTCTTGCCTCCGTACCTCCTTGGCCTCGGAACCTCAACCCTCATTGGAGGTGCGGCATTGGTGTTGAGCACTCCGCCGGCCACCGCCTTCTTGCAAAGTGCCCAATCCATCTTAGTCTCTTCAAGGCCCGTGTGAAGCTCCTCCACTTGAGCCCTTAGTGCCTCAATAGAGTTCAGAACCACCGATTGGAACTCCTCAAGGCTTTGGCGTTGCGCCACCACATCTTGGCTTAGATCGCCCATCCGCTCACCAAGATCATCCACCTCCTCCATCTTCTGCTCAAAGATCTCGAGGCGCTCTTTAATCTCGGACAAATCTCCCCACGGACAACCCGATTCTCCAAGGCGTTGAGCAAGTCCACCGACTTCTCCTTTTTTTCCCCTTCTTTGCATTGGGGTTAGGCTCCCTCCCCTTTGGTCATCATGAGTGCTCTTCGACATCCTTCCTTTCGAACAACGCAACTATCCACGAGTGTAGATGGCTCTAATACCAACCGGCCCGATCTCCCACGCTAAGCCGTGCGGCCTTAGGCGCCAAATTCGCACTCTCTTGGCCCTAAGTCACCTTACACCCAAATCCGTTCTTTGGATTCGAGAAGCAGAAAGAGGATTCACTCTAACTCACTAAGGATGGGAGGAAATAACATATACTGCTCGATAGAATGCTTACAAAGCAATGTGTGCTGGAATTGTATATTGCTTCCTATTTCTTTTTACGAGCCTCATATGCCACATTCCCTGGATAGAATTGCCTCTTGAGCTCGCACTTCAGCAAGTCCCATGTGTTGATGATGCACGTCCCACACTCTGCATGCTTCGCCACCAAGCGGTCGCGTGATCCTCAAGGTACCCGCAATGTTCACCTTCTCTTATTCACCTTGGATGTTCGTGGCCTCAAGTACCTCTCCATGGACCACAAGAAGTTCTCGATCTCCAGGCATCCTCTTGCCTCCGTACCTCCTTGGCCTCGGAACCTCAACCTCATTGGAGGTGCGGCATTGGTGTTGAGCACTCCGCCGCCACCGCCTTCTGCAAAGTGCCCAATCCATCTTAGTCTCTTCAAGGCCCGTGTGAAGCTCCTCCACTTGAGCCCTTAGTGCCTCAAGAGTTCGTAACCACCGCTTGGAACTCCTCAAGGCTTTGGCGCCACCACATCTTGGCTTAGATCGCCCATCCGCTCACCAAGATCATCCACCTCCTCCATCTTCTCGCTCAAAGATCTCGAGGCGCTCTTTAATCTCACAATCTCCCCACGGACAACCCGATTCTCCAAGGCGTTGAGCAAGTCCACCGACTTCTCCTTGCTTTTTCCTTCTTTGCATTGGCTCCTCCCCTTTCATCATGAGTGCTCTCGACATCCTTCCTTTCGAACAACGCAACTATCCACGAGTGTAGATGGCTTTGATACCAATCACGGCCCGATCTTCCCACGCTTGCGGCCTTAGGCGCCAAATTCGCACTCTCTTGGCCCTAAGTCACCTTACACCCAAATCCGTTGATGGATTCGAGAAGCGAAAGAGGATTCACTCTAACTCACTAAGGATGGGAGGAAATAACATATCTTGCTCGATAGAATGCTTACAAAGCAATGTGTCTTAATTGTATATTGCTTCCTTTTTTTTTTTTGGCCAAATGAGGCCCTCTTCTATTGATAGAGTACAAGGAAGTATATAGAGAGTCTCTAGTTATCACAACTACCACCTAAACACATTAATTACATAGGAAATATCTACATGCTCTACACAAGTCTCCATAGCTCTAGAATTCTCCATGGGCTATGTGGAGGCTTGGGTGACATTCTCCCCCACCTATTCCGAGACGTCCCTCGACTGTGGAAGGCTTTGATCTTGTCTTGGAACGCCACAAATCGTTTGCGCCTCCCAACTTATTTCGTTCTCGGTAGTCCTTCCATTTGACTAAGTACTCTTGCACGGCGGAAAACTCTTCTTCCGAACCACACGGTCAAAATGGTCTCCACTTCCTTGTCATATACCCTTGTGTTGCCGAGTGAGGGCGCTTGATTCACCCTTTCGGATCTTCCATATCCCCATGGTATGGCTTCAAGGAACTCACGTGGAAGACCGGATGAAGTTTTCGCCAAGAGGGTAACTCTAGCTTATACACATTGCGACCCTCTTGATGATGGAAATGGCCCCTCGTATTTTCGGATGAGGCCCTTGTGCAGCGTGTAGACTTGTCTTTGGGCGATATTGACTAGCACCATGTCCCCACGTTGAACTCCAAGTGTCTACGCTTGTCCGCCCATTTCTTCATCCGCTGGTCGCTTTGTGAGGTGCGCTCGTATGTCCGTTGCTCATGCCACGACTTAGCCACTTTATATGCTGCAGACACCTCCGATAGCTCGTGATGAGCGTGTGTAGCGTAAGCGGCTGTCCCCATGATCACCTCGAAAGGGCTCCTCGATGTAGCTTCGCTCCGCAAGTTGTAGGAAAATTGGGCCACGCCCAACTTTGCCCAATCATGCGCTCACAAAATGCCGCACAGCTCCAACAAGGCATTCACCCTCTCCGTTTGCCCATCGGTTTGCGGATGAAAGCTCGTAGAAAAGTGCGCACCGACCCCATAAGCTTGAACAACTCACCAAAACCTCCCCGTAAAACCATGTCAATGATGGATTTCTAAGTCCCCAATACTTCACCACGTGCCTAAAGAAAAACTTGGTGTCCTCCGTGCACTCCTTCGGGAATGAAAGTGGCGTATTTCGAGAATCTGTCCACCACTACAACAATAGTCGCAAACCCTCCGATTTTGGAAGACAAGTGATGAAATCCATCGATATACTCTCCACGTCGATCCGGGGGGGCTCAAGCAACCCCGCGGGACATTGTTGCTCGTTTTGTCTGTTGGCATACTAAGCATGTCCGCATGAACGCTCCACTTCATCCCGCATCGAGGCCAATAGTATGCCGACTCAAGCAATGCCGTGTCCGCCTTTGTCCGGTGTCCACCACTTCGTATCATGACACTCCTTGATCAAGTTCCGCCAAGAGTTTCCCACTTCGAACATGACACGCCGTGTATAAAAGGCCATCTTCGACCCAAAACCTCTTCGATTTCCCTGTTGCACGAGAGAAACCAGCTTGGCCAAGGGATCATGCTCCGTTCCCTCCTTGATGAGTGCAAGAAGCTCTCCTTGTATCCGACTCATGGTAGTAAGCTCGGCCTTCCGACTCGGCGTCCGCTACCAAATTAGCCTTTCCTCGCAAAGCCTCCAAAGACAATCTTGTGGTCTACTTCCCTTCGTGGAGGCAACCACTTTAGCAACTCGGGTGGCATTATGTCCTTATACTCCTCAAGGACTTGGCCTACCGCCTCCGGTATGGGCTCCATAGATATAGCGTCCTTCCCGTCACCGACCTCATGAATGGTGGCGAGAAATGTGTCCTCATGCCGCTTGCAACCTTTGCTGATTTGCATGGCGAAAGTTGCTGGTGGTGTGGCCTTACTCGTGGTCGGGACCAAGCATGGGGCTCCTCTAGGATACACATTGAGTTGTACCTCGGCACCGCATTGAATCAAAAAATTCCATGCCCAAAACAAGTGTAAAATCATCCAAAGGTACAACCGAGAAATTGGCCTTACCTCGCCAAGGGCCTGGTGTAGCTCCACATCTCACGCCACCCCGCTAAGTGGTTTGGCCTCAATTCACCGTCTTGAGCCCCATCCGATTTCTCAACCTTGAGTCCAAGCCGCTTGGCATCCACCTTGATGAAGTTGTGGGATGCTCCCGTGTCAATCAAGGCTTGGGTTTGCTTTCCATTGATCGTAGCTTCAACGTGCATGAGCGACTTGTCCCGCACCTTGGCTTGGCATTTAGCGCATTGAAGAGTTGGAGACAACCCATGTTGGCGGCATCTGGTGGTGCCTCCGGTTCTCTCCTCGCTAAACATGGCGTTGAAAGCCTTCTTCGGGCACCCAATGGTCCCCATCGCAAAGCGAAGCAATTGTGTTTCCGCTTAGCCTCCTTCTTGCCATCCTTCGAACCATCCTTCGTTTGTGGCTTATCCTTGCCATCATGGTGCGGCTTATCTCCTTCACTCCCCACATTTGCCATGTTGTGGCTTATCATCCTTCTTGGAAGACTCACCTTCCTAATTCCACAGCGTGTCGGCCTCGGTGAGAGATGTCACTCACTTGGCGCCGCAACTCCCAGTCCCTCCATGAAGTTGAACAAGAAATCATCCGTGTTCATGTTGTCGATTTGGAGCATGAGCTTTGAGAATTCATCGACATACTTTGAGATAGCCCCGTGTGCTTCTCCCGCATCTTCTTACGAGCCTCATATGCCACATTCCTGGATAGAATTGCCTCTTGAGCTCGCACTTCAAAGTCCCATGTGTTGATGATGCACGTCCCCACGCACACCTGCATGCTTCGCCGCCACCAAAATAAAAGTAAGCAACGAGGGGGTGAATTGGGATTCTAAAAAAATTATTCAATAATAAAGAAAATCTTAATGCAATTATAACTCAAATTCAAAGCAATAATAATTAAGATGATCACAATATAAAAAGGTAAGGGAAGAGAGATTCAAACACGAGATTTTACGTGGTTCGGCCAACCTCGCCACGTCCACGCCTCCAAGCTTTCCGGGCTTGAGGATTCCACTAAGCAAGCCTCCAAGGCTTCAAATGCTTACACTTGACTTCCAAGGTGTCAATGGACCTTTACAACAAGAGATTATCCCCAACCCAAGTGTATCCCAACACTTACAATCACTCAAAGTAAAAAATTACAAATTTGTTTTGCCTCTCACAATATACAAGATAACTCAATGATACTTAATATGTGAATAGATGAAGCAAGAATGTGTTCTAAGCTCTATGAAGATTGTATTCTCGAATATTAGCTCAAATGGTTGTGTTGTGATCAAACTTTGTTTGGATTTGAATGAGCTTATTTATAGTTGCAGCTGAAAACTAGCCGTTATAGACTGTCTGAACACTGTCGGATCGCCGTTATCTAGATATCGGATCGCCGTTTGACTGGTCAATATGACCGTTGAGCTGATTTTTCAAATTGTCGGATCGCCGTTAGTGTCCAGAGACCAATCTTCAATTCTGCTTGTTGTCGGATCGCCGTTAGTGTCCAGAGACCAATCTTCACCGTTAACAAGAAGTCGGATCGCCGTTAGTGTCCGAGACCAATCTTGTTGTCGGTGAGCCGTTAACAAGAAGTCGGATCGCCGTTAGTGTCCAGAGACTGATCTTCAATTCTGCTAGATGTCGGCGAGCCGTTAACCAAATATCGGATTGCCGTTTATGTCCAGAGGCTACTGGTTGATATCGGTGAGCCGTTTATCACAGCTGTCGGTTAGCCGTTTTGGTCCAGAGGCTATACTTCACTTCTGGTTAATATCGGCGAGCCATTTATCTCAAATGTCGGTTCGCCGTTTTCCATAAAAACTGCTGCAGAGAGCTATTTTTGCAAGAAAACTGTTTTGACACCAAATCTTCATAAAAATGCTTTATGAAACTTGTCAAAATAGATGAAGGTTATGTTGAGCTTTTTTTAAAACGATTTAATCAATTTTAATTAAGTTTGTTATCATCAAAATCAATAGAGAATAATTTATGTTAACAATCTCCCCCTTTTTGATGATGACAAACTTTTCAAGAAAATGCTTGTGCAATTTTTGCTCCCCCTAAATATGTGCTCCCCCTAAGTGAAATTTTGAAAGACTTTTTAACTTCCTTGTTAAAAAAAAATTCAACTGTTAATCTCAAAATTTTAAACACGACAGATTAAAAAATTATGCCAGTAAACACATGCATGCATGCCAAAACCAATTTTTGCCAAAATGAAAAAAAACAGTTTTGCATTTGCTATTTGCTAATTTCTCTCCCCCTTCATCATCAAAAAGAAAGAGACGCGATGAATGACTTATGTTTGGAGAAATTTGGGCAGAGTCTCCCCTGAAAGATGAGCATTTCCTCAACAACACACAGAGTTAAAAAGAAAAACACTTCCATATAAGTATACCACCATATCAACCAACCTCCATACCAACAAAATCACACTTCCAGAATGAGCAATATAAACAATATAGCAGCAAAGTCAACTTAAGCATAAATCAAGAGCACATGTCCAACATGAGATATCATAAGCATAAATACAAAATAAATAACATCATATGCATAAGGCAAATAACATGAAATGAGAAATGTCTGTGCGAACATCATAGAGGCAGAGAAATCTAAGACGGAGGCTGTGAAGACGAATCACGGGTCATATCCAAAGTAGCGAGAATGCGACGCAATGAGCTCGATCTGATCAAATTTGCTCCAAAGGTTGCAAAGTCGGATCGGCCGAGTCAAAGCATCCACTCGGTCGAGAAGCTGCTGGAAGCGATCTTCAGGAACAACTGGGGCCGTAGGAGGGACGGCAGTCTCGGTAGGCTCGTCATTCTGAGGTGTATCTGCTGCTGGTGAAGCAGGAGCTGCTGGTGCTGCTGCTCGGCGAGGAACACGCGGTCTAGCCCCAAGACGAAAATCAGGCAGCTCATCCTCGGAGTAGATATCATTCAGCATGCGATCATCCTCGGGTACAATCAATGTGGCTTCATTTTTGGAGGATGTGGTCTTTTCCCATTTCCCTCGCTTCTTAAAGAATCCGATGGCAGAAATAATTTCTCGACCGAGCTTACGAGTCTCGAGAAAAACAGGCTCGACGATAGGAACATGAAAGTGGTTCAGGATCCTAGTGATGATGCTGCCATAAGGAAGGGATCGATTGGAGACTTTAGGGGTGGACAGCATATGGCACATAATAGTGTAGGATAGGCTCACATGGCGTCGATGAATAAGAGAGTCTAATAGACCAATATCAAGCCTAGTGACCTCATCAGTGTGACCCTGTCTAGGAGTGACCATGTGCTGAAGAATAATGTGTAGAATTCGAATCTGAAAAGGGAGGAGTTGAGACTGGACAAAGAACAGATGTCATCGGAAAGATCCCGACGACGACAAATGTTCCGTACACCATCCACATGACGAAAATTACTAAAATCTAGTTCTTTCCTAGTGGTGTACAGATCTAATCCTCCATAAGCGATTCCTAGAATACTACACAATTCAGGTTCATCAAGTTCAATGCGAATTCCTCCTACGAATGTATGAAGCTCGTCACGACTAGAAGAGGAGAAATCTATGTTTGAATAAAAGACTCGAACAAGGTTTTCATAAATATGTTCATCAATACTTAAAGCTTGCTTCCAATGACTAAGCATTTGAGTAATTGAGTGACCACAAACAGAAATATCCGAGAACTCCGAAATGTTAAGAGAAAAAGAGGGAGTTATGGGTTTACCCATGAACTTCTCACGGAATCGCTGAGTAGAGGTAGCATCGGGAAAATGAAGACTCTCGAAGTCTTGAGGAGGAGACCTAGGTGGACTGGAACGGCGTGAAGCAGTGTGCTTGGTTCGAGCACGCCTTGGAGGTCGTTCCGCCATGGATGAATTTAAAAAAAATGTGAAAAAGAAGTTTTAGAGATGAGATAGTGATTGTGGGTGAAAATGTGGTTGGAAAAAGGAAGAGATTTGGGTTAGTTTGAGCAAGGAAGGCTCGGCTGGTTCTAGGGTTTCAAAAGGAAGATTTTTCAATTTTAGATGAAAGAGAAGGTTCTAGAGAGGATAAAAAAATGGTTTGTAATGCTTCAATTTGATGAAAAGTGACAAGAAAAGTGATGGATTTTGGGAGAAGAGAATCAAAGAGAGAGAGAAAGAAGGAGAAATGAGGAGGAAGACAAAGGACTTTCAATTTACGCGTGATAACGGCGAGCCGTTATAAATAAAGCGGAGCCGAGTCAGAGAGTCTCAAAAAATTCATCAAAACGGCGAGCCGTTTATATCAATAACGGCGAGCCGATAGGGTCCAGAGAGTCCACAAAAAAAATGTATCAGGACGGCGAGCCGATAGACATATATCGGCGAACCGATAGCTTCCGTTAGCCGCTTATTGAAATAACGGCGATCCGCTTTTCACAACCTATGATTTCGCACATGTATTTTGATATTTGGCTACTTATTAATACATTTCAAGATCATTTTATTGATCCAAAATGATTTGAGTGCCATTTCAATGCATAATTCATGAATATATATATGTATTGCAACAATTGATTCATACATTTTCAAATATCCATACACATCTCATGCATATTACGATTGAGCATTCCATAGATATTAAAGCATCAAGTCATAGATCAATCAATGTTAATAGACTCAATAGCATGAATAAAGATGTTAATGTGAAAATTTCATCATCCCAAGTTCATGCCGAATTTTAAAAAATTGATCTTCGCAAAGTGGTTTTGTAAAAATATCAGCAAGTTGTTTTTCCGTGGAGATAAACTCTAATGCAATTTCTCCCTTTTGAACATGATCTCTCAAGAAATGATGTCTTATTTCTATATGCTTGGTTCGAGAGTGTTGAATGGGATTCTTTGAAATATTTATAGCACTAGTATTATCACACTTAATAGGAATTTGTTCAAGAGTAATGCCATAATCTCTAAGTGTTTGTTTCATCCAAAGTGCTTGTGCACAACAACTTCCTATATATATTTCAGAAAAGTGCGACAGAATTTTGTTTCTTGCTAAACCATGAAACAAGAGAGTGTCCTAGAATATAGCAAGTACCACTAGTGCTCTTCCTATCCACTTTATATCCGGCAAAGTCCGCATCCGAAAAACATGTTAAATCTATATGAGTTCCCCTAGGATACCAAAGGCCAATATCTATGGTTCCACTCAAATAACGGAAAATTCTTTTAACAGCAAGCAAATGAGATTCATTGGGACATGACTGAAATCTTGCACACAAACATACACTAAACATGATATCGGGTCTACTTGCAGTCAAATAAAGTAGGGATCCGATCATACCTCGATACATTTTGATGTCCACTTCTTTATCTTTTTCATCTTTGTCCAGCTTGGTTGTTGTGCTCATTGGTGTATTCTTGGTCTTTGAATCATCAATGCCGAATCGTTTGAGTAGATCCTTTACGTACTTGGCTTGATTTATGAAAATTCCTTCCTCGTTTTGTTTGATTTGAAGTCCAAGGAAGTATTTCAACTCTCCCATCATACTCATCTCAAATTCTTTGCTCATACATGATGAAAATTCTTTACACAACAACTCATTAGTAGAACAAAAAATGATATCATCAACATAAATTTGAACAATAAGTATGTCTTGGTTCTTATGCTTAACAAATAGAGTAGTATCCGCTTTACCCATTGAAAAGTCATTTTCCAACATAAAATTCTTAAGTCTATCATACCATGCTCTAGGTGCTTGTTTTAATCCATACAAGGCTTTAAGCAACTTATAAACATGATTTGGAAATTTTTCATTTTCAAAACCAGGAGGTTGTTTTACATAAACTTCCTCCAAAATATAACCATTTAAGAAAGCACTCTTGACATCCATTTGATATAAAATAAAATCCTTATGACATGCATATGCTAACAACATCCTAATTGATTCTAACCTTGCTACAGGAGCAAAGGTTTCATCAAAATCAATTCCTTCTTCTTGGTTGTAACATTGAGCCACTAATCTAGCTTTATTTCTTACAACCACACCGGATTCATCCATCTTATTTCTAAACACTCATTTAGTACCTATTATAGATTGATGTACTGGTTTAGGAACTAATTCCCACACATTGTTTCTTTCAAATTGATTTAACTCCTCTTGCATTGCCATAATCCAAGATTCATCATTTTCTGCATCCTCAAAGGATTTTGGTTCAATTTGAGAGATGAATGCATTATGCTCACAAGTATTTCTAAGTGATGATCTAGTTGTAATACCTCGTGAGAGATCTCCTAAAATTACATCTTTAGGGTGAGAAGAGACATACCTCCACTCCTTGGGGAGTGTTTGAAGACTTCATTTTGCTCCACATTTGGTTCTTCATGATGTTCCTCTTGAATTTCATGCATCCTCTTGAATGTTATTTGATGCTTTTTCTTCTTGTCGCTTCTTGTTCTTCTTTTCCCGCATCATCATCAACAACAACTTTCTTCGTAGAGGAGGTTAGATTCATCAAATGTGACATGCATAGATTCCTCCACAACTAAAGTTCTTTTGTTATAAACTCTATAAGCTTTGCTTGAATTTGAATAACCAAGAAAGATACCAACATCGGATTTTGGATCAAATTTACCAAGATTGTCTTTTGTGTTCAAAACAAAACATTTGCATCCAAAAACTTTAAAATAGCCAATGTTGGGTTTTCTATCTTTCCAAAGCTCATAAGGAGTTTTGTTAAGATTAGGTCTAATCAACACCCGATTTAAAACATAACAAGCGGTGTTGGCGGCCCAAAAATATTTTGGTAATGCATTTTCATTTAACATGGTCCTAGCCATTTCTTGAATAGACCTATTCTTTCTCTCAACAACTCCATTTTGTTGTGGAGTTCTAGGTGATGAAAATTGATGCTCAATGCCTAGATTATTGCAAAAAATCTCAAATGCATGATTTTCAAATTCTCCTCCATGATCACTTCTAATGCATGCAATACCATGTCCTTTTTTATTTTGTAATTTCTTACAAAGTACTTTAAAAGCATCAAGAGCATCATCCTTATTGGCTAAGAATAATACCCATGTATATCTAGAATAATCATCCACTATCACAAATGCATAATATTTGCCATTTAGACTTGCATATCTAGATGGCCCAAAAAGATCTATGTGAAGAAGTTCAAGTGGTTTTGAAGTAGAAATATGGTTTTTATTCTTGAAAGAAGTTTTAATTTGTTTTTCAAATTGACAAGCTTCACAAATCTTATCCTTTTGAAAACCAATTTTCGGAAGACCTTTAACTAAATCATCTTTCGAAATTTTTGAAATTAAATCCATACTTGCATGTCCTAACCTTCTATGCCACAACCAACAATCATCATGCAATGCCGAAAAACATTTATCAAGAGTAGATGCACATTCTATGTCAATGATATAAACATTACCACATCTATTTCCAACAAATAATATTTTGCCATCACATGAGTTCTCAATAACACAACTAAATTTATCAAATATAACTTTATAACCTTTGTCACATAATTGACTAATGCTAATTAAGTTGTGTTTCAAGTTTTCAACCAAACATACATTCTCAATTAGAGTCAAGAAACTTTACCAACATTTCCAATTCCAAGAATTTTTCCTTTTGAGTTGTCTCCAAAGGATACGTCCACCATTTTCAATTTTGGTAAAGCTTGAGAACCATGCATAGTTTCCGGTCATGTGCCTTGAACAACCGCTGTCCAAGTACCATTTATTCTTCTTCTTCTTCAAGCCCTACAAGAAAAAGTCTCAAGTTTTAGGTACCCAAAGCTTTTTGGGTCCTTGAGAGTTAGCAACGGTTCCTTTTGGAACCCAAATGCACTTGACACCATAATATGCATTCCTTTTTACGAGACATCTAAATTTCATATGACCATTTTGATTACAATAATGACATACAATCTTATGATCATTTGTGGAGGTAGCTTTAACAAAATAATTCTTATAATACTTTTGCTTCAAGTTTGGCTTATATCCAAGTCCTCCTTTATCAAAAACACATTTTTGTGAGTTAAGCATATTATCCAACATCTTTTGCCCATTTGTAAATTTCAGAACAATTTCATTCAATTCATTATTCTTTTTCTTGAGTAATTCGTTCTCATTTTTCAGCTCATCTATGTGTGATTTCAAATGCTCATGTGAGATGCTAGGTTTCTCATTTGATAATGCAATTTCATCATGCAATGTTTTGTTTCCTACTTCTAGGCATACAATTCTTGCATTTAGAGATTCATTTTCATTTTTGAGCTTTGCCATTTCCTTTTTAAGACATACATTCTTTTTACCAATTTTCATCAACTCATTATGTAAATCTTGAAAAGCATCATACAATTCATCATAGGTAGGATCACTTACTTCATTGAGATCATCATCCCCTCCTATTGCCATGAGTGCTAGGTTTGATACTTCTTGCGATCCTTCTTCATCATTTGATTCTTCCTCACTATCATCCCAAGTTGCAACCATTGCTTTCTTGAGTTTGTTGATAAGTGGGCACTCCGATCTTATATGTCCAGGCTTCTTGCATTCTTAGCATTTGATTGACTCCTTCTTGTCCCTATAGTGCTTGAAGTTTCTGAAATTTCTTCGCTCTCCGAGTTTCTTGAAGAATTGTCTGAACCTCCGTTCTAGCATTGCTAGTTCGTCATCCTCCGGTTCACTCTCCTCATCACTCTCATATTTTGAAGCTTTGAGAGCAATGCTTTTCTTCTCCTCATGTCCTTTTTCTCAAAATCCTCTTCATACGAAATAAGAGAACCAATTAAATCATCAAGAGATAAAGTATTTAAATCTTTGGCCTCTTTAATAGCTTCTTTTAGGTCTCCATTCTTTTGGAAGTGACCTAATGATTTTCTTAACTTTCTCACTATTTGGAAGGTTTTCCTAAAGCACCTAGGGTGTTCACTATGTCCGTGAATCTAGTGTACATAATACACATTATCATTTTGTTCCATTTGGAACAACTCATATCAGTGTATCTACCGATTTTAGACTCTTTCACTTGATTTGTCCCTTCATAGACAACTTCAAGTTTGTTCCATATCTCTTGTGCACTTTCACAACTAGATACTCTATGGAATTCTTTCTTATCAAGGGCACAAAACAAAGCATTCATAGCCTTGGAGTTTAGAGACATCTTTCTCTTTTCTAACTCACTCCATTGACTCGATGGTTTAGGAATATCATCTCCTACCTCATCTTTGAACGTAGGCATGAATGGACCATCACAAACAACTTCCCAAATTTCATAATCTAAGGCTTGCAAATAGATTCTCATTCTAGTTTTCCAATAAGCATAATCATTACCATCAAAAAATGGTGGTCTAGTTGTGGATTGCCCTTCTCTAAAGGTTGAGTCATTTAGGGTTGCCATGGATCTTTTACTCTAGACGATTAAGTCTTAACAAGAGAACGAGGCTCTGATACACATTGAAATACAAGTAAGCAACCCAAGAGGGGGGGTGAATTGGGATTCTAAAAAAAATTATTCAATAATAAAGAAAATCTTAATGCAATTATAACTCAAATTCAAAGCAATAATAATTAAGATGATCACAATATAAAAAGGTAAGGGAAGAGAGATTCAAACACGAGATTTTTACGTGGTTCGGCCAACCTCGCCTACGTCCACGCCTCCAAGCTTTCCGGGCTTGAGGATTCCACTAAGCAAGCCTCCAAGGCTTCAAATGCTTACACTTGACTTCCAAGGTGTCAATGGACCTTTACAACAAGAGATTATCCCCAATCTCTTAACCCAAGTGTATCCCAACACTTACAATCACTCAAAGTAAAAAATTACAAATTTGTTTTGCCTCTCACAATATACAAGATAACTCAATGATACTTAATATGTGAATAGATGAAGAATGTGTTCTAAGCTCTATGAAGATTGTATTCTCGAATATTAGCTCAAATGGTTGTGTTGTGATCAAACTTTGTTTGGATTTGAATGAGCTTATTTATAGTTGCAAAAACTAATCGTCTCAACACCGGATCGCCGTTATCTCAGATATCGGATCGCCGTCAATATGACCGCTGATTTTTTCAAATTGTCGGATCGCCGATGTCGGATCGCCGTTAGTGTCCAATCTTCACCGCTTGTTGTCGGATCGCCGTGTCCGAGACCAATCTTCAATTGTGAAGTCGGATCGCCGTTAGTGTCCGAGACCAATCTTTCACTTGTTGCCGGCGAGCAAGAAGTCGGATCGCCGTTAGTGTCCAGACCGATCTTCACCAGATGTCGCAGCCGTAAACCAAATATCGGATTGCCGCTTTATGTCCGAGGCTTGATATCGGTGAGCCGCTTATCACAAGCCGTTTTGGTCCGCAGGCTATACTTCACTTTAATATCGAGCCGCTTTATCTCAAATGTCGGTTCGCTTTTCCATAAAAGCAGAGCTATTTTTGCAAGAAAACTGTTTTGACACCAAATCTTCATAAAAATGCTTTATGAAACTTGTCAAAATAGATGAAGGTTATGTTGAGCTTTTTTTAAAACGATTTAATCAATTTTAATTAAGTTTGTTATCATCAAAATCAATAGAGAATAATTTATGTTAACACAAGCGGTCGCGTGATCCTCAAGGTACCCGGTCGCAATGTTCACCTTCTCTTGCTCACCTTGGATGTTCGTGGCCTCGAAGTACCTCTCCATGGACCACAAGAAGTTCTTGATCTCCTGGGCATCCCTCTTGCCTCCCTACCTCCTTGGCCTCGGAACCTCAACCCTCATTGGAGGTGCGGCATTGGTGTTGAGCACTCCGCCGGCCACCGCCTTCTTGCAAAGTGCCCAATCCATCTTAGTCTCTTCAAGGCCCGTGTGAAGCTCCTCCACTTGAGCCCTTAGTGCCTCAACAGTTCAACCACCGCTTGGAACTCCTCAAGGCTTTGGCGTTGCGCCACCACATCTTGGCTTAGATCGCCCATCCGCTCACCAAGATCATCCACCTCCTCCATCTTCTCGCTCAAAGATCTCGAGGCGCTCTTTAATCTCAACAAGAATCTCCCCACGGACAACCCGATTCTCCAAGGCGTTGAGCAAGTCCACCGACTTCTCCTTGCTTTTTCCCTTCTTTGCAGGCTCCCTCCCCTTTGGTCATCATGAGTGCTCTCCGACATCCTTCCTTTCGAACAACGCAACTATCCACGAGTGTAGATGGCTCGATACCAACACGGCCCGATCTACGCTTAAGCTGCGGCCTTAGGCGCCAAATTCGCACTCTCTGGCCCTAAGTCACCTTTTACACCCAAATCCGTTGATGGATTCGAGAAGCAGAAAGAGGATTCACTCTAACTCACTAAGGATGGGAGGAAATAACATATACTGCTCGATAGAATGCTTACAAAGCAATGTGTGCTGGAATTGTATATTGCTTTGTAAGCATTCTATCGAGCAGTATATGTTATTTCCTCCCATCCTCAACACCAATGCTAAGCTAGTAAACCCGTAAGGCGCAAGGAAGCTGATTGGCGGGATCCCTCGCGGGTGCACCGCCGACCGACCTTGATCTTCTCGGGGTTCGAGTGAGCACTGTCGGGACCCGAAAGATGGTGAACTATGCCGAAGCGGGCGGCCGAGGAAACTCTGGAGGCCCGCAGCGATACGACGCAAATCGCTCGGGTATAGGGCGAAAGACTAATCGAACTGCCTAGTAGTTCCTCCGGTTTCCTCGGATACTGGAGCCCGAAAACGAGTTCTATCGGGTAAAGCCAATGATTAGAGGCATCGGCGCAACGCCTCTACCTATTCTCAAACTTTAAATAGGTAGACGGCCGCTTGCCGCGCCACGAATCGAGTGCTCCAAGTGGGCCATTTTTGGTAAGGTAATCGGCGATGCGGGATGAATCACAGAACCCACAAAGGGTGTTGGTCGATTAAGACAGCATGGAAGTCGAAATCCGCTAAGGAGTGTGTAACAACTCACCGCCAATCAACAGCTCGAAAATGGATGGCGCTTAAGCGCGCGACCTATACCCGCCGGGCAAGTGCCCCGATGAGTAGGAGGCGCGGCGGCAAAACCCGGGCGCGAGCCCAAAGTGAGTGCAGATCTTGGTGGTAGTAGCAAATATTCAAATGAGAACTTTGAGGGCCACAAAGAGGATAAAAAGAAATAGGAAGCAATATACAATTCCAGCACATATTGCTTTGTAAGCATTCTATCGAGCAGTATATGTTATTTCCTCCCATCCTTAGTGAGTTAGAGTGAATCCTCTTTCTGCTTCTCGAATCCAGCAACGGATTTGGGTGTAAGGCTGACTTAGGGCCAAGAGAGTGCGAATTTGGCGCCTAAGGCCGCACGGCTTAGCGTGGGAACAGATCGGGCCGTGACACTTTGCACTCGTATAGTCGTATTGGTGGCCAAATCAAAAAGTTTGTTCGCCTTTGTTATTGAGCTTTTTCACATCCATTGAAAAAGTTTTAGCCAAAAGAGTGGTAATAATAATTTTTATCTAAAAATTTGAAATCATTTTTTTAATTACTATTTACAAAACAGATTATAGTTAAAAAAATAAATCTTCGTATTCTTCATTAAGATAAAATTCTCTCAAAAAATATTTAATACAACTATACTTATCAAAGACCTTAATTAAGGTATAAAACAATCTTATACCAATTAAATTGATTTGTAGAAAGTGATGCCGTTGAGGAAAAAGTGTTCTGATGCTTATTCATTTTTAAATTAATTAATTCGATTCTTTAGAATAAAAAATGAATGTGATTCTGCACAATAGTGACAACACAGGTATGCAATAAATCTGGTAGATCATGAGAATCATTTTGTAATTGCACTTGTGAAGTTGTAAATTGCTGAGTTGAGGGTAGAGACTAGAGACTGATATTCTTCCTTTTTTAATAAAAGAAAAGAAAATAAAATAAAATAAAATAAAATCTCATCCAACTTTGTTTTTGTCACATTTTGTTATTGATTTAGAATCCCAAAAATACCCCAAATTTTAAAATCAGGGTGTTTGAAAGCTGAAAGTTTTCTTGTATATCAATTTCAATATGGCAACCACTCTCAGTCATCTTGGCAAGTGAGAAAAAAATAATGATGTAATTATTTTACATTTTGCAGAAAAAAAATAAAAGACGAACGCTATGGTCTCTCATTTTGCATTTGATACGTGAGAGATAAAAAGTGTTGTAGGCTCCATAAACATCATGGACTCGACTACAGACTGCAGCATCAGCCGTTGGATGTGGAGTGAGAAGTTTTATACTTGTCTATTGTTTATTTTGTCTATTATATTCAGTCATTGTCTTACTTGATTTAACTATCATCCCATAAATTTATTATAATTACAGCCCTGCCACTTTTTATTTACCACAATGTCCTTTCAAAGTTTAAACAAAATACTTTTGATCAAACACGTCAACTGTTTCTCCAAAATTGTTTCCAATCACTTCTCCTAAATTTCGAGAAATTACTTTCAACTACTTATCTCAAGTCCCAGAGAAGCCAGAAACTTAGAAATTTATTTGAACTATATTTGTAGTTATCTAAGTTTCATTAATTTTTTTTTTTTGAACCACACATATATTTAAATAAATAAACAAACAAATTGTTCCTTAATACCTTTTCAATTATTTAGAGAGTTAATTGTTCGATGATATTTTGAAACAGAAATTTTACTTAAAAAAAAAAAGACCTCTGGTTTCAAGTGGCTTTTCATCATATTGAGGAGAAACAATTTTTCTTTTTTTTTCTTTTCTTTTCTTTTTTTTTTTTTTTGAAAAGAAGAGAAACAATTGAGGGAGAGAGTGTTCAAGAAAATTTACAGTTGAAGGGGTAATGTTGTAAAATTGAATATGGTGTTGATGCCGAAATCTGCTCGTCCTTTGACCGACTAGATTCTTTCACCAACGTTTAAGTTATCGACTGCTGCACGAACCGCTAAGGCTGGAATCACCCTCCTTTCTCTCACTAGACCGCTAAGGCTGGAATCACCCTCCTTTCTCTCACTAAACCTGCGTTCACCGAAAACGGATCAGAGACGCCGGTGGTTTTGCCGGCGTAAACCCTCCGATGCCTAAGTTAGCACAAGGTGTTTACGGGAAAACAGTGTAATTTGGATTTAAGAAGTTTGTTAGAAATTTGTAATTTGCGCTTTTCCTCTCTCGCTTTTCTCCCTTTCTTCGCCGATTTCTTCTTCTTTTATAGCCGTTGTCCCCACGCCCCGCTTTGCCCTTCATCCTACCTTTTTCGGTAAGGGCAGGGACTCTAATCACATGGGCAAACGTGGATCTCGCTCTCAACGGAAAGCGCAACCGCGATTCTGAGATCGTGTTTTCACTTTTTGGGGTACGGTATCGGCTAGATATACCTCCGGCATTCGCCTCGGCCTCGCCGCTGATTCAATGCCGGGTGGAAATAGTAGCATGACCGACCTGGTGCTTTTATTTGCTTAACACCAGTCCCCCAGTTTCTGGTCTTGTGAGTTAAATGAGTCAAGAGTAGAAACTGATTGTCAAATCTTGCCAATCCGGGGGCTTCTCCTCTGGTCTTCTATCTACAGGGACGGACCTGAGGATTTCTTTTCTTCAGGGGAGGTTTTGACCTGAGCATGGGCCTAAATGAGCATGGGCTTAAATGAGCATGTCCATTGCGTATCTGGGCTTACATCTAGCCTGGCCTCTTATAACAGTTGGTGACGTGGCATCCCCAGACTCTTCATATTTTGAAATTTGAAACGATGGGCTATCTGTCCTCGATGTACGGTGCGTCTCCATCACTTAAATGCTTTCATTTCCCCCTTTTCGTTTCAAATCCCTGAGTCATCATCATCTTGTTACTCCGCCATAACTACATTTTCTCGAACTTTGCTCACACTTCCAAGTATCCATTTGGGTGTTTTCTCTACTATATTTTTAACCTTTTCTTTGGTTGTTGATTGTGTTCTCCCTTTTTGTATTCGTACTTGGGTTTGTTTTGGTTTTTCTTTTGAGATTCTCGATATGTCAAACCTAAAAGAAAGTTAATTGTTGATGAGGTGTCAAGCCTCAACGTGCCAATACCCACCGATTTCTGGGTCCTCTCCAGAGGGTAGTCCTTCCCATGGTGGATACCAGTACCCACGCCCTCTCTCTCCTCCCCGAACTAGAGCTTGTAGAAAATGAGGTAGACTCGCTGGCTCGGTGAGAACCACAGCCTTTGGGGGGTTGGGATCCCCAAGGAGTTGACGATGAGGGAGCAGCTCCGACCGAGCCGACTCCGCAGGAACCTAGGCCATAGGGTGGAGGCTGATTCCTACCCTATTGATTTCATGGCTTGCGCCACCACCCCCACTGACCTATTTAAACTTAGGAACCTCTACAACATCCCCAGGTTCTTCAGTTCCTGGAAAATGCGATGTCCCTAGTCGGCCTCCGATGTGACGATGCACTTGAGAGTTTCAGGAGCTCGCCCTTCAACCTTACTTTGCCAAGATATCGTGCACTGCCTCAGTCACACCCAAATGGGTGGAGGGTTCTCTCTGATGTGGGAGAGGTGCGGGTCGGAGGAGCCTTCTCTTGTTGAAGTGAAACATCTGTATCAGCTGGGGAGTAGCCCGAATGAGGCAGGCTGGTATTATTTTATGTCCAGTTTTGCCAAGAGGAAACCGATCACTGGGTTTCCATCTTCATGTAAAAATTGGAAGAACAAATTCTTCTTTTGGGAACCTGTCCAGCTTTGGGGATATTTATCTTCCCACCCATTTTGTCACCCAGTCGCTCATTTTTGCCTATATTCTTAATTGCTACTTATCGGGTTCTTTAACCTTTTGTGCTATTTCGTAGTCGGGGGCTTGAAGATCGCCTTTGCTTCGTGGAAACGGCTCAAACGCGTTACCGCTAAGACCTCCTGCCACCAACAAGTCTCGGGCTTAGTGGACATACCGGGATGGATAGCAAGATTCTCATGACAAAGCGTGGTCAGCAGCCTCCAAAGAACCCTCCTCCTCCGAAGAAAACCAGCGTCGGCCATTCCAAGGCTCCTGTCCCTGCTCTGCCCCCTCCCCCACCCCGCAGGAGTGGCGGGGAGAGAACTTCTGACAAGAGTCCTGAGGTCAGCTTGTAGTCTGGGGACCGATTTTCTCCTCTTCCATCTCGGGATCAAGGTGACTACCTGAGCCCATATCAGAAGGATTATAAAAAGTCAGTTGGGCCCAAGATGGTGAAGGACATCGAGTGCATGAGCCTCTCCGAGTTGGCTGCTTCTATTCAGAGAGTCTCCTTCAGGCTGGCCACAATGGTCTCGTGCTACAAGACCGGTCCGCTGAGAAGCTTTGAGTTGAAAAAGAAAGCCGAATATGCAGAACGGGCCAAGAAAAATGGCTGAAGCGAGGAGAGAAAGTCATTGCTGAGTCCACTTCCTCCAAGCTTGAGGGCGAGCTGGGTGACCTGAGATCTGATCTCCAGGCTACTCAAATTGAAAGGGATGCCGAGGGGGAAATCAAATCTTGGGAGGAGAAAGGCAAATCCGTTGATGTGGACGATCGGCTGGATGCCGAGTATGACTCTGGAGTTGCCTTCTCCTATAAGTGCATAATGTCTGTGCTTAAGGAAGAATATCCCGAGCTGGACATGAGCAAGCTGGAGGCTGGAGTGGAGAGGTACATGGCTGAGGTCGGCCAGGGAGATAAGGAGCAGGGAAGGCAGGATCAGGTGGAGGCTCCTTCGGATGCAAGAGGGGAAGGGGACGACTGGGGGTCCATGCCTCCTCCTCCCGGCATTGGTGATCTTCCACCTCCTAATATTGATGGTCCGTTACATCCCGAGTTTGCTGATCCCCCTGCTGCTGGAGCCGTTGACTCTCCTAACCTTTAGGCCCATTTTTTGTATAAGCTCTAGATTTGCGTTTGTTTTGTAAACAATTTAAACATTTATAAAAAGAAATTTTGAATGCTCTCTATTGGTTTTCCTGTTTGGTTCTTTAGTGCATCGAACAGAATAGGCATTCGCTTACCTTAGTAAAATTTTCGCAAAATTGCACTCTTCTGACCGAGAGTAAGCATTTACTCGCCTTTAGTATAATATTCGAAGCTTTAGCCGGCTTGTGCACTTTGTTGCCTCGAGGATTTTCGAAGCTTTAGCCGGTCTTTCGCCGACGAAAGGCACTTTGTTGCCTTAGTGTAATTTTCGAAGCTTTAGTCTTTCGCCGACTGAAAGGTGCACTTTGTTGCCTTAGTAGAATTTTCGAAGCTTTAGCTGCTAGTCTTTCGTTGACCGAGTAGAAACAGGCACTTTGTTGCCTTAGTAAGCATTTAATGGGCTTGCTAGCAGAAAGGTTCCATACTGAATTCATCTTTATTGAATTTTGAATGCGTTACAGAAATGTGGGACATATGTGTGTGTCACAAATCACTGTGTTCATAACAGAAATAACTTATCAGAATGAAAACTAGTAGGGCACTTTACTTACCGGAAGTACTTTTTCAAGTGCTCTGCCCACGACCTCTTCACCTCTCGTCCGCTGATACGCCAGAGCTCCCTGACCTTTCCCATTTTGGACCAAGAGCTCCATGGTTAGGATCCTTGGTATTTCGTTCACCTTCCCGAGCACTCCAATCTCCAATCGCCACACGTACGTTTCGTTGTAATAACGCGTGACCCTTTGGCGATATTGGGCTACTTTTCTCGCGAAGCCCCTTCCCTTTTCTCCTCCAAAGCAGTCCAGATTCGCCATTTTGCTCCTCATCAAGTATTCCGTCCGATGTGTTCCTACTCCACTTCGCTGATTACCGCCGTGACTAAAAGCAAACGGGGTCTCCCTGGCGGTTTTGTGAGTTGTCCAGAGCCCACAGCTCGTCCAACCCAAGCTCCTTTCTTCTCTCCCAATCTAGTCTTTGGAGTTTATTTACCACTTTGCTTCCACTTGTCCGCTTGCGGGGTGCAGAATTTCGGGTCCACCCCTAGGTTCCGGCAAAACTCTCTGAAGTTGTTGTTGTCAAATTGCCTCCCATTATCGGTGATGATGGTATACGGGATTCCGTATCTACAGATGATGTTCTTCCAGATAAAATCCGCTTGTCTTTCTCTCCGTGATTTGGCTAAGACCCCACTTCTATCCACTTGAAGTAGTCTATTGCATGGGTTGCCGCTCCTCTTTTCGGACTAATCAGATTTCCCATCAACAAAAGGCCATGGGGATGTCATAGCTTTTCTGGGGGAACCTCTTTGGCAGGTTTTGCAATTCTTTGTCATCCTTTTCGCATCCTGATGCATGGTCGGCCAAAAGTATCCTTGCCGGAGTGCCTTGAAGGCTAAAGTTCTTGCTCCTGAATGATTTCCACATATTCCTTCATGAATCTCCCTTAATACATAGTCCGCCTCCTCATCCAGACATCTCAAAAGTGGTGGTGAACTCCTGCACAAAGACTCCATCTAGAGCATGACCGCTCGGCATTTTAATCTTCTTTCTTGCCTTTTGTCTTCTGGTAGAATTCCATCGCGCACATACGCGCGAATCGGGTCCATCTAGGATTCACCAGTGCTTATTCTCATCACCTCCGCCTCCTCCTATACTTGGCGAGGTCTCCTCCACCATCACAACGATCTCGGTGGGCTTGGAAATATGGTCGAGTTTGCGTATCGAGCCGCCACTTCTCCATTAGTGATATCTGGTTTCGCCTACCGTGGCCTTGCTTGTGTAGTATACTGGCTTCCTTCTTCTTCCCGACTAAGACCGAGCCCACTTAGAGCTATAAAAGTGGTCACCCTCTCCTGAGTAAGGGGCGCGGGCTAGGTATTCCTTCAGTTGTCCAAATGCCTCCTCACATTCCAGTGTCCATTCCATCTTCCTCCATTTCTTTATGATTTGGAAGAAAGGATGGCACTTATCAGTGGCTCGCGAAATGAATCGATTCAATGCTGCCAATTTTCCCGTAAGGCTCTGCACCTCCTTAATTGTTCGTGGGGACCTCATCTCTATCACCGCCCGTATCTTTTCCGGGTTGGCCTCAATCCCTCGATGGCTCACCAGGTATCCCAAAAATTTGCCTGATCTGACCCCAAATGCACATTTCTCCGGGTTCAGCTTCATTTCATACCTCCTCAGCAATTCGAAGGTCTCTTCCAAGTGCTTCACATGATCTCGCTTCTTCTTGGTGATCATATCGTCCCACGTATACTTCCATAAAATGACCTTGTTCACTAGCCTTTGATAGGTAGCTCCCGCATTCTTAGCCAAAGGGCATCACCCTGTAACAGAACAAACCCATGTTAGTTATAAAGGTGGTGCTTTCCTCATCCTGCTCGTCCATGGGTATCTGGTTGTATCCGGAAAAGACATCCATAAACGGTAAGACTATGAGTCCACCAGATCTATTTTTGGTAGGGAAAGCTTTTTCGCATGCCTTATCGAGGTCCGTGAAGTCTACACACATTCTCCACTTCTCATTGGCCTTCTTTACCAGTACTACATTGGAAATCCACTCCGGGTACTTGGCTTCCCTTATAAATCCTGCTTTTAGCAGCTTTTCCACCTCCGCATTTATGGCCTCGTACCTTTCAAGCACCTCCTTTTCGCCTCACCGCCTTGCCTTTCTTGATCGCCAACAAGCTACCCTCGATCAATACTGCATATCCTCATGAGACCAGTAAATATGTCCGCACGGGATCAGACACTTCACCAGCCGCTTTTATTTCTTCACCCAATTCCGATCCGACTCTAACCACTCGCTCGGTCACTCCTTACAACAACCCCCTCCAGCTTCTCAACAGGTTCCTGGCGACCATTTTTCAATCCCCTGCTATCTAGAGGTAACTCGCAGTGTTCCTTTGGTCAGAGCATACAGCCTCCGCCATTCTCTCGGTCGCCTTTTATTACACCAACAACTCCATTTATTCTCATAATGCGTGGACATTACACATTGGCTTAACTCTCATGCCTCCCCAATATCATCTGATAAGGACTTCTTTCTTCTACCACGACGAAATCCAACATCATCGTTCTTTCATACGGTTTTGATCCCACGGTAATTGGGAGTTCGATGATCCCCATGGGAGTTAGCCGTCCCCCTCCAAATCCCTTCAATGACGTATTTGTCCGTTCCAGTTTCAAGTCTGCAATCCCCTATCATCTAGAGCCGACTTAAACAGGATGTCAACCGAGCTGCCTGTGTCTACTAATATTCGTCGCAATTCTGTACCGGCCACCATTGCCTTAATCACCAATGCATCTTCATGAGGATATAAGATACCCTCTTCATCGTCATCTGTCCACATAATGGGAACTTGTCGTACTTTTGCCTTCTTGGTTGCTGGCAAATTGAAAAGCACTTTCGCTAGTCGTATCTCCCATAGTTCTTCCGTGCCTGCTCAATCTCCGCCAATGTTGGCCCTCCCGCTATCACACGGATGGCTGCTCACGCCTGCATCCCTCTCAACTCCTTCATCCCGTGTGTACCGTGATTCCATGATAGGGGATATTCCATCTACATACTCGCCCAAGTATCGTTCTCACTAAATCCTCCACCGACTCTTCGTGTCACGACATTGGGCGATAGACCATGAGTGTCGTGGAACTTGCTGCTTATCCCGCTGAGTCGGTTTTGTTATTGGGCCGAGGGTACAACAAGCCTCGTCCCCGATCCTCTCATACAATTCCTCCATGAGATCTTTAGTGGAGTGTATTGTCTATATGCCAAGCTCGCTACCACCAATCATCATGAACGCTACCTGGCCGGTATAATCGATCTCGTTTCAGCCTCGAATTGGTTGCATGTAATGCTCGGGAGTGTTAGATAGGGGGCAGCCATCTCGCCGAATTTCGCCGATCGTGGGGACGTGGAGGTTGAGCCCATGCTGAATCTCTCGAGGGGGCGGGATCGAGCCGATATTCCGCCTTACCGAGGTTCCCACCTCGCTTCCCGACCCGCCTCCCATTTGAGTTCTCCTTTCTTTTCGCCTCTCCTCCACTGCTCACTCTTTATCTTTGCCGATTTTTCTTCTTCGATTTCGATGTCTCTCTCGCCATATCCTCACGCACTGGGGCTTCTCGTTATACCATAGCCTATCCTCACACCCTCCTTTAAACCCTCAACGCCCGGGTGATTGAAAACTCCCAAATCAAGTACGGCTATCGCTTACAAAATCCCGTAGGGACTCGTGCTCCTCCTGCTTTCATCCCCATCATCATGTCGCCCTTCTGCACGCCTGGAATCGCTGCCAACTCCCCGCACATCTCGCCATACCCTTTATACTTCCTGGCACCATTCTCGAGCTCGCCCTCTAGCGCCAACGGAACGCCGCACCTCGAGCCGTGTCACCGCACACCATGTCGTTGAAACGCTCAATGTGCACTGGTCACTTTATTTTGAGGTCGGGAAGCGGAAATCTCTTGGGATTACGGTACCCATGATCTCAATTGATAACGAGATTCTTCGCCTAGCATTATCCTCCAGGGGCTTTCTGCCCGTATCTCCTCTATCACTCGCGCCAATCTGCGCACTCCTCCTCCACCCTATAGCACGGCCAGATCACGTGCAACCATCTCGATCTCGCTCCCGCCGGCGCTCAACCGCTATCTCGAGCTCTCCTTCATCAACATTTGCTTCCTCGGCCATTAGTTTCCATTCGTCCCGGCGAGGTTGGTCTCTCCTTCATCCACGTGTTCCCCGGGATCCGACTACATTTCGGGATGCACCCCATTAAGTTGGTCTACGGGCAGAGGGATTTCCTCGACTCGACGCCTCCGGAGGCTGGGTTCTGCTCCGACTTCATTTCTTCCCACGGAGGTTTCACAATCCCTTCTCCGCTCATCCCTCAACTCAAACAATATGGACGCGAGAGTCTCCATTTGTTTCTCTATCCGCTCCAGTCTGTCTTGCATCATCCTCTCTCGAGCTTCATTCGTAATTTCCCGGAGAGTGATTGTCTCCACCGTTTCATTGTCCTCCCTCAAAGTATCCTTTCTTGACACATCCATATCTCGATCGCTCGCTTTCTCCCAGAATCGCTAATTGGTAGCTTTTTATCCAGACGGCGCCAAAATGTTGATGCCAAATCGCCGCATTTGACCGACCAGATTCTTTCACCAACGTTTAAGTTATCGACTGCTACACGAACCGCTAAGGCTGGAATCACCCTCCTTTCTCTCACTAGACCGCTAAGGCTGGAATCACCCTCCTTTATCTCACTAAACCTGCGTTCACCGAAAACGGATCAGAGACGCCGGTGGTTTTGCCGGCGTAAACCCTCCGATGCCTAAGTTAGCACAAGGTGTTTACGGGAAAACAGTGTAATTTGGATTTAAGAAGTTTGTTAGAAATTTGTAAGGAAATGGCCTGCACTTTTTCCCTCTCTCGCTTTTTCTCGTCCCTTTCTTCGCCGATTTCTTCTTCTTTTATAGCCGCCCCCACGCCTCGCTTGCCCTTCATCCCACCTTTTCGGTAAAGGGCACTCTAATCGCCGACATGGGCAAACGTGGGATCTCGCGTCTCTCGCAACGGTTCTGGGAAAGCGCAACTGCCGCGATTCTGTGAGATCGTGTTTCCGCTTTTAGTGGTATCGGCATATACCTCTCGCATTCGCCTCGGCTCATGTTGCCCCCTATTCTGCTCGTACCATTTAGCTGAGGTGATTCATACTGGGGTGGAAATAGTAGCATGACCGACCTGGTGCTTTTATTTGCTTAACATATGGTATAGAAATAATTATTGTGAGGTTATAGGATGATGTTTAAGTCAAATAAAATAATGACGCAAAAGAAAAAAATACGAGCGTGCTTTTCGGTAAATATAAAAGATATGTTATGGGACACGTGTCAGAATCTAGAATCAGCGAGTGAGACAATCACTCAAAATAACGAAGTGTTCTTATAGTCTCCTTTGTATTATTAGTAAACATTCTACTTTATTTCATCAAAAGAAAACAAAGGATCGAATTCCTTGCAACGGTAAGACTGGGATTTCGTCATTGCACCGGTAAGATTGCGATCTCGTTAAGCAATAGGAACGGTAGCCTTCAAACGAGTAAGTTAATTACAAAATTGTTTAGAATAATATATATCTTATAACTCTGAAGCATTAATCGACTTCGTGTGAATTCTGCTTAGTTTCTTTAGTCGTGTGACAGTGGAGATCCATGATCTGGCTTAGTGCTGTAGGAACTATTACTAAGGATATAAAGAATTTAAATCGAAACAAATATATAACTTTTTGAGTTGTTTTTGGTCATTCAATTAATGGGTTATTGTTGAATATTGATGATTTTGTTTCACTCCCTCCTGCTGTGCAAGTAGTATAATTCTTAGATGTCGAAACTATTATCTATCAGTAGGTGTTAGCTAGATTTATTAAAATTCAAACATAATTCCTGACAATCATAGTAGCTTTTATGAAAAATTCAAGTACTTGTGTCTTCTGTGGTCAATAATTATGGATATACAGATTTCAACATTTTTGAAATTTTGATCCTGTGACTTAAAATGCAGATCAAGGCATGGCAAGTCCATCAGCTGACAGAGTACTTGATCTTGTTAAGGAAAAGCTTGATGGTCTAACTGCTACACCATCTGATCGGTTCAACATTTTTAAGGTGCCTGATGTACTGCGTAAGTTAAATGAAAAGGCTTATGAACCAAAGATGCTAGCAATTGGTCCTTATCATCACGGTAAAGAAGAATTATCGACCTTTGAAGTGCACAAAACACGCTATCTCAGAGAACTTCTAGACCGTACGAGCAAGCCTTTGCCAGACTATGTCACGGCCATGAGGGCAATGGAAGAAAGAGCTAAAAATTGTTATGGAGGGTCCCTAAGTTTAGAGACAGATAATTTTGTGCTAATGATGCTTCTCGATGGTTGTTTTATGGTTGAGGTTATTCGTAAGTTTGCATTGACACGTTTGAGAGGAAATGACCCAATTTTTGAACTGAGTTGGATGTTACCTTCCATAGCACGAGATATGATTTTGCTTGAGAATCAACTTCCATTTTTTGTTCTCTGGGAGTTGTTTACCATGACTAAGATGCCTAATGATCAAGATAATGATAAATTTCTTCTCATGATCCTGCGTTTTTTCAATGGCATATTACCAGGAAAGGGTTGTCGAAAAGATACTGTTCGTCGAGATAATCTCTATCCCATAAATGAAATCAAACATCTAGTCCATTTGATACACGATAACTGGCTTCCATCAGGCATTGAAGCATTTCGGAATAATGGCAAAAATAATAGTGACTGGAGCTTCATTTGTTCTGCCACCGGCATTCAAGAGGCTGGAATCCAGTTCCAGATGTTTGAGGTCCATAAGGATGATTCCTTGTTCGACATTAAGTTCGAAAATGGGGTAATGAAGATCCCATCCCTGGAAATTACTGATGCTACAGAAACTATTTTTCAGAATCTCATTACATTCGAGCAGTGTTCCCAAGATATAAATCCGAAGCATGTAATAGATTATGTTGAATTGTTGGGCTGCCTCATCAACTCTTCAAAGGATGCTGAATTACTTCGTCATCGTGGAATAATTGATAATTTTTTAGGAGATGATGAAGTGATTGTAACCTTAATGCACAAGCTTGGTGATGGTGCTGTACTCGGTAAGCAGTTCTATTACTGGGAGGTATTTAACAAAGTGAACTTCCATCGCAGCAGGCGTCGTAATAAGTGGATGGCCAATTTGAGGCACAATTATTTCAACACTCCGTGGGCAATCATCTCCGTTCTTGCAGCTTTTGCCATACTTCTCCTAACGATGGTGCAAGCTCTGTTTGCAGTTCTTTCTTATTTTCAACAAGAGCAAAGCAATTGAATTTGTGGTTGCCATGCTTATTGTATCATACACAACATTAGTAATAGTTAAAATAAGGCGTTTGATATATGTCCATAGGTGTTCGACAGAATGCCCCAGAGAAGTGGTTTTGGCGGGGAAACCGTAATTCCAATTTGCTGCAAATAGAGCCTCTAGAAGGCTTGGGCCAAGAACAATCGAGAATAATGCGAGATAAGGATGTGAATCACCAAAGGAAATGAACACAAAAATATACTGTGAGTTTCTCATCCTTTATTGTATTCACTGAAGTAATCTATATACCCCTTGATTTATGTTTAAAGTAAGTTCAACGAAGCATTAATTAATTAATTATAAATCAACCTTGAATTTGATGTCTCGTTGATTGGCCCTAGCTAGAAAATTTTCATAGTCTCTTATTTAAATTTATACTTCAGAAAAGACGAGTCGTATGAAATTCAAGAACCTAGATCTGTGCTGTGTAATTTTAAGTCTTAAGGCTGATCTTCAACATCAAATTTTAATATATTTTCATTTATTTCTTGACTTTGTTATGCTCTTAACTCTCCATTTTATCACCACGTTCAACTCTAAAAAGGATTTGAGAAAGGGTACCCCTACTTAGAGACAATTTTTAATTTATCTACTAAAAGTGTGAAAACATCAATTTAATATTGTATTAGTGATTATTAAATTTATTACAATCAATAATGCAATAAATTATTAAGTGGTTAATTTTATAGAAAAATTATTAAATATGCAAGTAATGAAAATTTAATCTAGTAGAAGTAAAAGTACCAATTTAATTAGATCATAGATAATAAATAAAAAATAAATTTTAAGTAAATCATAAATAAAAAAATTAATTAATTAATTAATTGATTGATATTCGGTATAAATAAAAAATAATGTTATGAATGAAACTTTTATAAATGGACAACTTTTTTTTTCCTTAATTGTATTCCAATAAATCCATGAGTATATTAAGATTACAAATCCCACGATTTTAAGACTAAATTTAAATTTAGTCCTCCTTAGTTCAATCCAACTCAGCTTGCCAAATAGAAAATAAATATTTAATTTCAAAATTAGTTCAATCTCTTACTTAATCCTAGCATTCAAACATGGCCTAAGAAGATAAAAACAGTGTTATTGTTCATGCTATAACGCTGTCCTTTCTATCTTTGCAATGTCTTCTTAATACTCAAATATCATTTTTCTTTATTCAAATGTCTAAGATAAAAATGGTGGTAAGAAATTGTGCCCTCAATTTGAGGGCACATGTATGTTCCACAGTTACAGTTTCAACTTTCATACTAGACTTAATTGTCTCTTATATAGGAATAAATATCATATATATTTAGTGTCTATCCAATTATTTTCATTATCATCCTTTTGCTACCCAATATGGTAGCAAGCATAACTTTGCGTTACTTTTTTATTATATTCAGATCCTTCCACTCTATTTTGAAGTAATTATCCATTGTATTCTTCACATCTTGTATTGAGAACCAAACCATTCAAAAGAGGCTAATCTTTTAGCAATTCCCTTATTTTCAATTATATTATCATATTTTGTTGTTTCTAAGAATCCCAAGTGTTAAAGGGCCATGGTCAAGTGAGAGTTTTGATGTTCTTTATTAAAAATTTTGGGATGTTCGATGACTATTTTTTTTAAATTTTAAGAATGTAAGTATCATTTTTTTATACGAAAATATTATTAAACTATATATCCCACATAAATTTTTTAACTTTTTTTTAATTGCAAAAAATTTTTGTTCGATCTAAAGTTTGAAACCGGATTATGAAAATCCGAAGACGGATCATTGATGATGACATTAATTAATTATTAAGAATTGATCTCGAGAGAGACTAATGCAATTCCAAACATATGCTGGAAAATGGAAAAAATGTTTTATTGGCAGGCAAGATTGGAGTACTTTTGACAAGCTTATGATAACTACCACCTATCCCCCAGATATTTATGACCCTCCTTCGTTTATTTTTTTGCCTTTAGCTTTTTGTGTATTTGTATCATTGGAAAATAAGGATAATTGATGAATAAAAATTATTTTCTTACCTTTAACTTTTTAATATGTATAGTCTAAAATCTAAATCAACCAAATATATTAGTACGTGAAGCTCTTTATCACCATTAATCAACCAAAATATTAAAAGTTAGTTTGTTATTAATCAAAATGAAGCATTTGGTTGAACTAATTGTTTAAACAAATAAAATTTAAATAAATTTATTTATTTATTTATTTTTAAAACGGAGGCTTCTCTGTCTTAGCCCACCCTTCCAGTGCTTTTTGTCTAAACAGAAAAACCAATATTCAAAATTAATGAAATCCATTACTTAAGCAATAGTTGAACTTCCACTTATTAATCCATAAAATCAAATACAACATGATTAGTTTAAAATGTAACAACTTGAGGGTGTCGGTTCAAGTTGGGACTTTTGTTTCCCTCCTAATTAGATAGAGAAAGATAATTAATTTCTTCCATAAATATTGGTAGAGGAAATAAAACTTTTAAATATTAGTGGGTAGATATATTTTAGCATAAGATCAGAAATTTGAGTTGTACTATAATAGAAGGTTAATCTCAATAAATTTTAAATAAATATCTGTAGACTAATATAAGTGTTCCAAAAAAAAAAGCTTGAAAATCTTATTTTAGCCTGATTTATAGACATTATGGTTACCTTTTTTTAACAAATATTTTGATATTTACAAAAAAAAATGCAATTTATAATTAAATTACAGTGGCAGTCTGCGAACGAACAATAGAAAAAAGCATTGATATTCAAATAGTGAACTCCTGCCAGTTCTTAAATTTAATTACAAACACAATGAAGTATGAACAGTCAACATAAATTTATCAGCTCTTAATAAAGTGTGGGTAACTTATATTACATATTACTTAAGAGATGCCCCTGATAACTAAACATATATATTTTATCAAACAATACGTGAATTATTGGGACTTGACGGGAGATGTTTGTTACAGAATCTGTACCATAGACAGGTCCGAATTATTGAATGCGACTCTTCGTCTGAACGTGGAAATTTCTTTGATTACCGGTACCTAATTCGATTGCGACGTGACATAGAATCTTAACTACTGGACCAATAACTATATGAGTATGAGTCACGAAGCAATAAAGTCTTTAACTATGTAAGAATGAGACTGGACAAATAATTATGTAAGTATTGGCTACCGAAGTTTTCATTCCGTAAGGAAATTATTAAGAAATTAGCTAGCACTGCAAAGACGATAGGAGATTGAGTGAGCAAGGGCAGGCAGGCAGCCTTTAACAAGTAAGTTTCGCAGCTAGTTCGTAGTTCAGCCTTTCATCTTAGTTATCAATAGTGGTACTTCATCTGTGATTTGAAATTAACAAGTTTATTATTGAAAAATGGGATTTAATTCGTTTAATATAGGAATTAACAAGTAAATTCCACTATCAGTTCATATATACTTTGCTTTTACACAGTGATCTTATTCTAGTGTGCCGTAGTGGACTGGTGGTGATGCTTCCTCTCTGAATTGAATTTTGGATAAACATATAAATTGCTCTTGCTCAAGTGAACAGTGATATGAGTCCCCCAGTCCCTTATTTTAAATAAAATAAAATTCTCTTTTAGTAAACAATAGAAAATACAAACTCCAATATATATGGGACAAAACAAATTACATTAAAATTTCTAGTTTTTTTCTTTCTTTCTTTTTTTAATTTGGTAAGCTAAGGGTGAGTGAAACGTCAAAAAAATAAATAACAACACAACAATACGGTACTACAATTGTTAGGATCACACTAATTTATTACAATTAAACTTATATTTCAATAATTTTCGTTTAGGAAAAAAAAAGGGAAAAAAATGAAACCAAGGGTGAGCATTAATGTAATTGATACCGATTTATTGTTAATATACGACTTTTAATTCTCTTATAATAATTTAAATACTGTCTAGTTATGAAACCATTACCCATATTCCTCCCAGGTATTAAATAAAAAAGAAAGACGAAAAACTATGCAAGATCATTCTTCTAAAATTTTGAAACAAAAAAACAGAGGATTTAATTTCAAACCATCATTTTTCTAACATTTTCATGTTCTTTCATATGTATTGCATACACTTTCTATTCCTTGTGTTCATCATTTATCAAAGATAAGAGACAAATAAAAATTCCAAGAATCAAAGAAGAGTTAATTTTGTCAAGGATAAGCGTTCGTTTAATCCCAATAATTTTTGTTAAGTATCCGTTTAGTTCCTACAATTGCTTCACCATTACTTTTTTTTTTCCTTTTTCAAAAGACCCTTGCAACAAATCTTAGGGATATAATTTTTTTTTATTAATATTAAATTAACATTTTATTTTTTCATTATGTCCCTAATATTATTATAAGAGTATTATTATAAAAGTAAAGAAACAAGGCAAGGATGTAACATAATTACTAATAGGAAAGTCTTGGAACATTTTAAAAGATATAGGGACTAAACGAGAATTTATTATTTTGTCAAAATTTCATAGCCCTTAAAATCAAGCCAAGAAAGATTTGTAGAAAAATATAATAAATAAATTAGGTTAAATTCGATGAACACAGTTTATTTTTAACTTAGAAAACAAATTGTTAGTACACTGCTGTTGGTAATAACACAATTTCTTAATCTTTAGGATTATTGAATTATTCGATTAACAAATACACATTTATCAGCATTATTTGATTATGAGAAAGATAAGAGGAAATTGCATGAAATTTTACACATCCTTTATTTTATTCTGAGCTTGATTTCTAAGAGGTTTCATGAATGGAATATGATTCTCTCATGATCTGAACTATACTGATTTTTTAAAGATCTTCTACATGCCTTTTTGGTAGTAGAAGATTTAACTTGAGCTGATTTCGCCTGCACACGATCGTGATAATCCTCATCCTTCATGAATAGGGTTTTGTGTCTTTTTGTAGCATATATGGGCTAACCTTATTTACTCGGAGCTAGCTAGCTTTCTGAGGAGCAAAGACTTTGTATGAGAAGAGCACAGCATGAGTACTACTAGTCAGAAAGACCGTTCTCCTAAAGAGAAGCCTGATGATGACGAAATCGAAAATGGATTTCCAAGAGAACGTGCTCCACCACCACCAATAGAAGCATTGGATGAAGCATTGCATATAGTCGCAGGTGCGCCGAATCCGAACTTCGAACTAAATGCAAAGAAATTCGAAAGTCAACTTTCATCCTCCCCAAATTCCAGGAAAGAGGGATGTTGTTGTTTAATTTTATGAATCTTTGTATGAATGCCACTTTAATCTTTATGTATTTTATTATTGCAATCTCGATGGTTTGACAAATGTGCTTTTAAGTTATGCCACTTCCATATAATAAAGTGTTTTTGGTATAAACATTGTAACTCAATATTATAAACTTATGTAGAATTCTTATAATTATTATGTTTTGTCCCAAGTTTTTGTACGAGATTCTTGAAGCAAGTTGCTTCTTTTCAATCTTTGCATGGTCTATTGTGATTATTGATTAGGAAAAAGATGGATGGAAATTGTACAGAAGTTTTACGCCACAATAATTTATTTATTCTGATATCTGATGAAGATGTGTATACTATATGCTTCTTTCTTTTCTTTTTTTGCTTCTTTCTGTTAAATAGTTTAATTTATTGCTAGTTCTATTGCGAACGTCAATTAGCTACAAAGACTTAAAAGTACTAAAACTTAAAAGCAAACTAAATAATAAATTAATCTACTGAGAAAAGCCATCATCAAAACCATTACCGAAACGTCCTGCCAAGTAATTAGAAGAAAAAATCTATGCAAGATCATTTTTTATTTTTCCTTTGAAGAACATTCAATGAAGTTGGAAAATAAGTTTAAGTCCTCCAAAACGCAGCAAAACAATATTATTCAAAAGGACTCATAATGGCTAAGTTAGTCCAGATCATACATTCCTTTGCACTCGTATAGTCGTATTGGTGGCCAAATCAAAAAGTTCGTTCGCCTTTATTATTGAGCTTTTTCACATCCATTGAAAAAGCTTTAGCCAAAAGAGTGGTAATAATAATTTTTATCTAAAAATTTGAAATATTTTTTAATTACTATTTATAAAACAGATTATAGTAAAAAAAAAAACTTCATATTGTTCATTAAGATAAAATTCTCTCAAAAAATATTTAAAAAATATTTAATACAACTATACTTACCAAAGATCTTAATTAAGGTATAAAACAATCTTATCCCAATTAAATTGATTTGTAGAAAGTGATGCCGATGAGGAAAAAGTGTTGTGATGCTTATTCTTTTTTTAATTAATTAATTCGATTCTTTAGAATAAAAAATGAATGTGATTCTGCACAATAGTGACAACACAGGTATGCAATAAATCTGGTAGATCATGAGAATCATTTTGTAATTGCACTTGTGAAGTTGTAAATTGCTGAGTTGAGGGTAGAGACTAGAGACTGATATTCTTCCTTTTTTAATAAAACAAAACAAAATAAAATCTCATCCAACTTTTTTTTTGTCACATTTTGTTATTGATTTAGAATCCCAAAAATACCCAAATTTTAAAATGAGGGTGCTTGAAAGCTGAAAGTTTTCTTGTATATCAATTTCAATAAGGCAACCACTCTCAGTCATCTTGGCAAGTGAGAAAAAAATAATGAATTTTGCACAAAAAAATAAAAGACGAACACTATGGTCTCTCATTTTGCATTTGACACGTGAGAGATAAAAAGTGTTGTAGGCTCCATAAACATCATGGACTCAACTAGCTTACAGAATCTGTAAGCTACAGACTGCAGCATCAGCCGTTGGATGTGGAGTGAGATATTAAACAATGAGAAAAAAATACAGACACTCCAACGAGATACAAAATTTTTTAATGTTTAAAAAAAATAAAAAAACATACAGACTCCATTAAATAACGGAAATAGTTTCGTTAAATCAGTCAAAAGTTAATATCTAATTAACGAAAATAGTTTCGTTAAATCAGTCAAAGATTAATATCGTAATTACATATTACTAACCAATGAATTGACCAAAAACCCACACACGAACAAAACGCTTAACACACACGCACTGACAGTGCTCCTCCCAGATCTTGACAAATCCTTAACGGACACACTCACACGGTTCACGGAAATCGCTGAATTGGCCGGGTCGCTGGAATCGCTAAGTCCAAATCGCTGATGCCGCAAGCGGCCGGATTCGCCGCGCCGCCGCCGCATCGAGACCGCTGCCGCCGCCGCTGCTCGCGTGGATGCTGCGCATGCATCTTCAATCCACGGTTCACTTCTCTTAAACTCCACCCGCCTCCCTTTCTTTAATATTAGAAAGTAAAGTTAATCCATTTGTCTTGCAGAAGAGAAAGTAAATATAGGAGAAGGAGATGGTAGAATTAGCAGCGATTACTCATATGATGTTTGTTGATGCTGAAATCTGCTCGCCCTTAGACCGACCAGATTCTTTCACCAACGCTTATGTTATCGACTGTTTGCTCGAACCACTAGGATTGGAATCACCCTCCTTTCTCTCACTAGACCTGCGTTCACGAAAATGGGTCAGAGACGCCGGTGGTTTTGCCGGCGGAAACCCTCCGATGCCTAAGTTAGCACAAGGTCTTTACGGGAAAACAATGTAATATGGATTTAAGAAATTTGTAAGGAAATGGCCTGGTCGCAATTTGGCAGCGTTTTCCCTCTCTCAGTTTTTCTGTCCTTTTCTTCATCGATTTCTTCTTCTTTTATAGCCGCTGTTTGTCCCACGCCTTCCGCTACCCTCTATCCCCCTTTTCTGGGCAGCCTCATGGGGCTCTCACCGCTGCATTGTGGCAAACGTGGATCTTATGTGTCCTTCACCTGCTCGGGAAAGGCGATTCTGGGATCGTGTTCCCGCTTTTGGGATGAGTGTCGGCTCGGTGTATACCTCGGTCGATATGTTTCCTGGTTGTATTCATCTCCGGCCATGTTAGCCCCCGTGTTCCGCCATATCACTTTGGTCGGGGCGGGAATAGTAGCATGGCCGACCTGGTACTTTTATGTACTCAACAATGTTCTTCTACATGGAGAGAAGCAGGAGGAATCTCAAGCGTTTCCTCTGTTTCCATTGGATCTCATCGACATAGTCAAGGCTACACAGGATTTCTCTCAAGAAAATAAGCTTGGAGAAGGTGGGTTCGGCCCCGTCTACAAGGTAACTATGAAGTGATGCCAATGCAGCTATAAATTGCAACATTAATCCATGCATATGAAAAGAAAATTTAATTGCAGGGTGTATTAGCGGATGGCAAGGAAATTGCAGTGAAGAGGCTCTCAAGAACATCTGGCCAAGGCTTACAAGAGTTCAAGAATGAAGTGACTTCCACTTCGAAAATTGTGTGCGGGGAATGTTTCAACACCTGTATACGAACGTGGATCAGGAGAAAAACATGAACTGAGCTGGCTTAACGTCAGCTTGTCACTAGGAGTTATATTGCTGATTTTTGGAGTGTAATTGCTCTTATTTCTCAATAAAAGATGCTCAACAATGTTGTGAAAATTAATAACTAATTTTATTTATTTTTATTCTTAAATAATTGATTAAAATTATTTGGCTTGAAGAGAATTTAATAAAAAATTATTAATAATTTTATTATATGGTCAAAAAATTTAATAGAAAATTTGAATAATGAGGGTATATTCGTAATTTTATTAATAATATATGGGTAAAATAGATAATGAATAATTTTTTTTATATGCTAAAAGGATATAACAGTAATTACATATTAAAATTATAATTTCGGTTAAAATTATCTATTTTTGTTAAGAAATTAGGATTTGTATGTCTTTTTTCAAATATTAAGAAATTTTGTATTCTTTTATCATACGCTAGGGTGTCTGTTTTTTTCCCATTAAACAATAGAAAATGGGATGGTGGGATGACGGGGGAAGATGTTAGGTACAGAATCTGTACCATAGGCGGCAGGTCCAAACATCATTTATAGTTTTATACTTATCTATTGTTTATTTTGTCTATTATATTCAGTCATTGTTTTACTTGATTTAACTATCATCCCATATATTTATTATAATTACAGCCCTGCCACTTTCTATTTACCACAGTGTCCTTTCAAAGTTTAAACAAAATACTTTTTGATCAAACACGTCAATTGCTTCTGCGAAATTGTTTCCAATTACTTCTCCTCAAATTCGAGATATTACTTTCAACTACTATTGCGATCTCTTTAAGCAGTAGGAACGGTAGCCTTCAAACGAGTAAGTTATTACAAAATTGTTTAGAATAATATATCTTATAACTCTGAAGCATTAATCGACTTCGTGTGAATTCTGCTTAGTTTCTTTAGTCGTGTGACAGTGGAGATCCATGATCTGGCTTAGTGCTGTAGGAACTATTACTAAGGATATAAAGAATTGAAATCGAAACAGATATATAACTTTTTGAGTTGTTTTTAGTCATTCAATTAATGGGTTATTGTTGAATATTGATGATTTTGTTTCACTCCCTCCTGTTGTCCAAGCAGTGCTGTAACTATAATTCTTAGATGTCGAAACTATTATCTATCAGTAGGTGTTAGCTAGATTTATTAAAATTCAAACATAATTCCTGACAATCATAGTAGCTTTTATGAAAAATTCAAGTACTTGTGTCTTCTGTGGTTGTCAATAATTATGGATAATACAGATTTCAACATTTTTGAAATTTTGATCCTGTGACTTAAAATGCAGATCAAGGCATGGCAAGTCCATCAGCTGACAGAGTACTTGATCTTGTTAAGGAAAAGCTTGATGGTCTAACTGCTACACCATCTGATCGGTTCAACATTTTTAAGGTGCCTGATGTACTGCGTAAGTTAAATGAAAAGGCTTATGAACCAAAGATGCTAGCAATTGGTCCTTATCATCACGGTAAAGAAGAATTATCAACCTTTGAGGTGCACAAAACACGCTATCTCAGAGAACTTCTAGACCGTACGAGCAAGCCTTTGCCAGACTATGTCACGGCCATGAGGGCAATGGAAGAAAGAGCTAAAAAATGTTATGGAGGGTCCCTAAGTTTAGAGACAGATAAGTTTGTGCTAATGATGCTTCTCGATGGTTGTTTTATCGTCGAGGTTATTCGTAAGTTTGCATTGACACGTTTGAGAGGCGATGATGACCCAATTTTTAAACTGAGTTGGATGTTACCTTCCATAGCACGAGATATGATTTTGCTTGAGAATCAACTTCCATTTTTTGTTCTCTGGAAGTTGTTTACCATTACTAAGATGCCTAATAATTCAAATGATGATAACTTTCTTCTCATGATCCTGCGTTTTTTCAATGGCATATTACCAGGAAAGGGTTGTCGAAGGGATGATGTGTATCGAGATAAAGATTATCGCATAAATGAAGTCAAACATCTAGTCCATTTGATACACGATAACTGGCTTCCATCATCTGCAGGCATTAATGCATTTCGGAATAATGGCGAAAATAATAGTGAGTGGAGCTTCATTTGTTCTGCCACCGGCATTCAAGAGGCTGGAGTCCAGTTCGAGGTGTTTGAGGTCCATAAGGATGATTCCTTGTTCGATATTAAGTTCGAAAATGGGGTAATGAAGATCCCATCCCTGGAAATTACTGATGCTACAGAAACTATTTTGCAGAATCTCATTACATTCGAGCAGTGTTCCCAAGATATAAATCCGAAGCATGTAATAGATTATATTGAATTGTTGGGTTGCCTCATCAACTCTTCAAGGGATGCTGAATTACTTCGTCATCGTGGAATAATTGATAATTTTTTAGGAGATCATGAAGTGAGTGTAACCTTAATGCACAAGCTTGGTGATGGTGCTGTACTCGGTAAGCAGTTCTATTACTGGGAGGTATTTAACAAAGTGAACTTCCATCGCAGCAGGCGTCGTAATAAGTGGATGGCCAATTTGAGGCACAATTATTTCAACACTCCGTGGGCAATCATCTCCGTTCTTGCAGCTTTTGCCATACTTCTCCTAACGATGGTGCAAGCTCTGTTTGCAGTTCTTTCTTATTTTCAACAAGAGCAAAGCAATTGAATTTGTGGTTGCCATGCTTATTGTATCATACACAACATTAGTAATAGTTAAAATAAGGCGTTTGATATATGTCCATAGGTGTTCGACAGAATGCCCCAGAGAAGTGGTTTTGGCGGGGAAACCGTAATTCCAATTTGCTGCAAATAGAGCCTCTAGAAGGCTTGGGCCAAGAACAATCGAGAATAATGCGAGGTAAGGATGTGAATCACCAAAGGAAATGAACACAAAAATATACTGTGAGTTTCTCATCCTTTATTGTATTCACTGAAGTAATCTATATACCCCTTGATTTATGTTTAAAGTAAGTTCAACGAAGCATTAATTAATTAATTATAAATCAACCTTGAATTTGATGTCTCTTTGATTGGCCCTAGCTAGAAATTTTACATAGTCTCTTATTTAAATTTATACTTCAGAAAAGACGAGTCGTATGAAATTCAAGAGCCTAGATCTGTGCTGTGTAATTTTAAGTCTTAAGGCTGATCTTCAACATCAAATTTTAATATATTTTCATTTATTTCTTGACTTTGTTATACTCTTAATTCTCCATTTTATCACCACGTTCAACTCTAAAAAGGATTTGAGAAATGGTAAAACTTTGATCCAACCCCTACTTAGAGACAATTTTAAATTTTTCTACTAAAAGAGTGAAAACATCAATTTAATATTGTATTAAGGATTTTTAAACTTATTACAATCAATAATGCAATAAATTATTAAGTGGTTAATTTTATAGAAAAATTATTAAATATGCAAGTAATGAAAATTTAATCTAGTAGAAGTAAAAGTACCAATTTAATTAGATCATAGATAATAAATAAAAAAATAAATTTTAAGTAAATCGTAAATAAAAAAATTAATTAATTAATTAATTGATTGATATTCGGTATAAATAAAAAATAATGTTATGAATGAAACTTTTATAAATGGACAACTTTTTTTTTCCTTAATTGTATTCCAATAAATCCATGAGTATATTAAGATTACAAATCCCACGATTTTAAGACTAAATTTAAATTTAGTCCTCCTTAGTTCAATCCAACTCAGCTTGCCAAATAGAAAATAAATATTTAATTTCAAAATTAGTTCAATCTCTTACTTAATCCTAGCATTCAAACATGGCCTAGGAAGATAAAAACGGTGTTATTGTTCATGCTATAACGCTGTCCTTTCTATCTTTGCAATGTCTTCTTAATACTCAAATATCATTTTTCTTTATTCAAATGTCTAAGATAAAAATGATGGTAAGAAATCGTGCCCTCAATTTGAGGGCACATGTATGTTCCATAGTTACAGTTCCAACTTTCATACTAGACTTAATTGTCTCTTATATAGGAATAAATATCATATATATCTAGTGTCTATCCAAATATTTTCGTTATCATCCTTTTGCTACCCAATATGGTAGCAAGCATAACTTTGCTTTCCTTTTTGATTATGTTTAGATCCTTCCACTCTATTTTGAAGTAATTATCCACGGTATTCTTCACCTCTTGTATTGAGAATCAAACCATTCAAAAGAGGCTAATCTTTTAGCGATTCCTTTGTGTTTAATTATATTATCATCTTTTGTTGTTTCTAAGAACCCCAAGTTTGGAAGGAGGGGACTTAAAACTAAAACATCCAATACCTGAAATGAGCTTAAACAACCTTAGGCTCTGAACAAGAGTAACACAAACGACTAACCTAATCGTGAGAACCTTACAATTGTAAATTTTGTTAAGACTTTTGATTTATTTTTATTATATATAGGGATTAAATTTTGATCGAGCTTCTTAGATTAGAATAATGAAAAGGGAATTGAACAACGAGACTTCTTTTGATGATTTAACTTCAGTAATGGCATAATTGATAGCAATCGTCACTCTTTTAGATCTTCCATATTAACAAATTGTATTGTCCTAACATAGATAGAGGTTTAACTTGACATCATTTTATTGACCGAGATGATATTTAGTTTAAGAGTATGAGTGATGAAATTTAATAAATTGCATAGATCGTGATGTTTCGATATGATAATATTAGCATCACTTAACACTTTCTTTTAATTGGTATGTTTAAACATAATTATTAAAATAAAATAAAATAAAATGAAGTATTTCAATAGCCGTTTTCTTCCAAAATTTCAAACTTCAAAATGATACAATCTCTCTTACAGAATCCTATAAAGAAATCTTCCGAAACAGCTTGATACGAAAAACCCACCTGATTTCGAAAGCAAGGAGAGATGTAATGTGATGGCATGCGATAATGATTTAGTAATGCAATTAAGACTTGACTATGTTTAAGTTGATAAGATGATGTGCTTGTTGCTTGCCTCTTTACCCCATTTTGTTTGATGCTCGTAACTGCAGGAGGCTAAAACTTCGGTCTCTTGCTGCAATACGTTGGAAGCAAGGAGAGATGTAATCTTTCGGGCATTGGGTTGTTTACGAAAGGGCATTGTGAGTGGCATATTCAATTGAATAAAAAAGGGCACTTGGTGTTAATATAAAGTGAAATTGTTTCCAAATGAAATGGTTTAATTAGAGATGAAAAATGATTGAATGGTTAATATAAATCGTTTGTACTTCAGCATAAGGAACAAGAATTAATTTGAATTAACAAAATTAAGTGAGAATATGCAAGGTATCGAAATTTCTTGTGCCCCCAGTCAATGAGCTTAAGTGTGTCATGAACAAGCGCAAGGACCTTCAATTAAGTAATAGGTGCCAGTATTTTGCAATTTTGTTCTAATTAGGTCATCCTGTGAAGCAGGGCTGTTGCCTTTATCGGCATCATTTGAAAGCAATAAGAAGTTAATGGGGGCATTAACTATTTCAAAAATGAAGCACATAATTGTGACCTTTCACTTTTATTCTGAACTTCTAGCACAATTCAAATTAACCTGAGAACCACGGAACCCAAAAGCAAGAAAATGATGGAGAGAACAAAAGAGAGTAACGCAACAGAAGCCGGGACTTGCCCTTTATCCTTCCTCCATGCCATCCCTTCAATTATTGGGTAACTCTCCAGTAAGATGTAAAATGAGAGGATAACTTGTCCAAGCAACTCGTTTGCGCCCCGCGAAATCACCATTCTAGCAATTCCTCCGGTAAAAGCAATCATATTCAACATGACTAGGGTAGCTAAAGGAGCAAGAAACTTGGTTGAGGTTTGGAAGTTGAATTTACCCAATTTGTGTAACTTGACTTGTTCATCATCGGAAACTTTATTTGTGGGCGAGAAACTTGGTTGTTTCATACCAAAACATTTCAAGATGGCATTTATAGTTCCAAAGGTGTAGCAAGTGAGTGATTTTATCATCCAAATCCTCTGTTCATTACACCACGTCTGGACTGAACCACCGGTGACGAGAACGTCCACCAAATGTTTCAGTAGTGAACATAAGAAAATAGATGAAAAGATCACAAACCATGGACTTGAAACCTGAGTAGAAGAGAAATAAATAGTTACAATGTTTTAGACCTATCAATAAGACAAAGCATCTCCAAATTGCCTCCTAATCTCGATTTAGAAATGGTTACCTTTGGGTACAAGGAAATTCCATTTATGAGACACAGCTGAGGCACAGAAGCTAAACACCACAACGGCAAGGAATAGAATGGCTGCAAAGCATAGTAGCTATAGCACATTGTTTGAAGCAAAGGCATTCTTGATAGCCCATAAAGAGGAGGGGAGCACTTTGAGAAGGTGACTTCAAGCAAACCGCAGTTCCATCTTGTGCCTTGAACCAATGTGTCATTCAAACTTGATGTAGCACTTCCTAAGAATGCTGACCGTGATGGATTGCAAAAGATGGATTTCCATCCTTTGCAGTGCAAAATGAATCCGGTAAAATAATCTTCTATCAGAGATTTGTACAAGTATCCTATCTGGTTTGAAACCAAAAGCAAAGATTCAATGACATAATCAGTATCTGCTTAATAATATTAACGGCATCCCAATGTTTTCCCAGAGGTTATTACTTGCCTGTTTTCCCCAAAAAGTGTTCTTCTCATAGTTATAAGAAGCTAAAAATTGTGCTTCTTGTTGCAGTGTGCTAGACAAGGTACCATTGTCAATCGTTTTGCGTTGGTTGCTACGTTGAAGAGAGATGATCAACTCATTTGAAGGACCAAAGGATTCTTTCAGATGATGTAGCTCTGAATCAAACACAAACGATTTAACAATTTACAGCTGACCGATTTTGTCACTAAGTCATTTGCAAATATATGCAATGATGTATAGCAAAGATTAATAGAATTGTTGACTTGATGAACCTAACAGCTGTCTTTTCTCACTAGCATTCCATTTGAGAACAATGCTTAGCCAAGATTCGTATTTTCATTAAAATAGTGTCCAGATATAAAAAAATCTTGCAGTAGCACATCGTAACCTTGTTCTGGTTCCTTTTTAATTAGCCACCAACTCCTCTAAAGCTAAAGGGGATAAAAAATGTAAGAGTCTGCATAAACTGCTATGCTACTTTCGCTGAGAATGTTGATTTGCAGCAAAAAGGAAAGTGGACATACCTTTCTGCGAAAAATTTCCATATAATACTTCTCTCTTCATGTAAAAGCATGTTCCCGACAACATAGGTCCATGAATTCCATCCATACCTGGCCATCTTACCTGAAACGTGATTCAAGAAGTAGCAATAATTATCATCTTTCCAAATTGAAGACCAAAAAAAATCACTACAAGCGAGAGCACACAGCAGGAGTACTCGGTAATTGTAGTCTAACTAAGTTTAGAATAGGAACAATGATATGGTGTGTGCATATGGGCAATGTGGTGCCAATTTAAGGAATTGACTCATGTAAAAGTTATACAAAGATAAGATTTCACGAATGTACCTGGAATGTTGTTCTCAACTGGCTATCATAAATGTCATTTCTACTAATGTTGTGGAATTTCTGAGGGAACTGAACAAAGGCCAGCGAGGGAGATAGTTTCGGATCAAGGTGGAAGCACATAGCTTGCTTGGCAGATGTTGGGTCATTGCAGAACATGTCACAGTCCAATACCAATATGTAAGGGGAGTTACTGAGTATGCTCGAGACTCTAAGCTGCGTCGATGTCACAAATTCTTATATTTCATAAGCATTAGCCCGCACAAACTCAGAAAACAAAGAGATGAAGCTAGAGGAACAGAGAAATACAAGACAATTCAGAGCTCCAGCTTTGAAATGGTGTGGATGAGGGGGTCTTCTCTCGCGAGAAACATACACAAGAAGAGGCATCTCAACTTGGTTAGCCCTCACTTCATCATCAGATTTATCAATTATCACCTGGAAAAATGAAAACAAAAGGATCCCAAATTATTTCATAACTATGGAACTGAATCAATTATGAGTCAATGCAAGTAGCATCTAATGCTCTACTCCGCATGATTAAATTGACAAAATGGTCTACAAGGTCTTGATTCTTGAACACATAAACACATAAGTAATAATAATTTATATTTGCAGCAACAAACAGGATGCTCCAGCACATACCTCAACAATTGAAGGATTGATTTTATCCGTCGCGCTGCTTTTTTCTTCCTCTGGTATCCGAATGTGTTCTTTAAACAACTCATACTTCCTCTGCATTAGCATAACAAAAATATGAAACTTGACACACATAATCCATGCGGATTTGGATATAGTGCTGATCTTTTGAGAGATTTTTTTAAGTCTTAGCTGTGGCCTGCTATAAGCGAATTACAAAATCTATAAAAGATCAGCACAGCTCAGATGAGCACTAGATCCGCAATGCACAAACATGTAGCTATTAATGATGAGCTCAAACCTTGATATTCACTCTTTCTTTTTCATACTCCACACTCCGAGTAAAACAATGATCGTCATTTAAATTTGAAAAATAAACCTTAGGACATCTAGTCTTAATACCAAACCTCCTACAGAAAGGAAGCCAAGAGCTAGCAAAAGCACAAGCCTCTCTCAAAGCAAGCAGGGTTAAAGCGGAGCCAGCATCATCAGAAAGATACACATGAAGCTTTTTTGAAGGATAATCAAGTGCCATAGCCGACAAAACTGTATTCATGGCCTCAACAGGCAGCTCCTTCTTGGGATCCGCCGTGCATATAAACACGTCGTTAGCGGGTAAATTTTGTTCATTTTCTGGCAATCTTTCTGTGAAAACTGTGCGGGAAACCGGGTTCCACATATAAGCTTGATTTAGAAGCCAAAGAAGAGACAAAAGCAGCTCCGAGGCAAAGACTAGAAGCTGAGCGGGCAGTGAAGCTAAGGGTGTTGATGCTAAAGAAGAAACCCTGTAGTAAATGAGTGATGTTAAAGCTGTGACATGGATTAAAGAATACAAACGGTTGAGTATTGATGAAAGCTTGTTGTAGGGTTTGCAAAGATGAAGAGGCAGAGGTTCCATTAATAGAGTTCAAAGCTTACTGTTTTAATTATATAACGACAGTTCAAGTAGATTGAAGCTTTTGCATATTTTCCTTATATTATTAAATGCAAAACAATGTAATGTTGGCTGGCTCATAAACAAAGATGGAGCAACTTGAATTGAACCGAAATGCCTAATTCATCTGAACACGTGTGATTCGGTAATCAATCAGTAATAAGGTGTGTCTTGTTTTTGCCCAATTACTTTTGTCCCGTTATGTTTTGGTATTTTTTGGGAGTACAAATAATACAACATAAATATTTGAGCAGCACAAATTTCCCTCTCGTGACCCGACAGTGTCATTAGAACACACATGCAGGTTTAGCCAAAACCATGCTAAAGGTTGTTGGATTCTCAAACTTCGGTAATAGTTTTTCATAAGGTTAGAAGGAAAAATGAAAAATGCTAATGTTTTAATATTGAATCACGTCAGCTTTTATGTAGATATTTATTCTAAGAGTAATGATATTTAAACAGTAAGGAGATATTAAAGACGCGTTTGGGGCAGCTGCGCTGCATTTTCCTAGAATATGCCATCGCGCAGCTGCTCCAAACACTCTATCAAGCTACATTTAGTGCGCATGATTGGGTAGAATTAATTATTAAAATTAAACTTGATTAGATTAGATTAAGCTGAATTATATTATATTGTCTTATGTTTGGTATAGCACCGATTGAATTTCGTTAAATTATATTAAATAGCACTTAAATTGATATTTGAAATATAAATATCAATTATTCATGAAATTTTATAATAATAAATAAAATAAATTTAAGAAGCAATTAATAAGGAAATTAAATGTATTGTAAATAAGTTAATGGGTAGTCATAATATAATGAACAAATAAAGAAGAAATAAAAATTTAAATATTTTTTTATTTTTTATCAAATTTTTAAAAATTATCATAGAAATCAACTAATTTATGGTATTATTAAATTTCATGATTATTTTTAATATTGTATTAGTGATTATTAAATTTATTACAATCAATAATGTAATAAATTATTAAATGGTTAATTTTATAGATAAATTATTAAATATGCAAGTAATGAAAATTTAATCTAGTAGAAGTAAAGTACCAATTTAATTAGATCATAGATAATTAATAAAAAAGAAAATAAGTAAATCATAAATAAAAATTAATTAATTAATTGATTGATATTTGATATAAATAAAAAATAATATTATAAATGAAACTTTTATAAATGGACAACTTTTTTTTTTCCTTAATCTTACTCCAACTAAATCCATGTGTATATTAGGATTACAAATCCCATGATTTTAAGACTAAATTTAAATTTAGTCCTCCTTAGTTCAATCCAACTCAGCTTGCCAAATATAAAATAAATATTTAATCTTCAAATTAGTCCAATCTCATACTCAATTCTAGCATTCAAACATGATAAAAATGATGTTATTGTTCATACTATAATGATGTTCTTTCTATCTTCGCAATGTCTTCTTAATATTCAAATATCATTTTTCTTTATTCAAATGTCTAAGCATTAATTAGTAAAAAAATTGTGGGAAGAAACTGTGCCCTCAATTTGAGGACACATGTTCCACAATTCCAGTTCCAACTTTCATACTGGACTTTAATTTCTCTTATATAGAAATAAATATTATATATATCTAGTGTCTACCCAATTATTATCATTATCATAGACAGGATCCCTTTTGCTACCGGTAGCAAGCATAACTTTGCTTTCCTTTTTGATTATGTTTAGATCCTTCCACTCTATTTTGAAGTAATTATCCACGGTATTCTTCACCTCTTGTATTGAGAATCAAACCATTCAAAAGAGGCTAATCTTTTAGCGATTCCTGTATGTTCAATTATATTATCATATTTTGTTGTTTCTAAGAATTCCAAGTCCGGAAGGAGGGGACATAAAATATCTAATACCTAAAATCAGCTTAAGCATCCTTAGGCTCTTAACAGGAGTAACTCAAACAACTAACTTAATGGTGAGAACCTTACAATTGTAAATATTATTACTCTTGATTTTTTTTTTGATTGCATATAGGGATTAATTTTGATCGAACTTCTTAGATTGGAATAATGTAAAAGGAATTGAACAACGAGACTTCTTTTGATGATTTAACATTAATAACGACATAATTGTTAGCAAGTAGATCTTTTTAATAAGTAAATTGTATTGTCTTAACATAGATAGAGGTTTGACTTGAGATCACTTCATTGACCAAGATGATGTTTAGTTAAAGGGTATAAGTGACGAAATTTGATAAATTGCATAGATCGTGATGTTTCGATATGATAATATCAGCATCGCTTAACACTTTCTTTTAATTGGTATGTTTAAACATAATTATTAAAATAAAATAAAACAAAATGAAGTATTTGAATATGACTACGAAAACATTATCTTTTCTCACAGAAATTTCATTATTTGCTTTGCCTGTGGTAGTTAAGACAAAATGAAACACTCTACACTTCGCTTAAAATTAAATAAGAATGATAGATCCAAAGAACAAGAAAGTCACAAAAAATACGCTTGATAATAAAATGGCTGATGGTGAAATTCTTCCCTTGTCCTTTCTCACTATCATCCCTTCAACAATTGCAAAATTGATGATCAAGATGTAGAGTGAGAGCAACACTTGCGCAAACAACTTGTCCCAGTTGCCCACAACAATCATTCTGATAACTCCGCAAACCAAGGCTGCCACGTTCAGAATCATCAAAGAAACCATAGGAACAAGAAACACAGAGGATGTTTGAAAATCAAATTGGCCCATTTCATATCTTTTGACTTGTTCTTCATCTAAAACCTTGTTGGTTGGCAAGAAACTGGCTTTCCTCAAGCCAAGAAGTTTCATAATAGCATCCATACTTCCATAGAAATGAGATGTGACAGACTTTATCATCCAAATTCTCTGCTCATTTCTCCATGTATAGACTGAACCTCCAGTTGAAATGACCTCTTGCAAGTGTTTACAAATCGCCGATAAGAAAATGAATGAAAACACCATGAAGAAAGGACTTGAAACCTGTGGCAGAAGTGAAAACACAATGGTCTATAATGACATCTAAAAATTAATCAGTAAGCCATTGTTAGGTTTAGTTGTTACCTCAGGGTACAGAGGGATGCCGTTTAGCAGACACAACTGAGGAAGAGTAGCAAAACACCAGAGAGGCAAGAAATAAAGAAGAGGGAACAACGATATCTCTCCATAGCACATGCTCAGAAGTAAAGACATCCTTGACGGTCCGTAAAGTAGAGGGCAGAATCTCGAGATACTGACGTCAATCAACCCAGAGGCCCATCTGGTGCCTTGAATCAATACATCATTCAAATTTGTGGTCGAAGTACCCAGAAACAGTGGCCTGGATGGGTCAAGATATGTCGAGGTCCAGCCTTTGCAATGTAAGATGAATCCTGTAAAGAAATCTTCCGAAACAGATTGATACGAAAAACCCACCTGGATTTCGAAAGCAAAGAGAGATGTGATGTTATGTTACGAGATAATGATTTAATAATGCAATTAAGACTTGAATATGTTCAAGTTGATAAGTTGATGTGCTTGTTGCTTGCCTCTTCACCCCATTTTGTTTGATGCTCGTAACTGCAGGAGGCTAAAACTTCGGTCTCCTGCTGCAATACGTTGGAAAAGTTTTCACCATTGACGTTTCTATGCTCGTAGCTTTGATGGAGGGATTTGATGAACACATTGGATTCTCCAAAAGTGTCTTTAAGTTCTGCAAGGTCAATACCTGTTCAATAAACCCAACCAAAAAAATTAAAAAAAAAAGGTCACTATCGATCAATGAACTGTATTCTTCCACGATTTTTAGGACTTCAGGACAGCTGACGCTTAAATTTTGATGCTAAATGTTTTATATGAAGAGACATAACTTAAAGGGAGGAAATGCCATACTATTCTTTGAATTTTTAACATCAAGTTGTCTTTTGTAAGAAAGTCTGAACGGAGCTAGGTACCTTTATGTTTGAAATTGCCATATAATGACTCCCTCTTAATATAATGGCCTGTACCAGTCAAGAAAGGTCCCTTTAGCCCATCCATACCTGGCCATTGTAACTTGAATGTGGAATGCATAAATAAAGAAAACATTTAGAAACATAATTGCAACATCTAGTTTCTTCTATATTTGCTCATTTATTTGCATAGGCTGATTGCAGAGAGAGGCTTTAATTTACTTACACGATATCCAGATCTCAGTGATCCATCGTAGATATCATGCTCATTGAAATTATGGAATTTCTGAGGGAACTGAACGAATGCCAAGGACGAAGAGGTGTTTGGGTCAAGGTGGAAACACATTGCTTGCCTAGCTGAGGTTGGATCATTGCAGTACATATCACAATCAAGCCCCAGTATGTAGGGGGAGTTGCTTATTACGCCAGAGACACGAAGCTGCAACCTTGAACAATGTTAATCAGAACAGTCTCCATACATACAAGCATAATCTATAGGTAGTGCGTATAGAGATTCATACAAGAACATTGAGAGCTCCGCCCTTGAAATGATGAAGATGTTCAGGACTTTTCTCACGAGAAACATAAACAAGCAGAGGCATTTCAACAAGATCTGCTTGCCTAATTGTCTCATTCTCACCAGAAGTGCCCTGTATTATCTGCTGGAATCCAATTGAATTAGAATGTTATTTAAGGAACTTAAACTTGTAAGTGGCAGAGTATGACAAAAAGTTACCTCAATAATAGTCGAGTGGTTTCGGCTGTTCCCGTATTCTCCATCTTCTACAGCCTTCATCACTTGCTCCTCAAACATCTCATATTTTTCCTGTTACCAAATTGGCAACACATTATGCATCATCTATGCTCATTCCCTTTCGGATTACATTGTATTTAAGTAAGATCTTACAGCACTCTTGTTATAAGCCGATAAAAAACACTCGAAAAGAATTTTTAGATAATAGCACAAAATTAAATTTATTTCATCTTACCTTAATCTTCCTTTTTTCTGTCCCAAACTCACTATCACCAAAATTTTCATCGCTCTCTGCTTCAGAAAAATAAGCTTGCGGGCATATTGTCTTGATTCGATATCTCCTACAAAAGGGGATCCACCATTTTGCAAACCTGAAAGCTTCCCTCATACCACGCAGAGTTATAGGAGAACCCCCATCATCGGATAAATAAACGTGAAGTTTGTCCGCCGGATAATCCAGCGCCATGGCTGATAACACAGTGTTCATCACACCAAAAGTAGGTTCCTTTTCTGGATCTGCAGTGCATATGAACACATCGATTGCCGGAAGTTTATCATCTTCCGGCAATCTTTCTGGGAATACAGTCCGAGAAACCGGACGCCAGACATAAGCTCGGCCGAGGAGCCATATAAAAGAAAGAAGCAGCTCAGAGGCAAAGACTAGAAGCCATGGGATAATTTGTATTGCTCTGGTTTCTTGCAAGAGATAAGAGGCTCTATAGTAGATCAGGAAAGCTATAGCTATGCAGTGTAAGAGTGCGTGAAGCTTGTTAAGTATCACTGAAAGATTATTAACATGGCACACATGGAGAGGAAGAGGGCTATCCATTTCCAAACTTTGTTGCAAGTGTTTGCTTTATCTCAAGCTCGAAGCATCTCCTTTTAAATAATTGGAACAATGACTAAGAATCACTGGATGCTTCCTAGCTGATGGCTTTCCTTGGTCAACAAGGAGCAGAAACTTTATGGCTTTCCTTGGCCGGCAAGCTCACCTCATCCAAAAAAAAATATATCTTTCCACTCACTGGATTGCTGCTGGCTGCTGCTGACAGAGGTGCCTTCAGGTACGTTGACCTTTCAAACAGAGCTTACATGTAAGAAAAACTTTTACAAGACAGGCCTTGTTCAGATGATATGTTCATCCAATGAAACTTTTTCATTTCGTAGAATAATGAGTTTCAAAGTGGGAAGTGAGACTAACTAAATTATAAATAAATAAATAACAGAGGATCCCACTTTGACCTGTCCTGTGCAAATCATTCTCCTTCAAATTGGTTACGGTAGTTGATATTTTATCAAAATAGTAAAGGTAGTGGTAAAGTAAATGCATTATGCTTATCCTTGAAATAATTAAAAAAAAGGTGAAAAGTAAAGTGGATGGAATTATTTGAACCCACTCAACTTTTTTTTGACACCTATTTTAAATTTTAGTGCGTGTTTTAGTTCCAACTTCTATGTTCGGACTTAAATTATTCTCTTGCTAATTAAATAATTGAAGAGATTCCCAATTACAATAATTGAATATAAACATCTTATATATGTTCGTAAGAGTAGTCATAGAATTTCAAATTATTTATCTTAAATTTTATCTTCAATGATATGTCACTAACTAAACCGTTGATAATTCTTAACAAAATCAAGTGAATTAATTTTATTATTTTTTCAATCAATTGATGAATGCCGTATAATTTTTTATTTATCTTCTATCTATTAATATACATGCTTGTAAATATTTGTAAAAACTTCTTTTCATGGTGGTAGTGGACCCTTAATACTTATGTATTAACTGTGTATCCGCAAAATGTAATTGTGCTGCCCAAGCATTGATGGAGGTTTCACTTAAGAGCTTAATCTTGTAAACGTGCACTGCGAGAAATAAGCGGCGAAGTTGAAAAGTTTGCGTAGATGGTGATAAAACAATACGATATGTCCGAATCACTTAAAGACTGTCTCTCGAGTCTTTGTTATGTTTGAGATTTCAAGGTTCTATAACCAATATTATACATTGTAATTGGGGAAAAAAAAGATATAATAACTATAATATTTCAATATCATTGCAAAAATATTTTCTTTTCTTAACGAAATTTTAGTTCTATTTAGAATTCGAGTTGAATAGCTGTAATTTTTAAAGTATTTGATAAAAATTAATTACAGTAACTTGAAAACTAAATTGAATTGATTTTATACTTATATGATGAAAAATATATTATATATTTACTAATTTTATCAAAACTATTACTTAAATATTGTATTTACTACATACTATTAATTTTTTTTTTATATTTATAATTTTTTTCCACATCACCTCACCTCAATACCAAACAAAACTTTAATTATTTTATTTGCTTTGTTTGTGGCAATTAGGATAAAATGAAACACTCTACATTTTGCTTATAATTACATAAGAATGATAGATCCAAAGAACAAGAAAATCATGAAAAATACACTTGATAATAAAATGGCTGATGGTGAAATTCTTCCCTTGTCCTTTCTCACTATCATCCCTTCAACAATTGCAAAATTGATCATCAAGATGTAGAGTGAGAGCAACAGTTGCGGAAACAACTTGTCCCAGTTGCCCACAGCAATTATTCTGATAAAGCCACAAAGCAAGGCTGCCATGTTCAGAATCATCAAAGAAACCATTGGAACAAGAAACATAGAGGATGTTTGAAAATCAAATTGGCCCATTTCATATCTTTTGACTTGTTCTTTATCCAAAACCTTGTTGGTTGGCAGGAAACTGGCTTTCCTCAAGCCAAGAAGTTTCAAAATAGCATCCATACTTCCATAGAAATGAGCTGTGACAGACTTTATCATCCAAATTCTCTGCTCATTTCTCCATGCATAGATTGAACCTCCAGTGGAAATGACCTCTTGCAAGTGTTTACAAATCGCTGATATGAAAATGAATGAAAATACGGTAAAGAATGGGCTTGAAACCTGCGAAAAAGGAAAAAATATGATAATCTATTTTACTGTCTATAAAATTATCAACAGCTTGTTCAGCAGGTAAGTTTTCAATGTTTTTGACGGCACTCTTAGGATTAGTTGTTACCTCAGGGTACAGAGAGATGCCATTTAACAGACACAACTGAGGAAGAGTAGCAAGACACCATAGAGGCAAGCAATAAAGAAGAGGGAAGAAAGATAGCTCTCCATAGCACATGCTCTGAAGTAAAGACATCCTTGATGGTCCATAAAGTAAAGGGCAGAATCTTGAAAGACCAACATCAGTCAACCCAGAGCCCCATCTGGTACCTTGAATCAGCAGATCGTTCAAATTTGTGGTTGAAGTACCCAGAAACTGTGGTCTGAATGGGGTAAGATACGTCGAGGTCCAGCCTTTGCAGTGTAAAATGAATCCTGTAAATAAATCTTCCGAAACAGATTGATACAAAATGCCTACCTGATATCAAACACAAGGAGAGGGTGATGTGTTATGCTATGTGATAATGATTTAGCAATGCAATTAAGACTTGACCATGTATAAGTTGGTATGCTTGATGCTTGCCTCTTCACCCCATTTTGTTTGATGCTCATAACTGCAGGAGGCTAAAACTTCAGTCTCCTGTCGCAAAACGCTGGAAAAGTTTTCACCGTTGGCATTGTTTCGCTTGTAGCTTTGATGGAGGGAATTGATGAGCACATTGGATTTTCCGAAAGTGTCTTTAAGTTGTAAAATGTCAATATCTGTTCATTAAACCAAAAAAATAAAAAAATAAAAAGTTACTATCGATTAATGAGCTGTATTCTTCAACCATCTTTAGGACTTTAGATTGCTGACTTTAATTTTTTATGCTAAAAATTTCATGATGTCCAATAGAGACAAGACTTAAAAGGGTGGAAATGCTATTTATTTTTGAATTTTTAACATCAATTTGTAAGAAAGTCGGCAAAGGGAGGTACCAGTATGTGTGAAATCGCCATATAGTGACTCCCTCTTTATATAATAGCCGGTGCCAGACAAGACTGGTCCCTTCAACCCATCCATCCCTTGCCATTGCACCTTGATTGTGGAATGCATAAATAACAAAAACTTATATGTACATAATTGCTACATCTAGTGGTTTAATATTTGCTCATTTATCTGCATAAGGTGATAGTAGATAGGCTTTAATTTACTTACGCAATATGCAGATCTAAACCGTCCATCGTAGATATCATACTTATTGATATTATGGAATTTCTGAGGGAACTGAACGAATGCTAAGGACGAAGAGATTTTTGGGTCAAGGTGGAAACACATTGCTTGCCTAGCTGAAGTTGGATCATTGCAGTACATATCACAGTCCAGCCCCAATATGTAGGGAGAATTGGTTATCACGCCAGAGACACGAAGCTGCAAGCTTGAACAATGTTAATCAGAGCATTTTACATACAAACAAGCATAATCTGTAGGTTGTGCGTATACTGATTCATACAAGAACATTGAGGGCTCCAGCCTTGAAATGATGAAGATGTTCAGGCCTTTTCTCACGAGAAACATAAACAAGCAAAGGCATTTCAACAAGATCTGCTTGCCTAATTGTCTCACTCTCACCGAAAGTCTCTTGTATTATCTGCTGGAATCCAATTGAATTAGATGTTATTTAAGTAACTTAAATTTGTAAGTGGCAGAGTATGACAGAAAGTTACCTCAATAATAGTAGAGTGGTTTTGGCTGTTCCCATATTCTCCATCTTCTACAGCCTTCGTCACATGTTCCTCAAACATTTCATACTTTTCCTATTACCAAATTTTGCAACATATCAAGTATCATCCATGCTCATTCCCTTTCGGATTAAATTGTATTCAAGTACAATTGTACAGCACTCTTGTTAAAAATCAATAAAAAGCACGAAAAATTTTTAGATAGTAGCACCATAATTTATTTCAACATACCTTAATCTTCTTTTTCTCTACCATAAACTCACTATCACCAAAATAATCATCATTGTCTGCTTCAGAAAAATAAGCCTGTGGGCATATTGTCTTGATTCGATATCTCCTACAAAAGGGGATCCACCATTTTGCAAACCTACAAGCCTCCCTCATACCATGTAAAGTTATAGGAGAGCCCCCATCATCAGATAAATATACGTGAAGTTTGTCCGCTGGATAATCCAGTGCCATTGCTGATAACACAGTATTCATCACACCAATAGTAGGTTCCTTTTCTGGATCTGCGGTGCATATAAACACATCAATTGGCGGAAGTTTTTCATCTTCCAGCAATCTTTCCGGGAATACAGTTCGAGAAACTGGATGCCAAAGATAAGCACGGCCTAGGAGCCATATAAAGGAAAGAAGCAGCTCTGAGGCAAAGATTAGAAGCCATGGCATGATTGGTGTTGCTCTTTTTTCTTGGAAGAGATAGGAGGCTCTATAGTATATCAGGAAACCTATAGCTATGCAATGCAAGAGTGCATGTAGCTTGTTAATTATCACTGAAAGATTATTAACATGGCATACATGGAGAGGCAGAGGGCTATCCATTTCTAAACTTGGTTGCAAGTGTTTGCTTTATCTTATGCTTGAGCCCATGACCTGCCTCGTCTCCTTTTAAATATTTGGAACAATGATTAAGAGCTACAGGGTGCTTCATAGATATTTTGTTCCAGCACAGGAGCTGACCAATCAGAAATCAGAATCTGTTGGAAATTGCAAGTTCTTCTCTTTGTTTAGTCTCCTTATACAGAAGTGAATTTGCAATTTGCTGGCTTTCAAATCAAACTGATGGCTTTTCTTAGTCCACCAAGGAAGGCAACAGTGAGTGGAAAAAATTTTCCACTCACTGGAGACTGCAACCTGGTGCCTTCCGTATGGTGACTTTTCAATACGGCTAGATTTAAGGAATGGATCGTTTTTGGAAATATGTAAAGTGAAGATCATAAAGTTTCAATAATTAAAATGAGTTTTCAATAGGGACTGCCACATCAGCCAACCATTGAATTAAAATTTAACCGTGCCAACTAAAAAATGGTTACCTCAATTGATGTTTTATCATAAAACTGAAAAAAAAAAAATTAAATTCACAGATGTTAAGTTTACCTGATCCGAATAAGTACGGGACAAACTTTTTGACTTCAAAATTGGAAAAGTAAAGGCAAATAAAACCAAACCTTGAATGCCCCTTCCCCGGCCTGCTTCAATATTAAAAACTTCACTCATCATTTAAAAAGACATGCCCAGGCCTGCGTGAAGATTCCGAGCAAAATTTTAACCATTCATATTTTTCTTCAAAATTAAAAATTCTCCTTTACTCTCCAGTTTATCCTTAAAATTAGGAACAAATGCAGTACCTAGTTTAAATAACTCAAGAATAATTTGAAAGTGAAGTTTTTATACTAGAGAAAGTTCATATGTTCCGGTCTTTAGTGATAGTGTTTACCAAATCACTTAAGCATTATGTGCATGAACTACGATGAACCCTGACCCCAAATCTAAATAAAGGCATAACAGACAACTTCAAGGAATCAACTGCAGCATTTTATAAAATTTAAAGGGTACCATCAGAAATGCAAAAATCATAAACTGAAACCATCCTTGAGTTCTCAGTCAGATTGTGTTAGTAAGCTAGATTTTACAAATTATGTTAAAACAGTTATCCATGAAGTTGGGAGGAGATTTCAACTAACAGGAGCATTTGGAAGCCAAGGCATTTACCAAAAATAGACTTAGTACAAAAATCAACAGAGCATAATACCATCAGACTTGATTCTCAGAAAATCAGTGTCTCAGTGAACTTAGATGCAAAGTGCACTTTGCACTCCTTTGGACCAACATGAGGAGATTATCCTTTCAAATTTAGCACCATATCTGGCCATTGTTCCAGAAGCTGCCCCTGAAAAAGAATATTTAAAATCACAATATATGTAAGTCTTTGTGATTTGGAAGGACTGTAAGTCTTTGTGATTTGGGAGGACTGATGACTATATTGTTGTCAATTTCAACTTAACAAAACATTATCACCAAAGTTGGAAAAATCAGGACAGTATTACCACTTATCTAACAACATAGTATTTGTTGCTTATCTGATGATACACTATGTTTCATCCACAGATATATTTCATTGGTCACAGATTCATCAGATCAAATGACTATAAGCCCATCTAAGAAATGACTTAGAATATAAAGAACTTAGCTGGCACAGGAGGATTAATAGTTGATAACAAGGACCTATCCTAATCCTAATACATGCTAATTCTACTCTAGCATAATTAGTGACTCTTTCCAGCTTCTGTCACATTCATTTTCCTAATTTTAAGTACTCAAGCATGGTAAGTTGCTTACAACAATAACTAATCTCATAGGCAAGTGAAAGTTTCCCTCCTCTACTGATACTTCAAACAGTAATAGTACTTATACAAGGGAACTACTTATTGCATAACATCTAGGAAGTCCGAAGTTATAAACGTGTGCGACATAAAGATACACTGTGCAACAACAACATTAACATTTGCATTAACAATAAAATCAGAGGAAACACAAATACATATTTCTAAAACTACCAAAAATGAATAATAATGTGCATATCTCTCAAAGGTTATCCATCTTCTTCTTCTTCTTCTCCTCAATCATGTACTTGTGAACTCTCTCAGCTTTACTTTTCATCTCCTCTATCGTCTCCTCTGTCGTATTAAGGATCTGCTTCCGCAAAGAAACCTCCATATAATCAAACCACTCCCCCAGTGTCATCTTCGCCAAATCCACCTTCTGCTCTTGAACCCCATTGTCCACTTTATCCTCAACCTTATCACAAGTTTCTTTAGCATCTCCCTCTTTGGCCACTTCCTCTGATTTCAAGTTTTCGTTACCATCAGCTTGAACTTCACAAGTCTTTGACACTTCTTCTGGAACCAGACGTTCCTTCCCTTCAATTTCAACTTCACTACTACTCTGCGGTGGCATTTCCTGTAATTTCTTCTTCCTTCCTCTACCTTTTCGAGTAATTTTACTCTCAGTCGCCGCCATCTCTCCACGATCACATCCCAAATTCAATGCGTTCATCCGGCTCCGAGTGACTCTCACACCAGCAGTCAGGGTCACATTCGTCTTTTCCTTACCATCAACTTGAACTTGACACTTCTTCGATGTTTCCTTACCTGGTCTAAAATTTTCTTTACCATCAACTTGAACTCCAAGTACTTCAAGAGGTTCCAAATTCTCTTCACTCTCAATTTTAACTTTGCCGCCATCCAGTGGCATTTCCTGTAAATCTTTGCTCCTTCCCCTAACCTTTTTGGTAATTTTACTCTCACTCTCAATCTCTCCACCCTCTTCTAGTTCCAAATTCTCCTTACTTTCAATTTGAACTTCGACACTCTGCGGTGGCATTTCTTGTAAATTATTGTTCCTCCCCCAACCTTTTTTGCTAATTCTACTCTGATCCTCAATCTGTCCACCTTCTAATCCCAAAGTCTCGACGGGTTCCGCCTCCGCCTTCTTACGACCCCTAGTCGCCCTCACACTGGAAGTCCCGGGCACATTCGCTTGACGCCTTGGATTCCTCTTCGGCTTCGCGACCGACTCATCCTGGCTGTCCATTGTGATCATCTGGACCGAGATGGTGGTGCAATCTCCGAGTTTGATGGTGTCGTTTTCGCGGAGATCCAAGGGGGTGTTGGGTGGAAGCGTCGTAGAGTTGAGAAAGGTGCCGTTGCAGGAATCCAGGTCTTGGATGGTCCATTTACCCGACACGGATTCGATAATGAGGTGCTTAGACGAGATGCCTTCGTCCTTGATGGTGACATCATTGCCGCGCACGATTCGGCCGATTCGGATTTTGGATCCGGGTTTGAATTCTATGGTTTCGCCCGAGCGTGGGCCCCGGACCATGATCAGCTTCATACCCGGTGGCTCCATGAATGTTGTTCTTTCTCCAATCAAATGTGTGATTGAGATGGAGATCGGAATACACACATTGAAATTTTTGAATTTTGGACAGGCGGTAGAGGGATCCCTTTCGGTTCGTTTCAATTTTCTAAATCCCCACGCGGGGCGCGTGGCTGTGATTCATTAATCCGCTCTCAACGCTCATGGGCCTTCTATTTTGTGGGCCCAGCATTGAAAGGCGAGATCAGCCCAATTTCTTTTTATGCCAAGCCCTTTATTATAAGAAAACGGAAACGCCGTGATTTGAAAAGAAACAAAATGTCACTACTGTCAAAATTTTGGAATTGAGAATTAGAATGTAATAACTTACTTATATTAAATAGGATGAGGCTATTTGAACCCAATTTTTTACTTTTGAAACTCTTCTTCTTTATACACCCATCACTACAATTGAAAACATTCATTTTTACTCAACAAACTCTGTCATGTTCCAAAACTAACATTTCTTCATTCATCTTCTTCTCTCATGTATTTGCTTCCAAAAAATGCTTCAACACAAGTATAAACGAAATCTGAAATTGCAGCAACCAGTAAGAATTTTGCCCAAAATTCTAATACTTTTGGAGTGGGGAGAAAAAAAAATTATCTTCACAATCTAACCTAAAAAATAATAAATATAGCAAATATCTTCTCAAATACAAGAATGGATAGAAGTTATAATGGTAACTATTTTGATACTTTTTTTTTCACCCCAACAGGAAAGTTAATGAGTTGACCAATTGCCAATATTTTTAAAATATGAAACTGGTGCCTTGAAAATTATTGGTTCACCCGCAAATATTTTGGACCGGAAAGGAGTGGAGTGGTAGTTCATAATTGCTTTCTGGAAAAAAATCAATTTTCTTATTGTAACCAAGGGATTATTTTTAATTTCGATAGCATCTATAATTGAATTAGCTATTAATAAATTATATAATTTCATGGAATAGCATTTTTCTACCTTAACCAAAATCAATTTAATGAAAAAATATACACAAAGCCGGGTGCAAGAGAGATAAGAAATTAAAAGAGGATTGGTTCGTAATTATATATGAGCATATTTTTGTGATTTAAAATTTTATTATAAAATAGATATAAAGAGTATAAATATGGATTCAAATAATCTCACCCTATAAAATAATAAAATAAATACTGAGTTGTGTGACATGTGGTTGCAATGAGGAGTCACTTAAAGTCACAGGTATAATAGAGTTTCCCAACTCCATAGCTAGTCTATAAGGTTGGATATACCAAAATCTGAAGTCTTTCCCGCAACACAATCCATTGATTTTTCTTAAAAGATTTTTATCTCCTTCTCTACAGCATTAATGGACAAGAATCATAGCCAAATCCTAATAGTCAAAATATAAGAAAAACTCTAGTGCGTCAAACAAAAGTGTCAGAGTCGATGTCCACGTTCTATGTGTTCAAGAAAAATATTTAGTTTTATGTTTCATATTTTCTTTGATACAAAGGACAAATGCACGTTGTATTATACAAATCATTTGCCTCTTCACTAAGGAAAATGGGGATTATGGAGAAATTAAGCGAAATCCTCCTTAAATTTTAAAATAGATCCAAACCCCCTATAATTATAACGGTGTTAACTTTATTTATAATTTTATTATTTTAACCTTAATTTTAATGTTAGTCATAAGATTTAAATCTTTTGAAAACACAAATCAGGTGAAATAACTTATATACCTTTAATGATCAAATTAATTCAATAATTGATTATAAATTATGAAGTAATATTAGTAACCAAGCTCAAAGGATCGACATCGCACACACGTAAATCAATTTCTTCCCGCCAAATTAACAAAATATACATGCAGGCATTCGAGCACAGTACCAATAGACATTGGCATCCTTGTTCAAGAACACCTCAAATAAAATAAACTTGAATAAAAAATTTAAAATTTTCTTTTGTTCAAAATCACTATATATACCAACAAAATTAGACAAATAAAAAATAAAAAAAAGAACTTTCAATTGACAATGATTAATATTTCTTCGCAACTTCCAACAAAATCAGACAAATGTAATAAGATAGTGCTTATCTATCATGCCAAGGCGGCATGATGGATAAGTTTTTTTTTTCCGCCAATTATATTATTATTTACTCACTCACTCACGCAACTTGTCGAAGTTGGAATCCAAAACCTGAGTCTCATAAAAATTGACATTGTGATTATTTTACTTTTGACCCCCGATTTTCTAGTTACGTCTCCGCCTGCATTCATTTTACATCCATGGACAAGACTAACATATATAATTATAGGTGGGAGAATGACGCAACCCTTTCTCTCCACAGTTTTCAAAGTTTAACACTTACCCTCTGATAGGTCCCGGTCAAAACTGTAAATTATATAGTAATGATAATATTTTCTTAGGGTAAGAAAAAATCACAATATTTTTAATTGAATTCAGCTCCCCTAATTAATGATTGTCAAAGAATTTAAATACAAAAAAAATTAACAACTATTCCTAATTCTTAAAAAATATTCCTAAGAAATAGAACATTAACTGCTAGTTAATGCCAACAAAATAATCAAAGATTATTCAAAATAAAATAATCACTACTCAACCTAATTTTAAGCTAATAAACTAGTGGACACGTATTCAACAAACCGTATTCAACATCCCAAAGTCTTCGCCACAATAATAACTTTGCATGCCCCACGCATGACCAATCACCCTCTTGACTCGTGAGAGTGTTCTTACTCTGTCGTCCCCAACCCCAAATACAAAAGCTTTCGTTGAAAAACTCATCATTTTTTTTTTTTTGATTTCGACATCACAAGAGTGATTGAAATATTATAAAATTTGAAAGAGATATTAAATGGTAAACATTTCAAACTGTAGAAAGAAAATATCAATCTCCCATCCCATTCAAAGCGGGCGGAGGTGCCTTTCCAGAGAGTGACTTGACGCGACAAGAAAGATTAATGAAAGAATTTCATTGCTATAATTAAGCTAGTTATTCTGATTTTGTAAGCATTTTCGGCCAGCAAAATTTGGATAGATAATAATAATTACCTAAGATTAAGGTTTCCAAGTGTCATTAGCTTATTCATTTGTAATGACACAACATACTTGTAGACAATAACAATACGTTTCGTTCAATAAGTCCATGCAGTATTTGTTTGAGGGAAATACTTCGGTGAGACCAGACGTGATGAGCAGATGTTTGGTGGCGAGTGCGGCGGTGTCTCGTAAGGGTAGCGAGGAGAAGGAATATTCACGAATATGCCATTCGCGAGGCCGAACCCTTGCTAGAGGCATAGGGTCACTCCCGCTAGGGTTCGAGGCGAGGAGACCCGGTCAACGGCAGTTGGCGAGACGTGCCTTCCCATCCGAGAATCAAGGCACGAGGTCCATCTCCATTCGCCTATCATGACGATAATGGGACATCCACATCCGAGCGTGGGGAGAACAACGGGCGTAAGCTGAGAGGAGGCATAAAAAGGTAAAAGGGTTAGCATTTTCGAGAGATAAGATATAAAGGAAATTAAAAGAGAGAAAACAACAGCCATAAGATTTGTGGCAAGCGTTCCTAGAACATCTCGACTTGAGCGTCGGAGGGTTTGCGGGAAAACAATAAGGCGTCTGTGTGCGCAGAACCTCGGAGAAGAAGTTTTACGAGGAGAGATCCTGGTTGTGGTGAAGTTGATCGAGCAGAGACCCTGGTCGTAGAACAAGGACAACCAGAATCTCGCATCAACATTTTGGCGCCGTCTGTGGGGAGCTGAGCAAAAAACTTCCGTTGATAGCAAGAAGAGGAGTGAGGCAAGTGAAAAGCAATGGAGACAGGAGGAAGTAGTGTACAAGGGGGTGATATGAGGCTTAACGATTCCGTGACTCTGAGGGAGATAGCCAGTGAAGCACGGGAAAAAGCCATGTTCGACCGGATGGAACGGATGGAAAAGCAGATGGAGACCCTGACAACCATCCTACATGAGTTGCGGAGTGAACGAAGGGTAACCCAGGAGGAAAGGGTGAGAGGAGGTGGAGTGGCACCAGGCCCTGACAGTACGAGGAGAAGTCAAACCACCGGGAGATTTGGTGGTGAGAAAGGTAACCTGCCTCTACGACGAGAAGTTCATAGGGAGGAAGAGCAGTCCCCGGCAAGACAGATTTTTGATGAGGACGATGGGGTGGCGAACGCAGAGGAAACCGAGTTGAGGCAACACTTGCATGATGTAGAGCAAGAGCGAGATCAAGTTGCAGCACGTGACCTTGGTCGGGCAGTGCAGCTGGAGGGGGAAGTGCGCAGACTAGCGCAAATAATTGATGACATGCAAGGAAGGAGCAGAGCTCCTGGTTGGAGGATAATGCTGGACGGAGAATCACCGCTCGCAGCCGAGATCATGAGGGCAATAATTCCGAGAGATTTTCGCCTCCCAGACCTCAGATATTCGGAGACGATCCACGCGCTTGAGCGCTTCACATAAGCTGGGTGCAAGGATTATCTCAATCCCAAAGGTGCGGGTGTTTCCACCGTCCCTGAGGGACGTGCACGAGTGGTAAAAAACTTCCTCGGGGGAGCATTAAAACCTTCGAGCAGATATGCCAACAATTTGCAGAGCAGTTTAGTGGGGCAATGGCACCAGAAGATGACATGATGGAGTTGAAAAACTTGAAGCAGGGGGAGCAAGAAACCCTTCGAGAATTCATCAAGAGGTTTCATCGCACTGTCCTCGACTTGGGAGCGTTCAACCACCCTCAGGCCCTAAGGGGATTGAAAGAGGGAGTGAAGATAGGAAGGCTGTGGTACAACTTGAAAAGCCCAGCTATTCAGACGTATGCGGCCGCATACGAGCAGGCCAAAAGAGATATAGAGATCGAGGAAGAAAAGGCTGCTCGGATCAAGACAGACCAGATGGAGGGGTTGGGAAAGAAAGAAAAGAGGACATTACCGGGGAATGGGCCGATCAGGAGAAGGGATCACCAGGCCTCAGGTAGTGGAGCAGGAGGCCGGGTAACAGCTTACCAGCCTCATCAGAGGCCACCACAGTACCAGCGTAGTAGGGCGCAACCTCCTCGTTCCCCAGCTAGGGAGTCCTGGAGAAGACATGACTCGGCATATGGTGGTCTTCATCAACACTCCCACGGTAGCAGAGGGAGCGGGCAGTCTTGCCGCCTCCTCGAGGCAAAACGAGAGAAAGGGCGGTGCACATGATCGGCAGGGACTATGGACGGTATACCTCTTTGAAGATGTCCTGGGCCAGGTGTACGAGGCCATAAGGACCGAGGATTGCTTGCCTCCCCGATAACAAAGTTGCCCAGCGGGGAGGGACGAGGGGTAAGTTCCATGGCACTCATGGCCATACCAGTGTAGAGATCTCGAGGCCTTGAAGATTTGGTGAGAAATCGATACCTGGACGAATTTATAGATGGGACCTTCCCGATGGTAGCCTCGACATGTGAAGGGGAGCAGAATGACAGGAACTTGAGGCGCGAGCAGCCGGCAGTAAGGGTGATAGCTGCGGGCCCAACATTGGCCGGAGATTCCAACAGATCGAGGAAGAATTATGCTAGATATGCCATGACTAGCAAAGAGGTATTCTTCAACACCCAGCGTGCGAAGTCAGGCAAGTGCCAATCATGTGGACAGATGAGGATGAAGAAGGGATCATATACCCCCACGAGGATGCCTTGGTCATCAAGGCCACTGTTGCTAGCAAGAAGTTTGACAGGATACTGGTTGACACGGGGAGTTCAGTTGATGACACATATCCCAAGAATCTTGCAACCGTAGATTTGAAATTCAAATGGAGGGGCTGATTCCCGCCACATCACTTCATCCGCAATTAAATGCGACACGACTCTTGGCAGCCTTTTCCAGTCCCACGCGACCAAGAACCACTGAGTTTCTACTGCTGGTCCATTACATTACCCAACACCAGAAACTGGGGGACCGGTGTTTGAGGGAAATACTTCGGTGAGACCAGACGTGATGAGCAGATGTTTGGTGGCGAGTGCGGCGGAGTGTCTCTGTAAGAGCAGGGGAGGCGGGAATATTCTCGTCCCACGAATATGCCATTCGCGGCCGAACCCTTGCTAGAGGCATGGGTCACTCCCGGAGTTCGAGGCGGGAGACCGGTCAGGCGGTTGGCGAGGCGTGCCTTCCTATCCAGAGAATCAAGGCACGAGGTCCATCTCCATTCGCCCATCATGACGATAATGGGACATCCACATCCAGCGTGGGGAGAACAACGGGCGTAAGCTGCGGAAGGCAGGGACTCGGAGGAAGCCTATAAAAAGGTAGCAAAGGTAAAAGGGTTAGCATTTTGAGATAAGATATAAAGGAAATTCTAAAAGAGAGAAACAACCGAACAACCATAAGATTTGTGCGTTAACCTTCATGACTTGAGCGTTGGAGGGTTTGCGAAAAGCAGGCCTGTCTGTGTGCGCAGGAACCTCTGGAGAAGAAGTTTTACGAGGAGAGATCCTGGTCGTGGTGAAGTTGATCGAACAGAGACCCTGGTCGTAGAACGAGGACAACCAGAATCTCGCATCAACAGTATTTATATTAGAGCCAAACCAAGGGTCAATTCATTGCATGTTTATCAACTTCGTGGAAACTTTGAGAAGAAGCACATCAACCAATGAATCTAAGCAGCAATATGTCTCATGCAATGTGTCCAAATACGTATTTTTCATTGTCCAAGTATGTTTTGTCATTAAGCTGATAAGAACATATACACGTGTTGTCAGCATTTTATTGTTTTTTCGGATAGTTGTGCGGATTTACGGGTTGATTCAAAACCAAAATGGACCATTTACTTTGTCGTCCAATTAATGTGAGCGGAGCGGGTTCAAACCCTAAACGTCTAATTTTTAACACAAGATTTTATCACCTCAACTAATTGGCACTCACAAAACGGATGAATGACTTGATGCATTTGATAGAGAAATAATTTTTTGTTGGTCAAGAGACTTAACGAAACAATAACAGACCCTGAAAGCAAATCATAATCAATATCGAGAAGTCAAGATCTTAAATTAACTGAACATTTGATAGAGAAATTATTTAAGAAAATAGACCACACACTACAGATTAATGTCACTTAGTGCCTGAGAATTATTGATACCAAAGGCAAGAAAATCCCAGAAAGCAAAGCGGAAGATAGAGTGACAGATGGCGGAATACGGCCATTGTCCTTCCTCACAATCATCCCTTCAATGATAGCATAATTCATAACCAAGATATAAAACGATAGAGAAATTTGCACAAACATCTTGTCCCAATCTCCTGCGATGATCGTTGATCTGATAGCTCCGCAAACAAAGGCTGCAATGTTCAACAAGATGATTGTAACCAGAGGAGCAAGAAACATTTTTGATGTTCGGAAATCGAACTTGCCCATTCCGTAGAGCTTCACTTGTTCATCATCCGCGACTTTATTTGTGGCCGAGAAACTGGCTTCAGCTAAGCCAAGCTTGTGCATAATGGCATTTAAGCTTCCATAAAGTTGGCATGTGACTGCCCTTATCATCCATATTCTCTGTTCATTTCTCCATATCTTGATTGATCCACCAGTTGAAAGAACCTCGTATAGATGTTTAGAAAGCGCCGACAGGAAAACGAATACGAATATGGGGAAAGATGAACTTGAAACCTGCATGTGAAAGCGCAATAGATTGACATTAATTAATAGCAAAGACGAAAAGAAAAGAATGTATCGAAAAGAGTAGAAAACCTTATGTAAATACATTAGAGGTACCAATGTTATATATTCAAATAACATATGAATTACCTCAGGGTACAATGGGATGCCATGCAATAGGCAGAGTTGAGGGACGGTGGAAAAGCACCACAGAGGCAAGCAATTAAGAAGAGGGAACATTCCAAGGTCAGCATAGGCCATGCTTTCAAGCAAAGACATCCTCGGTGGTCCATATATCAGCGGACAATACTTTGAGATTGCTACTTGAACCAATCCCGAACTCCATCTCGTGCCTTGAACCAACGAGTCATTTAAGTTTGTTGTAGAAGTGCCCAAAAATTGCGGCCTTTCCGGGTTAAGATACACCGATCTCCATCCTTTGCAGTGTAGTTGTTTAAATCCTGTGAAGTAATCTTCAACAAGAGAATGATACATAAAACCAACCTGCATGTTAAAAGCTAGATAGCTTTGGTTAGTAAATAAACACAATGTGTCATCACAATAATTTAATTAGTTCCTTTAGGTATTGATTATGTACGATATACACATGCCTTTTCACCCCATTTTGAGTTACTTTCGTAGGCACATGAGGCCAAAAAATTGCTCTCTTGTAGCAAAGTGCTTGATGAATCATTATCATATCTGCTTGGCTTGGAGTTTCGACGAAGAGATTTGAGGAACTCACTGGATGGACCAAAAGAATTCTTCAGCTCTGTGAGGTCAATGCCTGTTTATTATAATAAACAAGAACTACAAACTTTAAATGTTGCAATAATAAAAGTTAAATGAAAATAGCAATTATTATTATTTTTTTAACAAACATGTTACATTATTAATTGATATATACACATCAATTAGTTGCTAGCAAATTTACCTTCTTGCATAGAAACGCTGTAAAGTGCCTCCCTCTTCATGTAAAAGTTTGTACCAGACACGATCGGTCCCTTTAGCCCATCCATACCGTACCATAATGACTAAAATGGTAAATTACCAAAAAAAAAAATTCAAATTAGCAATCAAATGAGTGATGACAAAAATGTAATTAAGCAGTCTAATGAACGGCAAATAATTATCCTTTGGGTACGCACGCCGGCACCGGAAGGGTTCAATATGGTCATACCCAGAATATATATCGGATCTGGCTGTCATAAATATCATCCTGACTGATGTTATGAAATTTCTGAGGAAACTGAACGAATGCTAACGAGGAAGAGACTTTGGGATCAATGTGGAAACACATGGCTTGCCTAGCCGAAGTTGGGTCGTTGCAATACATGTCACAGTCTAGCATCAATATATAGGGAGAGTTGCTCATTACACCAGAAACCCGCAGCTACAACATCAACAACAGCTTCTATTAAGCATATGCATGCAATTAAATTATGCACCATGTGTGTGTGAGTGTGAATGATTAGAGAAGATCATACAAGAACGTTTAAGGCTCCAGCCTTGAAATTGTGTGAATGAGAAGGCCTCTTCTCGCGAGCAACATAGACAAGGAGAGGCATCTTATTATTAATTTGTTCTTCCTGATTCGCTGCTTCATTATCGTTTTCTCCTATCACCTGAAAAATATGCGTATATGTGAACCAATTATATATAATTTAATAGCCAGATTCTGCAGAAAAATGAAATCACCAGTCTACTCTCAATAGCGAAAACACAAAAAAAAACAAAAAAAACACACACATATATTAAGTTGTTAATAACTCTTTAAAGAATTGGCCCTATGATTTTGTCAACTTGATATTTTACCCTTATTTTAATATGTTTACTCTTTTTTTTTTTTAAATTGTGAATCTTAAAAGTTTACTCTTATGACTTTTGGTCCCTCTGGATTCTCAATTTTTGGCTGCAACTAAAATTTTGATCCGATGGGGACCATAATATAACAATAACAAACTCAAGAGAAGTCATATGTCATAAAAAAAGTGAATCGATAAGGACCAAACATTAAATGAGTAAAATTTTAGTTTAATCCTTATCTCTCTTTGTTATTATTTATGAGGGTCTCTGTCTGTGAAAGTAGGATTCAATGCTGTGATGCCAAAAGAGTCAAAATCACTATGCTACTTTAACCCAAAAAAAAAAAAGTCAAATTCAAATTATAGCATTATTTTATTTTTATTTTTGAAAAGAAATTATAGCATTATTGATCAAGCGTATGGGAATGGATATTTTCATCATATTATTATACCTCAACCACAGAAGGATGATCTCGACTTCTGGAAATGCCTTCGTTCTCTAGCCCCCATTTTTCAATGGCTCTCGTTACCCGTTCCTTGAACTCAGTGTATTTTTCCTGCACCAAAAGCATTTGCAATCAACAAATCTATCTCAATAGAATGTCTATGCACTCAAAAAACAACAACAAACGATTTAAAAAGCATCTTAGAAATTTGGCAATAGAAATATTCTTTTGCAACCTAATTAAGTTAGAAGGTTTCAACATATTTCTTAGATCTCTTTCTACTTCAGATTTTCGGACTAAGATTTTAGTATCATAATATTTAAAGAAAAATAATAATAACAATATAATCTTTTTTTTATTGTGGATGTCTTTATTTTTTTTAAATGTCAATTTAAAATATTATAAATAATTTTTCAACAATGCTCTAAATTCATAATTTAAAAAATGAGAGTGTCTGCATTAAGCACCTAACTGAGAATGATTAAGTCAACAAACGAACCTTAATCTTTTGCCTCTCAACAATGAACGCAGCATTTCCAGAGTCAACATCATCATTCTCTGGATCAAAAAAATAAGCTTCAGGGCATATTGTTTTGATCCCAAACCTCTTACAAAACGGAAGCCACCATCTTGCAAACTTCCAAGCTTCCCTCATACCAAGCAAAGTTATAGAAGCACCTCCATCGTCTGAAAGGTAAACATGCAGCTTCTCTGGCGGATAATCAAGCGCCATAGCTGACAAAACCGTATTCATTACCTCCATAGTTGGCTCTTTAGTCGGATCCGCAGTGCAAATAAACACATCGATACCTGGAAGTTGATCGGCTTCCGGTAACCTTTCGGGGAAAACGGTACGAGAAATGGGACGCCAGCGATAAGCTACGCCTAGGAGCCACTGAAAGGAGAGGAGAAGCTCGGCAGCAAAGACTAGAAGCCATGGCAACAGCGGCGCGGCTCTGGCGTTGGATACTTGGAAGAAATAAGAGACTCTGTAGTACACCAAGAAAGCTAAGGATGTAAAATGAAGCAGTGCCAATGACCTATTGATTATTAAGGAGGATTTTTTAACATGGCTAACGTGAAGTGGGAGAGAGTTTTCTTGTTTCTCCATGGCTTTGTTTGCTCTCATCCTTTGCTGCCTCTGATCTCCTGTTAGTAGGTTTATTTCAAAAGCAAGAGTTGTATTTTTTAATCAATGAATATAATAAGAATCAATATACGCATAAGAAGCTGAGATTTTTCCCATCACAAAGATATAATTGCTATAGAGTTGGTCCATAAAGTACATATGTGCTTGCTTTTAAAGAGAGTCAAAATACTAAAGAAATAAAAAAATTAAAGGTTGATAGAGTGCCGACAGAAACAAGTTAATAACACCAGATTTAGGATGCGTTTGAAATTGAGGTGCTGTATATTTTAAGTTACAGTTGTTGGATGCGTTTGAAATTGAGGTGCTGTATATTTTAAGTTACAGTTGTTGTGGAAAAAAAATTGTAACTATGAAATAAAAGTTAGTAATATATTGTAAATTTTAAATAATAATTTTCATAAAATTATTAAAGATATAATATATTTTTAAATTATCTGTGAAAAATCGTATCGATATATTTATTTCTGACAAGTGTTTCTTTTTAGTGTTATACTTTAAAAATTACAGCTATCTAAACTTAATCCAAACGCACCCTCAATTTTCTTTGTCTTTTTAATATTTTTCAATTAACATATTAAATCCAGCCGCCTAATCATACATTGTTTGTATTAACATTCTATCAAATTTTTTTTTCTTCACGTGGTCTAAAGTATCATGGCTTTTCAAAGAGTTGTTCAATTGCAAACAGGTGGGGTGTGACATGCAATAATAGATCCAAGGGATTCTGAGTAAGTGAATGAATCAACAACTTGCTCTTATTGGATTTTCTTCAAGTGAAGTTGGGATTGTACATTCACTATGTCCTCACAGAGGCGAAGCCAAAGATAATTGTTCAATGAATTAATTACTTAACAGGGAGAAGAGGTTTTCAAAACAAATACCGAAATATATTAATCATTTTAAAGGGTTTCAATCACTTTAACAGTGAGAGAGGTTTCCAAAATCAAATACGTTAATCATTACAAAGGCAGCATCAGAACATACGAAAAGACAAACAAATTTTGGTGGCCCGATAGCAAATCGCTAAGGGAATCACGAGGTTGCCCAAACACCGCTAGAGTACTAACACAATCCAAAAGGCCAAAAAAACACACACGTCTTTTATTTTGCAACCATTGAAGAGCCCACATATGATAAAAGATGTTTTGTCGCTCTACTCCGACAATATTTCGTTGCGTATCCGTGACAGTATCTAAACTTTTGGCCCATAGAGAAATTTTCTACGCCAAAAAAATAATAATAACAAATTTAAAAGAAAATTACTTTTATGTCCTCCAACAAACTGACGTCATCCATGAAGAATAACTATTAAATTTGTGTTTCGCTCAGCGAATTGGGGCTCGGTGCAGAGAAACGTTAGAAGAATCCCACATCGATAGATTTATGTGTTTGTACATTTTTTATTAGGAGAGTGAGGAAGCGACCGAAGCATGCTGGGGGGTGTGGGGTTTGGAAATTGCACGTGCCTTTATTAAACCCTAAACCCTTCCCTTCGCGGGCAACTTGTGGGGTCTTTGTCCGGTGTTTCCCCCGTGCGGTTTAAAAAAGAAACGTCGACGCCCGGCGCGTGTGATTTCCAAAGTCGACGACATTTGCCCCCGAGAGGTTGTTGAGGGGGTGAGCTGCCGGCACCTGACAGGTGTCAAGCGGTTACTGGTTATCCTCACCTCTCAAGCACCCTCATTTTATTTTATTTTATTTTATTTTAATTTAAAGTGATTTTTTTAACCACATAAGAGATATGACGACAAAATTTTATCAACTGATCCCATTAAGAACATCTTAGCAGACCCCTCGAGGGCTTGGTGTTACTTCAAGTAATAAGACAAAATTTTATCAACTAATCCCATTAAGAACATATTTCTTTTGACAACATTATCATTATCATTATTATTATTATTATTATGTGTTTATGGATTTGAATATTTGATTGAATTTGCCAACAATCTACCCTGAATTGATTAAATTTCCAAATTGATACCAAAACATGCCCGTATAAGCTTGTAGTTCCAAAAATATAACCTTGAAATAAAATCCAACATGGTTGACACATTTGTGTGTGTGTATGTATGTATGTATGTATATATCAATCCTTTCAAAGGTTAGTTGTTGTACAACCGAGCAGATATTACACCTGGCAAAAGAAAACGCCCAAGCGAAAACAGACCCAGAACTGCTCCCGATAACTCTTCTTGAAGTGAAAATAATGTCTTCTAAAAGCTGATAATTCATTCCATCACCAATAGTCAGGGGGTATGCATAGAACTGAAAAACTTTGTTCCGGTAGGCAAATCAGAAGGGAAAACTTACTAATTAACTTCAGTTTCCCATCCTATCTGTTTGCCAAAGAGTGATTTAAGCGAGTGTTGAAAGGTCCCAAGCTAGGCTAGAGATTCAATCTTAATCCTGGAATATCAATAGGACCAAAATCGATTAAGAGAGAACAGCACATTAAGTTTTTTTTTTACTAATGCAGACATTCATACTGAAGTCTAAAGGTAGTCATTTAAGCAAGCTAACCTTCTTTTTTGATGATCGGTGCTCCAAAAATTTCCACGTTGGTCGCACGGTATTCGATGGAATAGTCCCCGACCGTAACATAGCCTTGATCCATTTAACCCGGTTTACAAGTTCCTCATAGTCTAAGATTGCTGCTTCTATTGTATCAGAAAATGACGAATTTAAAGGAATGCTTCTATCGTATCTCATCTTCTTTGAGGATCCACTATTCTCACAACTTTTGTTTCCGGCATCAGTATCAGGCATTTCAGTTGCTGCATCTCTAATTTGTGAACTTGAAACACTATCTGAATAACTTGATTTCCCAATGCCTGAATCCACCGCATCAAAGACCATTTTTGTTTCCAGTGCATGCATCTCCTTAGAAGCCGCAGGGCTCAAAGGTCGCTTTGCATGTCGCTCTGATTTGTCCAGAGATGGTAGTGAACTAGTCGACATACGAGAAGAAAATGAAGCATTACATTCAGGTGATGGTCCAGCTGTTGGCTGAGCATTCTCTGTCATTTCTACTGGAGGGACCATCAAGTTTTGAGAGCCCTCTGCAGAAACAGAAGTTCCCATCAAATTTAAAAACTCAAACCATAATAAAAATTAAATTAGATCCTTCTTGTAAGCCAGAAGATAGGTTAATATTAGAACTTCTCATTGAAAGCTGATACTACCCTATCAGTATATACTAACAGGGTTCTGATCAGCTGAGCACAGTCATGCTCTATAAGGTGTGCAACTGCCCGCACCTGATCATTATTCCCACTTACAATTATACCTCTTCAATGGTTATCAAACAACTTCAAGGGGCATCAAGCCAAATTTTCTAGCAGGGATGAGAGTTTCCTCAATGCCCAAAAATGAAAGTATGTTTGTGACTATTTATATAAGCAGATGAAATCTGATAATCATAGACAGGCCCAGTCCAGGTAGGTTTCTCCACCCGCCAGCAGAATTCAAGTTGTTATGTTAACTAAATTATTGTTATGCAATCATATGTCATACACTCAAAGTTGTTGGTTAGTCTCAAATCCTCATCAATTTATAACAACTTCCTAAATCCTAACAATTTGATATTGCAGATCCTACATTCTATGAAACCAGAGTGAATCAAACAATGTCCTCCATAAAGAGAGAATGGATCGCTGCACACCAACATCAGTACACAGTGTATAGCAAATTTGCATACAGGAAGTTTCTATTGAAACAACAATAGCGATCAGGAAAAGCAATTTCTGCATTTAATCCCAGGCTTTATAGTCCTCATATAGGAACTTAGATATTGGAGTTCAGAAATTGTAAGTCGCATAGACATGAATGCAAGAAAAAAAAAAAAATTACATACATTCTTAGGTCTAGTTGTCTACATCTTTTGGCCAACACTAATATCAGACGGCAGCAGCACAAGAGCAACAGAAATTGGTGGACGAAAAATGAAAAGAAGAGAAATGGAAATGCACCCAGACTACCATACTCTGCTCTTAAACAACGAGCAGAGACATGGTGCATCTGGCAGCACTCCTACCTTGATTCACAGGATTCAGTGGCTTGATTATTCGAGCACAATAACTGCTTTCTTTCTCCTGCAAAAGATAGCCATTGCCAACAAGGAAAACAAATACATGGTATCAACATTTGAATACAAGGTCAAATACATGGTATCAACATTTGAGTACAAGGTATCTAGGCCACAGAGAAAAAGGATCATTATCTACATTTGAATACAAGGTATCTGCATATGGCAGAAGGATATCATCTACATTTGAATACAAGGTGCCTAAGGCCATAGGCCATTGGGCCTTTTACTTCTCCTTTCATAAAATTGTTTATCAATATAAATTGCCTTTCAAGCAACAAGATGCCAGTGTCATGTATTTAACAAGTCATAAAAGGTTTAAGGTTTTAAGCAGCAATATATTTTGAAGGAATAAAATGAAAAAGAATACAGACAAGCATAAAAATGTAGACATAGGAGAAAGAGACAATACAGAAATGGGCACGGTCCAGCCATTGTCTAGAGACCATTCCAAGGTTGGGCGTAGGTCCTTGAGGAAAACTTCATAAGACAACCCCTCACCAACCGGAGGTGGTAGGAGCTCAATCTGTAGAATAGAATATATAATTGTGAAAAAGCTTTTTCAGGAGAAACCAAAAGGTGGACTAAAAATATTTTTTCATTAAAAAATAGTTCCTCCAATTAAGCAATTATCCCATTCGTAATCTTGAAATTCAAGCCTTAAAGTTACAAAGGCTTGTAGAAAGACATGATGAGGGTTTAGAATTTATCAATTAATAAAACTGTTTCTGTTAGAACAAGAAAAAGGAAAAACGATGAGAAAAAAATAAAATTAAAAAAACCTTTGCACACAACATTACTGAGATTTATTTTCAATTACAGTTCCCTCCCGAAAAAGTGCATACATAATGCAAAAGTCATAAAAATGTTCTTGTTCACTGCCTTATGATTTTTACCTATACAATTTACATGAAAATAGTGTTAAACCTCAATTAAAAGATGTCTAGTATGCAGTGGTCAAAAGACTGCCTGCCGATTCTACAATTACATTACTATTTGACATGACCTGCTGCAACAAATATAAGGATCATATCCCTCAAAATTTTTCCATTGTGTACTACAAAGGTGACATTACTATGGTTCTCTTGACTTCTTTTGTAAAAGGACAAACACTTTTCCCACATGAAAACGTCAAAAGAGCGAAAAAGGAAACGGAAAAAAAAAAAAAAAAGATTTTCCAAAAGGTATTGAGATGAGAATTTGTTTTAGAATATTCACATGCTTATGCATCTTTTTCCATGTAATAGGTGCATAAGCACTTTTTTCCGCTCCGGATTCTTGAAACAATATGTATTACCTACTGCATATTTGCCACAATTATTCCAGAAGTTAAATATTTTAAGACTCGAAAGCTCTGTGCCAAATGCAGTTAACTATGTAAACTGGAAAAGATTCACAGAGTTCCAAGTGGGAGGAATTTGTCCCTCTCTCCCTTCATAACTCACCCCCTCCGGGTAAAGGTATGTTAGCCCAACTACTGAAACTCAGTTGAGCAACTAACAGAAACTGAAAAGTATAAGCTCCGGAAAGAATACTCTCTCACACAGAGTAATAAGCCATGCAGTGACGCGCTAGGGTAAGAAGAGAGAATTTTTTTTCATGATAATATGAAAATTCTTCCTCCACTGCAGATGTTATATGTTATATGAAAGTGGAATTCTGATGCAATAATTTATATTATAATACTAGGAGAAAATTGTTAGAAAAGAAAAATTTTATAAGAAAACAAGACTCCATTATTGCATAACAAGAGCAGTATTGTAAACAGCATACTGTCAAAAAAAACATGCGTACAGCATATCAAAGTAGGCATGAAATAAAATAACAAGGAACAAGCCATATTAAGAAGTCTCAATAAGTACATAACATGAATGAGGTGCAAAAATATTACCCGAGCCTTCCCATCCCCAAGTATTTCTGTTAACCTTCCAGTCCAATAACAATTATCAGTCCACCAATCAACCAAATCCCCCACCTTCCATACATCATTGACAATAACAACCACTTCTGTAATGTTGTTGACATCAGGCATTTGACTTTCACAAAATATAGGAGGAAAGGATGGGCGAACCATTATTTGTCTTTTCATCTCCTTCGATCTAGAACCACCAACAGGTTTCTGATATAACTTTGTCCATCGTATTTCTACAGAAGACCACACATCAAATAACAATGAAAAGCAGATAAAAATCAACTCAATAGCAGAACCATAATATATCATCCAATGCAAGTATCTCTGCCATGAAAGGTCTAGAAACAACGCTTAGATTTGCCAAACGTATGAGAAAAGTTATAACTACAGTTCAGTCAAAAAGGCACAAGTGAAGGAACTATTCACTCCCAAGGCTAAATTTGTGACAAGCATACACATAAATGAAAATGCATGGCAAAGGCATATGCACACAAACAAGAGATACTACTTACTTTCATCTGGAAAGTCTAGATATTCCAAGGCATGCATTACTTCTTTTTGCCGCACGGAAATGTTCCGTATCTGATAAAAGCAAAGGATACCAAACAACAAAAATATGATTCTCATTAAGACCTATAGTATTTACAATAAAGCATGAAGAGACACTAAAGAAAAAACAGTAAAAGCAATTGTGTTTAAAAAACAAAAAAAGGACTGAATGAATGAAAGAAAATGTAATCTTAAGCAAGAAAATGGTCTTTCATTAACGAAATAGCAAGATAATGTTTAAAACCATGCAATGGACAGACATTAATGGTACAGCAGCTGATTAAAGGACTCGTCCTGACATAAATTTTGTCTAGAGAAACGTCTGAGTCAATTACCAAAAAATTTAATTACGAACAGAGGTATGTTAAGCACATAGAAATAGAAGGCTAATTCTCCCCTAAATGACCAATGTCGGTAACTGTTTAATATTGAAAGTGGCAGATAATAAACAAAATTCGTAGTAATAACTTATCCCACTTAAGTTTTGATCTTTTTGTACTGTCTAGTCAAAATCAACAAGAAAGAGTTCATGTCATGATAAGAAAATAGGTGATCTCTTCCGTGCATCAGATGAAAGGGTTTGGGCATGTTTTTTAGTTAGGCCTTCCTTGGCTTAAAACATGATGGCTGATGGCACAATGTTTTAACTACACCTAAATACTTCTAAAAAGTTGGAGGCATAACTTTTATGGAGTGCCACAAACATCTGTATGAGACAATAACCCTTTTATGTCCTTTAAAGTATATCAAACCAAACTATTTGTCAACATGCCACTGAAATCTTCCATTTCATCAGCAAAGTTGATCTACTACAGTAGAAGCAGCAAATCATAGACAAAAAAGAAAAGAAAAAATATATATAATTAGGATGATCACTATATGCTGCTACAAAATGAATGTAATGAGAAACCCCAAGGCAGTATAAAAATCATAGGATCCAACCAGAAGTTAGATTTTTGTTCCATATTTTGTTATAATTAATCATCGATACTGTGAATGAAACTTAGATTTAAAAACTAAGCGTGGCCGTATTAAAAGTATAACACAGAATCAAAAGTATTTAAAGTAAATTTAATCTACATAGCCATGACCCTAACATACCTTACATCGGAACCACGAACTCCGAAAACCTGGAACAAAAGATCTTGACTCTGTCAGTTGGCCAACTTTAAATGGAAGGCGAGACTTACCCATGATAATCCATGAAGCAGTAAATAGCTGTAACAAGGGCACCAACAAATTCAGCTGAAATTTCAAATTTGGATATCGGCAATAAACAATTACATGTTCATGTTTTAACAGGTATTTGCCTTGCCTCGTTGGTTGTTATCTGGGATTTGGGTAATAATTCCAAACTAAAATTAGTGGCCTATATCAATCCATTGAGTTCCTTTTTTTTTTTTTTTTTAAATTCAATTTATTAAACAGAAACAGAATATTTTATTAAAATGAACGGAAAAGTCATATAAAAGCAAACCAGATAACCAGAGGTCCACAAGGGAAATAAAAACAGCATTATAAGCTTCCTGTGGGCTATACAAAACGAAATCAGCATATTCATACCACAAACAGTATACTAGTCCCAAAACTTACAAAACCTAGAGGATGTCCATTAAACAATATTAACTGAAGATCTGTCCCCAATTGAGATTGATGAAAAAGAGAAAATTGTCTTCAAAATCCTTAGAGACTGAGACTCAAAGAGAAGCACAAGAACGATTTTGTCCCATGTGATGTAGGACAAGTAGAGTTGCAGTTTAATTTATTTTTCTTGCTTAATTACAATTTGCTTTACATTTTCTTGTTAAAATCATATTCATGCTCTTGTAAGGAATCATAAGTTTATTAGGTTTAGGATCAATTACTATTAGTATAAATAGGCTTGTTATTCTAGTTTATTTCACCAATTCATTAATAATATTCATTTAATTCTCAACATCTATTATCGCTTTCACACTATGTCACCACAGCCCGTTTTCATCCTCTTCCTTGTCTTATTAAAAAATAGACTATTTCTTTCTTGCCACAAAATCCCTAAAAAAGTACGGACTGCACATTTCCATTAAATTCATTTCGTTTCTTATATTCTTTAAACCACCAATCCTTAGAAGTCATTCGCTTGTCCCTTTCAAACACCATAATCAAGTCTTAGGAGCTGCTTTCTGCTTGTTTCTTCTACTCCATTATCTTTCTTCTATGACCACAATTTCCCTACTAAAACACTCATTTTTACTAAATCATTCTCCTTAATTGCCACTTATACTTTGCTATTCAATAAACAACAGTTTTGAATGCTCAATCTTAAACTAATAGGTAAAGGCTGATTGAATGATTGTATATAAACTCTTAACACCCTTTTATGTGTAAGGTTTAATTTATTTAACAAGATAGCCATGTTTATCCAAAGCAACCATATACATGGATCGAAACATATACTAAACTTGTTATATATTGCCATGTGATTAATAGAATGAGGGACTCGAGCACAAAACCACAATGTCAACCTCCATCTAACATCTTCGTGTGAAATAGCAAAAGCATACCACAATATGGACATCAATAGCAAATGAAACAAATCATGTATTGCATAAAAAGGCCAATAATAGATCAAGATTCAACATAACCTTTATCTACATCCATAAGTAAAACAAACATCCATCAAACAGTAAATTTATGAAAAAGATACAGGAATACAAAACTGAAGTTTTGAACACTCTATGGCGTAGAACAAAACGCTGAATAGAAATAAAGAACTATAGAAAGAAATGGGGATATTTTGAAAGCAAAAGAGAAGAAACTAGGAAACCCACTAAGGATCAGTTTAGAATTGCGGTGGTTGATCAAATAAATTCCTTTCGCTGTGTGGATAAAATAAGCTACTAATTAACAAGCAGCTTGGTGTTTGGAAAATTGTGTCATTGCAGTTGTTGTGAGTTTGAAAACAAAATACATGCATTTAATAAATTATTTAGAAATGTATTTTTTCTTTTTAAAAGATAGAAAACTACATAAAATCATTGTTAGCTTTCACATGAAATTATTCAAAGTTTACAGAAAATTTATGTAATCATATGCAAGTCTTATTGATTTTTATAATAAAAAATAAAAATAAAATACAAAAAATATGAACTTACTGAACCAAAACTTTGATATTGGAGAGAATGTATATTAGTCCTGGTAGTAATTTGATTGTGGCAGTAATATCATATCTAATGGTTTATATATTTGGGTTTATGGAAAAATAAGACATAATTGCCTTTCTATTAAAATATTAAGATTATAATAGAAACTTTAAAAATGTGTAGTGACTTATTTAATAAACTACTTTTAAGAAGTGACCTTCTACATACTTTTAAAAGTTACTGTCAAAATGAAGAAAATTACAAAATAAATAGTTTTTATAAAATTTTTCAAATAATATTTTTGCCAAAAATTACTCAATAAGCAGCTTATGGAGTTTCAACCTCAATCCCAAACAGGGTTAAGAATCATATAGAAAAAGAGAATATTCAAAATTCAATTCATTCATGCTATTCAACATATTCCTTCCAATTAGCAGTGATGATTAATTCATGTCGCAACACAACAAAGATACCAACAAATCTTTAAATCAAATTCATAAAAAGAATGTAGACACGTGATGAAGTCATGATAGCATCTACAATTCCCAATGAAAAGTGGGTTGGTAAAATTGGACTTATTTCAAGATAGAATAATAGAAGACTTCCCAAGTAATATCCCAATATTCTCATCTTAAGTATTGATGTAGCATTCATTATTGAATGATCAATTTCATAACTTGTGAAATTACTTATTATTCCATCCCATCATCTAATGGATGGATGCCACCCCATTTAGGATTGTAAAGGTTAGAAACACACTCAAAAAGTGTAGAATCCCTCTTTAAGATTAAAGTAATAACTAAAAGAAAAAACTAAAATTCATAATAACCAAAACCAAATAAGATTAAACAACTTAAGATGACAATAACTAGATTAAAGAATTTTAGCAATTCAACACAAAGGAGCATCTTACCCAATCCAAAAATACAAAACACCATTAGAAAAGGTTCTACAACCTCTCTTACATTACCTTTTTTACGCATTGCAAAAGATCAAAATTAAAATCAAATATATGGTCAGGGTTCAAAGTTCAAACCCCATCTTAGGGATACTTTTCAAACTCAATCTTGGGGATACTTATCTAGGATATTTATATCCACAAGTTTCCTGAATACTAAGGTTGTGGAATCTGCAATAGTCCTAACTTAAAACGCAATGACTTGTGGGGTTACATATACATACAAACACACACAAGTACTCAACTCTTAAAATAGATAATGCCTATTTTGCAAGAATAGACAAAATCACATCTTTTTGAATAAGAACTAAAGTTAAAAAGACTAAAACCAATCAGACAAGAAATCAAACTAGCCGTGAACACAATTTGAATCCAAAAATACTAACAACCAAATAGATCTTACTTAACTACCTGGCAACAACAACGAGTGGGTCCATCCAATTCAATTGGTAAAAAGTAAAATCATTTGTGTGGAAACAAGAAGTCTTAAGGTTCAAACACCGCTCACATTGGTGGGGTGGGGACGGGAGTGAATTGGGTTGCCGTTAGGCTATAATAATAATAATACAATAACAGTAAATTTATTAACAAATCACTCCTTAGTAGAGGTGGGCAAACCCAATATACTCCAATGAACCCAATTGAACCCAACCCAATTAAATTTATATGGATGATTGGGTCACTTTTTCCAACCTAATTAATGAGGGTTGGATTGGGTTCATGTTGATGTCCTAACCCCAACCCAAGAATAATAAAAATTATAGCAAAATTAATATCAACTATAAGCGTAACTCTTTTCATTCTTTTATAAAAAAGACTATTTTCAATTTCTCTTAGTTTAACCTAACATTGATTGAATCCTCTACATTCAAAATTCAGCAATCAAACCCGAATTTTCATTAAAAATAAGTTAATAGATTATAAAACATTATGTCATATAGTTTCTTATACAATCTTTATTTTGTTGCTTTGTTTGTTAATAAATGTGTCGTATAATGAACAATACTTAATATATGATGGAGAATTAACCTTTTTTTCCTATTTGAATCAATTTTAAGATAAGAATGTTCTTTTTTTAATCTTTTTCTATTCATGATTTTTTTTAAATTAATTTTTTTTTTTTGGCTAAGAAACAAAAGATTAAATAAAACTATAAGAAATATGTACAAGGATTAGGAGGACTACAAATCCACAAAATAAGGACGAGAAGTCCCAAAATAAACAAAACACTTAGAAACTGCAAAGATAAAATATCTGAAAACCCAAAAACACTAGCTTACTAAGAGTGCATCCCTGTTAAGATATAAAAGCATCCCAATTAAGCAAAACAAAAAGAAAGAGATGTCTTTGAATTCAGTAGTTATAGATGCCTAGAGGGAAGCCCATAACTTTACTTTGTCCCATAGGTGTACAGGATCTTCCCCAGCTTTGTTTTAAAAGATTCTTTGGTTTCTTTCATTCCACACAACCCAAAAAATAGCCAAGACCGCACAGTCCCATAGAACCCTTGCTTTTTTTTGCCCTTTTTAAGCAAGAAAAACTTTCTAAGAGGAGGGAGTAGCATGATACAGGGGCTGACCAGCTTAGATTAAAGGTCTTATACAAGTTAGACCACAAAAAGTAAGCAGCATTGCAATGTAGAAATAGATGATCAACATTCTCTGAAGCGTTTTTACAAACGACACACCATTCTGGAAATAAAGCCATGTTAGGTCTCCTTCTTTGAACCATGTCATTCGTGTTGATTTTTCTATGAGCAACCATCATCTTCACCTTGGTAGGGACTTTAGTTTTCCAAATCCGGTAAGAAGGAGAAAATGAGGGGGCATCGGGGTTATCTATGAGCTTAAGAAAGTAAGATTTCGTAGAGAAACATCATGATTTATCCAAATTCCAAACTCTCTTATCCTCTTTCAGATTATTAAGAAAAACTCCTTGTAAGATCCCGAGCATCTTAGCACATTGTTCAGATTCTCTATCATTCAAGTTTCTAATGAACTTAAAATCCCAACTCCGCTGCACAATAGAGTACTTATACATACTAGCTATAGAGCATTCATGATCTCAAGAAAGCCTATATAATCGAGAGAAAAGATCACAGAGAGCAACTTCTTTAATCCAACAATCCTCCCAAAAATTAATTTTAATCAACTTGATCAATCAAATCCAATCCAATGATTTAAGGGTTGGATTGGTTTGGGTTGAACATATTTATTTTGTTAGATTGAGTTGATTTTTCCAAACCTAATCAATAGTGGGTTAGTTTGAATTTTCAAAAACCCAATCCATTCCCGCCCCAACTCCTTAGTCGCGTGGTGAGCATCTTCGAACCTCATACTTAAAATCAAGGGTTCAATGTCTTCCCATATGAATTGTAAATTGTAATTTTCTTTCAAATATTACATTAGAATTCTATTCATGGTTGCATCAAAAGAAACAAAAACTCTCAATCAACATAACCTAGCCAAATTTGGCACAATCAATTTAGAAAAAATAAAATAAAACATACCTCCCAAGAAACCAAGCCTCCCTTAAAAGAGAATAAAACCCTAGATGTTCCTTCTCTCTGTACACCTATGTATACATTTATACGGATGCCAAACAAATCTAAGCGAATCTTTAATAAAATTAACAATTAAATTGTTCTTTATCCACGCCCGCCTAATGCGGGTGTTTGTTAAAAAGAAAACGTACTTCGTAAGGACTCTTTAGCGTAATTAAAGAAGAGGTAAATCATTGAAAATAAATGAGATGTGAAAAAAAAAGAATGAAAATTTTGGAAACCTTGCGAGTTTTACGTGAATGAATGTGGAATGCGTTTGGCCAGCGACGTGGTGGTACTCCGCAGGAGCGTGCAACTTCTGGAAGCGCACCGCCGGAATTTCACTGATTACGCTGGCAAGCGGCAACACAGGCGATGCTTAGCGGATAGACGAGGCTCTTCTGGAAATTTTGAAAAATTAAGGTAAAGTACACATTTGCCCTTTCGAATTTGGTAAGTTCTTTTTATTTATTTTTTGTATTTAAAAAGTAGGTGGGTTGGTGGATAAATTCAAATTGATTTATATTCGCCGCCTCTTAGCATTTGAATCTGACTGGTCATCTAATTACAGGATTTGAAAATCATCTACCTAAACTAAGGGTGTAAGATTTTTTTTTAATTTAAAAAGAAGGAAAAAGAAAATAAAATCTCAATTAATTCTTTGACTTTTTTTTTCTCAATACTTAATTTTGGATGCGAAGGCAATAGCTACTTTAGAGTTGTTGCAAGTTATAGTATAAATCACAGCCACACACAAAAAATAATAAATAATAAAAAATATGTTATAATTTTAATCGTGTGATTATGAAGATGTATTTTACCTTAAAAAGGTTCTGACATAACTAAATCCAAAATAAAATTGTTTGGAAATCACCCACCCCAACTCCTCAACTAGAACAAGTACAATTAAAATATTATACTATTTCTTTAAACGTGAACACTATTAATGACATTAACAAAATTAAAATAATATAATAAAAAATCGTATTATATCTCATCATCATTAACTAAGGATTTTTGTCGGCTACAATTTTATAGAACTCGTCACCAAAAATCTGTTTATAATGGGAGAGAATATAATCAAAGTCGTAATAAAGTCATCTCTCTTCCATAACCCATGACAACTTATATATTGATATTTGAAGGTAGTGCACGCAGAAAATAGGGATGACAAATATTTAATTATGAATAGATAATATCCATCTAAATATAAATCAATAATTATCCATAATGGATATATCTATATTTATATCCAGTATTTAATATTAGATATGGATATGAATTTTATCTATATAGATATGGAGATTCATGGATATTTTATTTTTATTATATAAAAATAAAATATAAAATAATTAAATTTTCAATATCAAATTTGGCTATTAACCTATTTATATTAGTAATAATAATATATATATATATGGCGGTCCGGTGGCTGGTGGCAGGGTCAGGCGAAGTCCGGCAGAGGTCCGGCAATTTTCCAGCAAAGCCGACGGTGGTTTGACGATATTCGGGCGGTGATCCGGCAACCTTCCGACGAGGTCCGACGGTGATCCGGCAACCTTCAGGCAACTTCCAGCGGTGGTTCGACGACTTTCCGGTGGAGGTCCATTTATAATATTAAATCATTAAAATAAAATAATAATTATTAATGACATTAAATAAGTTAAAAAATTAAAGGGTAATTTTAGAAACTTTAGTTTTTAATATAAGAGGAATTTAAATTCTTTAGTAATTAATATAAGTGGAAATTAGATTTTGTTTTTTTTTTCATTTTAATTTAATAATATAAATTTGTTTAACTTTAAATGGATAAATTAATTAGATTTTGTATATCCATTAAATATCCATACGCATCCAATATCTAATTGGATATTTTTAAACATATTCATATCCATATTCAAGAAGATTTTAAATAAATATTATCCAATTCAATTAAATTAGATATATAAATATCCAATTTAAATAGATTAATTTGCCATCCCTACACAGAAGACACTCGTCAGTCGCTACCCGCTCACATAAAAGTGGGTTCGTTCGGTACTTTTATCAGTATTGGATTTCACAAAATCCTTTCCCAATGGGTCAGTCTCAAACTGGATTTCCTTGACCGGCCTGGTAAGCCCAATTTGATCCATCATTTTAAAGCCCATTGACCATTGTCTCCACTCCCCAGCCCATCTTGCCAAAACCCTAACGAAAATAAAAATAAATAAATAACTTTGCAGAAAACAATTAAAAAAAAAGGGTAAGTAGACCCCAGGCTTGGTTAAACCAATTAACATGTTCAAAGCTTAGGGCGTCCCATAACCTAGAAAACTACTCATGCAGCGAGCCACCGCAACCAGGTTGTTCTGGTCTGTGCTCTCCAACATTTGTCACCGACCCCCCCACCCCCCTCTCTCTCTTTATTTTCTATTTATTTTTTCCCTACCTCACTTATTTTTCAATATTTTTATTTTTTTCAAATTCTTTATTAATTAGTTTAATATATATATATATATAAAGCAAAAGGCCAGAGGCTACCCTCTTGTTCCCACCCTTTGTGGCAATCCTCATCACGATAATAAAAAATGAGAAAAGCAAAATAGGAAAAAAATAAACCAAAATAAATAAATAAATGAAAACAACAAATTTTCTTTTTTGGCCTCTCTCTATTGCTTTGCTGCTCTCCTTGGACCCCTCTTTCTTTCTATCTCTCTCTTCTCTCTAAAATCTCAAAGAGCTGTCCTGTCTTAACCCAATTTGGGAACAGAACAGCCTCTGGTCTTCGGTTTCAGGTTCGATCTGTACGACGTCGTTGCCAACTTTCGATTCCCTTAATTTTAATCTATCCCTATTCCTTCCTTGTTTTGTTTTAGGGTTTGATGTTAATTGGGGTTTTGGGGATTTATTTCTACGATCTTTAGTTTTTCGCCGATGATCGTTTTGGTCTTTATGGGTTTTTTTCTTTTATGCAATTGGGTTTATCTAGATAATTTTCTTTGTTTGAGTTTTTGTTTGTGCTACGTGTTTCTTTATCTTTTTAATCTGAACGATTGTTGTTGAGCTGGGTGTTTGATTTTATAATCTCATGATGTTAAAAATAATTTTCTGATTGATTATGAGGAGATGGGGTTTTGGTATTTGGATTACAAATGTTGAATTAAATTTGATTGTTAGAAAACATATTGGGTGTGGAAGTTGAAGATAATGGTATTTAAAAAAAAAAATTGTGTGTTTTGTCATAATTTGGTTTTGGAGGAATTGAATATACAATAATAAGAGCATTCAGGTAAAACTTCCATATTATAATTAATTCATTGGAGGCTTTTATTCAGATAGGTCCTAATTGATGAAGAATTCATTGTGCTAACTGTAATTTCCTTTCCTGTCACCACTTTTTTCAACGGCCTAACGGATTATTGCCATTTTGATTCTATTCTTTAGCTTTTGAGACTTTTTTGTCGTATTTCATGTTTTGGTTTTATACATTGTTAATTAATGTTCTTTTGTCGTATTCGGGGTTTTGGTTTTATACATTGTTAATATATGTTAGGTTTTTTGTTATGTGACGTGAGGTTTAATTGCTAACTTTGATTCTTTTTGTTTGGTGCGTCATAGCAAGTGGAATTGAACGAGTGTGGGGTAGGGAGTTCTGGATTGGGAAATGGCGGGAATTGCGAGCGAGGAGTCTGGAGTGGGAAGGTCTGTGGAGGGGATTTCGAGTGGGCAGCGTTGTCAATCTGGGGAAGCATTGGCGGAGTGGCGTTCTTCTGAGCAGGTGGAAAATGGAACCCCATCGACTTCACCCCCGTACTGGGACACTGACGATGATGATGATGGCTGTATGGTTTTGCTTCCCTGAATTGTCTTTCAATTATTAGTTATCTTGTGCTTTGATAATGAGTGTGTGTTCCATGGTTCTTGTGAACTGTTAGGTAATGGGTATTTTTTGTTGTTTCTGATACTTACAAGCTTATATGGAAGGAAAAAGTAAAGTACAAGGAAAAGGACAATGACTACAAATACAAAATAACTTGATAAGTAATATAGCCTTCTGTTTGTATTTGGACTCATGGTTTATTGATATATACTGTTTGTACAGTCTAGTTCTCTTCAAGGGTGGATGGATATTGAAGTCTCATAAATTTGAATTACTCTATGTATTTTACATGATTATAATTGGTTATAAGTGAGTGTCTGCTACAAATGGAGCTTGAAATGATTTGCCAACATGCTGTTTACTGTTGCCTATTTCAGTTTTGACTAGTTGATATTGTTCCCGTGAATAATCTATTACCTGCTATGTATGACAATGTGTAAAAAATTGTATAATTAATGTTCAAGCCTTGTATTGTGTGTTTTTAGAGCCTTCTATGATGAAATATTCTTGTGTTTCTTGTTTGACGGTCTAGTTGTTTTGCCTCTTAAAAGATAATACCGAGTATTGCTTCTCTACTTATCACTGTGGATTTCTAACTATCTTGCTTCTTTATCTCGTCAGTGCTCGTTTTAAAAAAGTTGAATGTTAAGGATACAGACTAAAAATCAACATGCTTCAAAATGCTCAAACTTTTATTCTCTGAAGGTGTTTGTTTAAATTGCCCTTGTGCCTGTCAAAATTTATTCTGTACATTCTCTGTCGATATAAGTAGTTGGTACGAAGGTAATGCTTAATTGAGTCTAAATGTGCCTGCTTTCCATTCCATAGTCTGCTGCAGAAGTAAGACTAAGTTTATCTCATATGATTTATTATCTGCTGTGTTAGTCTTGTTGTTTTACTTATTTCTTTATCTCAGCACGAAGAAATTTTAGTCGATTTTTTAACCTATGTTATCTTTAATAACCTTCTGTTCGGTGCACTTCTTAAGCTAAGATAACTTCTTTATAGGGCCTAAACCTTCTGAGTTATATGGAAAATACACATGGAGGATTGAGAAATTTTCACAGATAAGCAAACGAGAACTTCGTAGTAATGCATTTGAAGTTGGTGGCTACAAATGGTACGGGGTTTTAGATATGATTGATTTCTATACATTCTTTTGATTTATTTTGTTTCTCAATTGCTATTCCTGCTTATATTATTGGCCATTTCCTTTGGCTGTATTTTTTTACTTTTGGTTTTCCCCCCACACACCCTCATAAAACCAACAAGATAGCCGCACACGTTTGTATGAAAGTAGATACTTCAGAAGCTTCTTTCAATTTCGATATGTTAAAAGTCAATGTTTTGACGGTTCAGATATTCTTATTTCGGTGCTGTTGGAGGGAGATCTCATGATATCATGTGTATGTCCAGTTGTATGTAAATATATTTAATTATATTTAATCATTTATTAGGAGTGATGAAAATTTTAACAGTAAATTTTCAGCTGTTTCATTTACATTTGTCAACTTTCCATTCTCGGCGCAAAGTCATTAGTTTATTATCTTTAAGTGTTATATTATTAGATTATGCCCCCCATCCTGTATGTTTAAAGGTTGTCACATTTATGATTTAACCCTTTTCCTGTGGTGACAGGTATATTCTGATTTATCCACAAGGCTGTGATGTTTGCAATCATCTATCTTTGTTTCTCTGTGTTGCCAACCATGACAAACTCCTTCCAGGTCTGATATTATAAACTGGTATCGAATTATTTCTTCAATCTTTACATTTGTTTTCTTTTAAATAAAAACTTTCTCTGTTCGTCAACAGGTTGGAGTCATTTTGCTCAGTTTACAATAGCCGTTGTGAATAGAGATCCAAAGAAATCCAAATATTCTGGTTGGTTGGTTGAAAATTACTTCAGTAGATGTAAAATGAGTGCCTTCTTGATTTATGAGTGACAAAATGTAAAATCCTGCAGATACTTTACATCGATTTTGGAAGAAAGAGCATGACTGGGGCTGGAAAAAGTTTATGGAGCTCTCAAAAGTTTCTGATGGGTTTAAAGATGGTGATACTCTCATTATAAAAGCTCAAGTTCAAGTCATCAGGTACATATTGACTAAATGATGGAATCTCTTTTCTGTGTTGGTGTTTCGTCCAACTAGACTGTACCAATGGGCCATAAAATGTTTTTCGCTGCTTAGCTTATCCTTAATCTATCAAGTCCTCAGTGATATCTGATAAGTTGCTTTTATGAGTAGTGATTCTTTGGTTTTGCTCTTTTTTGTGAAAAGATTTGCTCTATTACTTTTTAAGAATGTTATTTACAATGTAGTCTATTTCAATAAATACTTTAATATTTTGCTTTTTGGTTTGTAGGGAGAAAACAGATCGCCCTTTTCGTTGCCTTGATTGTCAGTACAGGAGAGAACTTGTTAGGGTATATTTGACTAATGTAGAGCAAATATGTCGGCGTTTTGTAGAAGAAAGGCGAGGGAAACTTGGAAGGTTAATAGAGGATAAAGCTAGGTGGTCAAGGCAAGTATTATATTGTTACCTTTGTCAACTTAAACTGCTGACTATTCTGTTAACAATGCTTAATAAAGCACTTTTGGAAGATAGGGTAATGAAATTGTTTTTTCAATTCTTGTATGGTTCTTCTGAAGATGCATGACATTATACTGTGTATATATGAGCTGACTTGATCTGCATATATTCTTGCATATCTGGTTACTGCTCTGTTGGCACTAATATCATATCACTTGTGATGGTTTCAGCTTCTGTGCATTCTGGTTGGGAATTGACCAGAATGCCAGGCGCCGTATGTCTAGAGAGAAAACAGATGCAATTCTGAAAGTAGTTGTGAAACACTTTTTTATAGAGAAGGAAGTCACATCTACTTTGGTAATGGATTCCTTGTATAGTGGATTGAAGGCTCTTGAAGGACAGTCTAAGTCCAAGAAAACAAAGGCAAAGTTGTTAGATGCAGAAGATACACCAGCTCCTATTGTTCATGTTGAGAATGATATGTTTGTCTTGGTGGATGATGTTCTGCTACTGTTAGAGAGGGCTGCTTTAGAGCCTCTGCCACCTAAAGATGAGAAGGGTCCTCAGAATCGTACAAAGGTGAGATCTTATACGTTGAACTTCTTTTATTGTGATACTTGGGTTATGCCTTCATCTGGCTAGTATGAGCTAGTACTGTGCTTGGGTTGTCTGATTCAGTTTAACCATTTTAATAGTAGCTGTGAAGTTTGGCCTGCCTTAATAAGGTTTCTTAGTTACATCGGTGCACTTTTTGTTTGAATGAATTCTTAGCAATTTCCAATTAGTTAATGTGCTGGAAACTTCAGAAATATGAACCGATGACACTGATCATGCAATGTTACATTCAAAGCTAAAGTTTAGGATGACATTGTGCTTTAAGTTGTAGCCATCTAGGTTGGGTTATGTTAATATAGGTTTTTAGGTGGCTGTGGTGGTCTAGAATTGTGGTGATGAGGGCAGCATTTATGTTGGTAATGTGGTAGTAGTATGAGGCTCTTGCTATCGACAATGGTGAGATTCTTGTTATCATAATGTCCTCTTCTGTACACCCTTCCAAGGAATTTCTTCCTTCAACTTTCTTAGTATAGTACTACAGGCTTGGTTCCATTCTCATTTACATTCCTTACATAATGCTTAAGCTTAAGGCTATTCATCCCAAAATGCTTTGGGTAAGCCTGACATTGCTAACATAATTTTTGAATAAGAAAACTTTTTTTGCGGTGGAAATTTAGATTCATATTTATAATGCAGTAGTTTCTAATAGGTCCGCATCCTTAGGCATAGATTGATGGCTTGCTCCTTATGCGAGGCTTGTGAAATTGGTGATATATGTCTTGCTATCTCTTTTTATCTCTGCTCTTATACTTGGTATTTTGGGCTTGTAGCACTATAATGACATTGTGGATGTGTGCATCCTATAGAAATAGAGGACACGGCCCTCTTGTAAACTGAATGGAGAAAAAGGGATTTATATTACCCACCTCAAAACATTAGTATGTATGCCTTTTAGAGTGATTTGGAATTTCCTGGAAATAGATGTTATGTTGTTCTATTATATAATCACCATCTTCTCATCTTGTAATTGTCTCTATTATGTTCTATTGAAATTCATTAGTTTTTTATCAATAACTTTTTTTTTGGGGGGTTAATTTCTGGTGTCTGTAAGTTAGAATCAACTGTTGTGGCATATTTATATTTTGAATTATTGAATTATATTTTTTGGATGGTTGAGATTGCATTTAACATGCTGAATTCAAGCTTTATTTGTTACATTACAATAGTTTGATATAAATTGCCCTCCCCCCCCCCCCCTTTCTCTCTCTCACTCACTCTCACTCTCACACTCTCACACACACACACGCTCTCACACCCTCACATGCTTGGTTTGCACAGAAGTATGTTAAGTTTTTCTCTCTTAAATCATTTCATGCTTAGTAACCCATCCATACCTATTTGTTTTTAGGAGAGTAACTCTGGGGAGGACTTTAACAAGGATTCAATTGAGCGTGATGAAAGGAGACTCACAGAGCTGGGGCGTAGAACAGTGGAGATTTTTGTCCTTGCCCATATATTCAGGTACTATGTTTAATAGATATGTGATTTGTTATCATTTTGAGGCTGTAGCTTAATTATGACTCGGTAATTGCTTATCACTATCCATACTCCTAACTTTTTTCATCTTTACATACAGCAATAAAATTGAGGTTGCTTACCAGGAAGCTGTTGCACTGAAGAGACAAGAAGAGCTAATTCGTGAAGAGGAGGCAGCATGGCTGGCTGAAAGTGAGCAGAAGGCTAAACGTGGAGCAGCTGAAAAGGAGAAGAAAGCAAAGAAAAAGCTGGTATGACATCCTATCACCAGTTGCGTTAAGACTCAAACCTATATAACCTAATATATGCACGTCTTTTGGGCCTAGAGTTAGACAGCCCACGTGGTGAAATCATGAGAAAGCAGTTTTGATATTTTGCAAAGCCTAAAATTTTTTAGTGGTATTGGAAATTTTTACCTCCTAATTCAACTTGTTTGTTACAAATTATTACGTGGGAGTTTAGGGCAAAAGAAGGTGTCTATAAGGTGGTTGTCATCAATCATTCTCTCTCTTTTGGCCATCTCACCTGATCTGCGACAAATGATTTGCTGATATTCTTCATTTTTTTTTTCTCTTTTAAAGCTAGCTACTTGCCTTCTCAATTATATTTATTTACTCCTGTGTCTTTTTGGCTATTCTGTTTGTTCTTGCATTGTGTATGTGTTTCTATTTTTTGTGCAGTTCTGCACTCTAGTGAAGAATAGTCAGTTTTTTCACTCTCTCACAATTTCCTCGATTTCACATGGATTGCCCTTTTTTTTTCGGTGGGGGGCAATGCTGAATTTTATCTTCTTGTATATCGTAGGCTAAACAAAAACGGAACAATCGCAAAGGGAAAGAGAAAAAGAGGGAGGAAAGGTCCAGCATGGCTCTCTCAGACAGGCTTGAAGATGAAAACCCTAGTGATGAGAAAAAAGAATTCATTGTAGAGGATGCCCAACCATTGCCTGAAAAGCCTGATGTGCTGGAAGATGTTTCTGATGTTTCTGATTCAGTGGATGGTGGTGCAGAAGTACTTCAGCCTGATTCAGAGGACAGAGATACTAGCCCTGTCAATTGGGATACTGATGCATCTGAAGTTCTTCCTCCCACAGAAGCCAGCAGCAGTGGAGTTTGTAATCTATCATCTGTACCTAATGGAGTAACTGAAAAACGGAACGCATCTGTAATGGATGATAGTTCCTCCACATGTTCTACCGACTCAGTTCCATCAGTGGTAATGTATGGGCCCTATAAAGGGAATTCCCTTGCCAACTACCAAAATCAAAAGTCGCCCAGCAGGTAAACATACCGCCTACATTTATCTGTTTGTTTTCGGCACGATAAGAGAATATTCTTTGTTCATTTGATTTGGCTTGTGTAATTTGTAGGGGGAAGAACCAGCGGGGGAAGTCTACATATGATGGAAATGTTTGGGCAACTGAAACAGAGAATCAGCCATCTAGGCCTGCTGCTGATGCAGGGGAACACAATGATATCTCCGAAAGCAGTAAGTCTGGTGAATACGAGTCTGAGGCTGTTTCTTCCTTGCAGCATCAGGCAAAATTGCCTGAACAGAATGTCGCTAAGGTGAGTTACTGCAGCTCTTAACTCCAATCTCAGATATTTTTGTAGGTGAGAATTCTAAAGCATTTAGTAGCAATCAAAGCATCTCATAAGCATGAAAGGTTTTATTCACCTTTGAGTTTCATTATTTACTTGACTGATTTCTATGATTGGATGTAGTTCTGGCTATGCAGTTGTTTGGGTTATATTACCTAGGAAAATAGTTTCTTGTTTTGTTATATTTTCATTTTTTTTAAGAGGAAATTATGCAAGTAATTTTGCAGAGTCCTATTTATTCCTCTTTTTTGGGGGTAAAAATAGATATGATTAACTATGATCTCTGAGACACTTCGATTGCAAATATGTATGTCAATCAAGGTACTGTTTTAGAAGCATGTCCATTTATTTGAGGATTTTATACAAATTTTGTTATGACTGTATTGTGTAAAAAAGAAATGTTTTCTTTTTAATCTCTTAAGGATTTTTAATCTATAAGGATTTTAATTTATCATTTAATGGTCATTTCCACACATTCATGTGGAGCTTTTATTTTTTACGTTGTTTCTTTTTTGTTTAATAGGAAGAAGCTTCTTCACCGCAAAAGAAATCAAGCATGAAAGACCCGGTTGATACAGAAAGACCTAAAGAGAAGACAACAGCTGTACCATCCTCCCCAAGAAGCCCTCCTAGAAATCTGCAGTCTCCTGTGCAATTGAAATCAGTGCCAAAGAGCATTGCTACTGCAGATCCTGTTCCGCAACTGAAATCACTTTCAAATGGGCAACAGCAGACTGATCAAGTTGCTGAATCCTGCACTTCATCCCCTGGTGCAGGTGTTTGCAAACCTGAGATCCAGAAGGCTGCAGCTTCAAAACAGACTGAAAAACTTATGGATCCGCAAGTGCCTAATATGTCGAGGCCCTCTAGTGCTCCACTTGTCCCTGGTCCTAGGCCAACTGCTCCTGTTGTTTCTGTGGTGCATACAGCCCCGCTACTTGCCCGTTCGGTTAGTGCAGCTGGCCGGCTAGGTCCTGACCTCGCACCTGCTACCCATGGTTATATTCCTCAGTCCTATAGAAATGTTAAAATGGGAAATCCTGTTGGTTCAAGTTCACCTGGCTTAACTCATCCCAACTCTTCAAGTCTGGGCCCATCACCAGCATATTCACAGCAGCAGGCCTTGGTATCTGCACCTATTTTTTTACCCCAGAACTCTGAAAGGATTGACCCAAATTCGGTCCAGTCGGCCTTTCCTTTTAGCATGGTAACTCGGGATGTTTTACAGAGTGGACACCAGTGGATAGAGAGTTCTCAAAGGGATGCCAGTAGAATCGCGCATTCTGATCCTTCTTCCTTGGCCAATGACATTCAGAACCTTGACCTATATAAGCGTGTCCCAAGTGGATCCCAGGAGTACTTCTCGAATGAGTTTCCAGCCGGTACATCTGGACGTCAAACCCAAGGTGTTTTGGTGGACGAGTTCCCACACCTTGATATCATCAATGACTTGCTTGATGATGAGCATGGTGTTGGGATGGCTGCTGGGGCAAGCACAGTTCTGCAGTCTCTTAGCAATGGGCCGCACACATTAAATCGGCAGTTCTCTTTTCCCCGTGATGTCAGCATGTCAAGTGACATTGGGTCCTCTGCTGGCTCATGTAAGTTTGAGCGTACACGGAGTTACCATGATGATGGGTTCCAAAGGGGTTATAGCTCTTCTGTTGGCCATTTTGACTCTGTAAGGGAATTTATTCCTCAAGCTACTGCTCTGCCCTATTCAAATGGCCAGATTGATGGGATGATTCCAACCATGTGGCCGATGCCTGGTTCAGATCTATCTTTAATGGGCATGAGAAACACAGAGGGCGAGGGCTACCCATATTTTCACCCGGAGTATTCAAATATGGCATGTGGGGTCAATGGCTATGCAGTGTTCCGACCTTCAAATGGACATTAGAGGAAGAGGACGAAGCTACAACGGAGGTGGTCCTCAAACCAGAGGGTTAGGCTTTCCCGTTGTAATAATTTATTGGAAGAAATTGTGGAGGTTATTAGATTTGGAGTGAGGCTGTAATCTTTCCATAAAAAAAATATTATGTAAAGAGTGTTTTCTGCCTTTGTTGCATTCAGCTATTTTAGTTCTTTTCATAGAAATGAGCTTTTCATGTGATTTGGTTTTACTTTCACCTTTGATGATCAAAGGGGCATAAAGCGCCAAGTATGATGAATGTGATCCACATTTTGACGCGTCTGATTGTGTGCATTTCAGTCGGCTCTCTGAGCCCAGAACATGTCAACTTTCTTATCATGGCCCGTGGGCAAACGACTTACCATCTTAACTGTGGATAGATGGTCGGCGTGTCCTTTCAAGCTGCAGTATCGGATTCACATGAACCTCCAAATCAGGGTGTGGCTCAGTTTTTTTAATTCTGTAATTTATATCAATGTTTTATAATTTAATAATATCAGAAACTGAAACATATTTAATTTATTTTAAATAATTTTTAGATTGATGTGAGTTACACAATGATGCAATGTAGCAAGGTTGCTCTAACTAAATGCAATTTAATAAATGATCTAATTGACGCTTGTGGTCTGTTTTAATTTTACTCATACAGACATAAGGGGTAAAGTTCTTACGGTGGTAGAAATACGAAGGGCTAATTTGGTAATGTTAGTTGTTCTATAGAAATAATTAGTTGTGAAAAGAATCAGTTAAATGTTTGGTAAATTTTATTTTTTAAAAAGCATTGTAAGTCTTGAAAACAATTGTTTGTGTTTGGTAAATTTTTACTATTAAAGTAAAATAAGAATATAAATTACTGAATTGGATATAATATTTTATAAAATATATTTACACATTTATATAAATGTATATAAAATATTTTTGATTGTGTACATATAATACTTGATTAACTAGAATAAACATTTTATATTATTATTTTATTTTGTTATCTTAATATAATTGGTAATAATAATCTCTTTAAAGCTAATGATTTTATTTCCTAATTAATAAGGATAATTTTAGATTTTTATAATATATATGAGGATATATGTGGAATTGTATTAAGTATAAAAGTTATTATAAAAATCAGATTTTGAAAATTTTCTCCTTCCCACCTATTCAAAATCTGTTGTAGATAAAGTGATTTTACCAAAAGTGATTTTTAAAAAAATTTACCAAATATCAAAATTAATTTTTAACTTTCTAAAATCATTTTTGAGCCTTTAAAAATAATCCGAAACGAACTCTAAGAGGTATGAAACTTATTTAAAAAAATTTTATGGTGTTTGGTTTTTTTAGTAGAGTTTTTAAAATAAAATTTAATAAAAATTTGAGCTTTTGGGAGTAGAGGTTATAGAACTTTTTTAAAAATATATAATATAAAAATATCATTTAAATTGTTCAAAAACTCTATTTTCGGTAGTAGTGCACAAAGCTTAAATGACGTTTTAATAAATTTAATATTTATTTTTAAATGGTCACTTCATGATGTTGTTATAAAAATAACAACATCAATAGTGATATAAATATTTACCATTAGATTTAACCAATTGTTCATAAAATTAAAAATTAATTAGGATAATATTTTAATTTCAACTTATTAAAAATTTAAATTTACTAATGATCAAATCTGTTAAACATGTTTTTTAAAGATTAAATAATAAAAAGAAACAAGTATAGTCTATTGATACTTCTATATTTCCTTTGAAAATATATGTATTTTAATATTAGCACAACTCTAGCTTAGTTTATCTTATTATTATTATCTTATTGTCAACAAAAATTTACTAGATTAATAAAAATTGCAACAATAATTCAATTCAATCTTCACCAATGAGCAATTTTAGAAAAAAAAAAAAAGACAATGAATAAAACTAAGAAGTCAAAATTATATTGTCCCAATTATAAATGAAAACACGAGTCTGAATTAACATGTGTTATTGATTTAATAATCCATATTTGTTATTTTCACATCTAAATTAATTTATATATTTGCATATTTAATTTTTAATTTTATTTGTGATTTATAAAATATTTATGGAATTATAAAAAGTAAAATTATATCCATGAACTTGAATAATATCCATTAATTATTAAGTAATTAGTTGTTGGGTAGGACTATTTAAACTTACTAAGTTACTCAGTAAACTTATTTATTAAATAAACCCACCCTCAAATTTTAAAATTTTAAATTTTATTCAATAAACCTATTAAAGATTCAATAAACCTATTAAGTACCCAATATACTCTTCAAACTCAATTTTTGTAATAATAGTGTTTCTACTAAGTAAACCCATTAAATTCATTTATAAACTCTTAATAAATTCTTTTTTTACATTAAACTAAAGATTTTCTTTATTAACGTGATTCAGAAAAAATATAGCTAAGGTAAAAATTCATCCTTCACATTATTATATTTTTTTCAAAAGAAAAATTCATTGCTGCACAATTCGGAACTATAGCCATATCTTGACAATTCAAGAGCCATAAAGGGAAGTACTGGGCAAACCGTTTATTCTGAGCTTTGTGAGATGCGACCTTTCTTGTCCTCGATACATCTTTAAGTGCCAGCAGAACCATGGAAAAATCACCAACGTAAAATAAGCCACAGCCTTTAGAAGTAACTTTTACAGATTGAATGCAGGGAAATTATTTTGAAACTTCTCAATGAGTATGTTGACAGCGCTGATGAATGAAAAGATGGGTATAATCAGCAAAAATTCTTTTTAAAAAAAATTTATATTTTTAATTGTGTAGTTGTAATTTACTTTAAGAGTATTTTAATCACGAGTGGAGCTATTAGTCTCCACTCAAATAACCTCGTAAAACCCCTTTTCCGAATGCACACATTAATTAAAGTACTAAAATTACTCTTTTACTAATAACAATCATTTTAATTCCTCAAAAAGCCCTACCTTCTTCCTTCTCATTGAACCCTGAAATAATTTTTTAAACAAATCTCATGACCAGTAGTAACATTCAGCTAGATATCAAACTCAATAAACAGAGTTTTTCATAACATGAAAACAAACTTTGAAAAATAAGCCACCACGACTAACTCTAAGTATTAAATTCCCCTTTGATTGCTAATTCTGCGGGTAAGAGAAAAATGTACTTATGCCTCTTTTGCTTAGGTTTATTGTTTTATGGCTTGTTTTTTTTTGGGGGGGGGGAACAATTCGCTTCTTATTAATATAGGGCTGTAAGGAGTTTTTACAATTTCTTTTTTATTCGAATTAGAGTTCTTGTAATTTCAATAAAGTTAAATGTGTAAATACATAGTAGAGGAGTTTCATAAGAATTTTTGAGGGGTGCCAATAGTATCACTCTTTTAATCACAAAAAAAAATTAAAAAATGAGTTTCGTGAGTAGTTTGGTGGGTTCAAATAATCTTATCCTTAGTTATTTATCCACTAAATTAAATCAATAATGAAAATTAAAATATTTAAATCCAAGTGCCCATAATGACTCCATTATCAATACTATAAAAATTTATACAGTATAATAGAACATATGTACCACTAACGAAATCGGCGTACTTATATTTAGGGTTTTAATTTTTGAAGAGTGAAAGAACATCAAACTTTGCCCTAAACACCAAAGCTTTAATTCTCATCTCTGGCGACCAATTCAGGTAATGTAGAATTAAAAATGATTTTTTTAATGTTAACAGTAAAATTATCTCAATTTATTTATTTATTTATTTTTGGTTCCAAATTAATGCACTTTTTTTTCAAGAAGAAAAATGTCGATCGGAGAGCTGGCTTGCACATATGCTAGTGATGTTATGTAGAAGTTTTAGTGATGTTATTTTGTAGAGTATATTTTTAGTTTAGAGAATGAGAGTGCAGTATATGGACACTGTGCAAATTTTCTGGCCGCATAATACTATCGATAGCGGCTTGGTTGAGTTTTCATTTTTTACTTCTCAGCCTGAGAAGATTGCAACTCTGATCAAGGTTGCAAACGTGAATATTGACTCTTGCTGACCGAGTTTGTTCTCCAAGCTCTTTGAGAAGAGAAGTGCTGATGAATTGAATCTGAATGCTGGGTCTGGTAAGCCATTTTCCGGATGGAGTTAGGTCAAGCTCTTGCTTTTCCTTTCTTAACTTTCAACTGATGTTATTGGTGTTGTTTCTTAATTGAATATAGGTGGTGCACATCTAGCAGTAGCTACCCCTGCTGTTGCCTTTGGCGGTTTAGGTGGTGCTGCGCTGGCCGCTGCTGTCGAGGAAAAGAAGGTAATTTTCAATCATGCTTTCAGCCTTAATCAGTTCGATGATTAGCAGTAGAAATACTGCACTAATTAACTCATTGTATGTAAACTAGTTTTAGAGTCAGCCTTTTGTCCCACAGAGATCACTTGTTCAGATCTGCAGAAGTTATGTGCACTATTCTCTGTGTCGAATTTAATACTTAGACCAGCCAGTTTCTTTTAGATGGGTTTTTATTTTCAGATAACTCTATCACTTGCCTATCAGACTGCTTGAGAATAATATGGGATGGTAATTCTCTACATTAGATCTGTAGTTTTATGTTACATATATCCCCTTGAAGAATTTGCTATGTAGTTTGATTTTGGACTGTTTTGCAGCTGCTTATTTGGGAACATCTCCTTGTACAATTGTTTCTGCCGCTGAACAGTTTTAGCAATAGCTATTACTTCTAAAAAATTCCTCTTTGTCATTGAGGGTTCTAGAAAATAATTAGTCGCTTCTGATGCAATCCTTCTTCTTGAATTTGGTTGCTGAAAATTGGTTTCCACTCTTTGGTTCGCCCCACTAGAATACAGTTTCAAGTTGAGCTACCTGCTAAAGTTATTTTTGCTTGTTAATTCATTTCCACTCTGCGTTTGTGGCTTAAATTTTAAGGGCTTTATTGTGGCGGTCATTTTCTAATTAAGGTTGTGTCGTCCTTTTTCTCTTATGAGGAGGAAACCAAGGAAGAAAGTGACGATGACATGGGATTGAGTTTATTTGACTAGATCATTTTTCACATTTTCGTCTTGTTACTGCTATTTGCAGCTCCAGAATTCTGATAGGCCAGCTTATTTTTTCCAAGAAAGTTAGTTAGACATTGCTTTATAATATTCTGTAGCACACTTAATGGAATGAGTTTATCTAGAGCTGAGTTTTCCATATTTTTAATAATTTGTTTTTGTTGGTATTGTTGGGGGATAAAAACTATGTCGTTATCCCTCAGTGCTGAGACCTCTAAACAAATGAATTACTTTCTTTTTCAACATTATCGTGATAGCTAAAGTCATTGATTAGATAATTTTTGCCTAATTTGATGTGTTTTCTTTTTAGAATTGTTTAATTGGAAATTTAGAGTAGTTATTAATATAGATTATGCTTGAAGATGCCCGACACCACTACCACTAATCTGTTTATTAAAGACGGCGGAGGAAATATCCAGGTCCAGATGCAAATGGCTGCCATAGAAACATTATTATAAAGGCACGATTAATTAGTGTTTGATTTTCATTTTGATTGTTTAACTTGTCGTGCACATCTATCCAATTACAGTGAGGATAGTGCTACCCTCACAGCTAGACTTGCTTGTGCTTGCGTGTAAAATGATATATTGTTCCAAAAGGTCTTTCTAATATCCTTATCATTTTTGTCTGAATCCCAAGTAGAAGAAAATTTAATCCACCAAGACAGGGAAAAAAAAAATGGGCAAAACGATACCACCAATGCAATGACTTAACTGATGATCTAATTTCATTCAAAGTCATAATCAAATAAGCACTTTTCCAGTCACTCAAAGCATTCAAGGTCCAAGCAGCTCAAGTTCCCAAGAAGTTTCCTCCCACAGAAGCCAACGTTGATCGCATTAAGCAATTAAATCCCATAACTAATCTCTATAAATTATTATTAAATTAAACAAGATAGGGAAGGAAACATGGGACTTGGAGTCCTAAAAGTCTAAAAATCTCCCAATAGTAGCTTGCTTATGACCCATATTCAATAGGTTTCTTTTCTTATTATTTTTCTTTTTCAAAAAAAAAGGGAGGAAGAAAAAAGGAAACTTAGTATTCAATAGTCAAATCTTTCTAACAAAAAAAAAGAAAAAAGGAAAACTGGCTATAAATATCCCCACATCCTTCGTGAAATGATCCACACTTAACATTGTTAATTAATAATTAGCAAGAGTCATGAGCCATCTCATCAATAAAATAATTTTGGCGGCTCTTGTCATTTTTCTTGCCCATACTCCGCTGCCATGCAAAGCTAGTAGGGTTTTGCCTGGAGAGGTTCTGATATTTCAGTCTCTTCAGAAGGGTCCTGTAACTCCTCCGGGCGGCTCCGGTTGCACATTCATTCCCGGAAACGGCGGCTCCGGCTGTCCCGTCAAGGAAATGAACGTTGCCGGTCGTGCTTTGCCTCGTCCCACCGCGTATCCTCATCTCTCGGTCCCTTTTGGCATTGCTACCAAGCAGTAATGTTGAAGCTGCTCGTCACATCTGAATTGGATTCTAGGATCTTGAATTTTCAAATTCAGAAACCTGAAAGGCTCAAGCGAAGCTCATTAGGTTTCATTTGCCCATTGAATTCTGAAGAATCATGATATTGGAAGTTGGAACAAAGCGAGATCAAGAAAGAGCCGTAAATAGCCTTAATTTCTGCATTCTTTCTATTATTAACTATTATTATTATTTCTTGTCATAATTAATATTTGCCACTTGTACATAATATATTATTATTATTATTATTATTATTATTATTATTATTATTATTATTGGGTTGATAGTTTTGTCAATTGAGAAGAACATATGTATATCTCCTCAATATTTGAGAATTTGGAGATAAGTTTTTATTGTAAAAGAATACCCAGTGTGAATAATGAATAATGTTACTTGTATAATCTATAATGTATTATGTAACAAACAGAGAAGTTTTAGCATTAGCCGCTTGCCTTTTTCTTTTATTTTATTTTCATCTGTTGGGTTTAGAACAATCTTCGGCTAGAGTTCATGCCACTGTGTATCTATTTACTATCCTCAAACTTCATCGTTATCCCACTACAGGAAAAATGGCACATATTTTGCAACATCAAATTTTGTCATATTAATTGTAGATTAGTCGCCTTATATTTGTTATGGCACAACAAAGACTTGTAGTATATGTTTTTGTGAATAAAATGATTGTATCAAATGATCATTTTAGATGTCCAAAAATACAAGTACCGCTACTATATTTTTCGTCGCAATAAGTTATTTATAGTAACTGAAATATCAATCTCAATGATAATTAATAACAGTTGAAATTGGTATTAAAAATAGACAATTAATTCCTGGATTAATTGCTGATATTGTATGCGCCAACGGAGAATTTAATATTTCTTTCCATGGATTTGATCATTAATTCATTACTATACCTCTGACCATGTTTATTATTTTATTTACTTTTTTTTTTCCACAAGTCGAGGTTTGGCTCCCAAAAAAAAAAAAAAAAAAAAAAGTCTGGTTGCCAAGAAAATAGAAGATGATAGTGGATTCTGACCCAAAACATGGCTAATTGTTCATTTAAAAATAAAAAATTAATTTCGTATGCAAATTGAGAATGTGTTGGCTTTTTTGGTTATGAGAAAAGAGAGAATGAATTTGGTGGGCTGTTTTACTTTGACCAGGGGTGCCACTTGAGACTCAAAAAACACATTTTATTATTATACATCGTATTGATTGGCACAGTATGAATGTAATAAATATGCAAGCACCCGCTGTTCAAAGACGTACGTCCTACTACTCTACGTACAAGAATGTTCTCCAGTTCTGATCCATCAATATATCTATATTAATCCAAAAGAATTATTGATTTGTATGGAAGAATTTGCTTTTTAATTTGATCGCTGGCGTTATTAATTATTTCTCATGATAGAAGATAAATTAATTATATGAATTTAACCTACCACTGCAGCATATGATACTTATGCACAGAATGGATCAAATTTCAATTTACTGAAAATTAAATTAAATTAGAATCGATAAATTAACTTCAAAACCGTGATTTGACTGCCATATCAATTTTGCGGCCCCATGTTGACTTCTAAAATATTGAACGGTGTAATGGAATTAAGAACGTGGGCAATGGACCTTTTCAAAAAGAAAAAAAAAACGTGGGCAATGGACGCCGAGTATACACGACGGCTTTTATAGCCTGCTACGTCGTGTTCTAAATTCTAATGTGACTTTTAATAGCATTTTGATAATTTGCTAGTCATCAAATTTTTTGTTTTTCCTTATTGGAATATTTATTGGTCAAAGGATTATCAATAGTTTTGCCGAAACCGAGGTTTTGTTCTTGTTTTCATTTTCTTTTAATTGACAAATAAACCTCTAACTCTGAAATTATAATGTTTGAGAGATGTATTGTTATTATGGTAAAGAGAGACGAATAGAAGATTTATAAGATAAACATAGCTTAAACCGAATCTAAACTCTCAAGATATATAAGAAGATACTAATTTTCAAGCATTGCCATTGATAAGAAGGAAAAATTGGAAAGCAAGAACAGATATGTCAAAGTTTGAACATGGTCATTGGTCATGTCTTTATTATCACAAATTCAAAAAGAGAATTCCAAGTTCTCTAACCTAGACCTTGAGTCTGAGTCTTATAAACTCTTATTTAGTCTTGGCATGCTCCGCATATGGGAGTTTAATTTCTTTGACTCTCGGCCTGAGCTTGTTACTTGTGTCTGCTCAGCGACTCACATTTGAATCATGGTTTTGAAATTATAACTCTTGAAACTTCTGTTTTCATATTTAATTTGTGTTATGTTAATCGTATGACATTTCATACAACCAAATCTTTGTGACATCCTTATGGTCTGGTCCAATATCCTATTATATCTTTCATAGTTAATTTGTAAAATATCTCAACGCAACACATCCTTGCCTTTCAAATTTTTACATAATTAATTTGATAGTTTTACCCTTCATGGGTTGAGATTCGGACAGGGTAAGATAATTTTGACCCAGTCCGAATTACATTTGTGAGAAATCTTAAAAGAACAGGGTAAGTTTTTCAATTAATTAGAAGTTTTCATTTTTTCAGGATTTGACAAATTTACTCTTGATGGTTTCCATTCAGATTAGGTAAGGGTATTTTGACCCGACACGAATTAACTACATCACGAGAAATTTTTATAAAATTGTGTTTGGAAAGATTGAAACTAAGACCTTAAGGATAAACGAGCGAGGACAAAGGGTTTTTAGCATTATTATTAATATTTAAATACATACCCAGTATGTCTTTTAATTAGAAATTTCAAAGATGCGCCCACTAAATTATGTTAGGTAAATCTACTATTAAGAAGTTTTTTTTATTAAAAAAAAAGAAGAAGAGGAAGACAGCCTTCATAAAAAAAATACTCTAATAATTCAAGAATATCCAAATCCATCTTGATTTTTATCACAAAATCGAAAAGCAAGTCAAATAAGTTGAGTAAGTATTACGTTGTGTGATAAGTTAAGTGGTAATAATTTGAATAACTATATTTAATTTGTAATAAGATTATTTTGTGAAAGTTCATGAAATTTTTTGGCATATTTTTGCAAAAATAAAAAGTCAACTGAGTCACAATATATATTATTGAGTCCATATTAAGCGCGATTTCATCGAAAGTCAAACCACTAAACCAAAAGACTCTTAAAATTGTCCACAAATGTGATTGGATTTGAGTCAGACCAAAATGATGACTCAAACCCTAAAACAGTGTAAATGATCAATTTGTGCAAAAATTTGAGAGATATAAATACGTTGGGGTCATTTTACAAACTATTGAGATATTGGGGTACATAATAAAATCATAGGAATGTTAAGGAAATTTACCGAATTATTTACGTTAACATGTATGTACTATAATTGGATGCTTAATGCTATTGCCATATTCATAATTTAATGTTCATAATCTATGTGATTAATTGAGTTCATGAGGCTTTCATTTCCTTCATGGCATCCAGTAGCAGCTTAATTAATTAATTAATTATTAGCGTGGGACAAAACTATGAAACTGTTAACAAGTAACTAGTACGATTTGTAACTATACATAGAACAAATTCATTTGTCGTACTAAAACGACATGTCGACATCAAAGCCAACACTAATAACAAAGCATTATGAACCATAATTATGGCTTGATTATGACATATTATATATGGCCAATAACGTATGACAATCAGCATCTCCAGTTCTGGCCAACCCAAGAAATGAAAAATCAAAGTAAAAATCAAACAAAAGAATAGTAAAATGAAAATAAAAAGAAATAATTACACATTGTGATATCAAGAACTGGCATCTTGCTTGTTATTCTCACTCTTCTAGGAAGACACCGAGAAATCAATAACAGTTCTGCCGGCCGGAAAGGGAGGCGGCGGCGGTGGTGCACGAGCGACACGGCCGGCAAAGTGCATACCGTTTAATCTATGGCAGTGACCGCTACCACCGGGGATATGAGTGCAAGGAGACCCGCCAATAGGTGGCACAGGACCCTTCTGGAGGGACTGATTGATAATGTTCTCAAAATATTTCTTCTCAAGCAAAGGCCTCGAAGCTGCACCAAATTGTATTGAACATGAAGCGAACAAAATGGTGAAAATGAACAAGTATGTGAAGAAGGTAACGTTTGTTCTTTGGAATTCCATTTGGTTGATGAACTTGAGGAGCTATTGTCTTGTTTTTAAGTAATTATATTGTGAGTTTGTTGGAGATTTTGGTACTTGCATATTTATGTCCTTATATACTAATTCGTTCAAATGAAGTCGTGGGGGGCATGGTTTGACTTCTGTAAAATTAACTGGAAATTTTCATTTGAAATGACTTGGTCTGCTTTGAAGTTTGAATAAGATAGTCTAAAGTACGAATTAAACCTACACGGTATAGTCTAAAGTATGAATTAAACCTACACGGTAGCTTGAATAACAAGCATGATTTTTGTTTTGTCTCGTTTATTTTTAAAATTAATGTTGAAAAATGCATAATAAATGGTCATTATTTAAATTAGGAGCTTTAATTCTGTTGGTTTTAAGATAGAGCTCCTCCACACGACAACATATTAAATAGACTTGGTTAGTTCGAATAGTACCTGAGATTCTTCGAGCCCTTACTTACATGGCAAGACATTTTCGTTTTCAAAGAGGCAAGCCACTGGGCCACTAGTTACAATTGTTTAATTAGCAGATATTTAATGTTAATATTATTGAAAATTCAACATATTATTCTATTATGGCAAATTAACGTGAAGATTGGGGATGAGAATACGTGTCTGGATCTATTTATATTAAGACAAATGGTAATGCGTGACTAATGACTTGGTGTATATTTAGACTTTAAATAAGCTTGATTTAGTACACAAACATCAAATAGTTGTAACTTGGGATACAAATTGTTGGGGAGAAAATCTCACATCTGCTGAGAATAGATTCTTGAAAGAGTGTTTTAATATAAGTTAGGCTCATGAACTTCTAAACAAATAATAATAGAATTTAACATTTACTATTGTTTGGGAGCTTCCGATGAGACAACAAAGACTCGTATTTTTGCTGCAAATGCTGCTGTTTTCATATTTAATTCACGTTTGAAATGTTTATCAGCACTAGTTAGAAATTTTTTGATATAATTATATTTTAATACCAAAATAAGTGTTTCTCTTCCTTTTATTATGGCTTTTTATTATTTTATTTTACCAAACATTGTACTTTACCAAACAAAAACCCAAAACAGACTCCCTGCTGTTTTGGGTTTTTGTTTGGTAAAGTACAATGTTTTTGCAATTTTTATTGTGATGCTAATATTTTATTTTGGAATCCTAATATAAGTAATATTTAAGTTCTAATTTGAGTCCCAATAGGTATAGCGTTTATCCATTGGATATTGATTTAGTAAATTTATAAATTATGAAATTTATTTATTAAGCAAATAAAAGCACCAGGTCAGTCATGCTACTATTTCCACCCCGGCATGAATCACCTCAGCCAAATGGTACGAGCAGAACAGGGGGCAACATGAGCCGAGGCGAATGACCAGAGTATATACTGCACCGTACTGCGGAAACACGATCTCACAGAATCGCGGCAGTTGCGCTTTCCCAGAACCGTTGCGGGAGACGCGAGATCCCACGTTTGCCCATAATGCAGCAGTTAGAGTCCCATGAGGGGCTGCCACTACCCGAAAAAGGTGGGATGAAGGGCAAACGGGAACGTGGGGACAGCGGCTATAAAAGAAGAAGAAATTGACGAAGAAAGGGATAGAAAAAACTGAGAGAGGGAAAACGCTGCCAAATTGCAACCAGGCCATTTCCTTACAAATTTCTAACAAACTTCTTAAATCCAAATTACATTGTTTTCCCGTAAACACCTTGTGCTAACTTAGGCATCGGAGGGTTTACGTCGGCAAAACCACCGGCGTCTCTGATTCGTTTTCGGTGAACGCAGGTCTACTGAGAGAAAGGAGGTTGATTCCAGCCTTAGCGATCTAGTGAGAGAAAGGAGGGTGATTCCAGCCTTAGTGGTTCGTGCAGCAGTCGATAACTTAAACGTTGGTGAAAGAATCTGGTCGGTCTAAGGACGAGCAGATTTCGGCATCAACATTTTGGCGCCGTCTGTGGGGAAGCTGGATAAAAAGCTACCACCAAATTAGCAGTTACCGGAGAAGCAACGAACGATCAGATATGGATGTGTCAAGAAAGGATACTTTGAGGGAGGACAATGAAACGGTGGAGACAATCACTCTCCGGGAAATTACGAATGAAGCCCGAGAGAGGATGATGCAAGACAGACTGGAGCGGATGGAGAAACAAATGGAGACTCTCGCGTCCATATTGTTTGAGTTGAGGGATGAGCGGAGAAGGGATTGTGAAACCCCCGTGGGAAGAGATGAAGTCGGAGCAGAACCCAGCCTCCGGAGGCGTCGAGTCGAGGAAATCCCTCCGCCCGCAGACCAACTTAATGGGGTGCATCCCCACAGAAGTACTGGTCGGATCCCAGGGGAACACGTGGATGAAGGGAGAGACCAACCTCGCCCCGGACGAATACTGGAAACTAATGGCCGAGGAGCAAATGTTGATGAAGGAGAGCTCGGGCAGTTGCGAGCGCCGAGCAGGCGAGATCGAGATACCGTGATCCCGACTGCTATAGAATGGAGGGGAGGTGCGCAAGTGATAGAGGAGATACAGGGTAAGAGAAAGCCCCCGAGCTGGAGGATAATGCTAGATGAAGAATCTCCGTTATCAATTGAGATCATGGGTACCATAATCCCAAGAGATTTCCGCTTCCCCGACCTCAAATACTCCGGGCGAAGTGACCCGCTGGTGCACATTGAGCGTTTCAACGACATGACGGGTGTGCAGGGGCTGACACCAGCTCAGAGGTGCAGGGCGTTCCCGTTGACGCTAGAGGGACGAGCTCGAGAATGGTACCGCAAGCCCCAGGAAGTATAAAGGGTATGGCAGATGTGCCGAGTTGGCCGATTCAGGGGCGTAGCCGACATGATGGAACTGATGGGGATGAAACAGGAGGAGCACGAGTCCCTACGGGATTTTGTAAAGCGATACCACCAAGCCGTACTTGATTTGGGAGCTTTCAATCACCCGTAGGCGTTGAGGGTTTAAAGGAGGGTGTGAGGATAGGCGGTATAACTGAGAAGCCCCAGTGCTATTCAGGATATGAGCGAAAGAGAGACATCGAAATCGAAGAAGAAAAATCGGCAAAGATAAAGTGAGCAGTGGAGGAGGCGAAAGGAAAGGAGAACTCCAAATGGGAACGGGTCGGGAAAGCAACCCTCGGGGCGGAATATCGCGATCCCGCCACTCCCGAGATCACAACAGCCCAAAGATAACTCAACCTCCACGTCCCCCATTCCCGGATCGGCAGCGAGAATTCCGGCAGATGGCTGCCGACCCCTATCACAACACTCCCAGAGCATTACATGCAACCAATTCCAGGGCTAGACGACCAGATCAGTTAGCAACTATGCCAGCCCGAGGTGACGTTCATGATAGCCGAGCTTGGCATATAGACAATACACTCCACTAAAGATCTCCATGGAGGAATTGTATGAGAGGATCAAGGGACGAGGCCTGCTGTACCCTCCAGCCCCAATAACAAAACCGACTCACCGACGGGATAAGAGCAGATTCTGCAAGTTCCACGACACTCATGGTCACACTATCAGCCAATGTCGTGACCTGAAGAGTCAGGTGGAGGATTTAGTGAGGAACCAATACTTGGACGAGTATGTAGATGGAATATCCCCTGTCATGGAATCACAGTACACACGGGATGAAGGAGTTGAGAGGGATCTGGAACGTGAACAGCCGACCATCCGTGTGATAGCAGGAGGGCCAACATTGGCCGGAGATTCGAGGCACGGAAGAACTATGGGAGATACGCCCTGACTAGCAAAGAAGTGCTTTTCAATTTGCCAGCAACCAAGAAGGCAAAAGTGCGACAAGTTCCCATTATGTGGACAGATGACGATGAAGAGGGTATCTTATATCCTCATGAAGATGCATTGGTGATTAAGGCAATGGTGGCGACGAATATTAGTAGACACAGGCAGCTCGGTTGACATCCTGTTTAAGTCGGCTCTAGATGATATGGGGATTGCAGACTTGAAACTGGAACGGACAAATACGTCCTTGAAGGGATTTGGAGGGGGACGGCTAACTCCCATGGGGATCATCGAACTCCCAATTACCGTGGGATCAAAACCGTATGAAAGAACGATGATGTTGGATTTCGTCGTGGTAGAAGAAAGAAGTCCTTATCAGATGATATTGGGGAGACCGTTCATGAGGTTAAGCCAATGTGTAATGTCCACGCATTATCTGGCGCTGAAGTACAGAATAAATGGAGTTGTTGGTGTAATAAAGGGCGACCAAAGAATGGCCGGAGGCTGCTACAAAGCAGTTACCTCTCTAGATAACCGAGGGGATTCAAAACATGGTCGCGGAACTGTTGTGGAGGGTTGTTGTAAGCAGGAGTGACCCGAGCAGAGTGGTTAGAGTCGGATCGGAATTGGGTGAAGAAATAAAAGGCGAGCTGGTGAAGTGTCTACAGTCCCATGCAGACATATTTGCCTGGTCTCATGAGGATATACCAGGTATTGATCGAGGGGTAGCTTGTCACAAGCTAACAGTCAAGAAAGGGGCAAGGCCGGTGAGGCAGAAAAGGAGGTGCTTCAACCAGGAAAGGTACGAGGCCATAAATGCGGAGGTGGAAAAGCTGCTGAAAGCAGGATTTATAAGGGAAGCCAAGTACCCGGAGTGGATTTCCAATGTAGTACTGGTAAAGAAGACCAATGGGAAGTGGAGAATGTATGTAGACTTCACGGACCTCAATAAGGCATGCCCGAAAGACAACTTTCCCCTACCAAAAATAGGTCAGCTGGTGGACTCGACCGCGGGTCATAGTCTGCTCAGTTTCATGGATGCCTTTTCCGGATACAACCAGATACCCATGGACGAGCAGGATGAGGAAAGCACCACCTTTATAACTAACATGGGTTTGTTCACATGATGCCTTTAAAGAATGCGAGCTACTATCAAAGGCTAGTGAATAAGGTCTTCAAGCCATTGATCGGCCACACTATGGAAGTATACGTGGACGATATGATCACCAAGTCAAGAGAACCGACAGATCATGTGAAGCACTTGGAAGAGACCTTCGAATTGCTGAGGAGGTATGAAATGAAGCTGAACCCGGAGAAATGTGCATTTGGGGTCAGCTCGGGTAAATTTTTGGGATACCTGGTGAGCCATCGAGGGATTGAGGCCAACCCGGAAAAGATACGGGCGGTGATAGAGATGAGGTCCCCACGAACAATTAAGGAGGTGCAGAGCCTTACGGGGAAATTGGCAGCATTGAACCGATTCATTTCGCGAGCCACTGATAAGTGCCACCCTTTCTTCCAAATCATAAAGAAAGGGAGGAAGATGGAATGGACACTGGAATGTGAGGAGGCATTTGGACAGCTGAAGGAATACCTAGCCCGCGCCCCGTTACTATCAACTCCTAGAGAGGGTGACCAGCTGCTTTTATACTTAGCAATCTCCAAGTGGGCTACCAGCTCGGTCTTAGTCAGGGAAGAAGAAGGGAAGCAACACCCGGTATACTACACAAGCAAGGCCCTGGTAGACGCAGAAACCAGATATCCACTAATGGAGAAGTGGGCGCTGGCTCTGATAACGGCAGCACGCAAACTCCGACCATATTTCCAAGCCCACCAGATCATTGTGATGACTAGCCCTTCAAGCAAAACCGGTCGGTTAGTAAAATGGTCCGTGGAGCTGAGCGAATTCGACTTATCATACAGGCCCCGAGGAGCAATCAAGGCCCAAGCCCTGGCTGATTTTATGGTTGACCGTGCTGGACCAGGGGAAGAGGTCCAAGAAGAGCAACCAGCAGAACAGGAGGATCCAAAGAGGGTATGGCTGGTAATGGTTGATGGGTCACGTAGTGAACAGGGATCCGGAGCAGGAGTTATAATACGAAGCCCAGAAGGTGTCGAGGTGTCTTATGCAGTAAAGTTCGAGTTCCAGCTTACGAATAACCAAGCTGAATATGAGGCATTCATTTCTGGGCTCGGTTTGGCACATGCATTACGAGCAGAAAGGGTTGAAATTCGAGCAGATTCCCAGCTAGTATGTAACCAGCTCAACGACCAATTCCAAGTAAGGGAAGAGAAGTTGGGACTTTATTCGAAGGCGAAGCAGATGGTTGGGCTTTTCCAGGAGGTGGAGGTAAAGCAGATATCTCGAAATGAGAATTACCGAGCGGATATGTTGGCTAGGATGGCTGCAATTGCAGATCCGAAATTACCTAAATCGGTTCCACTGGAGGTAAGGACCTCGCCAAGTATAGGGGAGGAGGCAGAGGTGATGAGAATAAGCACTGGTGAATCCTGGATGGACCCGATTCGCGCATATGTGCGCGATGGAATTCTACCAGAAGACAAAAGGCAAGCAAGAAGATTAAAATGCCGAGCAGCGAGGTACACGCTACTAGATGGAGTGCTGTACCGCCGAGGGTTCACCTTACCACTTTTGAGATGTCTGGATGAGGAGGAGGCAGACTATGTATTAAGGGAGATTCATGAAGGAATATGTGGAAATCATTCAGGAGCAAGAACTTTAGCCTTCAAGGCACTCCGGCAAGGATACTTTTGGCCGACCATGCATCAGGATGCGAAAAGGATGGCAAAGAATTGCAAAACCTGCCAAAGCTTCTCAGAGGTTCCCGCACAACCCCCAGACATCCCCATGGCCTTTTGCTCAGTGGGGAATCGACCTGATTGGTCCGTTACCGAAAGGCCGAGGAGCGGCAACCCATGCAATCGTAGCAATAGACTACTTCACCAAGTGGATAGAAGTGGGGGTCCTTAGCCAAATCACGGAGAGAAAGACAACGGATTTTATCTGGAAGAACATCATCTGTAGATACGGAATCCCGTATACCATCATCACCGATAATGGGAGGCAATTTGACAACAACAACTTCAGAGAGTTTTGCCGGAACCTAGGGGTGGACCTGAAATTCTGCACCCCCGCACACCCCCAGGCAAACGGACAAGTGGAAGCAGCCAACAAAGTGGTAAAGAAACTCCTAAAGACTAGATTGGGAGAGAAGAAAGGAGCTTGGGTTGACGAGCTACCAGGGGTACTGTGGGCCTACCGGACAACTCACAAAACCGCCACAGGGGAGACCCCGTTTGCCTTAGCTTTTGGTCACGAGGCGGTAATCCCAGCAGAAATTGGAGTAGGAACACATCGGACGGAATACTTCAATGAGGAGCAAAATGGCGAATCTACTTGAGCTGGACTGCTGGAGGAGAAAATGGAAGGGCTTCGCAGAAAGTCACGCGTTATTACAACAAGAACGTGTGTGGCGATTCGAGCGAGGAGATTGGGTGCTCAGGAAGGTGAACCAAAATACCAAGGATCCTAACCATGGAGCTCTTGGTCCAAAATGGGAAGGCCCGTACAGAGTGATACGAGCAACTGGTCCGGGAGCCTACAAGCTGGCGTATCCAAACGGACGAGAGGTGAAGAGGTCGTGGAACGCCGAGCACTTGAAAAAGTACTTCCAGTAAGCAAAGTGCCCTACTAGTTTTCATTCTGATAAGTTATTTCTGTTATGAACACAGTGATTTGTGACACACACATATGTCCCACATTTCTGTAACGCATTCAAAATTCAATAAAGATGAATTCAGTATGGAACCTTTCTGCTAGCAAGCCCATTAAATGCTTACTAAGGCAACAAAGTGCCTGTTTCTGCTCGGTCAACGAAAGACCAGCAGCTAAAGCTTCGAAAATTCTACTAAGGCAACAAAGTGTCTGTTTCTGCTCGGTCAACGAAAGACCAGCAGCTAAAGCTTCGAAAATTCTACTAAGGCAACAAAGTGCCTGTTTCTGCTCGGTCAACGAAAGACCAGCAGCTAAAGCTTCGAAAATTCTACTAAGGCAACAAAGTGCCTGTTTCTGCTCGGTCAACGAAAGACCAGCAGCTAAAGCTTCGAAAATTCTACTAAGGCAGAGTGCTTTTACTCGAAAGACCAAAAAGCTTCGAAAATTCTACTAAGGCAACAAATTGCAACGAAAGACCAAAGCTTCGAAAATTCTACTAAGGCAACAAAGTGCAGCTAAAGCTTCGAAAATTCTACTAAGGCAACAAAGTGCCTGTTTCTGCTCGGTCAACGAAAGACCAGCAGCTAAAGCTTCGAATATTATACTAAGGCGAGTAAATGCTTACTCCTACTCGGTCACCGAAGACCAGCAGGCAATTTTGCGAAAATTTTACTAAGGTAAACGAATGCCTATTCCTGTTCGATGCACTAAAAAACCAAACAGGAAAACCAATAGAGAGCATTCAAAATTTTTTTTATAAATGTTTAAATTGTTTACAAAACAAACGCAAATCTAGAGCTTATACAAAAAATGGGCCTAAAGGTTAGGAGAGTCAACGGCTCCAGCAGCAGGGGGATCAGCAAACTCGGGAGGTAACGGACCAGCAATATTAGGAGGTGGGAGATCAGCAATGCCGGGAGAAGGAGGCACGGATCCTTGACCCGCTTCAAAAGCACGCTCCCCAGCTTCCCCCTCTTGCACACCATCCGAAGGAGCCTCCACCTGATCCTGCCCGCCCTGCTCCTTATCTCCCTGGCCGACCTCAGCCATGTACCTCTCCACTCCAGCCTCCAGCTTGCTCATGTCCAGCTCGGGATATTCTTCCTTAAGCACAGACATTATGCACTTATAGGAGAAGGCAACCCCAGAGTCATACTCGGCATCCAGCCGATCGTCCACATCAGCGGATTTGCCTTTCTCCTCAGCCAGCTGCTCACCCAAGGATTTGATTTCCCCCTCAAGGGCGGCCCTCAGAGTATCCCTTTCAATTCGAGTAGCCTGGAGATCAGATCTCAGGTCACCCAGCTCACCCTCGAGTTTGGAGGAAGTGGATTCAGCAACCGCAACTCTCTCCTCTAGCTCCGTAATCTGCTTGTTCAGCTCAGCCAGCTTCTCCTTGGAGCGATCAGCAGATTCAGCTTTCTTCTTCAATTCCTGATTGTCAGCTTGGAGTTTCTTCTCATGGCGCGCGGACCCAATCTTGTAGCACGAAACCATGGTGGCCAACCTGAAGGACACTCTCTGAACAGAAGCAGCTAATTCGGAGAGGTTCATACTCTCGATGTCCTTCACCATCTTGGGCCCCACCGCTTTTTTGTAATCCTTCTGATACGGGCTCAGGTAGTCCACTTGATCCCGAGATAGTAGAGGAAAAGAGTGGTCCCCAGACTGCAAGCTGACCTCAGGACTCTTGTCGGAGGTTTTCTCCCCAATACTCTTACGAGGTTGAGGAGGGGGCAGAGCAGGAACAGGCACCTTGGAAGGACCAACGCTAGGTTTCTTCGGAGGAGGAGGAGGAGGAGGGTTGCTGGAGCTGCTCGAAGCCCGACCACGCATTCTGGTCATAGCACTGAGAATCTTGCTATCCATCCCGGCAGCTATGTCCGCTAAGCCCGAGCCGACCAGACTTGTTAGTGACAGGAGGTCTTGGCAGGTAGACGCGTTCAATAGAGCCGTTTCCACCTGAAGCAAAGATCTTCAAGACCCCACGACTCTGAAATAGCACAAAAGGTTAAAGAACCAAATAAGTAGCAGTCTAATTAAGAATATAGGCAAAAATGAACGACATGGGGTGACAAAATGGGTGGAAAGATAAATGTCCCCACCAAGCCACCGAACTGCTGGACACCAGTTCCTTCCAGCAAAGAAGAATTTGTTTTTCCAATTTTTACATGAAGATGGAAACCCAGTGATCGGTTTCCTCTTGGCAGAACTGGACATAAAATAATACCAGCCTGCCTCCTTCGGGCTACTCCGCAGCTGATACAGATGTTTCACTTCAACAAGAGAAGGCTCCTTCGACCCGCACCTCTCCCACAACACAAACATCGCCGAGAGAACCCTCCACCCATTTAGGTGTAGCTGACCTGGGGCCAGGTGCATACCGCCCAGTATCTTGGCAAAGTAAGGTTGAAGGGCGGAGCTCCTGAAACTCTCCAAGTGCATCGTCACATACCCTTTCGGAGGCCGACTAGGGACATCACCTTTTCCAGGAACTACAAGAAGAACCTCGCTGGGGATGTTGTAGAGGTTCCTAAGTTTAAATAGGTCAGTAGGGGTGGTGGCATAAGCCATGAAATCAATAGGGTAGGAATCAGCCTCCACTCTATGGCCTAGGTTCCTTCTCTGAGCAGGTCGGCTCGGTTCGGAACTGCTCCCCTCACCATCGCCAACTCCTTCAGGGATCCCAACCCCACCAAAGCTGTGGTTCTCACCAGAGCCCGACGCAGGTCCACCTCTATTTTCTACAATCTCTAGTTCGGGGGAGGGAGAGACAACCAGAGGGCGTGGGTACTCAAGGGTATCCCTACCATGGGAAGGACCTACACTACTGGAGGGACCCAAGAAATTGGTGGGTATTGGCACGTTGAGGCCTGAATCCCCTGATTCTTCATCACCCTCATCAACAATTAACTTTCTTTTCCGGTTTGACATATCGGAATCTCAAAAGAAAAACCAAAACAAACCCAAGTACACGAATACAAAAAGGGGCAACACAGAACCCAATCAACAACAGCCAAAGAAAAGGTTAAAGGCTATACAGGAATAGACAATGAGAAAAAACACCCAGCAAATGGATACTCCGGACGCTGGAAGTGTGAGCAAAGTTCAGAGAAAATTTGGTTAACGGCGGAGAAACGAGTAACAAGATGATGATGACTCCAGTCTAGGGATTTGAAACGAAAAGGGGGAAATGAAAGCATTTAAGTGATGGAGACGCACCGTACATCGAGGACAGATAGCCCGTCGTTTCAAATTTCAAAATATGAAGAGTCTGGGGATGCCACGTCACCAACTGTTACAAGAGGCCAGATAGATGCAAGCCCAGATACGCAATTGACATGCTCATTTAGGCCCATGCTCAGGTCAAAACCTCCCCTGAAGAAAAGAAATCCTCAGGTCCGTCCCTGTAGATAGAAGACCAGATGAGAAGCCCCCGGATTGGCAAGATTTGACAATCAGTTTCTACTCATTTCACTCACAAGACCCGGGGGTGTTAAGCAAATAAAAGCACCAGTCGGTCATGCTACTATTTCCACCCATGAATCACCTCACCCAAATGATACGAAAGCGAATGCGGGCAACATGAGCCGAGCCAAGACGAATCGAGAGTATATACCGAGCTTACCCAAAAATCGAAAACACGATCTCACGAATCGCATTGCGCTTTCCCGTGCAGAGACGCGAGATCCCACGTTTGCCCATAATGCAGCAGTTAGAGTCCCATGAGGGGCTGCCACTACCCAAAAAAGGTGGGATGAAGGGCAAGCGGGAACGTGGGGACAGCGGATATAAAAGAAGAAGAAATTGACGAAGAAAGGGATAGAAAATCGAGAGAGGAAAACGGCAAATTGCAACTTTCCTTTACAAATTTCTAACAAACTTCTTAAATCCAAATTACATTGTTTTCCGTAAACACCTTGTGCTAACTTAGGCATCGGAGGGTTTACGTCAAAACCACCGTCTCGATTCGTTTCGGTGAACGCAGTCTGAGAGAAAGGAGGTTGATTCCAGCCTTAGCGATCTAGTGAGAGAAAGGAGGGTGATTCCAGCCTTAGTGGTTCGTGCAGCAGTCGATAACTTAAACGTTGGTGAAAGAATGCAAGGACGATTTCAGCATCAACATTTTGGCGCCGTCTGTGGGGAAGCTGGATAAAAAGCTACCACCAAATTAGCAGTTACCGGAGAAGCAACGAACGATCAGATATGGATGTGTCAAGAAAGGATACTTTGAGGGAGGACAATGAAACGGTGGAGACAATCACTCTCCGGGAAATTACGAATGGCTTAGAGAGAGGATGATGCAAGACGGATGGAGAAACAAATGGAGACTCTCGCGTCCATATTATTTGAGTTGAAGGATGAGCGGAGAAGGGATTGTGAAACCCCCGTGGGAAGAGATGAAGTCGGAGCAGAACCCAGCCTCCGGAGGCGTCGAGTCGAGGAAATCCCTCCGCCCGCAGACCAACTTAATGGGGTGCATCCCTGGTCGGATCCTGTGGGAACACGTGGATGAAGGAGAGACCAACCTCGCCGGAAACTAATGGCCGAGGAGCAAATGTTGATGAAGGAGAGCTCGGGCAGAGCGCCGAGCGAGATCGAGATGCACGTGATCCCGTGCTATAGAATGGAGGGAGGTGCGCGCGCAGTGATAGAGGAGATACGAGAAAGCCCCAGGGAGGATAATGCTAGATGAAGAATCTCCGTTATCAATTGAGATCATGGGTACCATAATCCCAAGAGATTTCCGCTTTCCCGACCTCAAATACTCCGGGCGAAGTGACCCGCTGGTGCACATTGAGCGTTTCAACGACATGACGGGTGTGCAGGGGCTGACACCAGCTCAGAGGTGCAGGGCGTTCCCGTTGACGCTAGAGGGACGAGCTCGAGAATGGTACCGCAAGCTGCCCCGAGGAAGTATAAAGGGTAATTGACTTTGAAGATTTGTGAGGATTCAATGGTTTAATGTTTCTCCTTCTCCGATGGTTCCTGTATTATTGTTATTTTAAAACACTAACAATTAATTATTCTAAACTATCGAATCGATCTGTATTATTTTATGACTATGAGTATGGTATAGAAAAAATCAGTTAAAGTTGTAATCTATTACTAGATTTCAGTCTTTCATATTGGAGTACTAATTATTATAGCTTTCATGTATTTTTTTGGTACAGATATATATCACAATCTTAAAACAATGGGACAATATGAACATTAATTAAAATATATCATACAATCACAATATGGAAACTCAGGAGCCGGCCTGGCTCATAGGAGATCTAGGATAATGTTATTGATGCCACTTGTTGGTGAGTTTCGCTGTCATATTGTATAAAACTTATGGTCCTAACCTATAATCTCATATTCAGAAGCCGTAAGATTCAATATTTGTTGTCGTGGGATAATGTCCCGAAAACACATGCCTCGTACTGGTCAGATGGTAATGCTGTAATGGCCCAACATGGATGACTTATGTAGGTTGGATCATTTCCGCAGCAGAATTTATTGCTCAGGAGTTTGAAGTTGTTTGGACAAACGTGTTGACCTAATAAGCAGATTGGAGCTCCATGGTCAATGTTTATCAAATCAAAATTTTGACCATGATAAACATGATGAATTTCAAACAATCGTTTTATTTTAAGTTAATATTATAGCTATATAAAATAAATTAAATCAAGTGCAGGACTTTATGTGCGGTAAGTTTCTATTGTGTAAAGCAGACAAGTTGTGTTATGAGATTTACAGCTTCTCTGATGGGAACTTATTACGCGCACAGTCAAATACCATACCAAGTCTCATAAATATACAGGCGTAATTTACAAATAAGGAGATTAAATGCTCTTTTGTGGCTGTGACAAGTTCTTCTAAGAAAATTTTGAAGTCAAATAAGTAACTGTGTATTGTGACTGAAAACCGCAAAGGGATTGGTGTAAATGGATAAAAATTTTGGGGGTACGCGGACGTCCCTATCAAAAACTCTCTTTTTTTATTTTGGGCCCAGCTAGAGAAACCCTAGAGGTTTGACCTTGTCGATAATTACTTATGACAAGAATTTTTTTTTTAAAAAAAAAAGAAAGTATGTTTTTCATGAAGGAACAAAATTAGTTCAATTATTAAATATTACACGGACATAAATACATGATCATTAAGGTTAAGTACAATAAATAGAATAAGATTTATGACTCAAGCTTAGGTTAGGACAACTCGTAACAATAAATATAATTATAAATCTAAAAAAAAAAAATTTACCTATTAAACCTACTTATGAGTAGGAGAAATTTTATAGACTGTTGTCAACCTCAATTAATGGAGATATTTTTTTTTTTCAATTAGAGAAGACAAAAAATACTACAAAATTAACACAAAATACCATATTGCAGTACTAACTATCAACATACAAGATGTCAAGAGGAGTAGATAAATAACATCCAACAATCAACAATAAATCCGACTGCCATAAAAAGGAAAATAAAAATTAAAACATAAAATAAACAGGATTGAAAAAATAAAATAAAAACAAAAGAAAGAAACCAATAAAAAAAGTACCGGCCAAAAATGCACTTTACCCTCTCATCACGACCTTCTTGGTTACTTGGTTTGGTACCTACGTGTTTAGCATGTGACCAATCACGAGTTCGACAAGAGCTGGTACCAAACCGGAAGCAACCTACAGGAACCACACACACACACACTTGTGATAAGACTAAATTAGAAAGGAATTTACATATTGGGACAGCCCAACATTCAAATTAGTTGTAATTGATACTTGTTTTTAACACTCGTGGCTTCCTTAATATTTTTAATTAGTCTTAATTTTTTGGATGAAATTGTTTCTATAAAATGGTATCAGTCTATAGCCAAGATCCCAACTCTCAAGATCAATTCTCCTCATTTAAATGGAAATTAGAGCTAAGCACAATGCGCAAATTAAACTTGAGACTTTGACTCAGTAAACAAAATAAAATTTAATTTACCACCTCCATGTCACTTCAAGAGGACTTCCTCGCACTGACCTACTTGAGATCAACACCTGGTGACACATGAAAGGATGCTTGTACAATGTTTTCATATTATGACACAAAATCTTCCATCGATTTAATTATTACGTTAGAGGAGCCAGCTAAGTTACGTTAAACGTAACTTACGCCAGGCACAACAACAGTTGCGGTCCCACTACTGTACATTGTTGTTGTGTTTGACGTAAGTTACGTTTAACGTAACTTAGCCAGAGCCTACGTTAGAATGTCTGTGCTATCACCGGAATATCCTTTTACTATTGCGATAATAATGAGTAACAATATTCACCCTACCCCTGAACTCCATGTGTAGTTAATTTAAATTCCATAATCCATATGATTTCATTGAATTCATGAGACGTCCACTTTCATTGCTACCACCTCAGGATAATTGTCAAGATCTCTCACTTGGACTAAACATTCAATGTGAAGAAGCTGCACGTTGATTAATTATTATAGTGCGTTACAAAAATCATATTAACATATGATTTGAAGACCATTATTAATATAGTTTTGGAATTATCTTATTTACATTCAATAGAAAAGATAAACGTGGGTTGACAACCAACATTTTATGGTTGCTCTTAAAAAAAAAATCGAAGAAAATTAAGAATACAAAAAAATGATATCCAAAAGGAAAAGAACATTGTGATTAATTTATTGCAGTATTAATTACGCGCGAAACCCTGTAGCCAAGGATGATGTATCAAGTACTAAGAGCGCTTGTGTCTTGCTCGTTATTCTCATTCTGTGGGGGGAAGCCACCTAGGAATCAATAATGTCACTGCCGGGAAATGGAGGCGGTGGTGCACGAGCGACACGGCCGGCAAAGTTCATGCCGTTCAAATTCGGGCAGTGACCGCTTCCACCGGGGATATGTGTGCAAGGAGACGGGCCAATAGGCGGCACAGTCCCCTGGGCAAGGGACTCAGTAATAAGGTTCCAAATCCCGAAATATTTCTTGATCAATGGCTTCTCAAGCAAAGGCCTCAAGGCCGCACTTGAAGTGAACAACATGGTGAAGATGAACAAAAATGTGAAGAAGCTGACGTTTGCTCTGTGGAACTCCATTTGATTGGATGAACTCGAAATCGAAGTAATTAATAAAATCTTTTTTCCTTTTCAGTTAATGCGAGTTTTGGTGGAGATTTGATATGTGCATACACGTACTTATATAGGCTTCAGGGTTTGATATTAATTTGTTCAATTGATGGAACTGGAACCGTAATTAATTACTTGACTTGATGCTGGTCTGAAGTTTGAACAACATAGTCTAAAATCAAAATCAACCCTACGCGTTACCTACCAGCTTGAATAACGAGCAGTAAATTTATTTTCTTCAATTTTTAAAAAGAAAGTTTGAAAATGCATAAACCAAGGTCCTAATTAAGGGGTTTAATTTTTATTTATTATATACGAATTTAAGATAGGGAACGTAAGGTATCTGCAATCTGGCTATAGCTTCTCCATAAATTATATAAAATAGAGTTTGGTGGTTCGACTTGCCAGTACCTGGGACTAATACTAGGAGTCAAAGCAACAATATTTTTTTTTTAAAGTGGCCGACCACGTCCACCATTAGTTACAATTAGCAACATATTGTTATTAAATTGGATTTCAAGTAATCAACACTGGTGAATGATAAGAGGACGATCGCACATTGATTGGGGATTGATCTTGAACTAATAATATAAGTTTGAGGTAATTCACCCTCAGTTTTTTAATTAAATTTTTATTATGGATTATGGAACCTCGGGCTTTTACACGATATTAATTAATATCAAATTTATGTACGATTAAGTGTATACTATCTTACCATGTGACAAGTATCCCTCAAAATGATCGGTTTTTGAATTTTGAAGCAATTAATCTTCAAATCTCAGGCTAATTTTTGAGTATGAATTAAGTTCATAAATTTATAGAGAGATACTAATAATATCTATTATGCACACCTATGGGCTATGATTTTAATAGGTATAATTTTAGCCATTTCATTCGGAATTTATAATTAGACGAAATCTCCAACCTTAAAAGTTGCATTTTAAGCGTTTCTTATCACTTTTAGGAAATTTTGGGTGTTTTATATTTTAATAACAAACTAATATCCAGCAATTTTTTTTCCTTACTAAATATGTTTCATAAATATAATAACCTACAAGCATGTGTTGAATAATTTACACGAGGAATGGAATAATGAACCCGAGCCGTCTGATTTGTTGCCGGTGTGTATCCGTGTAGATAACGGACACTGACTTTGAATTCCATCGTGAATGGAATAATGAACCCGAGCCGTCTGATTTGTTGCCGGCGTGTATCCGTGTAGATAACGGACACTGACTTTGAATTCCATCGTGTCAAATGGTGTTACATATAACAGAGACGCGATGAAGGCAAATTACGGTCAACGCATGCTCTTGACTGAAATCTCGTGACTTCGAAGGTTTAATTGCAGTCAGGATAGTTGTTTAATTTGATGGTTCCTGTAATTTTCCTTTTTCTTTCTAAATTTTTATTGTATAATATTAATGTCAAGAGCTTTTAGTCAAACAATTAAACCTGCGAGATAATCAAACTATTATGATTTAATGGTACATTTATACTATGTTCTAATTGGGTACGTGTAACTGTAATTTTCAGATATTAAGAATTGGTCGTACGTGCATGTATGCAGTCTAAAAAAATCAGTCAAAATTTCCTCGAACCACAATTTCGATACATTTTCCTTATTAAGAAAAAAAATAAATTTATACTTTGATTTGAATTGGTTGGTCTGTCATTAATTCGTTTGTAAGTTTTGTTAATTTGGAATTGCTAGCTTTCTTCGGAACTTTCGTCTGGAAATAATTTTTTAGTTCGGCATTAGAAAATAATTTTTTTTTTTGATACATTAAGAAAAAAGCTAAATTTAACGAGTTTATATATATCATTACATAACCAAGAAAAGACATGAAAGGCAAAGCAAGTTTCGCTGGAATCAAAATTGATATATATGAATGAAATTCATTTTTATTTATGAGAGAAAAATATACATTAGTTTAGTAGAGGAAATAAGTTGGAAAACACATTATCCACCGCAATTAAATAACGAATCGCCACGATCCCAAAGTTCTTGAAAAAAAAGCTGCAGAATCACCGATCCCAATCCAATATTCACGAAAGCCCTCACCAAACCCCCAATGCTTGCTAAACCATTTTTTAATTGTGATCCATCAGTATTTAATTTGAAAAAAAATTTAGGGGGAGCTTGCCATCTAACATCTTTGATGATCTTATTACTCTCACCTAGAAAATAATTTTTTAAAATATGTAGTGGCATACACGACGGAGAATGAGTTAGCAAGGGAATTTAATGCAAGGAGATCGAATCCAAACTGACCTATTAAAGCGCTTCATTGACTCATAAAAATTTGAGATTTTTAGGGCCTCTATGAAAATCTATAGTTTTTGGGCCTTTGTTAAAATTGGACTTCAGATGCTATTGGCACCATTAAAAAGTCCTCGTCCAACCCCGTCACAATTTTATCCGTATTTAAATTCACAATAACAGACTAAAGGCAAAGAACATCTTGGTCATAACCATGTAACCAAAATTCGCAGACATTACTCAAGCTATTATTTATTAGATTCTGGAAAGTCTATTCTTTTTTTTTTTTTTCTTCTTCAAGTCCTTATCCCGTTACAATCAAAAATCAATTTTAGAAGAGACTCGTTACTCAAAAGCTTTTTGTAATGTTGCAAAATATTGAATCTGGATTTTGAAAATGCTGGTATCTATTATAAAAAAAGACTCATGATATAAAAGTATTCGATAAAAAAATAAAATAAAAAACTACATGGTTTATATGATTTGTTTTATTATTTATATTTCACCCAACCAATATTAAAAAGCTGCATCTTTTTGTACAATATAATTTAAAACCACAAATCTATATTTTAAGAAATGAAGACATATGCACTTGATAATGACTATTTATGTTATATTAATTTGTTTAAAAAAATTACATAAAATTCGTGACAATAACATATTATTGTTGTGATAATGGAATATCATAACTCCCAAACCCGAACAAAAATGTCAATATCGTTCACTAGCTTCCAACTTCCAAGCCAAACCAAGTGTTGTTACACGAGAATAAAAACAAACGAGTAATTGATAGAAGTAATTATAATCTCTAAAAGGTAATTTTAATTCAAAGAGATGAAGAAAATTCGAACAAGCTGATCATATATCAAACACATGACATTTAAAATTTTAAATACTCACACCCCTTATGTATTAATTTCCTATTAATACAATCAACGGCAACACGAAGTTCACCATTAAAGTTACCTCTGTTCTTTCATACATTATTATTAGGAACACACTAACACTGAAATTAAGCCTTAATTCGCTAATTAATTAATTAGCCAATTCTAGGCACCCGAGTGACGATGCCGTGGGCATTAACAAAGACTCTGACCCTGTCACAGCGAAAATCCGCGGTCACAATTGCGTTCTCATCAAAAGTTGTGGCCCCGACCTTTGGATTTTCTGCCATTATAATATGTGCTGCTGCCTCCCCATTCATCCCCACTAGCTCTGGCCACGAACCTTTGCCTGTAATTAGATACAACAAATTGAAAAAACACTCAAGCAAATGCTACAGGTAATTTGATAAATATTCAAGCTTAATTATTACGATTAATTAGTTAAGTATTTATAAAACTCACCGGCTGGACAACTACTTGACATCTTCACTTCTTTGATTTCTTCTTTCTTTCGTGATATAGAGTAGAGAGCACTAAGATGGTATTTATAGCATAAAATAGGCTTAGATTCATCCGAAGAAATAATGGCTAGCCGGCTGGATTATTATTGTTAGGTTATTTGAAGACGTATATATGAGAATGAGTCAATGAGACCGGCCCGCATGGTGGTTTTACCAAAGCTTATCAATTTTGAGTATATTCTTCTCGACTAGTGTCTAATTCTTCCAACAAAAATAAGACAAACCAGATAATTTTATTTACATTTTCTTCCTGAGAGAGTATTTATAGCACAAAATAGGCTTAAATTCATCTGAAAAATAAGGTGTAGCCGGCTGGATTATTATTGTTGGGTTATTTAAAGACATTTATATGAGAATGAGTCAATGAGACCGGCCCGCATGGTGGTTTTACCAAAGCTTATCAATTTTGAGTAATATTCTTCTCGACTAGTGTCTAATTCTTCCAACAAAAATAAGACAAACCAGATAATTTTGTTTACGTTTTCTTCCATCTTAATTCCAATGCAAGACAATGGAAAACACTTACTCTTTAATGAGACAATCAAACATACATATTAATTAGCCAATTATATCGATCAAGTGTGGGCAAAGAAAAATATTGGGTGTTAGTTCATGTGTAAAGATTTGGTGGGTGTTTGAGGGAAATACTTCGGTGAGACCAGACGTGATGAGCAGATTTTTGGTGGCGAGTGCATGTGTCTCTGTAAGAGCCAGCAAGGAACAGGAGCAGAATATTCTCGCCGTCGAATATGCCATTCGTGAGGCCGAACCCTTGCTAGAGGCATAGGGTCACTCCCGCTAGGGTTCGAGGCGAGGAGACCCGGTCAACGGCAGTTGGCGAGACGTGCCTTCCTATCCGAGAATCAAGGCACGAGGTCCATCTCCATTCGCCCATCATGACGATAATGGGACATCCACATCCGAGCGTGGGGAGAACAACGGCGTAAGGGGACTCAGAGGAAGCCTATAAAAAGGTAGCCAACGAAGTAAAAGGGTTAGCATTTTCGAGAGATAACAGATATAAAGGAAATTCTAAAAGAGAGAAAACAACCGAACAGCCATAAGATTTGTGGCAAGCGTTCCCAGAACCTTCATATCTGACTTGAGCGTCGGAGGGTTTGCGCCGGGAAAACAACCGGCGTACTCTGACCTGTCTGTGTGCGCAGGAACCTCTGGAGAAGAAGTTTTACGAGGAGAGATCCTGGTCGTGGTGAAGTTGATCGAGCAGAGACCCTGGTCGTAGAACGAGGACAACCAGAATCTCGCATCAACATTTTGGCGCCGTCTGTGGGGAGCTGAGCAAAAAGCTTCCGTTGATAGCAAGAAGAGGAGTGAGGCAAGTGAAAAGCAATGGAGACAGGAGGAAGTAGTGCACAAGGGGGTGATATGAGGCTTAACGATTCCGTGACTCTGAGGGAGATAGCCAGTGAAGCACGGGAAAAAGCCATGTTCGACCGGATGGAACGGATGGAAAAGCAGATGGAGACCCTGACAACCATCCTGCATGAGTTGCGGAGTGAACGAAGGGTAACCCAGGAGGAAAGGGTGAGAGGAGGTAGAGTGGCACCAGGCCCTGACAGTACGAGGAGAAGTCAAACCACCGGGAGATTTGGTGGTGAGAAAGGTAACCTGCCTCTACGAGGAGAAGTTCATAGGGAGGAAGAGCAGTCCCCGGCAAGACAGATTTTTGATGAGGACGATGGGGTGGCGAACGCAGAGGAAACCGAGTTGAGGCAACACTTGCATGATGTAGAGCAAGAGCGAGATCAAGTTGCAGCACGTGACCCTAGTCGGGCAGTGCAGCTGGAGGGGGAAGTGCGCAGACTAGCGCAGATAATTGATGACATGCAAGGAAGGAGCAGAGCTCCTGGTTGGAGGATAATGCTAGACGGAGAATCACCGCTCGCAGTCGAGATCATGAGGGCAATAATTCCGAGAGATTTTCGCCTCCCAGACCTCAGATATTCAGGACGAACTGATCCGCTGGTGCACATAGAGCGCTTCAACGACATAACTGGGGTACAAGGATTATCTCAATCCCAAAGGTGCAGGGTGTTCCCACTGTCCCTAGAGGGACGTGCACGAGAGTGGTACAGAAAACTTCCTCGGGGGAGCATTAAAACCTTCGAGCAGATATGCCAACAATTTGCAGAGCAGTTTAGTGGGGCAATGGCACCAGAAGATGACATGATGGAGTTGAAAAACTTGAAGCAGGGGGAGCAAGAAACCCTTCGAGAATTCATCAAGAGGTTTCATCGCACTGTCCTCGACTTGGGAGCGTTCAACCACCCTCAGGCCCTAAGGGGATTGAAAGAGGGAGTGAAGATAGGAAGGCTGTGGTACAACTTGAGAAGCCCAGCTATTCAGACGTATGCGGCCGCATACGAGCAGGCCAAAAGAGATATAGAGATCGAGGAAGAAAAGGCTGCTCGAATCAAGACAGACCAGATGAAGGGGTTGGGAAAGAAAGAAAAGAGGACATTACCGGGGAATGGGCCGATCAGGAGAAGGGATCATCAGGCCTCAGGTAGTGGAGCAGGAGGCGGTAACCACCGGGAGGCCACCACAGAGTAGGGCGCAACCTCCTCGTTCCCCAGCTAGGGAGTCCTGGAGAAGACATGACTCGGCGTATGGTGGTCTTCATCAACACTCCCACGGTAGCAGAGGAGCAGAAGTGCACGCCTCCTGAGGCCGGAAACAGAAAGGGCAGTGCACATGATCGACCAGAACCAGGACTATGGACGGTATACCTCTTTGAAGATGTCCCTGGACGAGGTGTACGAGGCCATAAAGGACCGACGATTGCTGTACCTCCCTACCCCAATAACAAATTTGCCCAGCAGGAGGGACAGGGGACGCTATTGTAAGTTCTGTTGATGCGAGATTCTGGTCCTCCTCGTTCTACTACCAGGATCTCTGCTCGATCAACGTCACCACGATCAGGATCTCTCCTCGTAAAGCTTCGTCTCCAGAAGTTCCTGCGTACACAGACAGGTCAGAGTACGCCGGTTGTTTTCCCGGCGCAAACCCTCCGACGCTCAAGTCAGATATGAAGGTTCGGGGAACACTTGCCACAAATCTTATGGCTTTTGGGTAGTTTTCTTTCTTTTAGAATTTCCTTAATCTCTTTCTAATCTCAAAATTGCTAACCCTTTTACCTTCGTTGGCTACCTTTTTATAGGCTTCCTCTGAATCCCAGTTTTCCGCAGTCTACGTCTGTTATCCTCCCACCTCTCGAACGTGGACTCCCCATTTCCGTAGTCGTGGGTGGTTGCGTGGCCTTCGTGCCTAGATTCTCGGGCTGGAGAGCATGCCTCGCCAACTGTCGTTGACCGGGTCTCCTCGAATCAACCCTTAGCAAGAATACAGCAGGAATGGCTTTATGCTTCTTACAGGAAATTGGCCTCGCGGATGACGTGCTCGTGGATGAGCAGGATATTCCGCCTTTTCACTGCTCTTACAGACACACTGCTGCAGACTTCTGCCACCAAACATCTGCTCATCACGTCTGATCTCGTCGGAGTATTTCCCTCAAACAAGTTCCATGGCACTCATGGCCATACCACAGCAGAGTGTAGAGATCTCAAGACCCAGGTTGAAGATTTGGTGAGAAATCGATACCTGGACGAATTTATAGATGGGACCTTCCCGATGGTAGCCTCGACATGTGAAGGGGAGCAGAATGACAGGAACTTGAGGCGCGAGCAGCCGGCAGTAAGGGTGATAGCTGCGGGCCCAACATTGGCCGGAGATTCCAACAGATCGAGGAAGAATTATGCTAGATATGCCATGACTAGCAAAGAGGTATTCTTCAACACCCCAGCGGCCAAACGTGCAAGAGTCAGGCAAGTGCCAATCATGTGGACAGATGAGGATGAAGAAGGGATCATATACCCCCACGAGGATGCCTTGGTCATCAAGGCCACTGTTGCTAGCAAGAAGTTTGACAGGATACTGGTTGACACGGGGAGTTCAGTTGATGTGTTGTTTAAGTCGACCCTGGAGGAGATGGGAATAGCAGACCTGAAGTTGGATTACACCAATACCTCCTTGAAGGGGTTTGGAGGCGGAAAGCTGGTCCCTCTGGGCGTGGTCGAGCTGCCTATCACGATTGGGAGCTCCCCGATAGAAAGGACAATAATACTGGACTTTGTGGTAGTGGATGAGGAAGGTCCTTACCAGATGATCATAGGCCGGCCATTTCTGAGGATGAGCAAAGCGTCTTGTCAACCATTATCCGGCTCACGAAATGGGGTAGTTGTAGTCGTACGAGGAGACCAGAGGATCGTAAGAAGCTGCTACTCCTCGGCAGCAAGAGAAGCAATGCAGATAACATCCCTCGATACCCGAGTGGAAAACAAAAATGGCAGGCAAGAACCCGTAGAGGATCTGGAAACAAGAAGCTGGACCGAAAATCCGGAAAGACGGGAGACTTAAGAGGGAGCAAGCAGCCGAGCGATCAGCCATTTACCAAAGAGAGTTGCCTGAATATACGACAGTTCAACGTCGGAGATTGGGTGTTGAGGAGAGTGAATCAGAACACCAAAGACTCGACTCAAGGAGTGCTCGGTCCGAATTGAGAGGGGCCATATCGAGTCAAGCAGCTAGTGGGACCCGGAGCTTACAAATTGGTTCGCACGGATGGCCATGAGGTGAAACGCCCATGGAATGCAACACACCTCAAGAAATACTTCCAGTAAGACTTGCTCATGTTTTAAATTTATTTCTGCTCGTGCTCGTTATCTTTTATCTTTTATGTTTTATGTCAAAGCAAGTTCATATAAAATCAACTCCTGCAATTAATGGAACTTCGAGGAATTTCATTCACTTGAGACTGTGATAAAAATTTACTAAGGCATGCAAAGGCTCATCAAGTCTCAAAGCCTGTTTTATGGCGAGACAGAAGCCAAGCATGCCAGGATCTGCTCAATCGCGCGAAGGCGAGCAGAATCCCCAAGCATCGAAGAATTCACCAAGGCATGCAAAGGCTCGTCAAGTCTCAAAGCCTGTTTTATGGCGAGACAGAAGCCAAGCATGCCAGGATCTGCTCGACCGCGCGAAGGCGAGCAGAATCCCCAAGCATCGAAGAATTCACCAAGGCATGCAAAGGCTCGTCAAGTCTCAAAGCCTGTTTTATGGCGAGACAGAAGCATGCCGATCTCGCCGAGCGGCGGCGAATCCCCAAGCATCGAAGAATTCACCAAGGCATGCAAAGGCTCGTCAAGTCCCAAAGCCTGTTTTATGGCGAGACAGAAGCCAAGCATGCCAGGATCTGCTCGACCGCGCGAAGGCGAGCAGAATCCCCAAGCATCGAAGAATTCACCAAGGCATGCAAAGGCTCGTCAAGTCCCAAAGCCTGTTTTATGGCGAGACAGAAGCCAAGCATGCCAGGATCTGCTCGACCACGTGAAGGCGAGCAGACTCCAAAGCATTCGAAAAAAATCACCAAGACATGCAAAGGCTCGTCAAGTCTCAAAGCCTGTTTTATGGCGAGACAGAAGCCAAGCATGCCAGGATCTGCTCGACCACGTGAAGGCGAGCAGACTCCAAAGCATTCGAAAAAATTTCTAAGACGTGCAAAGGCTCGTCAAGTCCCAAAGCCTGTTTTATGGCGAGACAGAAGCCAAGCATGCCAGGATCTGCTCGACCACGTGAAGGCGAGCAGACTCCAAAGCATTCGAAAGAAGTCACTAAGGCATGCAAAGGCTCACCAAGTCTCAAAGCCTGTTTTATGGCGAGACAGAAGCCAAGCATGCCAGGATCTGCTCGACCACGTGAAGGCGAGCAGACTCCAAAGCATTCAAAAAAATTTCTAAGACGTGCAAAGGCTCGTCAAGTCTCACAGCCTGTTTATGGCGAGACAGAAGCCAAACATGGCAGTATCTGCTCGACCGCGCGGAGGCGAGCAGAATCCCAAACTTCGGAAAATTTTCTAAGGCAGGTGGCAAAACTATATGCCCAGCCCGATCCTGCTCGACCAGACAAAGACGAGAAGATTCTCAAACGGAAAAATAATTCATGATTACAACTCAAGAAAGTAATCAAAAGCAGTTTTTCATTAATCTATTAATAACCAACAAAGTAGTTAATTACAACGCGAGAAAAATGTTCAAGAAGATGGCGGATCAGTAAGCCGAGCAGCATCGCTTGGCTGAACCTCCCCAGGTGCGGGGGGGGTATCACCAGTTGCGTCCGGGGGGGTGCTCGCCTCGGCAACGACAGCAGGGGTGCTCACCTCGCCAACATCAGCAGGGAGTGAACGAGGAGGAGAACTTTCCTCCTCAATCACGATCGGCTCTATCCCTTCGGCATCTTCCTTGGCCGCTTCCTCGTCCATATGTTGAGCAACACCAGCTGCAAGATCATCCATCTTCAGATCAGGATGCTGCTTCCCGAGGACGGCCATAATGCAGCGATAGGAATGCCGAAGTCCCTGGTCGTATTGGTTGTCGGCCTCCCTCTCCAAGTTCTCGACCTGAGCTCGGTGGGAATCGCGGAGAGATTCGAGCTGAGCCTCATACATAGCCCTCTGCCTTTGCAGATCCTCCTTGACCTTGGTCAGCTCCTCCTCGAGGGTAATGGCTTTTGCTTGAGCAAGAGATTCTTGCTCTATCAGCTTGAGGTTCTCAACGTTTAGCTCCCCCGCTTTCTTCTCGGCAACGTCAGCTCTGGTCGTCGCCGATTGAATGTCCTCCTTCATCTTCCTGTCGTAACGGCCAACCTTGGCCTTATAGTAGGTGGTCATGCAGCTGAGATGGAAAGCGCTATACTGCATGGCTCCCACCAGCTCGCCCAGGGTACAACCGTCAAAGTCCTCCAGGTCCTTCTTGCTCACGAGTTTAGACAACTCATTGAGATAGGGACCAAGTGTTCTCGGTAAGCGAGACCGAGGTGCGACAGGTGGAGAAGAGGAAGCAGGATCAGTGGCTGCTCCACTAGATTCCCCGACTTTAGCAGGAGCAGGAGGAAGAGCCTGCAAGGGAGGAACCTGCTGCACGATGTTCTTTCGCTTCGTAGCAGGAGCATCTTTGTTCTGGTCCCGCTTGGTTGTCGGAGGCCGAGAACGTTTCCTGGTGAGAGCTCCAATCACTGCGTCCTCCATCCTATGGCCAGGAAGTATCAACCGAGACTCGAGGAAGTTGTAGGTGGTTAACGACTGGGCAGAATTAACCAATACGGCCTTTCGAGCTTGAGCGGAAATGAACACCCCAAGAAACTACAAAGACAGACACTTGGTTAGAGACAAACCAATACAGCAAGAACAATTATGGATACAAGACATCTACAGCGAGCAGGCAACCTGGGACCGTGAAACGGGGTGGGACGCGACAATCCTTCCCGTCTATTTGTGCAACTTGACCCCAAGGACCCCCAGCAAAAAAGAATTTCCTCTTCCAAGTCCCACCACCACCAGTTGGAAGATCACATGGGTTTCTGCCTTTACTACTAGATTGGAAGTAGTACCGCATCTTTAGAGCTCTTGGTACAAGTGCTTCACCTCATCTACCGTGGGTTCGGCAACATCTCCCACAATATGAACAAACCAGAGCACTCTCCACCCATTGGGGTTCGGTGACCAGAGCTTGATTAAGTATACGGGCAAAAGTAGGGTTGGGACACCTTAGCCCAAACTTAAAGCTTTCCAGCGGTAACGTATCCCTTAGGAGGCCGGCTAGGTGTATCCTTCTTTCCTGGGATCTTGAGAGGAATTTCACCAGGAATGCTATACCTGAGCCGGAGGTCATCCAGCTCGTTGAATGTGGTCGTGCAGGTCATGTAATCAATAGCGCAATCCCGCGACGAGGATCTACCACCTACTACGCCCCTGTCGCGGCTCTGGTGAAGATCCTTCACCAGAATCACCTCCTTGATCCTCACTTAGGGTGTCTTCCGAGCCAGAAGGTCCCTCTTCAGCACTACTTCCGCTCGTGGAAGTCGGTGGGGGGGACATCCTCCTAGCGCTAGTCCCGACACTCGACCTCGTGGGTTCTAAGGGGACCCCGGGTCAAAAGTCGATAGGCAAGAAACCTAGTTCGTTGTCACCAATCTCAACGACTTTCTCCTTACCCTTCGACATATCCTAAGTTCTAACCAAAACACCACCGCCAACTACAACCTCAAGCAAAGCAGAGAGAAAAGAAATTATCTACAACTAACTAAGACCGAGAAAATAGAAGAAATACAGGCGGACTCGGTTAGAGAGAGGCGAGGATGAAAGCTTCAATGCCGAGGTTCATTCGCCGGAGAGACAAGAAGGGAGAAAATGACGAGTTCGCGTCTAAGGACTTTGGGTTTTCTTACTGAGGAGCAAACTTTTGGATTCCCAGCATTTAATGACACATATAACGAGAATCTTGCAACCGTAGATTTGAAATTCAAATGGAGGGGCTGATTCCCGCCACATCACTTCATCCGTAATTAAATGCGACACGACTCTTGGCAGCCTTTTCCAGTCCCACGCGACCAAGAACCACTGAGTTTCTACTGCTGGTCCATTACATTACCCAACACCGGTGTTTGAGGGAAATACTTCGGTGAGACCAGACGTGATGAGCAGATTTTTGGTGGCAGAATTCTGCGAGCAGGTGTCTCCTGTAAGAGCCAGGTAGCAAGGGAACAGGAGCAGGAATATTCTGCTCGTCCACGAATATGCCATTCGCGAGGCCGAACCCTTGCTAGAGGCATAGGGTCACTCCCGCTAGGGTTCGAGGCGAGGAGACCCGGTCAACGGCAGTTGGCGAGACGTGCCTTCCTATCCGAGAATCAAGGCACGAGGTCCATCTCCATTCGCCCATCATGACGATAATGGGACATCCACATCCGAGCGTGGGGAGAACAACGGGCGTAAACTGCGGAAGACCGGGACTCAGAGGAAGCCTATAAAAAGGTAGCCAACGAAGGTAAAAGGGTTAGCATTTTCGAGAGATAACAGATATAAAGGAAATTCTAAAAGAGAGAAAACAACCGAACAGCCATAAGATTTGTGGCAAGCGTTCCCAGAACCTTCATATCTGACTTGAGCGTCGGAGGGTTTGCGCCGGGAAAACAACCGGCGTACTCTGACCTGTCTGTGTGCGCAGGAACCTCTGGAGAAGAAGTTTTACGAGGAGAGATCCTGGTCGTGGTGAAGTTGATCGAGCAGAGACCCTGGTCGTAGAACGAGGACAACCAGAATCTCGCATCAACAATATGTACTAGTAACAATATTGTAAATTGGTAATGGGTATTCGTGCGGCAAGATATATGTAGTTGTTTCATTCTTGGGGTTTGAATTTATGTAGCTTCATGCCTTCATCGGCCGTGTTCTTTGAACAATAAATCCTTTAACCATGAGACACTGCATGGACCTCTTCTATTAACCTTTCCTTTGTTATATGGTTAGCTAGTGGGTGACAACCAAGTAGGGGTGCGAATTGTGTATCTCAAGTACTTGTAACCAAACCAAGAGTTCAGGTTTGAGGGAGGGGCATAATGTAGAAACTCCAAACGCAAGGATTCATGACGCGAAAATACGAACTTGAAGGGGGGGGGGGGCATAAAATTTATAGTTATTAAGGGTACATTTCATTGATGTCCATGGCCCTTATTTATTTATTTATTTATAAAAGAAAATTCAGCCTAGTCGGCACAACATATGATGGGGTGCGAATACAAACAAAAGCATAACAACAAGAATATGAAGCTTCAATATGATTAAGACCGTACACATAAATTTGTTTCAAACACAATAGATCAGAACAACGATATATCTCTTATTATTTAATTTTGTAATAATAAGTGGGGATATAGACTTATATATAGAAGAATCCCTTTATTAATTACATAGTTATATAGTATTATAAACGGTTCTTAGTATTGCCTCTGGAGAGCCCTAGCCAATAGCAGGAGCCCTTGTGACAACGCCACTGGTGTTGACCCAAACACGAACTCTCGAGCATGAGAACTCAAGGGTGACAAAGGTCCCTTCCAACACAATCTGAGCAGAAACATAAGGATTCTGCTTCTCAATTTTTGCTGCTGCGACGTCGCCTTTAGCTCCCAGGAGCTCTGGCCAGGAATTCTTGCCTTCGCAGAAACCAAAAGGAAGATTATATAAGAAATGAAAATTGTCTAATTAGAGCTTAATTAGAGGAAAACTTTTAAAGCAGTACTGAAGTGAATCATTACCTTTGCATTCCGATGACATTTTTTTTTTCCCTTTTTCTTTGGTATTCACTCTTCTATCTGTGCTTCGTTTGTGAATTTGATGTGCAATTAGCACAGATGGATATATATAGCTTGTAGTTGATTATCGACGTTTTTGACTTTTAGCTGTTACTTTAATTAGTTGAAAATGGTTTTAGCATAGCCATTATTTTAGAAACAGCATCGAAGATTGGCTTTGTTTGACCAGCAGCGAAAGGAATAAGTTTCATGGCAATATATAATTCCAATACTGTATGCTAATCTTTACTGACAACAAAGAAATTAAAAACAAATACATACGAAAAAAAGATTTGATTGCATTATTTTATAAAACTTTGTCTAAAAATGATTAATAGTCTTTGATATTATCATACAGCTGTATTCTATTAGATTAAGTTATGTAGTTTATCGTCAGGTCAATATATATCGTACTTATTGATTATATACATACATACATACATACATACATATATATATATATATATAATTGACTATATAGTTGTGTAATTGATTAGTATTAAAAATTGTTTAATTATCAAGCGATAATATGTTATTTTATGCTTATGTTATAATTTATATTTGTGTTTATGTAATATATTATGAATTATTAATTATGTTTTAAATATATTTAATTATGTGTATTTTTATGTGTTTATTAGGAAAAATATTAATTTCACGTACTTCGAGGCTCCAAACAGATAAACGGAGGTCAAATTTGGATTCGGAGTCCAAAACCTTAAGATCAGTCAAGATCGGCTTAAAAGATAAAAAAGTTGACTTTTCCGTGACTTGGATGATGAAATGAACGATAGATATGAGTGCATGGGATAGCTGGCAATCTTGACCAAATCTCAACCGTTCATGATTCAATGGCCATGATTGTGCCACGTGGCAATGGTTGGTGAAGCAAGTTGGAGGATCCGAATCTTTGTATTTGGGTCGACCCGATCCACCCATTAACCCGCCAAATCTCAACCGTTCTTTGGGCAAATCGGACGAGTCAAATGATGCCATGTGTGATGTTGACTTTTGAAGTTTGACCAGCCATTGGATCTTGATCTAAGGGTTGTGAGGAGCACATGCATGAAGCCTATGATGGACCGCAAAGCACTGGATTATGAATTTATTTTTCTATAAATAGAGCCTCATTTTTATGTTTTAAATATATCTCTACAACTCTCTTCTCTCAAATTCTCTCCATCTCCTTGTAATCTTGATTTCCAGGTGTGTTTTTAATATTTTGTATAATTATTTTCATTAATAAAATTAGTTTTATTTCCAATTTTAGTTGTTTTTATTTCTTTTAATTATAAGTAATTCAATTTTACTACTTCTTTTATTTTAATTATGCTTAACTAAATAATATTAGTTAGGGAAGGTGAAACTCTTAAGAAATAAATATGATTTAATCAAATTCTATGTTTAATTTTATAAATTAAATTATTTTCTATTTAATTTTATACATGTTTTATATTTTGAAAATTTGATTTATTGTAGACAAACAAATGAATTTGGCACAATAAATTCTTAAGATCTTAATATAAGGCATGGTGAAATGGTATTTTGACTTATTGTAGACAAATTAAATTTTGGCACAATAAATACTTAATCCATCATAAATTTAAAGGGAAAATAATAATAATTTGTATAATTAATCTTTTGGGTAATAAATCTAAAATAAATTGGCAAAAAGAATTTATTAAATTTTATTTATTTCTAAGAGTGGATCCATAACCCTAACTAGTTCAATTCCATAGTTTCATTTAAATTAAGTTGTTTATATTTAATTTTTAATTTTAATTTTTAGATAAAGTAAAATAAACTAATTAAATCTTTTCTCTGTGGATCGACCTCGGACTCACCGAGTTATAATACAACAAGACACTCTTATACTTGGGAGTTAAAAATTACTTTTAAGTTGTGTCAGTAATGATATGATAGAAAAGTATGTGATTAAACACTGAATAGATAGATTATAAATATCTTTAAAAGGAATTAGTTTTACATTGATTTATACATTACGTAAATTGCCCTTGTCAAAGGACTTATTATTGTGACAATCAAGCATAAGGATATAAGGATATATCCCTTTATTTATAGCCAATTTCATGCAAATTACATATATATTAGAATATTTGATATCATGGACTGTCCTTGGAGGCTTGGAGGCTTGGAGCCCTCTCTAACCGATGGCTGGAACCCTAGTAACAGTGCCATGGGTGTTGACCCAAACACGAACCCTCGTGCATAAAAAGTCCGCAGTGACAAAGCTTCCTTCCAAAACAATCTGAGCATTCACTAAAGGATTCTCCCTCTCAACTGTTGCTGCTGCTTCCACACCTTGAGCTCCAAGGAGCTCCGGCCACGAGCTCTTACCTACATGCATGTACAGAAACAAAACGTTTTGTAATTAGAGGAAATCCTAATGTGAAAGCATTTCATCGGCGTTATTAGCTACACTACAGAAGTAATTAGGTTATTACCTGTACATTCCGATGCCATTTCTTCCTTTTCTCTTCTAGTAATAAAATTGCTGATTTGTTTCTGGCTGTTAAGATATAAATGGCCGATCATGGGTGTATTTATAAAGTCTCATTGGTAGCTTGTTGTTGGTGATTTTTGACTTTCTATAGCTTAAAGTAGATTTAGTTGACAATTTACGTACTTTAGAAACATGAATGTAATCCCACAGATCGATTCAAATTAGCAATCTTTGACCCGTGGCCGTAAGATATATGGAGGCGTAAATGTTCACGTAGCTGAGCCGACGCAGGAACCCATGTATTAATTCGATATTATATGTAACTGAAAGAAACTACTTTAATTAGTTTATGGATATAGAAACCATCGCCTAATAACTCATATTAAAATTATATCGATGGCTGAGAATTGTCTAATCCTTGTGTGTGTGTGTGTGTGTGTGATTAATACAAGATTCATTTTCATGGGATGTGAAATATTATCTTTAATGTTCAGGACTCGGGTTGTTATATTATATTTTAATTAATCAAGCTAGAAAATATGCTCTCCAGATAAAACGAAAAATTACTCACACAATACATGCAAGGAGACTCTCAAGCCCTTTACTTCAATGACGAGGGGATGACGTGCCGAAACCCCAGGATAACTAGTAGTCTGCAGATATTTTTCTTTTAGCAATCAATGAATACAGAAAATTTGTAAGATTACATGTGTGTGTGTGTATACTTGACTGTATTGCTTTTGGATAATGATAAATTGGTGATTATATATTTTGATAGTTGATATATCCGACGGTTTGGAATGAAGAACCAGGATCCTCTCTCCATGGTGTGAAATGTTTTAAATTTGACTATTCAATAATGTGTACGTTATTCTTGAATTATCCTCTGACATGTCAGAAAGAAGAAAAAGCCTTAATTACAAGTAATTAAATTGTGTATGAAACTATGAATCCTTCCGCGCAGATGAACATTTCAAAGAAAGTAGGTGCATGTCATTTCAAATATAATCTAATCCATGTGTAACAGATTAAATAATTTGACATATAGCTTATTGTAATTAATTAACTGGTTGTATTATTAATCTAAACATCATGATTGAGATCCGTATGAATACATACACAGAAGAGGTATATATATATGTATATATATTGTTATTTTGCTACAGAAAGTACAGCACAGGGAATACAATCTCTTTTATTTCGTTAATTTTAACACAAGGGACGTGATTATTCAGAAAATAGCAGTAATTAATTAACCAATGGTAGGAACCTCAATAACAATGCTGTTAGTGTCAACCCCAACATAAACCCTACCGCAATACTTATCCAGGAACACATTGCTTCCCTCCAACAAAATATGAGCAGATACAATTGGATTCTCCCTCTCAATTGTTTCTGCTGCCACCTTCCCTTCAACTCGCACCAGCTCCGGCCATGAACTCTTACCTACACACAAAATACAAAACATTACACACATACGATAAATAGTTTTTCAATGCAGATATCTGTGCGTTTTAAAAGTAAATTTAAAAATATAAATAACGATTCACATCTTCAAATCTTCAAATGTGCAGATGTTTCCGGTACTAGAAAAAGAATCTAATACATATTGTGTGTAATTTTTGTACTGATAAAAGAAACTCATTACGTACCTTTGCATTCAAAGTCCATTTTCCCTCTTCGATCCTAATTGGTCTCACTCTTCTAAATTGCTATGCTTTGTTGTATGATTGAAATGGCTGAATTGTGTTCGCAATAGTTACTTGTAGAGTATCATTTTGAAACCTCAGTTTGTCTTTTTGAGGTTTGCCTTAGTTGGAAAATTATCTTAGTCGATATGTTCAAGAAAGAATTGAAGGTGATAGCTTTGTTTGACCCGCAAAAGTGACATACAGAGGCATAAAAGTTTTGGAGCAGCTCAGCTGAGGTAAGAATATTGGACAAGTGTTGGCTGTTTAGTAACAATTACCAGTCCCCAAAATTTTTAAGAAAAGAGTGGACCAAATACAAAATGAAATGAGTACTTAATTAATTAATAAACTACCCGATAGAAGATGAAATTCCTTATGTTAGTTTGATTGCTTGTACATGACCACGACTATTTGGTAATGGCGATTATTTTTAAGATTGTAAGATTATTAAAGGCTACTTATTTTATTTTATTTTTTTTGGTCTTAACCACGAGATATCCTGAGAAAACTTACCAAATTAAAGTTCAACCTAAGACATATTCCTTATTAAAAGCTACTTATTAATAAAGCTTATGCTTAAAATGGGATAAAGATTCCTTATATAATGTGAGTTTTGTTTGATTTTTAAAATTTTATGTCATATGTGTATTACTATTGCTCGTGTGTATTATAAATTTATTTATTTTATTTTTTTCTATTCTATTCATAAACAATCACGTTGCTACAAAGAGCGTATCTGAAGAAAATCATTGGGCTGAGAATGTGTATAAACAACTTGGGCTTTATGCTCCAGCCCAGAAAATTTAGAAAAGGCCAGGTCCTTCACCCAAGTACGCAGGGTGGGCTCACTGATACCATGGAAAAAAAAATCTCAGGGCCGAAATTATTTAAAACCTAAATGGCTACATAAAAAGACTGAAACCGCCTCGAACAACAAAACTGCTATTTCTTTTATGTTGCCTCTACTTTCCGAATTAGAGAATCAAAATCTGAAATCGAAATGATTGATGACGTTTACTTCGTAAAAATAAAGCAGGAATTAGAATCGGAATGTTGGAGCCCACAACTATTTGGGAATGAGGAATGAGATATTAATTCCCACCTCCCATGGAATCAATCTCCCATTTTTAGAAATTCTCATTTTACCCCAGTCATATTCAAATATTCCTAAACTACCCTCATTAAATCAAAAATATAAATACCGAAAATAAAAAAAAGGCAAAATCCCTAGAACCCGTTCTTTCTCTCTTCGAAGCTGGATGTCATAGCCTAATCGTGGTCGGTCACTCGTCGGTTCTGAAATCACACGCCGTCGTCGTCAATTCTGAATCACCGTCTGTCGTCGTCGCAGCTAGTCCCTGTCGTTGTCTCTTAAATCGTCGGTTCGTGGTCGTTGGTCTCATCGAGGGTTCTGTAGTTGCTGGTTTTGAGCTTTGCCGCTCGTCTTTGCCTCCCGCTCACCACCGACCGGAAGCTTCCAGTCACCATCGTCGCTGCTACAGGTATCAGTGAGCTCAACCCATTTCGTTCTTCATCATTTTTATTTTTGAGTTAATTAAATGATTATTGATTTAATTATTAGATTATTTTATTTGATTTATTATTAAATAATTTTTTAACACAAAAATTGTAGCATGAATTGAAGATCAATATGAACAAAATTGATATCTACCGAAAACAGAAATTTATTAATATGTTTGTCCGAGACTTGGTTGATTAAATTATGTTTAGATTAATTAAATATAGAATTAATTTTTGAGCAATGCTTGATTAATTCACAAACAAAAAATTAAATATAGAATTTTATGCTATCCTTGATTAATGACTATTTTGATGATTAATTTTTTGTTATGTGATGAATGGTGGCTACAGCTAAATTTTGAGCTTACATATATTGGATAGAGTTAATTAATATGATTGTGTTTGTTTGTGATTGAACACATAGGAATGACTCGGTTATTAGCTAGAAGAAGAGAGTCGTTGTAATTATACAAAATTTGGTGATGATGTTGCAAATGATTGTGGCTGTGTGCTCTACTATGTGTGCCCAACAATAATTGTTGTTATTATTATTGGTAGTTTAATATTATTTTTATTAACAATAAAAAATTTATTATTATTAATTTTTTAACATAGAACAATAATATATTACTATAAATTATTTTTTATAATTAATTAATTAATTATTATGAATAAATATAATAATTCTTTATTAATTTTATTATTATTATTATCCTTAATCTATTTTATCATTATAAGCAACAAGAGGTATTTTAATAATTTGAAACAATCTATTCCAATTTCAAAATAAAGTAAACACATCAGTGAGAATTGAGTTCATTCCGATTTCAATTCTAATAACTTAAGTAAACAACTTATTCTGATTCTTATTTTCCATTCTCATTCTATCTCATTCTGATTCTTATTTAGTAAACACAGTATTAATTTTCAATAAGATTCCAACCCAAAAAATGGAACAGAAACTGAATACGACGTTTCCGATTCGATAGCAATTCGGTCCTTTTTTTTTTTGTGATTACGTAAACAACAATAATACATTGACGAGATAAGGCGCCGAAACCCCAGGATAACTAGTAGTCTGCAGCCATTTTTCTTTTAGCAATCAATGAATACAGAAAATTTGTAAGATTACATGTGTGTGTATTTGACTGTATTGCTTTTGGATAATGATAAATTGGTGATTATATATTTTGATAGTTGATATATCCGACGGTTTGGAATGAAGGACCAGGATCCTCCCGCCATGGTGTGAAATGTTTTAAGTTTGACCATTCAATAATGTGTACGTTATTCTTGAATTATCCTCTGACGTGTTAGAAAGAAGAAAAAGCTTTAATTACAAGTAATTAAATTGTGTATGAAACTATGAATCCTTCCGCGCAGATGTACGTACATTTTAAAGAAGGTAGGTGCATGTCATTTCAAATATAATCTAAACCATGTAACAGATTAAATAATTTGACATTAATCTAAGCATCATGATTGAGATCCGTATGCATACATACACAGAAGAGGAATATGTATATTGTTATTTTGCTACAGAAAGTACAGCGCAGGGAATACAATCTCTTTTATTTCGTTAATTTTTGCACAAGGGACATGATTATTCAGAAAATAGCAGTAATTAATTAACCAATGGTAGGAACCTCAACAACAATGCCCAGTACAAGAATTCGAGGCTTTAAAAAAAAGAGACTTTTAGCGCGAAAAAAACAATTCGTCGCCAAAGTCAATGAATGAAAAAATTAATATTTAATTCTAGGTTTTCGCGACGAAACTTTCATCGTTAAAAATTACATATTGCGACGAATAACTTTCTTCGTCGCCAAAAAATTGGGCGGCAAAAGAATTAGCACGAAATTTCAATAATTTGCGACGACATATATTGTCCCTGAAAGTATATAATTGGAAATATATTGTTGCTCAAAGTATATAAGTAGCAACGACACTTGACTTTTTAGCGACGAAACTGCATTTGTCACTGTTCTCATTTTTTGCGACGAAAATTTTGGTCGCTGAAGGATTCTTGTGGCGACAAAAATGGTTTCATCGCTAAAATCATTTTAGCTACCAAAGTTTTTCACCGCAAAATTTCTATGGCAGAAGACACTCTTTAGAGACGAAATATTTCATCGCTAAAAAGTGCTCTTTGACGACAAAATAGTTCTTATCGCTAATTTAGCGACCAAACATTTCGTCGCTAAAAGTGTCTCATAGCGACCTATAATATTTATTGGCAATAACTACTTTTTGGGGGCACATTTAATTAACTGTTTAGTTGCTACAGATGTGGTAAATCAATACAAAGTTGTAAATTTAGAATGCATTTTCAATTATTTTAATTTTTGTTGATGATTAATCTTTTTATTAATTAACAAGTAATATAATTTTTATTATAATAACAAAAAAATTATTAATATTTTGAAAAATAAAGAAAAATAAAATGTGTTAATTATTAATTCACACGTCCCCAATCTCGACCGGAATATTAAATTGAGATAAACCCAAATATTAAATTGAGATAAAATTTTATTTTTAATCCTACATAAATAATTAAATAGGCCAAAATTTGGAATCCCAATCGAGATTCAAGAAATTTTGGCAATCTAAGGACAAACTAACAATTTTTTGTAAACTTAACTCATTTTTTGTTAAGACTTATGACTAATTGTATTAGAAGACTTTTAGTTATAAGTGATGAGTTGTTCATCCAATTGCACACTTTTTTATTTCAAAATAATGATTGAATGGTAGGTAGTTCAATTTAGCTTAACATATATTTTGATTAAAATTATGAGTTAAATATTATATCTTTTAAAGGTTAAAATTAAAATTAATCCATATGATTGATAGAATATATAATTAAATTTATGAGTAAGTATATTGTCGTTAATGTTCTTTTAAAAAAGACTATCATTTAAACTTAAATAAAAATATTTTTATTTATGTAATTATAAATTATCAATTCAAGTTAACTATATGAAATTGGATTCTTATAAAACATAGTTTAATATAAACCAATCGGTTTGGTGGGTTTGATTAAAAATATTATTTAATTCAAAATATAAAACGCAAAATCGAAATAGGCAATTCCTATCTATTTTCTAACCCAAAATCGGCAGTTCCTCCATCTCTCTCACATTCACGATCTCACTCTCACCAAACGCGACAAACCCGATTCAAGCCTTCAAGGTCACCACCGTCTACCGCCGCTCGTGTAATACTGTCATATTCGGCAGCTGTCTCCACCACTGTCAGCCGCTGCTCATCTGCTGCCATCATCTTTGTCAGCAACCGCTCGTAACCTAATTCATCATCGCCAGCCGTCGCTGCCGCAATTGCTGCCTCTCTCAGTCGTTGCTCTCGCTGTAGTGAAGGTGAGTACTGAGTTGGCTATGGCCCTCTTGAGCTTTCTTGCCCGCATTTTTTCTCTGACTCTGCACATCACAGAACTCCCAATTTTGTAGCATCTTCCTTAGTCTCCCTTGCCTAGGGTATCAATTAGATCATAAATGAAGTTTGTGAAAATTGAAGAAGCAAAAAGAGTGATAATATGAAATTAACAGGCGCAAAGAGTTTTGCAATCAATTCAGGGGAGGTATTAAATATCTATCATCATGCCCCTCGATAATGAAAGATAAGAAAATACTTGTTGCCTCGAAAATCAATCCCGACTGAACCCTACTGAAGCGTAATTTAATTTATATTCTTTTTTTATTTTCAATTTTTTTTGGTGGTCTTTTGGGGTTTAATTGAGGTTTATATTTGGGGAGTATGTGGCTGCTCTAGGAAATAAGAAAGAAGATAACAGCTTTTTCATGTGATCCCACATTTTTTTTTAATGAAACAGCCAAATCTTTTGCAATCAGGCTACAGGCTACAGGCTACTAATCTGCCGTTGATATTTTATTGCGTGTTGGTGGCAAAAATTGTTTAGTTTTGCATTTTTTCTAGCATTCTGCAAAAAAAATGTAGAAACTTAAATTGTTATTGGGTGTCAATAGAAAGAAGTTATTATATCTACAGAGATTTTTGTTTCAACAAAAATAATAGATATATGACTCGACATAACTTTATTTAAGTTGTAAATTAGATTAATAGACTATATACCTTTCTAAGAGGGATTAATAGCTAGTCATCTAACCAAGTCTGGATTCTTACTGTTTATACTATTGTTTGGTAACTTTTTGTTGTCTATTTGTTTGGGCTGTTATTTGCTACTGGCTCTTCAGTTTCAACTGTTATTTGCTGCTGTTTCTATTATTATTTGTTGTTGTTTATGCTGTTTCTTCTGTCAGTTACTGCTGTTTCTACTGTTATTTGTTGTTGTTTCTCCTGCTTGTACTGTTATTTGCTGCATTTTTTGTTGTTATCGCTGATTTTACTGTTTCTCCTGCTTGCCATTTTGCTGATTTGTTGTTGTTTTTGCTATTTTTTGTTAGATAAATTTGTCATTTGTGTTTTTTTCTGCTGTTTTAGATAACCTTTTACTGTTATTTATTGCTGACTCTGCTGTTTCTACTATTATTAACTGTTGTTTGCTGTTATTTTGCTATTTTTCGTGGATAAATATGTTATTTGGTGTTTATTCTGTTGTTTCTAGGTAATTTTTAACTTTTTTGCTTATCGATAAAGTTTTTGCTGCTTTTTACTTTTTACGTTGTTTTTCCTTTTTTAACTGTTTTCACATTTCATAGAAACAAAAATTGATTGTTATTTGCTAATATTTTTCTGCAGAGAAGAGGACAGCCGGTTCATAAATCTTCAAGTAAATATCTGCTCAATACTCACAGCTATTAGCGAGCATATAACGAAAATTTCATGTGAGTTTCTACTGTTATTAGCTGTTATTTGCTGCTATAAAAAGTAAATCCGTATCAAAGCAATATAAAGTTTTAAAAACTAAGGAAAGCTCAGATTATATAAGGAATCTTTATCCCATTTTAGGCATAAGCTTTTATTAATAAGTAGCCTTTAATTCTCAAAAGATTCACATTCAGGATTGCTGATATTTAGAACACATCTACATGGCTATCCTTTTTCGTCTTTTTAAGCTTTGAGTGAAAAATTTAGTTTTTATATTGCTTTGATATGGATTTACTTTTTATTATTGCAGTTTCTTATTGGAAATACATTGTTGATTTGTTGAATCAAAAAGATGCTTGCTGGAGTGAAGTTCATACCTCGCGATCGAGTTGATAAAGTAAATTTTGTTACTTTTTAATACTATATCTAGCTTGTGAAAGTTTTTATTTTGCTTATAATTTTAATTATGTATCTACTAACTCGGTTATTTGTTGTTAGGTAAAAGATGAAAAGCTGGATGCAAAGGGAAGGAAATCAAGTAGTAGGAAGGAAAATCATAGGAGAAAGAAGAAGGGTTCAAGTTACGGTGGTAGTTCGGATGATGATCTTGAGAGAATAAAGAAACGGTCGAGACGAAGCAAGAAATGGTACTCGTCGGATGAACATTCAGTAAGTGAAAGTGATAGTGAGGACAGTTCTGACCGAGATGAAAGGAAACATAGGAGTGCAAAAAAGAAGAGTAAGAGAAGTACTGATAGAGGTTCAAGAACTGGTAGGAAACATTATTCTTCTGAGAATTATTCTTCATCTGGTTCAGACTATGAGGACCAGAAAGGAAGCAAGGGGAATAGAAAGAAAAGAAATAAGGAGAGACGGGATGAAGAGGACATTGTGGATGGCTTGTCTGGTATGCATGTTGTAGTGATTTTGTTTTTAAGTTTTTTTAAAAAAGTTATTGTATTCAAGTTTATCATGTTCATTTGATCCAAATTTTGCATGTTGCTATATAGATGACAATGGAGGATCAGAATCATTTAAGGAGAAGGAAATTGTGAGAAAGGAAATGGGGTTAGAGTGGATGCTGAGGCCTGCAGAGAGGACAGCAAGAAAGCCTTTGGTGCCTGTTGAGAAGCAACCAGACGAACCTCCTTATGAGGAGGTATGCTGTCAATTTGTTCTTACTTCCTTCTAGTTGCAATCTATTGATCATCTTCCATCTAGCCTTTCTTTATCCTCGTCTATTTTTTGTTCTGAATTGTTGTTGCATCTGGTTAAAATTGGTTTTTTGGAGTAACTCTTGTACTGGACCTGTTTTAGATATCTTCATATGTGCATGTCTGATTCCTATGGAAAACATATTTGCTAGATGCCTTTACGGCTACATGATTGTCATGTGACTGCATATAACTTTATATTTATTTCTTCCTGTTTGTTAACATGAGTGTTCTGTTTGCTGTCATTTAGTCTGCATGATTGTTTGTTGACTCCACATTGTTTGCTTTGTCTGCCAGATGCCAAAGGTGAATCCGAGGGAGTTGAATCCTTATCTAAAGGATAATGGAAGTGGCTATCCAGAAGATGAAGATGAGAATAAAGGTAGCGGAGAGCAACTTTTGTCTTCCTCAGTTGTTGGTGATGGAGGTGCAAGCTGGAGACTTAAAGCTTTGAAGCGTGCCCAGGAGCAGGCAGCTCGAGAAGGACGACGATTTGACGAGGTATGCTACTATGCCTTTCAGATTCGATCAAGCATTACCAGTATGAATTTTGCTCTTTATTCATTTAAATGGTTCAGGTTGTGGAAGAGCGTTGGGGTTCTCTTGGTCAACTAGCTGTATCTGCCACATCTCACAGGGCTGCGCCATCTCGTGCTCATTTACATGCCATAAAAAACAGAAAAAGCGGACTAACTGAAGATTGTCAAGTAGATGCCGAAGATCAAAAGGAAAGAGATACTCAGAAGGTAACTGCAACAGTTGATTTTCTCTCTCTCTTAATGATTTTGTGGTTTTGTAATTTGGATTGAAATACTTAAAGATTCTATTCTGATTGAGAAACTGAAATTTTCCCAACACATTGGATTTTTGTGGTTGTGATCCTTAGACCTCCAATAGAGATTACCTAAGGGATGTGTCTCTTCGGCATCCTGATATGAGAGCCCCTAAAGCTCGTGATTCATTGTCTTGGGGAAAGCGAAAAGGTCAACATATGTCTGCTAGGGATGCTAACATTGTCTCTGCTGCATTCTCTGGCTTAAATAAGTTTGAAAATGACGGAAACTTCATGCGTGAATTCAGTCGTCAGCAGGGTAAAGATCCTGGTGGTCCTGTTGATTCCAATCCTAATGATGAGGGTAATGTGGAGTCAGAAGTGGTGTTATCTGAAATAAAAGTACCTAGCGAAAGTACTGTTATGATTGAAGAGGGACTGGGTGCCAACAAGCTAGCTGCTAAGGCAATGCAACTGCGTTTGAAAGGAAAGCATGAAGAAGCTGAAAAACTTTTGGTATGACAATATTTTCCTAACTTCTCTCCTCTCTTATTTGCATTTGGGGTGATAGGTGTTAAACCCATCTGGAGGTTCTCCAATTTGACATAAAAGAATTAAAAGTGCCAAGTGAATTTGTCATTAAAAAATTTACTATTTTTCTAGTGCTGTCTTTTGCGGAACTTTAAGATAGTATGATAAAGCTTCTTTTGAAGCTCCTGGTCAGGTCGTTTCATTAGCATTCATCTGGAGATTGGTCTATCCACCACCCTAACCCTTTTCATGAATAGGCTAAAAAGTCTTTACAGCCGCTTGGCTGTTTTGCTAATCTTGGTTGTTCCATCCACTGCCTACTTTGCCAAGTGCTTCTTGTTTCTTCGAAGGAGAACATCGTAGGGACTTTTGTAATACTCTAGTTATTAAGGAGTTTATTTTATTTTCTTTTTATTTTTATGTTGATCTGTATAAGTCTCTATGATGTTCTACCTCAGTCTTTTTTATACTTAAACTGAATTTTCTTTAACTTCTGATTGAAAAATCATGAAAATTATGATTTAATGTTTCTTACCATTGATATTCTTAGAGATAATTGGATTATTTCTTGCTTCCAATTTTGTGAGCTAGTCCTCACAGAATTCCAGTGTTCATAGTAGGGAGATATATTAGAATTGATGTTGTGCACTCGGCTATTAGGTTCGGGACAGATATATGCATGCATAATCTTTTATTTTCAAAGAAGATCTTTGTACTTTGTACTTGGACAGCCAGCTATTAAGATTGTGAGCTTCTTCTTCGTGTTTAATTGTTTTTTTATTATTTTTGTTTGTGTTTATTAGCAAGAAGTTGAGAAAATGAAGGTAAAGCAGGGTGCGGCTGATAATTCTACTAAACATCAAGGTGTTGGAAGCTCGGGCAGGTAATTTTGAATATTGTGATTGGAGATTCTATTCTTTTTTCTTACTTCCCTTTAAGTGTGTGAAGTTGTTGAAAGAGTACTGTTCTTGGTAATCTGCCATATTAATATTTCGGAGGAGTTTTTGTACTAATGGATATTTCATTTTTTAATTTGTAGGCATGTTATTTATGATTTGTCTGTTCGAAAAAGGAAGGATGATGATGATGCTGATAGGAATCTGGTCCAAAAGATAATGCATAATAAACAATACAGTATATCTGGTCGGGCCGATGATGAATATGATTTTGAAGATGGTCCAAGTCGAAAATCCCAGAAGAAGAGAGGAGCAAATGATAATAAGGGTGCTGAAAGAGCTATTGCGAGACGTATCATGACTCAACAAGAGCGCTGCCTGTTTTGCTTTGAGAATCCAAACCGGCCAAGACACCTTGTTGTGGCAATAGCAAATTTTACTTATTTGATGATGCCACAGTGGCAGTCTGTCGTGCCTGGTCATTGCTGCATCTTGCCAATGCAGGTAATGTTGTTTCTTTACTATAATCTATTACTTTTTTTTTTCTTTTTTTTTTCTATAACGGGTTTTGTTTTCAGTTGAATGGTTTCCATGGTTGAACTTAAAACACATATTTGGGGATTTTCAATATTTTGTTGGAATGGAGTCATTCTATTTATGATTCATGGCACCTGGAAGCAAATATTTATACTTAATGATGGCTGTGGGACACAGTGAATGTATGGGCATTGTGGAAAGTTTGATTAATCTCAAAGTGATTATAATTGTGAAATTTCCGTCACTTTTTGAATAATTTAAGTTCTAACATACTGCTATCCACGATGGAAATTGTTTAATCTGAATGGGTGGCCCAGTTGTAAGGGTGAATGTAGGGTAAGATGTAAACTCATGTCTGGGTTTGACTCACACATGATGCAAAACTGTCGAACACCAATGTTATATCTTGCTGGAGGTTGCATATACTTGAGGGTTTATGTCTGTCAACCGAAAAGAAAAGGAATCCCTTTGTTCTCATGCAGTTGACCCTTTATTATCATAAGGTTGACTTGATTTTAAGTTGTTCTATTCTGATTAAGAGTTTCTGCTTTTGCAGCATGAGTTGGCGACTAGAACCGTTGACAGTCATGTGTGGGATGAAATTCGTAACTTCAAGAAATGCCTTATCATGATGTTTGCAAAGCACGAGAAGGAATTAGTGTTTCTCGAAACAGTGATGGGTTTGGGACAACAGCGTCGCCATTGTTTGATTGAGTGCATTCCTTTGCCCCAAAAAATTGCGAAACAGGCCCCCGTCTATTTCAAGAAGGTTAGATTCCGTCATTCATTCTCTCTCTATTGTTCTTCTGGTTCTCCTTGTCTATATTATGCTTCACTTTATTGTTAACTGTGGTTAATTTGACTGGCCTTAGTAAAGATGTTTTTGCTGCCCTTAACTTTGTGTAGGATTCCCATTTATTGCCAAATTAGTTGCACATTTATGTAAAACAAAATTGGAGGTTGGCATGGCATGTACATAGCTTGCATAAAAAATTAATGTCCTGTAAAGTTCATGTTTTTGAACTGATCCTCCCATCCACATGAACACCTCTTTTTGTTTGCATGTACGTGTACGTACAATTCTTTTTGTCTCAATATATACAGTACAAGTATCTGAAACGAGCTGTTTCAGGCAATTGATGAAGCTGAAGAAGAATGGAGCCAGCACAATGCAAAGAAGTTAATTGATACGAGTGTGAAGGGCTTGCGTGGTTCAATTCCAAAGGACTTTCCTTACTTCCACGTTGAATTTGGTCTAAATAAGGGTTTCGTCCATGTAATTGATGACGAAACACAGTTTAAAAGCAGCTTCGGACTAAACGTCATAAGAGGCATGCTTCGCCTTCCTGAGGAAGACATGTACCGTCGTAGGAGGCATGAATCTGTGGAGGCACAAAAGCAAGCGGTTGCAACTTTTGCGCGGGACTGGGAACCGTTTGACTGGACAAAACAACTTGAATAGAAAACTGTGCAGTGGTCTAAAGCAATTCAGGATTTTAGTTTTAACTTAAATTGATGAACTTGGCCAATGGTCTTTTATAGCCCGTTGGTAACACACATGCATAGGCTGGAGTTTCAGCAATATGTTATATTTATATTTATAGTGTTGTACATAGTTTTTTTTTTTATTTCTGGTGATATGTCATCAAATTTTTGTCGTGGGTATGGTTAATTTATTTTTTCATCATTAATTGATAATTTTATATCTATATACACTTGTTAGATGCAACTTCACTTGGGATACATAATTATGTACTTCAACTATCTAAATTCAGAATTACTTAATCCCTTATTACTGTTACCCAGAAAGGGCTTGTCACTGGAAAGGCACATAACCCTTGTCCTGCAAGTAAACCCCTGCGGGTATTGTCTTAAGGATTCCCTAAACCATATCCTATTTGGATTTGTAATCCTTAAAACTACTTTTATATATAAAACAGATCATAATTCCACTGCTGTAACTGACTTTCTGAGTCTGTTTTGGATTAGGAATCCTCGAAAAAATCGCTATATATAAGAAGCAGATCAACGCTTTGATAATTAAACTGACGCAGCAGTTGGATTGGGGGATTCATCAGATGGGGAGGTCCTCATCGTCGTTAGTTCTGTATTTTCATATTTTTTTCCTCTGTTTTTGCTGTTTTGATATTTTTCTTTCGGTAATGATGAATAAAGGAGGGAAAAAATCATGGAATATTTTTTTTTTTTTAAATTTTTTTGGTGATATTTCCAAATTTCTTGTTTGTTTGTTCTCTTAAGTTACAGTTTTTTCCCTAGATAAATAAACAAACACGTTCAATTCAAAAGCAGTTTTTTTGAAGATGATTTGTTGATTTATTTATTTATTTTTAAGATGCTCAACTCAACATAATCGAAATATATTAATCAGTTGCTAAGTAATTGTTCAGGGAATCCGGTGATGATAGTATTATTATGGAGAGCCTCGGCCGCATAGACCGGATATTGGATTTGCCGGAACGAGGGTTCGAACAAGGGTAGTGTCTCAAGCATGGGAACTAGCATAGAGGAAACTCTGCGCATACGCCACAATGAGATGATAAGGTTAATGAATTTCTCACTTTTTGTTCCGGATACTCACTGGAAACATGCGGTCCATACATAGACCAATGCATTTTCTATGCTTTAGGATGTAATGTCAAAGAGCTGAGTCTTGAGCTTCGGTCCGGCAGTCCTAGATTCAATTTGCCCTAAATTTTCCTATGTTCAAATCCAATAGAGATATTGACATTAGCGGGCCTTAAGCTGGAGTCTCCAAGAAAGTGTGAGGTTATCTTCGTTGACAAAATTGTTTTTAAGGAGGGTTGATGCAACCGATCCAGTGCTTAAGAGTCTACTTACTGGGTGTCCCTTGATCGAGTATCTAAGTCTTGCATGCATGCCCAGGGCTTAAAAATCTAGAGTTATCTGGTCTTACCAAACTCAATAAATTCAACGTTTATGATGCTGAGAAACTTCAACGGCTTTGTACAGAATGTCCAAAAAGTTACAATTCGAGGGCCACTCTCATTTCAATGCGAGTTCAACTTAGCCTCATGTGAGTTTCTCAAACACTTGACATTTGCCCGTGCTCCTATAGAGGATGACTGTCTTTGCAACCAAATTTCTAAATTTCCGCTTCTTGAGAGCTTACTTATAACACTGATTGTTATGACTTGAAGAGCATTAACATCTCTAGCCGCAGTATTAAGATGTTGAAGATTTATGAATGTATGGGGTTGGTTGAAGTCAAGATTGAAGCTCCCAATGTCTTCTCTCAAGGTACTGCATTTTTTGTTCATTTGTTTGAATTCAATACTTGATCCATGCAAAGCAGTGCTGGTACTTTTAGTCTGCTTTATTAATCATTTGGTCTACAATGTTCTTGTAAAAGGATGTCATACTCTAATGTTTTTAGTAACTGAATAAGCTTTCCAGATTTAGATTGTTGTCTTGTACATCAGGTGTATGAGCCGTACAACAGAAGCCTTGGCTGGGATTTTTGAAGTCTTAATGCCTGTCATCAGACGGAAAATATGCACGTACTGGGGGAACCATTCGACTGGACAGAACAACTTGAATAGGGAAACAGAGCTGTACTCTAAAGCAATTCAGGATTTCAGCTTCAACTGCCTTGCCATTTTGATCGGTGGTTGATTATGTATCGATGGTAAGAGGAGAAAGAACCCAAAAAAAAAAAAATTCACATTTTTAGTTGAAGTGTGACTGGAGTTGATTCAATTTCACTTTTTGAAGTGTTCTTTCATTTTAGACAGAATCAATCACATATTTATTTAACAGATACTTGAACAACCAGAATACTTGTTGTAGCCTTGTAGATATGCCTACACTTTTGAGTAAAAAGATTTTGTAATTTTTTTAACAACACGACACGGGCTTTATTATCTTTCATTGTAAATTTTGGAAGGTAAATGCCAGGAACATTTAAAAAAAAATTAATTAATTAATTACTTAAATAAAATAAAAAAAAAGCCTCATGCGCACCACGTGTCCTGCCGTTACGATATTCCATTTCAACGGCTCAGATTACACGGATGTTTGTTTATAAAATGTAACCGTTGGATCAACAGTGATCCAAAAATGGAAAAAAGTGCTAGGGTTTTAATCTTGAAGCCAAAATAAGCAGCCTATAAATACGCCCATGTCCAGAGACACAAATCAATCGAACCTTTTCACTCTACTTTTCTTAACCACACGACACGGGCAAATGCCAGGAACATTAAAAAAAATAATAATAATAATAAATAATTAATTAATTAAAAAAAAGCCTCATGCACATCGCGTGTCGTGCCGTTACGAAATTCCATTCCAACGGCTCAGATTACCAGGATGTTTGTTTATAAAATGTAACCGTTGGATCAACAGTGATCCAAAAATGGAAAAAAGTGCTAGGGTTTTAACCTTTGCTAGGGTTTTAATCTTGAAGCCCAAATAAGCAGCCTATAAATATGCCCATGTCCAGAGACACAAACGGACCTTTTCGCTCTACTTTTTTTATGTTGCTTTGGTTTGGTCTGTTTACAAAGTGAGAAAATCACTTTCGTTGTTCGTTGTTAGAAAAAAAAAATGATCGATTATATTTGTTTGGACAGAGAAATCACGGTCATGAGATGAGTTTTCTAATCTGTACTGTAATCTGTATACGGTGATGGTGAATATTGACGATGGATTCTCTTTCTACCGTGTTTCTCTGCCCAATCAGATATATTTGATCTTCATTCCATTTCTGTATTCATTAATTGTTTATTACGGCGTCGGTTTAATATTTCTCCACATAACGATAGAATTTCTCGACCTGCGTTTATCTCTTCTCTGTCTGAGCCTTATATATGTATTGATTAGTTAGTTCTTGAAATCTCTTCCAGATCCGTTCCTAAACTTTTATTAGTTTTTTCTGGTTTTCACTACTCTTCCAGATCCGTTCTGGCTTTTATTTTGGACCGACAGTTGAAAGCAAGGATCGAATCCAGTTTGGGCTGAACCGGTTAAAGATTATACACACACACACACATACTTTAATACAGGAGCCTTTACCCTTTTTTTTTATAAAGACTTTTAAATCGTGTGCACTTCTAATTCGGTTTTTTTTTTAATAAAGACACTTTTAAATCGTGCACACTTGTAAGAGTATCACCAAAAAAAATTTTAAATAAAATTTTATTATTTATTTAAAGGGTCATATCAACATTTAAGGTTCCAATAAATTCTCTAATTAAGATTCTTTAAATAAAAAATAATTTTCTCTCTTCAAATTTGAAGAGTTATTTTCTCCCTCTTTAATTTATATTTTAACTTTTAAATCGTGTGCACTTCTAATTCGTTTTTTTTTATAAAGACACTTTTAAATTGTGCACACTTTTAAGAGTATCACAAAAAAATTTTTCAAATAAGATTTTATTTTATTACTTATTTAAAGAGCCACATCAACATCTAAGGCTCTAACAGACACTTTAATTAAGATTGTTCAAATAAAAAATAATTCTCTCTTCAAATTTGATGAGTTATTTTCTCCATCTTCAATTTATATTTTATTATTTTTTGTTGAAAAAAAGAGAGAGATGCTTTAGTTACTATTGACTTTTCCTTTAAAAAAATTAATTATTTAATTAAAATTATATTAACTCATTTATATTTGAAGAGTCTTTTGGAGAACAATATCTTTTATCACTCATTTATTTGCAACATAGATAAGCAAATAAATATTTGAAAAATAAAATTTATAGAGCCTTTTTGAGATGCTCTAATTTGTAGGGTTTAATAAATTATTTTAAGGTTTAAAAAAATATAAAATCTTATAATATGTTTAAAAATATTTTTATTAAAGTGCAGGTTTAAAATTTCACAATTGCCCTGGAATTAAAAATTGATAGTGGTTTGTATTGATTAGAGATGGTAAAATTTAAATTTGGATTCGGATGTTGGTGCATCTGGATTAGCAATGATTGCGGTAGATTTTTTAGATATTCGGATTCGCATAATAATAAATTTAAATATAATATTAAATTTAATAATTTACTTAATAATATCAAATAAAATTTAATTATAATTTAACAATCAATAAGTCAACACTATAAATTCACAAACGATAATTTCACACAAGATAAATCAAACATTAAAAAAAAAAATCTAAGGTAAGCCAATTCATTAAAATATTCTCTAATTATTATTATTTTATTTTTTAACATATTTTTCGTAGTTATAAAGTTAATTATACTTATACATATTAAATAAATAATTTTATTAATATATTTTTCAATTAAAATTTAATTAAATAAATAATTTAATTATAAAATAATATGGATTCCGATATCCGATTTCTCGAATGCACTTACATTTTAAGATACGGATTTGAATCTTCTGAATGTTTATGGATCCGTAGTTTATTTCCATCCCTATTATTGGTTAATTGAACCTTCTTGGTTTGGTTATATGAAACAAACTTATTATAACGTGCCAATATAAAAATCAGAACTGCTGTATGATATTCAAATATTTCAAGAACTAGTACAGAATGAATCCAAATGATGTCAAGGCCGCCACTAAGTGAATGCAAATGGAGGTTTAACGGGAGTATCTGTTTCAAATCCGGGTATATATTACCAATTCGGTCATTGTTAGGCTAACTAGTTTATCTTATTAATCTTTTTTCAATCAAGATTGTGTTGAGTTAAGCTACAAGCACCAATACAATTAATTCTGATTCCCTTTGTAAATTAAAATCTTTTCACCCTTTTATTAATTAAATCTTTCCTCCCCGTCGATTCTTCTCCAAATCACATAATGCATGTTTTGAAGCATTAATCGACTTAATTATTAATTAAACTTTTGATTTGCAAATCTGCTGGTCCATTTTGTTACCGAAAGGGAACCACTACCGTCGTTCAATTCTCAGCCAGACTCTGAATCATTGCACTTTTGGCGACATCTGATCTGAATGTGGGATTGCTTCTGCTTGTTTCTGAAAAACAACCCGTTATCCATACAAATCTGAATCTAAATTTGATCCCGTTTAGGAAAAAGGACAAAAAATCCTTCAACGTTAATTTTTTTAAGGTTTGATAATTAGAAATGTATAATTTATAGCAAATAATTTGGACAAAAATGTAATTGTATCTCAATTTTTAGTTTTAAAAAAATTATTAATTGTGACATGTCTCAAATCAATATATTAATTTATATTTATTATAAGGGTATAATAGTAATTAAAAATTAAAAATAAATTTCAATTTTCTTAAAATGAAGTAATCGTGAAAATCCTTCCATTTTCTCCTCAAATTTTCCTTAAATTTTCTTTTTGCCTTAAGAAAGCTTACCAAATGAAAAGATGAGTAAAAGGATTTGACTGAGGGATTTTTGTCAAATGCGATGGATGCAAGCCAAACAGACATGTTTCGTTAGGCAATAAGCAGGCGCTGCAATTCAGCTTATATAATTATATTACAAAATTATATAAGAATACACGACCATTTGCTGCTGCAATGAAAAGAGCCAGCCCTTTTAAGTTTTACCTTGCTTCGTATGTTTTTATTACTTGCGCTAATAAGCCACCGAAAAATCAAACGTTGGTGACCGGAGGAGGGGAGCAAATCCCTCCCTCACCGGGAATCGTACTGCAAGGATTACCGCCAATAGGTGGCACGGGAGCCCTCTGGAGGATCGCATGGCTAATAAGGTTACGAATATGCGGCTTCGCATGCAATGGCCTCAAGGCTGAACCTAGTTGCATTGTGCTGCTTGAAGCGAACAAAATGATGAACATGAACAAAATTGTGAAGAAGCGAATGTTTGTTCTATGGAACTCCATTTTTTTTTTTTTTGGGTGAGTTTGATGGAGATTTGTTGTATGCATAATATATAAAGGCTTCAGGGCTTTGTCTCTCTATCTTTTAAAACCAAGTCTGTTCTTGCAAATATAGAAAATAAAACCTGTAACATTTAACAAAAAGATTCTAGATTTTGTTGATTGGCTTATAAACTTTGGAATATGATATACTCGACCCTTCGACAGCTTATTTAACAAATTGATATGATATGAGAAGATTGGTTATATAAAATTACCATAAATAAGTTCATATAATTAAAAAAAATAACTGTTATTATTCTTCAGCTGATCTTTTTATACTAAATTATTTTGTAAACATTAATTTGCATAAAATAGGTTGATAAATTAAGGATTAGAACTATTATGATACTCAAATATATATGTCAAAATTTAACACTATTTTAGTATGCAAAAGGATAAAAGACACCCAATTCAAGTGCCTCTCATTCAATCATGTTAATCAAAAGCAGCAAACGCAAACACACACTTCCCTCTCTATTTAGAAACCCACCTCAAAGCCCTTCACCAAATGAAAAACCCAGTAAACAAAACACAAAACCAATCTCTGTTTTGGGTCCAAACAAGTTGGAGTACCGTGTAAGGCACCACTGTAAACCAGGTGCAATCAGTCCCAAAAAAGCCCAAGAATATTTTCGTCAACTGATCCAAACCAAACCCATTCCTAATATTGATGCGTTCAATCATTTGTATGTTCAATTTCCAAGCCTAAGCGTTATGATGTTGTGTTTTCAATGTATGAGGAATTATACAGTTGTGAAATTCAGCCTGATTTGTACACGTTTAATATTTTGATCAATTGTTTTTAGCAAACAGGGAAAATAAATTGTGAGTTTTGTGTGCCGGGTGAGATCATAAAGAGGGGTTTTAAGCCTGATTTAATTACTATGAGTACTCTGCTTGAGGGTTTGTGTTTGGATGGTAAATTTTTTGATGCGGTTGAGTTGTTTGATAAATTGACTGAGTCAGGTTTTGAAGGTAATGTTAATGTCTATGGGATTCTCATTAATGGATTGTGCAAAATTCGCGAGATTGATTCTGCTATTAATTTGCATAGAAGGATGATTTGTGAGACCAATGTGGTTACTTATTGATGGTCTTTGTAAAGATGGGTCTGTTGATGACGCAATAAAAATGTTCAAACAAATTATAGGAAATGGTATTTGCCCCGATGTCATTGTTTACAGTTCGTTGATTAACAGGTTGTGTAGCTTTAATAGATTGAAGGAAGCTGTTGAGTATTCTGATAAAATGATTGCTCGAGGGATTTCCGCTGAATTAGTCAATTACAACTCACTGATTCATGGTTTTTGTCGAATGGGATTTTGCAAGGAGGCAAATAGAATTTTTATATCACAAAAATATCTTCATATATAATTATGAAACCATCCTCTTTTAATTTCTTATCTCTCTTGCATCCGACTTTGTGTATATTTTCTCATTAAATTAATTTTGGTTAAGGTAGAAAAATGCTATTCCATGAAATTATATAATATATTAATAGCTAATTCAGTTATAGATGCTATCGAAATTAAAAATAATCTCTTGGTTACCATAAGAAAATTGGTTTTTTTTTTTCCAAAAAACAATTATGAACTACCATTCCTTTCCGGTCCAAAATATTTGCAGGTCAACCAATATTTTTCAAGGCACCAATTTCATATTTTAAAAATATTTTCCATTGATCAACTCATTAACTTTCTTGTTGGGGTGAAAAAAAAGTATCAAAATAGTTACCATTATAACTTCTATCAATTCTTGTATTTTGGAAGATATTTGCTATATTTATTATTTTTTAGGTTAGATTATGAAGATAATTTTTTTTCTCCCCACTCCAAAAGTATTAGAATTTTGGGCAAAATTCTTGCTGGTTGCTGCAATTTCATATTTCGTTTATACTTGTGTGGAAGTATTTTTTGGAAGCAAATGCATGAGAGAAGAAGATGAACGAAGAAAGGTTAGTTTTGGAATATGTGAGGGTTTGTTGAGTAAAAATAGATGTTTTCAATTGTAGTGATGGGTGTATAAAGAAAAAGAATTTAAAGAACAAAAAATTGAGTTCAAATAGCCTTACACCATTTTATAAGTAAGTTATTACACTCTAATTCTCAATTCCAAAATTTTGACAGTAATGACATTTTGTTTCTTTTCAAATCGCGGCATTTCTGTTTTCTTATAATAAAGGGCTTGGTATAAAAAGAAATCGGGCTGATTTCGCCTTTCAATGGGCTGAGCCCACAAAATACAAGGCCCATGAGAGTTGAGAGCGGACTAATGAATCACAGCCACGCGCCCCGCGTGGGGATTTAGAAAATTGAAACGAACCGAAAGGGATCCCTCTACCGCCTGTCCAAAATTCAAAAATTTCAATGTGTGTATTCCGATCTCCATCTCAATCACACATTTGATTGGAGAAAGAACAACATTCATGGAGCCACCGGGTATGAAGCTGATCATGGTCCGGGGCCCACGCTCGGGCGAAACCATAGAATTCAAACCCGGATCCAAAATCCGAATCGGCCGAATCGTGCGCGGCAATGATGTCACCATCAAGGACGAAGGCATCTCGTCTAAGCACCTCATTATCGAATCCGTGTCCGGTAAATGGACCATCCGAGACCTGGATTCCTGCAACGGCACCTTTCTTAACTCTACGACGCTTCCACCCAACACCCCCTTCGATCTCCGCGAAAACGACACCATCAAACTCGGAGATTGCACCACCATCTCGGTCCAGATGATCACAATGGACAGCCAGGATGAGTCGGTCGCGAAGCCGAAGAGGAATCCAAGGCGTCAAGCGAATGCTGGTGTGAGAGTCACTCGGAGCCGGATGAACGCATTGAATTTGGGATGTGATCGTGGAGAGATGGCGGCGACTGAGAGTAAAATTACTCGAAAAGGTAGAGGAAGGAAGAAGAAATTACAGGAAATGCCACCGCAGAGTAGTGAAGTTGAAACTGAAGGGAAGGAACGTCTGGTTCCAGAGGAAGTATCCAAGACTTGTGAAGTTCAAGCTGATGGTAACGAAAACTTGAAATCAGAGGAAGTGGCCAAAGAGGGAGATGCTAAAGAAACTCGTGATAAGGTTGAGGATACAGTGGACAATGGGGTTCAAGAGCAGAAGGTGGATTTGGCGAAGATGACACTGGGGGAGTGGTTTGATTATGTGGAGGTTTATTTGCGGAAGCAGATCCTTAATACGACAGAGGAGATGATAAAGGAGATGAAAAATAAAGCTGAGAGAGTTCACAAGTACATGATTGAGGAGAAGAAGAAGAAGATGGATAAACTTTGAGAGATATGCACATTATTATTAATTTTTGGTAGTTTTAGAAATATGTATTTGTGTTTCCTCTGATTTTAGAGTTAATGCAAATGTTAATGTTGTTGTTGCACAGTGTATCTTTATGTCACACGTTTATCATTTTGGACTTCCTAGATGTTATGCAATAAGTAGTTCCCTTGTATAAGTATTTGTGTACCGGGTGAGATCATAAAGAGGGGTTTTAAGCCTGATTTAATTTATTCCCTTTGTATGCTTTATCAGTGGCCCCCTCATGTCTAGAAGGATATATACAGGACATTACTCTTGCTTCTAATCCAGCAGCAGTTGTCTAATATTTTCGGCCATTCTAAGTAGTTATTAACTTACAATGCTATTTAAGCTCATGTGTTGAGAACATACTATTAAAGCCTTACAGTATATATTCAATCATATTTGAAAATTTTATTATGTGTAGAGGATTATCTAGTTAACTCTTTATATGCCATTGCTTTCTGAATTTTTTTTTTTCCTCAATTGCTCACCTAAATTAAGGATTTATGCTGTCTGTTTGCAATATTTTAATGCAGCTACATCAAGAACTTGATGGGGCTTTCAGGTCTCTCTGTTAGGGAGGATGCAGTTGGTAACATATTTGGTAGATGGTGAGATTTCATCTTCCTTCAGAGGAGTTTGGTTATCATGAATTTTTTGCCATACTCATGCTCTCTAAATGAACCCAATTGAACTCAAGATTGCCCTAACCTGTGTTAGTTTGCATGGATGGAAGTTCTTGGTTTCATTTATTCTCACTTAGAGTTTCAGTTCCTGTAACTGTGTTCAGATTGACATGTCATCAAAATGGAAAAAGAAAATCATATTATGAGTATAGAGCGTGGTGTACTGCATTTTTTGAGAAAATGCCATAATTCTCACAGCAACTTGAAGTGCACTCTCTATATGGTATTGTGTTTTTCACAAAGGGTAATCTAGTTGACAATTGGTGTTCTCTTTTCCTGTCCTTTTCCAAATTTTTGGCCTTTTTGTTAGAGTAGTGAAGTTTCTTTCAAGGATGTCTGCATTCATTGAAGGGATTTTTTTTTTTTTTTGGCAGTAATAGTTTGGAGTATCAAAGCTCACAATACCACATTTTTTTCTTCATTTCTCAGAGACAAATGTTTCGCAATTTCTGTTGTGTATCCTCAAATGTCTTTGACCATGCCCCCACGCCCATTTCCCTTATGCAGGATTGGCAATGAAGCAGAGCTTGCTCCAGTTGCAACAGGTTCTCACATTGATGCCATTCCGTACTCTGGGAAGTATGATGGTGTTGTTGGTGTGCTAGGTGCAATAGAAGCCATTAATGTGCTAAAAAGGTATTGGTTGATTTTATTGGTAGCCTCTGATGAATCTGAAATATGTGGTTATAAATCGCCACTTATGTTTGCTTTCTGGGTTGATTAGCATTCTAGTTTAGCACTGAAAATTTCTCTTTTTGCAAATTGATGGCAATAAGTTCAATCAACATACATAACTTTATTCATGAATGGATAAACTTTTAGATGTTGAGTGCCTTTAGTTAGATCACCTGTGCTGTAGTCAGATACTGTCAAAATTGAATCAGGACATATTCAGATATTCCTTGCTCAAGCCATCAAGGAAGAGATTTGAAACATTTATCTCAAACTATATCCAAAGACACCGTCTTAAAGCCGTGTCTTGGAGATAGAGATATAATAAACATTGTTATGTTCTCTCAGTTTTCCAGTCTAGGGTATTGTTTGTGCTTTTGGTTTCCAGCTAATAAGATTGTTTTGAACTGAATAGCATGGATGCAATTTCTTTCTCATCATGTCATAGTTTTTTTCAGATAAAGGTATTGTGTAGTAGCCACAGTTTTTGGTCTATGCTATGTTGACTGGGTCTTTAACAGATCTGGATTCAAGCCTAGAAGGTCACTGGAGGTTATCATGTTCACCTCAGAGGAGCCCACACGCTATGGGATCGGTTGTTTGGGAAGGTTAGCCACTTGCAAATGGTTAAAACTTCATAACTCAATACATGCACTTGGGTTTATTTGGTTGCTTTCCTTTCTTAATTTTTGTCCATACAAAAAGAAGAAAAGATACTTTTCCTCTGGAGTTTCCTTTTACTTACCTTTGCAAACTTTATAGCAACCACTTCCACTGTAGATTAAACTTCAACAGGTTACGTCTTGGCATGGTGGATGGTATAGGGTTTGGAAATCTTATACTATAGTATGAGTTCGTAAGTTTATTTTTTTTGTGCAGTCGCTTATTGGCAGGAATTGAGTCACTTGCAAAAGATCTGACATCAACAGTTGATGGTCAAAATATGTCCTTTTTAGATGCTGCAAGATCTGCTGGATACACAAAAGAGCACAATGACCTATCCAGTGTGTTTTTGAAGAAAGGAAGTTACTCTGCTTTTGTTGAATTGCATATAGAGCAGGGACCCATTCTGGAGGAAGAAGGTTTGTCATTTTTTACTGCTTATTTTATCCTTATGATCTCAATTTATTGATGGTTATTAATCCACTTTATATTTCAAATCAGGTACATCAATTGGTATAGTGACTGCCATTGCAGCTCCTGCAAGTATAAAAGTAGATTTTGAAGGCAATGGAGGGCATGCGGGTGCTGTCTTGATGCCGAATAGGTAACTGCTGTCTGCCTGTATGCAGTTAAATTTACATATCTTTCATCAATTTGGTATATTGATCATTATGATTCTTTTATTATGCTTATTCAGTCAACAAGATTCATGACGTTTTACATGTAATGAGCAGGAACGATGCCGGTCTGGCTGCTGCAGAACTAGCGCTAGCTGTCGAGAAACATGTTCTAGAATCTGGATCCATTATTACCGTTGGTACAGTCGGTAAGTCATCTTCCTGAATGCCTAAACATAGATTATTTTGGTACTTATTGTTTAAATCCATCTTGCATTGGATTATATCTAACTTCGAGTTGGCTATCTTTCTTTCTTAGAACTATGATGTGACTCAATATATCCTGTTTCCTAAGGTATTTTGGAGCTGCATCCTGGTGCAATCAACAGCATACCAAGCAAGTCACACTTAGAAATTGGTATGTTTCCAATCAGTTGTTCAAGTCTTACTGGAAAACTGGCCAACAATTTTATAACATAAATACTTTGCGTGAGATGAGTATTAAGTTCCTGAAGTTTGTTTTAAAATCATGTTATTGGCATTCTTCTTCTCCCAAAGTTTGATTTAATTCCAGTTGATTTCTGAAGTTTTTCTTTGTTATTTATTGAGTTTTCTATTATCTGTGTTTCGGCAGACACACGAGACATTGATGAAAAGCGAAGAAATAGTGTGATTGAAAAAATCCATCAGTCTGCAATTACAATTGCTAAAAATCGTGGGGTCACTCTATCTGAATTCAAAATCGTAAATCAGGATCCACCAGCTCTTTCTGAGAAATCAATAATTGAGGCAGTGGAAGCAGCGTCAAAAGAACTTAATTTAACACATAAGTTTATGATAAGCAGAGCTTACCATGATTCACTCTTTATGGCCAGGTATAGATAGAGAGAAAGAGTTAATATTTGTACCTTGTCCAGTACCATGCTATATGTCCCATTATTTTGGGCCCTCCAAGTGCCATGTTTCTTAATATGAAGATTTTACTCCTTTTTCCCCCCTTTCTTTTCTTTGAAAGAGGAGGAAAATGATAAAATCTAATGATTCAAGATACCAACATGGGAATTCAGGTGAAGAAAATTTTCCAAGGTGAAAACTGGGAGTGGGTACTTTTTGGCAGTAATCCCCATGATTTGAGTGACTGGCACCCAAATTTTCAAAAGTTTCACATCCAATCTGTTTCTTCCAACTCCCAAGCTTTTTCACAAACAATACACAGCACCAAACTTGCACACAAATATGAAATGTATCCTTATTTTAGATGCTTTACTATGAATTAGCTATCTTATTATTACTGTTCACTTCACCTGCTTAAGGATGTTTTAGATGGTGAATGCATATTTACTCTTATTGTTCTTCTTGCTAGCAACATCTAATTATAGGTTCACATCCTTGCAGGGTATCGCCAATGGGCATGATATTCATTCCATGTTTCAAAGGTATGAACACATTTCTTTTCTTCTGTATCTAGAAATCTAAACCCTTCATCTCTGATTATTAAGTTGAATTTTGAAATATTCGGAATGACTATAATTATCTAGTTGGATTTCATCAATAAAAATTTTTAGGTACTGCTTTGGTGCTGGTGCTTCTTTTGCTTTTGAATTATGTGCACATGAAACAAATCTTGTGTGGAAGTACACTAAAATCACATGATGTGAATTAGAAAATGTACGCTTGTACAAGTAGTAGGGCACATACCCATTCTCGAATGGTGTCAACTTAGTAGGGGACTTTATCTAGTCAAAATGAGGACCTCTAGCATTTGTAATCTATCTAATCATCTTCTTATTTTATGAGGGAACTAGAGTATAGAACCAGACTAATGCATGTTTTCATACATTTGATTTTGCAGGTTATAGCCACAAGCCTGAGGAATATGCCTCTGGCCATGACATGGAAAATGGGGTAAAGGTATTAGCATTGACCCTTGCCAAGTTGTCCCTGCAATGATCACTGCTTGTAATTCTTGTCAACCAACAACATGCAATGATCACTGCTTGCAATACTAGATATACAGGGTTATACATTCTCCTTTCTGTTACCCTTTGTGCAGTCAGGAGTTACTTTATGCTTATTTTTAGTAAATGACTTGATATAGAGCTCCAACATTGATCCATGACTTACGAGTTACTTAGACATGAGACTGTAAATTCAGATAGTCTTGTAACAGTCTTGTTGACCATGGGACAGTAAATTCTGATAGTCATGTTGAATATCTCATATTTCTCTTGATGAGGAATCACAGTGATGACACCTTTAATTTAGCTTAGAGCAGAGTTTTCTCAGATGCTGTGGTAATTGTGGACAAACAGATGATAAATCTAACACTCACCAGCACTTACAACAATCCTCTTCTGTTTTCTGGTAAGAACTAGTATCATAATCACTAACCTAATAATTGTCCTCTGAGTCAGATCAACAGTTGAAACCGACCCAGCCCTGCCCCTAACCCCTCTCTTATTTTGGTGGTGTTTGTTGAACACATTTTTTGAAATTACAACTCTAACGGTGATGCTTGCAACATTAGCTGATCTCAGGATGCAGTCTATTTGCGTAAATTTTGTGTGTGCTGCATATGGGTGTTTGTGAGTGTCTGGCGCGTGAGAGGGAGTGTGAGAAGAGAACTTCATAAATCTGTTTATCTGATGTAAAATGAAACATGAAAGAGCAGGAGCATAAGTGATAAGTTTGATTATATGAAAAGAGAAAAATGGAAATATGCCCGGAAAACACCCAACGGCTTTAGATGTATTGGTAATTTTAAATCTATGGGAATAGAGGTAACCAAGGTTGTGCATCAGTTTGCGTAGGCCTTAATTATTTTGAGTAGCTATTACTAGAGTTATTATTGTATAGAATGCCACGTGGCCTATATTTTTTAATTCTTATTAATTATATTATTTTTCTTAAAATTTTACCCGAAAATTAGCTTTATTAATAATATTAAGAATCGCCAAGATTTGAATCACAACTCATTATCCTTGTAACTTGTAATTACTATCTAATGGATGAATGTTGTATCAGTTAGAATTCAAATTGAGAATTAAATATTTGAATACCTAGTATTGCTCTAGTTTTATTTTATCTTGAAGGTAATTTGTAGTATCAACTATTTGAAAATTCTTACAAGTGAATGAAAATAAAATTTTCAATTAAATCTTGAAGGTAATTTGTAGTATCAACTATTTGAAAATTCTTACAAGTGAATGAAAATAAAATTTTCAATTAAATTAAAAGCAGTGGTAGATATCTTAAGATTTTATCATAAATTTCGTAAATAATGTGTCATTCATCAAAGTAGAACACGTGAAATAATGATATAATTTAAAAGAAAAAAGAGACCGTGAAATAATATAACTAATTCAGTTGAAATTTATGAAAAAAAAATTAATTAATGAATAAATGACATATCATTTAAGATAAAAATATGTGCTTGTAAAATTACAAGGTGCAGCTATAATCATCAGCACTCTTTTCTCGTTATTAGTAACAATTTTTTTTTCTTTGATAACAACTTTTTTAACCGTATATTCAATTTATATTTTCTTACTACGTATGTAGGAAAACTTGTTAAATAACAAGAGCGCTACCTGTTTTGCTTTGAAAATCCAAACCGGCCAAGACACCTTGTTGTGGCAATAACAAATTTTACTTTGGAGCTGTTGCAAAATAGAGTACAAATTACAGCCGCACACTCAAAATGATAAATAATAAAAAATATGTTATAAATTTGATCGTGTTTTATCTTAATGATGGTTATAAAAATGTGTTTTATCTTAGAGAGGTTGCAACATAGTTAGATCCAAAATAAAATTGTCCGGAAACCACCCACCCCAACTCCTCGATCAGAACAAGTACAATTAAAATATTATACTATTTCTTTAAACTTGAACACTATTAATGACATTAACAAAATTAAAATAATATATCTCATCATCGTTAACTAAGGATTTTTGTCGGCTACAATTTATAGAACTCGTTATCAAACATCTGTTTATAATGAGAGAGAATATAATCAAAGTTGTAAGAAAGTCATCTCTCTTCAATAACCCACGACAACTTGTATATAGAGATTTGATGACTTTGTATGCGGCGGGCAACAACCATCCGTCCATCCCCGCCAATATTATGCTATGATTGATACTAATTATTATTGTATGTAAGGAGGGCTCCGTAAGTGTTCACTTCAGATTCTCATTTCGTTATCCACAATTTAGATTTAACATTGGATCATGCATAACATGGCCACTCCCCAGCCCATCTTGCCAAAACCCTAACGAAAATATTAATAAATAAATAACTTTGCAGAAAACAATTAAAAGAAAAGAGTGGGACTATTGGCACCCCTCTAAATATCTCTTAACACCCCTTTAGTTATTTTACAATTTTAACCTTTATTAAAATTACATAATAAGACAATTTCTAATTAAACTCCCTACTCAAAATCAAATAAATTTTCCCCTTAAAAGTTCCTTATGCGACATGTTTTCATTTAAGAATTTTAAAATCTTTATACACCATTTGGTATAAACTCTCTTTTCTTTCTTAAACCCTAATTTAAGAGTTTTAAATTTAGGAAAAAATAATCATGCAAACAGATGAGGATGATAAAAAAAAAGTAAGTTTGCTATTATTTTATTGTTTTAGAATTATAATGACAGGGAGAGTGTTGAACAATGTTCAACAAATATCCCATTAATAAATGTCAACTGTTTGGTTGATTATTGCTGAATAAATTACTATTGTTCGAGTTTTGTGTCTTGTATTAACTTATGTAATATCTGTACAATGATTGTGAAGGAGGAAAGTTCTACCATAGATGTCATTCTTGATAATAAAGTAGATGTTATGGATTACACTGCTGCATTCACTACTGAAGAGGTATAATGCTAAATAAATCTTCTTACATATATTTTCTTTTCTTTGAATCGTTAACTAATATATTATTAAACAATGGGGTTTATACTAATAAATTTAAATTAAGGGTATTTTTGTCATTAAAGGGGTGTTAAAAGAATTTTATAATATTTTTAAATATTTTAATGGAGTTAATAAAGAAAAGAGGTGTTGAGAGATATTTAGAGGAGTGCCAATAGCCCCACTCAAAAGAAAAAAAAAGGGTAAGTAAACCCCAGCTTTGGTTAAACCAATTAACAAGTTCAAAGCTTTTAGGGCGTCCTATAAGCTAGTAAACTACTCATGCAGCGAGCCATCGCAACCAGGTTGTTCTGCTCTGTGCTCTCCAACATTTGTCACCGACCCCCCCTTTTTTTCTATTTATTTTTTTCCTAACTCACTTATTTTTCAATTTTTTTATTTTTTCAAATTCTGTATTAATAATTATATATATATATATATTTATATATATTTATATATATATATATATATATATATATATATATAAAGGAAAAGGCCAGAGGCTACCCTCTTGTTCCCACCCTATGTAGCAATCCTCATCACGATAATAAAAAATGAGAAAAGCAAAATAGGAAAAAAATTAAAAATTGCACAATTGAAATTGAATTAAAAAAATAAAACCAAAATAAATAAACAAATGAAAACAACAAATTTTCTTTTTTGGCCGCTCTCTCCTCGAGTCATCATATAGTACCGCGCTTTATGTAATACAAGTGCTTCAACAGTGAAAACAAAACTTGAACAACCGGTATTTTACCGGTTGTTTATCTAATAATTTTTAAAAAATTTATTTTAATGTGAAAAAATTAAAATAAAATGAAAAAAATAAGGAAATTTATAAACAATTAATATTAAAAAGATTTGAGTGAGAAAATTATTTTTAATTTAAAAGATAGTTAAAAAAGAGTAAAATAATCATGTTCCAATTTTTTTGGTGAAATATCAATATATTAGGTGGACGTTTCAAATTAATTTCACATGTCCCTGATTTTCGTTAAAATTTCTCAATAATTGGTTTACTTGTTTCCACTTCGCAATCCACTAGTTTTATGTATAATATTCCTACTAAATTCATTAAATACAAAATTTTTAGGTTAGATTCCAAGTAAATTCATTTCTCGTTGAATAAGTTCCTAAATTTGGTTACACTTTCACCCTTTTTGTTTCATATGTTTCAACTATTATTTCACAAATTTTATGTTCAATATTCCAATTCGCTTGGTAAGATTTCATTTATTTAGGTTAAATACCGAAATATTTATTTTTTGTTAACTTAGTTACCAATTTTGGTTAAGCTTTTTCATATTTAGGTTCACATGTTTCAAATTATTAATCCGCTAGTTTTGTGTTAGGTATTCCTATTAAGTTCGTTCAATACCAATATTTTGGGCTAGATTCCAAGTAATTTTCATTTCCCGTTGGAGGAGTTCCTAATTTTCGTTAGATTTTCTCGCTTATTGGTTCAAATGTTTCATCTAATTATTCCTCTAGTTTTGTGTTGAATATTCCCATTAACTTGCACAGATTCCAATTATTTGGGTTAAGTACCAAATTTATTTTTCGTAATTTTATTTTTGGTTAAATAAGTCCCGAATTTTGGTTATATTTTCTCCCTTGTGGGGTTATATGTTTAAATTATAATTTCACTAGTTTTGTGTTCAATATTCCAATTAACTTGGTAACATTTTATTTATTTGGGTTAAATACCGAAATAATTTGTTTTGTTAAATTATTTCCCAATTTTGGTTAAGCTTTTTCATATTTAGGTTCACATGTTTCAAATTATTAGTCTACTAGTTTTGTGTTATGTATTTCTACTAAGGTCGTTCAATACCAATATTTTAGGTTAGATTCCAAGTAATTTTCATTTCCCGTTGGATGAGTTCCTAATTTTCGTTAAATTTTCTCGTTTATTGGTTCAAATATTTCATCTAATTATTCCTCTAGTTTTGTGTTGAATATGCCCATTAACTTGGACAAATTCTAATTATTTGGGTTAAATACCGAATTTATTTTTCGTAATTTTATTTTCTCCCTTGTGGGGTTATATGTTTCAATTATAATTTCACTAGTTTTGTGTTCAATATTCCAATTAACTTGGTAGGATTTCATTTATTTGGGTTAAATACCAAAATAAAATTTTTTTGGTTAAATTAGTTCTCAATTTTGGTTAAACTTTTTCATATTTAGGTTCACATGTTTGAAATTATTAGTCCACTAGTTTTGTGTTAGATATTCCTACTAAGTTCGTTCAAAACCAATATTTTGGGTTAGATTCCAAGTAATTTTTTTTTTCCGTTGGATGAGTTCCTAATTTTTGTTAGATTTTCTCTCTTATTGGTTCAAATGTTTCATCTAATTATTCTTCTAGTTTTACGTTGAATATTCCCATTAACTTGGACAAATTCCAATTATTTGGGTTAAGTACCGAATTTATTTTTGGTTAAATAAGTCTCTAATTTTGGTTGTATTTTCTCCCTTGTGGGGTTTTCACTAGTTTTCTGTTCAATATTCCAATTAACTTGGTAAGATTTCATTTATTTGGGTTAAATACCGAAATAATTTTTTTTTGTTAAATTAGTTCCCAATTTTGGTTAAACTTTTTCATATTTAGATTCACATATTTTAAATTATTAGTCCACTAGTTTTGTGTTAGGTATTCCTACTAAGTTCGTTCAATACTAATATTGTGGGTTTGATTCCAAGTAATTTCATTTCCCGTTGGATGAGTTCCTAATTTTCGTTAGATTTTCTCGCTTACTGGCTCAAATGTTTCATCTAATTATTCCTCTAATTTTGTGTTGAATATTCCCATTAACTTTGATAAATTCCAATTATTTGGGTTAAGTACCGAATTTATTTTTCGTAATTTTATTTTGAAATATAAGTGTGCAACCCAAGAGGGGGGGTGAATTGGAAATTTAAAAAATTAGCCTAGCAAATCCACACAACAAGCAATCTAATGCCTTAATAAAAATTGAAAGCAATAAGTTTAATAAAGGCACAATAATTAAATAGTAAGGGAGAAGAGAAACAAACACACGAATTTTTACGTGGTTCGGCAATCCCCGCCTACGTCCACGCCTCCAAGCAATCCAAGCTTGAGGATTTCACTATCCAAGCCTTTCCGAGGCTTCAACCGATTACAATTGACTTCGAGGTGTCAATAAACCTTTACAACAAAGAGATTATCTCACAATCTCTTCACTCAAGTGTCTCACACACTCAAACTCTTACAAATGAAAATGAAGAAATGAAAGTTACAATCAAACTCACTCAATGAGTAGATATTCAAAGATGAAGAACAATGGATGATTCAATGTTTTGTGTTTTGCAAGTTGTAAGCTCAAGATATCACGTGTGCTTTTTGTTTTTGCTTGTTGGAGAACTTCAAAATGAGTTGGATTTGAGTTCTTATAGTTTGAGCTCGAAAACTAGCCGTTACTCACATTCCAGGCGTATCCGGTTTGCCGTTTATGGAATCCGGTAAGCCGGATTTATGTTACCGTTAAGGCAAAATTTTTAAACCTTTTTTCGACGCTTGCTGCCCGTATCCGAATTTTCGATTTTCAGAATCCGGATAGCCGGTTGCTACAGTAACCTGCTACAGTGAAATTTTTCCTAAATTTTCAGTTTGACCCCAAAACTTTATAAAACTGTAGTATGGCCCAAAACGTTATGAAACTTTACAAATAAGTCCAATTTTAGAATTTATAAATAATTCTTCGTTAATCCCAAACTTTCTGAAATTATGATTTCGCCCAAACTTGTGAAATTATAGAATGACCCAAAAACATTTAAATAGTTTCAAATAAGTCCAAATCCGAAATTTAAAACATTATCAAAGATTTTGAAATTACTTTCATTTTAGTCCAAAATGCTTTAATTCCATAACATCATTTTCTTATTATAAAAGCACAATTCATAAATTTTTACTTAATAAATACATGTGGTTTGTTATCATCAAAATCAATATTTATAGCCATATAGGCTAACAATCTCCCCTTTTTGATGATGACAAAGCATATTCAAAACTTTAATCTTGTTATGAAAAAGCTCCCCCTTAATCAATGCAAGTTAAAAAAATGATTTGAAAATTGTTTGACCAAAAACTCCCCCTGCATACATGCTCCCCCTAGATATATGCATATTTTCATAACACATATTAAATCATTCTCCCCCTTCATCATTAAAAAGAATAAAAGCTCCCCCTATCAATCATCAAAATAGCAACACAAGCACATTAGTAAAAAAAATCCATAAGCATAAAGAAATCCATATAATCCATAATGATCAACCAAAACAAATCCATATCATCCAAAACAAATACATAAACCGAAAAGCACAATAACCATCCATAGAGTCGAAAATAAAAGAACACACAATGCAGTAAATGAAATGTAGGTGTGTCCAAGTACAAGCATGAGATACTACTCAAGTGGTGAGGATTGAGGTGAAGGAGGTGGAAACGGATATGGAATGCCGAAGTGCTCGAAGAGGAGGCGCTGTCCATGAATGAGCTGCTGCTGCTCCTGCTGAAACTCGGTCTGCCGCACCGAAAGTGTCCGCACCTCATCCATAAGCTGCTGAAGAGTAACATCTCCAGAGGTAGGAGGTTGAGGAAGTGATGAAACAGATGCAGATGCACTAGGAGCTGAAGCAACCGTGGAAGAAACTCAGCGTCTACGCTGTCCTCGAAATGAGAGTGAGAATACTGGAAGCTGATCAGCTGGAATCACAACATTTAGTGGCCGATCATCACTTGGGGCTAGAAAGGTAAACTTGTTATCGCTGTATTTGACCCAAGTGCCATCCTTCCACTCAAAGCCTAACCCAACAATAACCTCATCCCCAATACCCTTGGACGGCTTACAAGATGGTTCTAGAATAGGCACTTCAAAGAATTTAAGAATTCGGGTAATGAAGTGACCATAAGGAAGAGAGCGGGTAATCAAGGCAGGAATGCTCAACATGGTGCGAACGATGGAATAGCCCAAGTCAACCGGGCGACCTCTAAGAATACAGTCAATCATGGCGACATCCATGTGAGAAACCTCATCCAAATGTTCTGATCTAGGAAGTACAATGGACTGAATGATACGAAGCAAAAAACGAGTTTGAAGACAAAGACACTGAGTACGGAAATGAATGGTACAGTCTTCAACAGAAAGATCACTACGCCGACAAATATTACGAACGACATCAACATGAACATAATCATCAATATCAGGAGGTTTCCTAAGAGAAAAAATGTCCAGGCCATCATCGGAAGATCCTAGGATGGAGTTCAACTCCGAATCATCAAATTCAATCAAAACTCCTCCAACTTTGGTGATTACTCGATTCTCTTTCTCCGCGGAACAATCCATATTCGAGTAAAATACTTTCACCAAGTCGGGATACACATTCTCCTCAATCAACAATGCATCAATCCAACCAACATCTCCCAACAATTGAAATAAATTTCTATGACTAATCTGGAGAGTATGCAAAACATCCGGTAAAACAAAGAAAGTGTTGAGTACCTCACGAGTCCGAAAGTTTTGTTGGAACCTTTTGATCAAGTGTTGTTTGTTCTAAAAATGAATGGACTCAAAGGTGGATTGACTGGAGGTGCCCCTTGCTTCCCGTGGTCGTGTGGATGGTTGAACCGGTTCTTTGCCTTTTCTTCGAACCGGCCTAGAGTTTGACATGGTGATTTTGTTGGATTTGAAGATAAAAACACCAAATAGAATGAAGATGATGAAGATTGAAAGTGATTTGGTGAAATAAATTGGAGCAAAAACGGCTTGAGAGTGAGAAATCTAGAGAGAGAAAAAATCAGCCCAAAACCTAGGTTGAAATTCGGATCTAGAGTTTTGGATGTTGAAAATGGAGTTTAAAGATTGTTTTGAGTGAATGAAGTGATGGGGAATGATTTTATTGACTCAATTTGATGTGGAAATGGAAGAAAAAGATGGATTTTGGAGTGAAATCAAGAGAGAATAGAATCGGTTTTTAGAGAGAGAGAAGAAACGGAAGACCGAATGAGGAGAAGATGATGAACAGCAAAGATAAATCTCGAATCCGGCTTGCCGGATTTCATTACCGGCTAGCCGGTTAATGGGCAGAAGCACACGATTCACAAACGGTTTGCCGGTTAGCTCGGGAAGCAGAAAATCCAGAAATTCGGTTCTTGGTCAGAGAGTTGAAAGCCGAAAACGGCTTACCGAAAAAGAAATCCGGTAGACCGGATATGGACCCGAGAGCTATAACCATGAATTCGGCTTGCCGGTTTCCTTAACCGGCTGGCCGGTTTCGAGATCCTTAAAAAACAATCGGTTTTCCAGATGTCTTGAACCGGAAATTAGGTTTTGTTCCAGCAAAGCATGCACGCGAATTCGGTTTTCCGGATTGAAGAACCGGTAGACCGGTAATGAGGCAGAGAGTATCCTTCCAAATTCGGTTTTCCGGATTGAAAATCCGGTCATCCGAATGTTGTCCAGAGACCAACCAAAGCTAATCCGGTTTTCCGGATTGAAAATCCGGTTGTCCGGAATTTGTCCCGAGAGTGATCAATAAGGAGAAATGTTTTTCCGGAAGAATGAAAAGGAAATATTTGCTAGCTCTTATACTTGTACTACGCACACCATTTTATTTCCGGCCTTAAAAATTGATTAATTTTAAATCATTTTGAGATTTAAAACTTTTCAATAAGCCATTTAATGCATGAAACACAAAATCATAAAATCATAAATTTACAAGCATATTAAGTTATCTAATTCATGAAGCATAAATCCATATGATAACAAGCATATCAAGCCATGTAGTAAAACATGAATTAAGATTCAACAATCATCATTCCAAGCTCATGTCTTATTTTTATAAAATGCTCTTCGCTAAGAGGTTTTGTAAAGATATCCGCAAGTTGATCTTCAGTGGAAACAAATTTAATTACAATATCTCCTTTTTTAACATGATCTCTAAGGAAATGATGTCTAATTTCTATATGCTTAGTCCTAGAATGTTGAATGGGATTCTTGGAAAGATTTATAGCACTAGTATTGTCACACAAGATAAGTATTTGATCAAGCTTAATACCATAGTCTCTAAGGGTTTGTTTCATCCAAAGAATTTGTGCACAACAACTACCTGTGGCAATATATTCTGCCTCGGTGGTTGAAAGCGCAACTGAGTTTTGTTTCTTACTAAACCAAGAGACAATAGAATGGCCTAGGAAGTGACATGTTCCACTAGTACTTTTTCTATCAACCTTATACCCAGCAAAATCGGCATCCGAATAACAAGTTAAATCAATATGAGTTCCTCTAGGATACCAAAGGCCAAGATTAATAGTGCCAATTAAATATCGAAAAATGCGTTTGACAGCAAGCATGTGAGACTCCTTGGGACAAGATTGAAATCTAGCACACAAGCAAATACTAAACATAATATCAGGCCTACTAGCAGTCAAGTAGAGTAAGGATCTGATCATACCTCGATATGTCTTGATATCAACTTCCTTACATTTCTCATCTTTGTCCAGCTTGATGGTAGTACTCATAGGAGTGCTTTTTGCCGTTCCATTATCATAGCCAAATATTTTGAGTAGATCTTTCACGTACTTGGCTTGGTTTATGAAAATTCCTTCCTCGTTTTGTTTGATTTGAAGTCCAAGGAAGTACTTCAACTCTCCCATCATACTCATCTCAAACTCTTGGCTCATACATGATGAAAAATCCTTACACAACAACTCATTAGTGGAACCAAAAATAATATCATCAATATATATTTGAACAATAAGTATGTCTTGGTTCTTATGCTTAACAAATAGAGTTGTGTCCGCTTTTCCCATCGAAAAATCGTTATCCAACAAGAAATTTTTAAGCCTATCATACCAAGCTCTAGGTGCTTGTTTTAAACCATACAAAGCCTTGGATAACTTATACACATGGTCTGGAAATTTTTCATTTTCAAAACCAGGAGGTTGTTTCACATAAACTTCCTCCATAATATATCCATTTAAGAAAGCACTCTTGACATCCATTTGATATAAAATAAAATCTTTATGACATGCATATGCTAACAGCATCCTAATGGATTCTAACCTTGCTACAAGTGCAAAAGTTTCATCAAAATCAATTCATTCTTCTTGGTTGTAACCTTGAGCCACTAATCTAGCTTTATTTCTTATAACCACACCGGATTCATCCATTTTGTTTCTAAATACCCATTTAGTACCTATAATGGATTGATGTTCCGGATTAGGAACTAACTCCTACACATTGTTTCTCTCAAATTGATTCAACTCTTCTTGCATTGCCATAATCCAAGATTCATCATTTTCCGCATCCGCAAAGGATTTTGGTTCAATTTGAGAAATAAATGCAGCATGCTCACATGTGTTCCTAAGAGATGATCTAGTGGTAACACCTCGTGAGGGATCTCCTAAAATTACATCCTTAGGGTGAGAGGATACATACCTCCACTCCTTGGGGAGTGTTTGTGAAGTACCTTCATTTTGCTCTGCATTTGGTTCTTCATGATGTTCCTCTTGAATTCCAGGTGGTGCGTCTTCTTGATTGTCATTTGATGCTTCTTCTTGTTGTTCTTCTTCTGCATTATCATCGACAATGACTTTCTCCGTAGAGGAGGGGTTAGTCTCATCAAATGTAACATGCATAGATTCTTCCACAACTAAAGTTCTTTTGTTATAAACTCTATAAGTTTTGCTTGAATTTGAATAACCAAGAAAGATACCAACATCAGATTTTGGATCAAATTTACCAAGATTATCTTTTGTGTTCAAAACAAAACATTTGCATCCAAAAACTTTAAAATAATCAATGTTGGGTTTTCTATCTTTCCAAAGCTCATATGGAGTTTTATTAAGATTGGGTTTTCTCCACCATGATCACTTCTAATACAAGTAATAGAATAACCTTTTTCATTTTGAACCTTTTTATAGAAAATTCGAAATGCATCAATGGCATCATCCTTATTCGCTAAGAACAATACCCATGTGAATCTAGAATAATCATCCACAATTACAAATGCATAAAATTTGCCACTTAAACTAGCATATCTAGAATGTCCAAACAAATCTATATGAAGCAATTGAAGTGGTTTTGAAGTAGAGACATGATTCTTGCTTTTGAAGGAAGTTTTGATTTGTTTTCTAAATTGGCATGCTTCACAAATTCTATCTTTTTGAAAACTGATTTTTGGAAGACCTTTAACTAAATCATTTTTCACGATTTTTGAAATCAAATCCATGCTTGCATGACCTAATCTTCTATGCCATAACCAACCATCATCATGCAATGCGGAGAGACATTTTTCATGTATAGATGCACAATCTATATTAATGGTATAGACATTAACACATCTATTTCCTACAAACAAGACTTTCCCATCACATGCATTCTCAATAACACATTTTGATTCATCAAAGATAACTCTATATCCTTTATCACATAATTGACTAATACTAAGCAAATTGTGTTTCAAGTTTTCAACCAAACACACATTCTCAATGAGAGTAGAGGATACATTACCGACATTTCCAATTCCAATGATTTTTCATTTTGAATTATCCCCAAACGATACATCTCCACCATTTTCGATCTTAGTAAAGCTTGAAAAACAAGAATAATTCCCTGTCATATGTCTTGAACAACCGCTGTCCAAGTACCACTTATTCTTTTTCTTCTTTAAGCCCTGTAGAGAAAATCTCAAGTTTTAGGTACCCAAACCTTTTTGGGTCCTTGAGAGTTAGCAATGGTTCCTTTCGGAACCCAAACACATTTCACACCATAATATGCATTTCTCTTCACCACACATCTATTTTTCATATGACCATCTTGATTGCAATAATGACATACAATTTGATTGTTAATAGATGTATTCTTCACAAAATAACTCTTGTAAGATTTTTGTTTCAAATTCGGTTTATAACCTATGCCACTTTTGTCAAATACACATTTTTGTGAGTTTAGCAAATTGTCCAACATCTTTTGCCCATTTGTGAATTTTAGCACAATTTCATTTAGTTAATTGCTCTTCTTTTTAAGCATTTCATTCTCATTTTTCAAGTCATTCATGTGTGACTCTAAGTGCTCATGTGAAGAGCTAGAATTCTCAAATGATGCAATACTCTCATGCAATGTTTTATTTTCTAATTCTAGGCATGTAATCTTTGCACTAAATGAATCATTTTCATTCTTAAGCTCTATCATCTTCTTTTTAAGGCATATATTCTTTTTACCAATCTTCATTAGCTCATCATGCAAATCCTTAAAATCATCATGCAATTCATCATATGTAGGAAGAACACTTACCTCATCAAGTTCATCACATGATTCTTCCCCAACGGCCATGAGAGCTAAGTTTGTCATTTCTTGTTGCTCATCCTCATCACTTGTTTCCTCATCGCTATCATCCCATGTGGCCACCATAGCTTTCTTCTTGAGTTTGTTGAGAAGAGGACATTCCGGTCGTATGTGTCCGGGCTTCTTACATTCATAACAAGTGATTGGCTCCTTATTCTCCTTCTTATTCTTGTAGCCTCTGAACTTTCTCTGCTCATTATTCTTCTTGTAAAATTTTCTGAATCTTCTAGCCAACATAGCCAACTCCCCATCATCCATTTCGCTTTCCTCATCACTCTCACGTTTTGAGGCCTTGAGAACAATGTTTTTCTTCTTTTCCTCATGCCCTTTTTCAGCTGCCAAATCTTCTTCATATGAAATGAGAGAGCCAATTAAATCATCAATAGGTAATACATTTAAATCCTTGGCTTCCTCAATGGCAGTCCTTTTTTGTCTCCATTCCTTAGGTAGAGACCTAATGATTTTCTTGACTTTTTCGCTATTTGAAAAAGTCTTTCCTAGGGCTCCTAGAGTGTTCACTATGTCCGTGAATCTAGTATACATAGAGTACACATTTTCATTTTGTTCCATTTGGAACAATTCATATTGTCGAGTGTACCTACTTATTTTAGATTCTTTCACTTGGTTCGTGCCTTCATAGACAACCTCAAGTTTGTGCCAAATTTCATTAGCACTTTCGCAACTAGACACTCTATGAAACTCTTTCTTATCCAGTGCACAAAACAAGGCATTCATGGCCTTGGAATTTAGAGAAGCTTTTCTCTTTTCGAATTCATTCCAATCCCGTGAAGGTTTTGGAATATCTTCCCTTACTTCATTTTTAGTCAAAGGCATGAATGGACCATCATTAACGATTTCGCAAATCTCATAATCTAAGGCTTGCAAGTAAATTCTCATCCTAGTTTTCCAATATGGGTAATCGTTTCCATCAAAGTAAGGTGGTGGATCGCCTTCCTAAATGTGGAATCATTTTGAGTTGCCATTGATCTTTAACTCTAGATGGTTAAATCTAAATAAGAGCACCTCGCTCTGATACCAAATGAAATATAAGTGTGCAACCCAAGAGGGGGGGTGAATTGAAAATTTAAAAAATTAGCCTAGCAAATCCACACAACAAGCAATCTAATGCCTTAATAAAAATTGAAAGCAATAAGTTTAATAAAGGCACAATAATTAAATAGTAAGGGAGAAGAGAAACAAACACACGAATTTTTACGTGGTTCGGCAATCCCCGCCTACGTCCACGCCTCCAAGCAATCCAAGCTTGAGGATTTCACTATCCAAGCCTTTCCGAGGCTTCAACCGATTACAATTGACTTCGAGGTGTCAATAAACCTTTACAACAAAGAGATTATCTCCCAATCTCTTCACTCAAGTGTCTCACACACTCAAACTCTTACAAATGAAAATGAAGAAATGAAAGTTACAATCAAACTCACTCAATGAGTAGATATTCAAAGATGAAGAACAATGGATGATTCAATGTTTTGTGTTTTGCAAGTTGTAAGCTCAAGATATCACGTGTGCTTTTTGTTTTTGCTTGTTGGAGAACTTCAAAATGAGTTGGATTTGAGTTCTTATAGTTTGAGCTCGAAAACTAGCCGTTACTCACATTCCAGGCGTATCCGGTTTGCCGTTTATGGAATCCGTAGTTTATGTTACAAAAATTTTTAACTGGATTCTAATCCGCCGTTTCGACGCTTGCTGCCCGTATCCGGATTTTCGGTTTTCAGAATCCGGATAGCCGGTTGCTACAGTGAAATTTTTCCTAAATTTTCAGTTTAACCCCAAAATTTTATAAAACTGTAGTATGACCCAAAACGTTATGAAACTTTGCAAATAAGTCCAATTTTAGAATTTATAAATAATTCTTCGTTAATCCCAAACTTTCTGAAATTATGATTTCGCCCAAACTTGTGAAATTATAGAATGACCCAAAAATATTTAAATAGTTTCAAATAGGTCCAAATCCGAAATTTAAAACACTATCAAAGATTTTGAAATTACTTTCATTTTAGTCCAAAATGCTTTAATTCCATAACATCATTTTCTTATTATAAAAGCACAATTCATAAATCTTTACTTAATAAATACATGTGGTTTGTTATCATCAAAATCAATATTTATAGCCATATAGGCTAACATATTTTTGGTTATGTAGGTTCCTAATTTGGGTTATATTTTCTCACATTTACTTTTATATGTTTCAACTATTATTTCACTAGTTTTGCGTTCAATATGCCAATTAATTTGGTGAAATTTCAGTTATTTATGTTAAATATCAAAATTACTTGTATTACCGGAAACAATAATTTTAATAAGTTGAATTATGTTTGAACCCTTACTATTTTATGAAATATCAACTTACCATATAATACTGAAAATTTTTTATTGTAACCCTTAATCTTTTCCAATGTTTTGGGTCCTTAGCCTAATTCCCTTTTATATATAGCATGAGATCTCTTGAGCTTGATTGTATATATACTTGAGCTTTTAGTCTCTATACATATTTATTCTCATTTTATCATTTTAGTTGATTATTTTTAGTTATTGTAAAAATAAATTAATGCATTTATTTTCATCTCTCTCTTTACTTTTTAAAATAATTTCTTTAATTTTTCAAAACTTCAACAGTAAATAAAAAATAACATGTAAGAGCGCATGCAATTGCTATGCTTCTCCAAAAAATTATTTTTAAAAATTATGACGGCATAAGTTATAAAAAATATTTAAGCTAACAAAAATTGAAACTTTCTTAATCTATTTGTGTTGAATTTTTTTTTTTTGGGATCAATTGACTTCAAGAGATTTCTTGAACTTGAATTTATTTATACTTAACTTTTGATCTTTATAAATGTTATGCCCATTTTATAATTCAATTAATTATATTTATTTATCTTTAAACTAAAATAAGTCAAGAATTAATATTTTTTTGAATTCAAATTAAATTTTTACCACTATGTTTTCTTTTCAAATTAGTTTTCTTAATTTCTTATTACTTCAACCAAAATTTTATGCTATTAATTATAAATATTAATATATTATACTTGTATTATTATCACTATTATTATTTTTTTTACTCTTACTAAAATTATTCTTATTACTATCTTGCCCCATGAGATTTGTTAACAATTTTTTTTTTAATAATGAGTATCCTTCTTTTTCGATTTTAAGTATGGATATAATTTTTAATTTATAAAATAAGTTCTTAAATTTTCAAGACTTAACTAAAATAATTTTTAAGAGTTTATTATGTCTAATATGGTTATGAAAATTTATTACTATAGTAGCAACACTTTATACCATACCATTTCATATTTATTACTATACCAAAATTTGTTTATTTATTTTATGATTATCCTATGAACTGTGAAAATTAACTTTTATATTAAAATTGAAAAATTTGTAAATTAGTATTACATTGATCCAATTCTACTAAGCCACAATTTATTTATCTTTAATGAATGCTTTAAACACAGTAAACACAATTCAAATTCAACAATATTTTGTAAAATAAAAACATAAAAAAATCAATGCAATCAAGAAAAAAGAAAATATATTAAACATTAATTTTTCTTCCTAAATTAAATATTGAAAGGATATTTTTCTCTAATAGGTAAATTCAACACCACAATTTAACAATAATGTCGACTTTTATTTTTAAACTATTTTTTTATTACTCCGAATTGCAATACATTTTTATAGGTCATAAAATTAATAACCAATAATGAAAGTATCTTTATTTATTCAATATCAATATTCATTGCTTCAGGAGATATGATCATAAATTTGATTATCCCTTATACAAACAAAATAAGTTAATCATTTTTCACGACTTAAACATAAATTATCTTAGTAGCTAAAATTATTTTTAAAAGCTCAATATATTTGGATGGATATTCCAACTAATATGGTGTTACAACATAACACTTTGGTATAAGAAACAACATTCACTGATATGATTTTGGTCTGCACTTAATAATGGAGTTTCACATTAATAATTTCACTCAAATTCCAAGAGTACAATTGAACCTTTAGATATACTAAAAAGTTAAAAAATAATACACAAAAATCTCTCATTTCAACTTTTCAATGCTTGCTTGCTCTTTGAAGATGGAGAAATCATAGAGTACCTGTAGAATAAGAACTCAATTTATAGATTAAAAGAAGTTAAAGAGAATTGCTCAATTGGAGCATGAATTAAACAAAAATTAAGTTCATTTACAACCGAATTAGATGGTAGCCAATTCTTGTTCATTACTCAACTATATAGCATTAGTTCATTCAAAAACTTATAATTTGTTAACATTATTTTTTTTTAATTGAGTATCATTCTCGTTTAAATATCCCTATAATTTTCCATTTACCAAAATAAGTTATTCAATTTTTAGGACTTAACTAGAAATACAATTATTTAGGACTCAACTAAAAGAGTTCTTCAATTTTTATCATGTCTAATATGGCATTAAAAAAATATAACCATGCAGTTATAACATAAGATTATAATTTTGGCGTATTTTTATTATTTTTTAAATGGTTTGTTGGCATTTGTTTGTAAATGAAATTACAATGCCCTATTAATTTATCCAGTGCATAAAATATTAATCAAATCAAAAATTCCATTCATCCAAATAGGTATATGAGAACTTTTTACAAGCTTGCGGGAAAATAATTTTAAAAACTTTTAGCATCAAATAAAACCAATACAAAACTAAATCAATTTACAATTTTCAAAAGCTAGATTTCAGATGCTGTTAGATCATAAGGGTCTCTGCATGTAAAAAAGAAAACTAAATGATATTAGAAAATAATTCTGCGAAGCAATAAACAATATTCAAAATTTCAAATGCATGTCCTAAATTTCTTGAGTAGGATGAAATAAACTTTTTTTTCAGTAGAAAAAACTTTAATACAAAATATACACAAACCTATATACACTAATTTTTAACTACAATTTTTTAAAGAAGTTTTTTTAATAGCAATATTCAGAATATAAAAATTAATCTCAACCACCATGCTTGTTATTTTTTAGCAGCAATATTCAGATTATAAAAATCAATCTCGATCACGTTTATGTCAATTTTCATTTAACAGAAAAGTGATATTTGAAAGATAAATACATCCACAATAAACAAGAATAAATGGAGAAATGAAATATTCCAATACCTCGATGATAAAAAATTAGATCTATAAGTGCTTCTTTATTTTAAGCCTCAAGCTCTAACAACAGTTCTTCAAACCATAATATGACTTCCTGGCAACTCAATAATATTACAAATTAAAACTATAACCTATATTATGGATTCAAAAAATTATATAACTCAAAAAAGAATTAGATAGAAAGAACAAACTTGCTATCGTCATCTCATTATAACACTCAAATAATCACTTTTGGAAGAGCTTGCTCTATCAAGAACACATGCATACAATCACAATTTGATTCACCTCCAAAAGCCAATCAATCAATCAAAAATGGAAGCTGCAATTAGAAAGAAAGACGGAATGCAAATAACTAAATATTTTAAAAATGGAAACTTTTAAGAGAAAAACTATAGAATGTTACCTTAACAATTCAAGAGACCAGTCTAAGCACAAGACGAGATAAACAAAACAATAAAGGATGTCAGTTTTAATGATCAATAGAATTGCAATACTAAAATATTAGAAACAAAGACAATAAGTAGCTCAATTCAAAGAAATAAAGGTAATATAGGAAATTAAAAGGTATATACAAACATTCTTCCCTCAATAAAATCTTGGGTCCCAACATCAACTAGGGTAGACACAATGGCCTTTGCAGAGTTTATAAAAAGGGTATAAACAATGATGAAATATTCAGGTTACAAAAACACCAAATTCAAAATATTCAACTCTAAATTACAACAATAAAGAAAACAATACTAAAGAAAACAACTTCAAACCCGAAGACTCTTTTACTGGATCGATTTTGGATACATCTTAGATGCCTTCACTTACTTTTGAAGGTAGTGGTGTTTTATTTTGAGCCCATGGCCTCCGACATTCCATTTCCTCACAAAGAATTCTGTCAAAAAATACATAACAAGATTCAGTAAATAAATCTTTTGGAACAAAAACATATATTTAACAATTATCTTTTAAAAAAGGATTTAAAACTATAATACTAAACTGACACAACTTTGCATTGGAGAAAAAAGAAGCGAGATTCAGAATTATAAACTAACAAGTTTTCAAAAGTTCATTCTCAATTCAAATGTTAAGATGCAAAAAATTCAGGCAAATTCCATTCCACCATCAGCTATGAATACTTGGCTCCACAAAAAAGAATTAAATAGATTATACAGAATATCGCTAACTTGGCTCCATACCAAAGCCTGGAAAAAAGAGTTCATGGCTCGAATTTACATCGGCCCGCATATGTTGTATTATATTATTTGGTGCTATATATATATAAACACAGTTCATCTACTGACCTAAACTTTTACCCTTTGCATAATGTTGGCTACACAATACATGACCTTTGCACAATTAAAATTTTTTTAAAATAAAATAAATTATCGAACTCTGCCGCATTCACATTCTAAAAAACTGATAACTTATTTTGCATTTACATATATAGCAGAAAACAAATAAATAAAGGTTTTCCTACCTGGCTTTGTTTTCTTTCTGGACTTTTCATATCTCCTCATCTTTTTGCAATCCCTGCCCATATTTTTAACTCTGGTTAGTGAGAGTAAAACAATTTCAAATAATAAAATTCTTATTTTTACACCTATAAATAAAGAAATAAAACTGCACCTGCTCGGCTGCAAATTCCTCGGGCGCATCCCAGTCAAATGAAAATTTAGATTGTAAGCATGTGAGTCTGTCGGGCGTCAGCGGCTTTGTTGTGATGGGTGTGGCGGCAGCCGGCGGCTTCAAATTTGAGAGAGAAGGAACCCAGAGGAATGGGTTAGGCTGTGGCTGTGTTAAAAGTGTTAGGGTCTGTTATGTTTTGTGGCTTTAGAAAATTGGGAATTTAAGGATCGAGTTTGGGTGTTTGGCTTTGAACAGTTTATGCTTTTTTCTTTCAATTATAAGGTATAACTCGATCGGCTTCAGTTAATTCAATCTCCAACCTTCTTCTTGCTTTGGTAGCGCAAGACATGATGGCTCTTTCAAACGGTCAACGACAGCCTTTGATTGACCTCCACTTGATTCAGCTCGCAGGTCTAGGATTTGCGTGCAGAGAAAGTGAGATACGGAAACAGCTAGTGGCTGATACATAGGACCGTAATGGGCGTAGGAATGAAGACGGCGGCAACTGCTCACTTGTTGGCTTGTGAGGGTTTGATGTGAGTGAGCGTCTTTGATGGTTTAAGGAGAGTGGCTAGGGTTTCCAAAGAAATGTCATAATGTGAGTATTTATATTATTAGTAGAAATTGGAAAAAAATATGAAAGTTTTCAAATTAATAAAAAAGATAATAAAAGTTTGATGAATAATAAAACTTCCATAGATAGATTTGTTTTGACCATTCAAAATCTCAAAATTCATTTTTGTAATTTGGTAAATAATATTTTCATTTTTACCCGCCAAGATGAAACTTTTTTATGTGAAAATTTTACAATATATATATATGTACGTACGTACGTATATATATGTATATATTTTGTTGATATAAAATTAATTTTTTACAACTATATTAATAATTTAATATAGATGAGATACACTACTATGTAAATATATTAATAATCAAATTATGGCTATCAATTAATTTAGTTGTAAATCATTTGAGTTCAAAACAAAACAATTGAGGTTTGAATCTATGGGAGCAAATTTAGTTGTTATTAAGCTATATTAAAAAAAATCATATTCAAATTCAATTCCTTTTACCACTAGAATAAAATTATATATATTAAATTTAGTTAGAAGTACAACGAAAACTTTTTTCACTGTGCATAAGATAAGATTATAATAAGTTCAACATGCATAAATAAAAATAGATTCATAAGATTATATTTCTCTCCAATAGAATAGAGAGTTTCAAAAGTAAATTTAGTCAAACATACTACTTAATATGAAAATGGATATATAATTTTTATATTTTTATATGGTTTTATATAATTTTATTATTTTTAGTTGTTATATAAATTAACTTAATTTTTGAAAAATATGGATATAAATGTAAGATTGAACAAATTTTGTGATAATTGCACATCATTCAATATACAAAATTACAAATCATGTAACTATCTAGTGAGTGCAATATTACTCAAATAATTTGATTTAATTTAGAAATATAATTGCCATGCTTAAATTATATAATTGTAAGTATAATATAATATAACATTATTCAATATTAGTTGCATTTAAATTGTAATTATCCATGTCATGTACCATTATGAATTTGATTAATGTTTAACAAAAAAATTATTATAGCAAAAAAGATTAAATAAAGTAATTAATTTTACATAAGTTTGTATGAATTAATTTGCATAAGAGATTGTTTGTGAGTTTTATTTAAAAATATCAAATATTAGATGCTTTATATTTGTGGTATATATAAAACATATTAATGTTAGCCTCTAATAAGAACAACAACAACATTTGAGGGGTAATTACATGTTTGGAATCATAATAATTCGATAGTTGGATGAACATTACCCTCATTTTAGTAGGTAGAGATTTAAATCCCTATATGTGTATCATGAGATAGTAAAATTGATTTCTTCCAAATATTTAGAAATAAATTGGTTTCATTATATGTTTAGATATTTAGATTGTAATGCAATTAAAGATGATAAAATTGTTTTGATAGTTTCTTAAGCAAAATATCATTACATTTATAACATAATAATAAAATAGCTTAATTAATATATAATTTATTATATTTAAATATTATTCTCATTAGTACATAAGTTACGTTTTTTAAAGCAAAATATCATTTAATTTATAACATAATATTTAAAAAATAATATAATTATATTTTTAAATATAGTAGTATAATTAATTTTATTTAATTATTTTTTTTCATTAGTACATAAGTTAAATATATTAACTATATTTTCCATGAATTAAAAGAAAAAAGAAGTATTTTCTTTTTTTAAAGCTGAGGGGGCTTTGATAGTTTAATAATTTTGAATTGATTTTCTTGATATTTACCTAAAATAAGGGATCTGTATGATAGTTACCTTTTAATTTTGGCCTCTTTAACCAATTAAAACGATGGTACCGGTGGCCGGTTACGTGCTGAATTAAAAAAAAAAAAAGTAGCTGTACGAGATACAGCCGCTGTATTTTAAGCGGACCCCTCTCTCTCTATTGCTTTGCTGCTCTCCTTGGACCCCTCTTTCTTTCTATCTCTCTCTTCTCTCTAAAATCTCAAAGAGCTGTCCTGTCTTAACCCAATTTGGGAACAGAACAGCCTCTGGTCTTCGGATTCAGGTTCGATCTGTACAACTTTCGATTCCCTTAATTTTAATCTATACCTATTCCTTCCTTGTTTTGTTTTAGGGTTTGATGTTAATTGGGATTTTGGGGATTTATTTCTACGATCTTTTGTTTTTCGCCGATGATTGTTTTGGTCTTTATGGGTTTTTCTTTTATGCAATTGGGTTTATCTGGATAATTTTCTTTGTTTGAGTTTTTGTTTGTGCTACGTGTTTCTTTATCTTTTTAATCTGAACGATTGTTGTTGAGCTGGGTGTTTGATTTTATAATCTCATGATGTTAAAATAATTTTCTGATTGATTATGGGAAGATGGGGTTTTGGTATTTGGATTACAAATGCTGAATTAAATTTGATTGTTAGAAAGCATATTGGGTATGGAAGTTGAAGACAATGGTATTTTTAAAAATTTTTGTGTGTTTTGTCATAATTTGGTTTTGGAGGAATTGAATATACAATAATAACAGCATTCGGGTAAACCTGCCATATTATAATTAATTCATTGGAGGCTTTTATAGTGCTGTCTTTTGCGGAACTTTAAGATAGTAGGATAAAGTTTCTTTTGAAGGTCCTGGTTAGGTCTTTTCATTATCATTCATCTGGAGATTGGTCTATCCACCACCCTAACCCTTTTCAGGAATAGGCTAAAAAGTCTTTTCAGCCGCTTGGCTGTTTTGCTAATCTTGGTTTTCCATCCACTGCCAACTTTGCCAAGTGCTTCTTGTTTCTTTGAAGGAGAACATCGTAGGGACTTTTGCAATACTCTAGTTATTAAGGAGTTTATTTTATTTCCTTTCTATTTTTATGTTGATCTGTATAAGTCTCTATGATGTTCTACCTCAGTCTTTCTTATACTTAAACTAAATTTTCTTTAACTTCTGATTGACAAATCATGAAAATTATGATTTAATGTTTCTTAACTTTGATATTCTTAGAGATAACTTTGTACTTGGACAGCCAGCTATTAAGATTGTGAGCTTCTTCTTCGTGTTTAATTGTTTTTTTATTATTTTTGTTTGTGTTTATTAGCAAGAAGTTGAGAAAATGAAGGTAAAGCAGGGTGCGGCTGATAATTCTACTAAACATCAAGGTGTTGGAAGCTCGGGCAGGTAATTTTGAATATTGTGATTGGAGATTCTATTCCTTTTTCTTACTTCCCTTTAAGTGTGTGAAGTTGTTGAAAGAGTACTGTTCTTGGTAATCATGTGCCATATTAATATTTCGGAGGAGTTTTTGTACTAATGGATATTTCATTTTTTAATTTGTAGGCATGTTATTTATGATTTGTCTGTTTGGAAAAGGAAGGATGATGATGATACTGATAGGAATCTAGCCCAAAAGATAATGCATAATAAACAATACAGTATATCTGGTCGGGCCGATGATGAATATGATTTTGAAGATGGTCCAAGTCGAAAATCCCGGAAGAAGAGAGGAGCAAATGACAATAAGGGTGCTGAAAGAGCTATTGCAAGACGTATAATGACTCAACAAGAGCGCTGCCTGTTTTGCTTTGAGAATCCGAACCGGCCAAGACACCTTGTTGTGGCAATAGCAAATTTTACTTATTTGATGTTGCCACAGTGGCAGTCTGTCGTACCTGGTCATTGCTGCATCTTGCCAATGCAGGTAATGTTGTTTCTTTAATATAATCTTTTACTTTTTTTTTTTCTATAATGGGTTTTGTTTTCAGTTGAATGGTTTCCATGGTTGAACTTAAAACACATCATTTGGGGAATTTCAATATTTTGTTGGAATGGAGTCATTCTATTTATGATTCATGGCACCTGGAAGCAAATATTTATACTTAATGATGGCTGTGGGACACAGTGAATGTATGGGCATTGTGGAAAGTTTGATTAATCCCAAAGTGATTATAATTGTGAAATTTCCGTCACTTTTTGAATAATTTAAGTTCTAACATACTGCTATCCACGATGGAAATTGTTTAATCTGAATGGGTGGCCCAGTGGTAAGGGTGAATGTAGGGTAAGATGTAAACTCATGTCTGGGATTGACTCACACATGATGCAAAACTGTTGAACGCCAATATTATATCTTGCTGGAGGTTGCATATACTTGAGGGTTTATGTCTGTCAACCGAACAGAAAAGGAATCCCTTTGTTCTCATACAGTTGACCCTTTATTATCATAAGGTTGACTTGATTTTAAGTAGTTCTATTCTGATTAAGAGTTTCTGCTTTTGCAGCATGAGTTGGCGACTAGAACCGTTGACAGTCATGTGTGGGATGAAATTCGTAACTTCAAGAAATGCCTTATCATGATGTTTGCAAAGCAAGAGAAGGAATTAGTGTTTCTCGAAACAGTGATGGGTTTGGGACAACAGCGTCGCCATTGTTTGATTGAGTGCATTCCTTTGCCCCAAAAAATTGCGAAACAGGCCCCTGTCTATTTCAAGAAGGTTAGATTCCGTCATTCATTCTCTCTCTATTGTTATTCTGGTTCTCCTTGTCTATATTATGCTTCACTTTATTGTTAACTGTGGTTAATTTGACTGGCCTAAGTAAAGATGTTTTTGCTGCCCTTAACTTTGTGTAGGATTCCCATTTATTGCCAAATTAGTTGCACATTTGTGTAAAACAAAATTGGAGGTTGGCATGGCATGTACATAGCTTGCATAATAAAGTAATGTCCCATAAAGTTCATGTTTTTGAACTGATCCTCCCATCCACATGAACACCTCTTTTTGTTTGCATGTACATGTATGTGCAATTCTTTTTGTCTCAATACATACAGTACAAGTATCTGAAATGAGCTGTTTCAGGCAATTGATGAAGCTGAAGATGAATGGAGCCAGCACAATGCAAAGAAGTTAATTGATACAAGTGTGAAGGGCTTGCGTGGTTCAATTCCAAAGGACTTTCCTTACTTCCACGTTGAGTTTGGTCTAAATAAGGGTTTCGTCCATGTAATTGATGACGAAACACAGTTTGAAAGCAGCTTCGGACTAAACGTCATAAGAGGCATGCTTTGCCTTCCTGAGGAAGACATGTACCGTTGTAGGAGGCATGAATCTGTGGAGACACAAAAGCAAGCGGTTGCAACTTTTGCGCGGGACTGGGAACCGTTTGACTGGACAAAACAACTTGAATAGAAAACTGTGCAGTGGGTCTAAAGCAATTCAGGACTTCAGTTTTAACTTAAATTGATGAACTTGGCCAATGGTCTTTTATAGCCCGTTGGTAACACACATGCATAGGCTGGAGTTTCAGCAATATGTTATTTTTATAGTGTTGTACATAGTTTTTTATTTCTAGTGATATGTCATCAAATTTTTGTCCTGGGTATGGTTAATTTTATTTTCTCATCATTAATATTGATAATTTTATCTCTACACACTTGTTAGATGCAACTTCACTTGGGGTACATAATTATGTACTTCAACTATCTAAATTCAGAATTACTTAGTCCCTTATTACGGTTACTCAAAAAGGGCTTGTCGCTGACTAGTTTACAATTAATTCTGATTCCCTTTGTAAACTAAAATATTAGGTTTTTCAATCAATATTAGGTTTTCTCATTGCAATTAGGATTTAAAATTATAATTTGATTGAGATTAAGACTGTGTTGAGTTAAGCTACAAGCACCAATACAATTAATTCTGATTCCCTTTGTAAAATAAAATATTTTCACCCTTTATTAATTAAATCTTTCCTCCACGTCAATTCTTCTCCAAATCACATATCGCATGTTTGTAGCACTAATCGACTTAATTATTAATTAAATTTTTTATTTGCATATCTGCTGGTCCATTTGTTACCGAAAGGGAACCACTACCAATGTCATCTCTTTGATGCGACAATTCCCATCGTTCAATTCTTAGCCAGAAGCATTGCACTTTTGGCGACATCTGATCTGAATGTGGGCTTGCTTCTGCTTGTTTCTGAAAAACAACCTGTTATCTATTCAAATCCTGATAATATGAATCTAAATTTGGACTCGTTATCGACTCCCACATATTCTTGCAATTGTATGTGATTGCATTAAAAATGGTATGAAATGACATTTTGTTTTTCCCTCTTTCCATTGGCTATAAAATGAAGTAATCGTGAAAATCCTTCCATTTTCTCCTCAAATTTTCCTTAAATTTTTTTTTTGCCTTAAGAAAGCTTACCAAATGAAAAGATGAGTAAAGGGATTTGACTGAGGAATTTTTGTCAAATGTGTAGGATGGAAGCCAAACAGACGTGTTTCATTAGGCAATAAGCAGGCGCTGCAATTCAGCTTATTTATTTATTACAAAATTATATAAGAATACACGAAAAGAGCCCTTTTAAGTTTTACCTTGCTCGTATGTTTTTATTACTTGCGCTAATAAGCCACCGAAAAATCAAACGTCGGTGACCGGTGGCGGAGGAGGGGCGCAAATCCTTCCCTTACCGGGAATCATACTGCAAGGATTACCGCCAATAGGTGGCACGGGAGCCCTCTGGAGGGTCGCATGGCTAATAAGGTTACGAATATGCGGCTTCGTATGCAGTGGCCTCAAGGCTGAACCTAGTTGCATTGTGTTGCTTGAAGCGAACAAAATGATGAACATGAAAAAAATTGTGAAGAAGCGAATGTTCGTTCTATGGAACTCCATTTTTTTTTTGGGTGAGTTTGATGGAGATTTCTTGAATGCATATATAAAGGCTTCAGGGCTTTGTCTCTCCATCTTTTAAAACCAAGACTGTTCTTGCAAATATAGAAAATAAAACTTGTAACATTTAAGAAAAAGATTCTAGATTTTGTTGATTGGCTTATAAACTTTGGAATAAGATATACTCGACCCTTCGACAGCTCATTTAACAAATCGATATACCATTTTTATTGCTGGAAGAATGTAGTCATAAAAGATGCCTATTTGTTGTTGATTATCTTTTCCACAATTATCATCCTCAAATGAATAAAAGAATGGCTCTCTGTCTTTAAAAAGAATCATGACTATTATAACATGAAAATGTATAAATAAAAAATAATGATAAAATCACAGTTATTTTGTACAAATAATTGTACACAAATTGATATGATATGAGAATATTAGTTGTATAAAATTATCATAAATAAGTTCATATAATTAAAAATAATAATTGTTATTATTTTTCAGCTGATCTTTTTATACTACATTATTTTGTACACATTAAGTTGCATAAAATAGGTTGATAAATTAAGGATTAGAACTATTATGATACTCAAATATATATGTCAAAATTTAACACTATTTTAGTATGCAAAAGGATAAAAGACACCCAATTCAAGTGCCTCTCATTCAATCATGTTAATCAAAAGCAGCAAACGCAAACACACCGTTCCCTCTCTATTTAGAAACCCACCTCCAAGCCCTTCACCAAATGCAAAGCCCAGTAACCAAAACACAACCAATCTCTGTTTTGGGTCCAAACAAGTTGGAGTACCGTGTAAGGCACCACTGTGAACCAGGTGCAATCAGTCTCAAAAACGCCCAAGAATATTTTTATCAACTGATCCAAACCAATCCCATTCCTAATATTGATACGTTCAATTTCCAAGCCTAAGCGTTATGATGTTGTGTTTTCAATGTACGAGGAATTATAGTGTTGTGAAATTAGGCCTGATTTGTACACGTTTAATATTTTGATCAATTGTTTTTGTCAAACGGGGAAAATAAATTGTGGAATTTATTTTTAATGAATGAGGAATTATACTGCTGTGAAATTAAGCCTGATTTGTACACGTTTAATATTTTGATCAATTGTTTTTGTCAAACGGGGAAAATAAATTGTGGGTTTTGTGTATTTGGTGAGATTATAAAGGGGGATTTTAAGCCTGATTTAATTACTATGAGTACTCTGTTTAATGGTTTGTGTTTAGATGGTAAATTGTTTGATGCGGTTGAGTAGTTTGATTTGACCGAACAACGTTTTAAAGGTAATTTTCATGTCTATGGGATTCGCATTAATGGGATGTGCAAGATTCGTGAGATTGATTCTGCTATTAAGTTGCATAGGAGGATGACTTGTGAGGCTGATATGGTTACTGAGGATGACTTGTGAGGCTGATATGGTTACTTACAGTGCAATAATTGATGGTCTTTGTAAAGATGGGTCTGTTGATGACGCAATAAAAATGTTCACAGAAATGATAGGAAAGGTATTTGCCTCGATGTTTTTGTTTATAGTTCGTTGATTAATGGGTTGTGTACCTTTAATAGATTAAAGGAAGCTGTTGAGCTTTTTGATAAAATGGTTTCTCAAGGTATTACTGCTGAATTAGTCACTTATAACTCACTGATTCATGGTTTTTGTTGAATGGGATTGTGGAAGGAGGCAACTAGGATTTTTTTATCAAATGTTGGGTGAAGGAATTTCACCTGATGTTGTAACGTTCACAATACTAATAGATTGTGTATGCAAAGACAGATAATTGGGAGAAGCAAGGAAGATTTTCAGTTTGATGATTAAGCACTGAAGGGAGCCTAGACTATTAACTTATAATTCACTCATCAATGGATTATATTTGGTTGGTCAAGTGGATGATGCTGAAAAGCTGTTTTGAGTCGATGGTAGATAAAGGGACTTGAGCTCGATGTTTTTACCTACAATGTAATGGTTAATGGCTATTGCAAGAGTTTGAAGACTGAAAAAGCTATTAGCATCTTTCAAGAAATGCTTCATTAGCGATTGAAGCCCAATACAGTTAGTTACAACATACTTATAACAGACTTTTGTCAAGTTCGAAGAGTAGCAGAAGCACAAAAAATCTGTTCAATGATCTGCCTGCAGCTGATCTATTTCCGGATTTATTCACATATTCAGCTATGAGAGATGACCTTTTCAAAAGTGGCCACGTCGAATAGGCAATGGCTCTGCTTCAGACCCTTGAGAGAGACAAGTTTGAGCTGAATATTGAGGTTTACAGTTTAGTCATTGATGGGTTATGTAGAGTGGGCAGATGGGAAGAAGCTAGAAAGAAGTTAGATCAACTGTCAGGGAAAGGTTTGGTTCCTGGTGTTGTAACATATAGCATTCTGATCAGTGGCCCCTGCAAGAAAGGGATGATAATGGAGGCTGATAAGTTGCTTGTCCAAATGGAAGAGAAGGGATGTTTTCCAGACTCTATATCATTCAACACCGTTATTCGGGGTTTTCTTGTGAAAAATGAAACTGATAGAGCAATGCAGCTTCTTGAAAAAAAAATATGTAAGAGGAACTTCTCACAAAGTGAACAAGTAACTTGAATGCTGCTAGAACTCTATTTTGTAGATTCTCAATGACGTGCAACCATTGAGGCACTCCCAAATGTTCTTCAGGGGAACTCTTTTACTGTAAATTCTGTACAATGATATGGGGCAAATGACGGAGAGAGATAGCAATAATCGGTAACGTTACTTTCATATGTGAGAATTGAGATAATAAAAAATGTCCTTTTTTTTTCCCTAAATGTAATTGTGTTCAAATTTGCACGTTCAAGATGTAATAGTTTTCAGATTTGCACGTTCAAGCATTTTGTCATATTCATGTTGTTGCAATTGGATATTTGTTTTATTACACATGATACGGTTGTTTAAGATTGTGTACATTTGCAGTTTCCTTTTCCTACTTCAATTCTAAGTGTGGGTGAATGATAAATAATCATCACATCATATATTATTGCTCTTATCTTGGTGAATTCTAATGTGCCAAGAGTTTGCCCATGCTGCCGTGTCCCCTTCACTTCTTCCTTATCAGCTTTGTCGCCGCCCTTGTATTGAGTTTTGTCTGCAAGGTTCTGATTTCGGAAAGTTGTATAAAATTGTCTGCCTACAGTGCCTGTTCTTTTGCCCTTGCAGACAAGTTAAATGACTCAACCCTAAGCTTGCTTACGCATCTTATTAGTCTGACTGATTCCACTAGTTGAAGTCAATGCTTCACTGGAAGTAAGTATTCCAAATTTTTAATTTTGAGTATACAAACTCACTGAATAATTGATGACGAAGACAAACGTTGAGCAATTATATGCTGTAGATCTGCTTTCTAAGCACCAAGCTGAAAGCTAAGGGACTTAAAGTCCTTTTGTTGCATTTACTTATTGGGAATGAAGAAAAATCTGTATCCCTCTACAAAACTCAGCACATTCATTACATGATTTACATTATAAGTAAGAAAAAGGAGAGGTTAGCATTCACTGCTCAAATCTAAATTTAATTACTTACATGCTATTTGCGTGAAATCCTCTTTCTACCACGAGCCCTACTAGCTGGAACACCTATTGAAGTGCTTGTAATATCCTTTGCGGGTTGTTCCTCACTCTTGTCATCATCACTGCCTCCATCAAAACTCTCAGTTTTGTCTGTAGACTCTTCCTCTTCTTGTTGCAAACCCCCCATGACTGCCTGTTTTGAAAGCTTGTCTCGAAGCTCTCTAAGTTTTGATTTCTTTGAATTCAACACACTAAGGAACTAGAAGCAGGAAAACACTTGAAGTCAGTCTTACATACTAAAAGTGTAGAAATTTGATGATCCCCAGATCCTATTCATCCTTTAATAACTTGCATGCCCAGAGTTCAAAAGATCATGAAATTACAACTATGACTAAATGGATCTTCTGGAAACATCAACTATGGGAAATCTCAACCATACATATAAGAATTCAGCATTCATACATTTTCATTGGGAAAACTGAATTGGAAAGAGCAGCTTCATCAGAAACATCTGATGACGTCCCTAGTTTTAAAGTTTTATTCTTTTGGTCTTTGTCTTGGATCTCCTGTTACAGAGCAATATTACCAGTGTTATTTATTCACACACCTTTGAGTAGATTGCTGATTCAAATTCCACCTTCTCATTTTTAAATCTCTCACTTTGTGCTAAACATTTCTCAGCCTCCACTTTCAGTCTCTCAAATGATTGAGTTTTTGTGACAACTTCATCCTATAAGCAAAAGTGATAAAACATGAAAGAGTTATAATATGACAGAACTTCATTGCCAAACTAATTGATAGAAGCATTTCATCTGCATCTATCAATCCAAAGAAACAACAAGGATAATAGAACAAAATGTTCAATGTCATTTACAGCCAAACATTTATACCATGTGTATATAATTTAGAGGTGAAAGGCTGCTTCACCTAATCCAATATAGCTCATTGGTACAGAAAATTCTATAAAGAAAATGAACAAGCCTGGCAGGACCATTTCATTTGAGTTATAAAGAATGGAGCCGAAGCAGCCAGGCTAGGGCTTCTTCAAACTTGGCCATTAGTACTGCAGCTGATTTAAAATTTTCCATGATAAGACATGTTGCTACAATCACTTAGCTAAAAGTATAAAATAAGATTCCTCAAGTAGCCAAAATCCGATTCAAGCTCACATACTGTGTGTGTGAAAATTGAAAATGTCTCAACTTAATCCATAATGAATAAAAATCATTATAGATGATTCTAACAACCACTAGGACAGCCAACAGACCACAGAGCAGCAATTCGCCACTGATAACAAACAAAAGTTGAAGTTAATCAGCATGTTTGAATTACATTCCTTGTAACCACTACTCGCTCTTCCAACCTAAAGTCTGGACCACCTACAGAGAAAGTGAACTTCTAAAGATATAAATGTCTATCATGGAAACTATATTTAGCATTGTCCTCATGAAACAAAATACAAAGAACCAAGTCAATGCACAACCATTGATAGTTTTGAATCAAACATCAAGAGAAATAAATCCCTTCTATTGAATATAAAAGAACCCAGTATAGGCAGATCTCAAGTCTTTTCTTTCATTGCCCTTTAAACATTACTTACAGACACGTACCAAGTCATTGAAATCTAACAAGCATTACATACACGTATAATACAGTAAAATTGTTTCAACTAACAATCTTCGAAGTTTCAGCCAAACAAAACGCAAAAGAATCTTACACTGAGCCTAATGTTTGCATCCATAAAAAAGTCCAAAATCCCTGCAGTAACCTTCTTGCTATTAGGTGCCGGTCCGCATTTCCACCGCCATTCAAGCTTAGTCCCCTCCTTCTCAAATGTCCATGACAACTGCAATACATCACAATCACAGACATACCCACATAATTTTAAACTTCACCTTTTTCCAATTTCAATTTCGATAAACTAAATTAAATTTTAAATTATAATAACAAAAACTTACTCTTTTACATCCATCAGCAGCATCAGTAAAACTGTAAACAGAATCAGGCTGCTGAAACCCTAAATAGCGCTCAGCCAATTTGACGTATTCAGTCACCGGCTGGTCCCACTGCGCCGCCCTATCTTTCGCCTGCTCCTCAGACGCTGTCGAAAAGACGAAAACGCTGTTACTTTGAGACACATAAAAAGAAAAAGACAAATTTAAATTAAAAGTTGTTACAGGTTTTAACTTATAATACCGTTGCAGAGCCAAGCGTTGAGACCGTCGGTGATGGAGAGATCGAAGTGGGTCTGAAACCACGTGCCTTTGACGAAAATGGGATCCGTGGCGTCGGGAATCTCCAGCTTTAGACATGTATGTCTCGTCTCCATTTTGTCTGAGCTCCTTCCTCGAGAAGCCCCAAGGGCGAGCGCAGAAATCTACCCGCCTTTTCGAGTTACTGCTGTTTCTACTGTTATTTGTTGTTGTTTCTCCTGCTTGTACTGTTATTTGCTGCATTTGTTGTTGTTATCGCTGATTTTACTGTTTTTCCTGCTTGCCATTTTGCTGATTTGTTGTTGTTTTTGCTATTTTTGTTAGATAAATTTGTTATTTGTGTTTTTTTCTGCTGTTTTAGATAACCTTTTACTGTTATTTATTGCTGACTCTGCTGTTTCTACTATTATTAACTGTTGTTTACTGTTATTTTGCTATTTTTCGTGGATAAATATGTTATTTGGTGTTTATTCTGTTGTTTCTAGGTAATTTTTTACTTTTTTGCTTATCGATAAAGTTTTTGCTGCTTTTTACTTTTTACGTTGTTTTTCCTTTTTTAACTGTTTTCACATTTCATAGAAACAAAAATTGATTGTTATTTGCTAATATTTTTCTGCAGAGAAGAGGATAGCCGGTTCATAAATCTTCAAGTAAATATCCGCTCAATACTCACAGCTATCAGCGAGCATATAACGAAAATTTCATGTGAGTTTCTACTGTTATTAGCTGTTATTTGCTGCTATAAAAAGTAAATCCATATCAAAGCAATATAAAATTTTAAAAACTAAAGAAAGCTCAGATTATATAAGGAATCTTTATCCCATTTTAGGCATAAGCTTTATTAATAAGTAGCCTTTAATTCTCAAAAGATTCACATTCAGGATGGCTGATATTTAGAACACATCTACATGGTTATCCTTTTTCGTCTTTTTAAGCTTTAAGTGAAAAATTTTGTTTTTATATTGCTTTGATATGGATTTACTTTTTATTATTGCAGTTTCTTATTGGAAATACATTGTTGATTTGTTGAATCAAAAAGATGCTTGCTGGAGTGAAGTTCATACCTCGCGATCAAGTTGATAAAGTAAATTTTGTTACTTTTTAATACTATATCTAGCTTGTGAAAGTTTTTATTTTGCTTATAATTTTAATTATGTATCTACTAACTCGGTTATTTGTTGTTAGGTAAAAGATGAAAAGTTGGATGCAAAGGGAAGGAAATCAAGTAGTAGGAAGGAAAAGCATAGGAGAAAGAAGAAGGGTTCAAGTTACGGTGGTAGTTCGGATGATGATCTTGAGAGAATAAAGAAACGGTCGAGACGAAGCAAGAAATGGTACTCGTCGGATGAACATTCAGTAAGTGAAAGTGACGGTGAGGACAGTTCTGACCGAGATGAAAGGAAATATAGGAGTGCAAAAAAGAAGAGTAAGAGAAGTTCTGATAAAGGTTCAAGAACTGGTAGGAAACATTATTCTTCTGAGAATTATTCTTCATCTGGTTCAGACTATGAGGACCAGAAAGGAAGCAAGGGGAATAGAAAGAAAAGAAATAAGGAGAGACGGGATGAAGAGGACATTGTGGATGGCTTGTCTGGTATGCATTTTGCAGTGTTTTGTTTTTCAGTTTTTTTTTTTTTTTTAAAATTGTATTCAAGTTTATCATGTTCATTTGATCCAAATTTTGCATGTTGCTATATAGATGACAATAGAGGATCAGAATCATTTAAGGAGAAGGAAATTGTGAGAAAGGAAATGGGGTTAGAGTGGATGCTGAGGCCTGCAGAGAGGACAGCAAGAAAGCCTTTGGTGCCTGTTGAGAAGCAACCAGATGAACCTCCTTATGAGGAGGTATGCTGTCAATTTGTTCTTACATCCTTCTAGTTGCAATCTATTGATCATCTTTCATCTAGCCTTTCTTTATCCTCGTCTATTTTTTGTTCCGAATTGTTGTTGCATCTGGTTAAAATTGGTTTTTTGGAGTAGCTCTTGTACTGGACCTGTTTTAGATATCTTCATATGTGCATGTCTGATTCCTATGGAAAACATATTTGCTAGATGCCTTTACGGCTACATGATTGTCATGTGACTGCATATAACTTTATATTTATTTCTTCCTGTTTGTTAACATGAGTGTTCTGTTTGCTGTCATTTAGTCTACATGATTGTTTGTTGACTCCACATTGTTTGCTTTGTCTGCCAGATGCCAAAGGTGAATCCAAGGGAGTTGAATCCTTATCTGAAGGATAATGGAAGTGGCTATCCAGAAGATGAAGATGAGAATAAAGGTAGCGGAGAGCAACTTTTGTCTTCCTCACTTGTTGGTGATGGAGGTGCAAGCTGGAGACTTAAAGCTTTGAAGCATGCCCAGGAGCAGGCAGCTCGAGAAGGACGACGATTTGACGAGGTATGCTACTATGCCTTTCAGATTCGATCAAGCATTACCAGTATGAATTTTGCTCATTATTCATTTAAATGGTTCAGGTTGTGGAAGAGCGTTGGGGTTCTCTTGGTCAACTAGCTGTATCTGCCACATCTCACAGGGCTGCGCCATCTCGTGCTCATTTACATGCCATAAAAAACAGAAAAAGCGGACTAACTGAAGATTGTCAAGTAGATGCCGAAGATCAAAAGGAAAGAGATACTCAGAAGGTAACTGCAACAGTTGATTTTCTCTCTCTCTTAATGATTTTGTGGTTTTGTAATTTGGATTGAAATACTTAAAGATTCTATTCTGATTGAGAAACTGAAATTTTCCCAACACATTGGATTTTTGTGGTTGTGATCCTTAGACCTCCAATAGAGATTACCTGAGGGATGTGTCTCTTCGGCATCCTGATTTGAGAGCCCCTAAAGCTCGTGATTCATTGTCTTGGGGAAAGTGAAAAGGTCAACAGATGTCTGCTAGGGATGCTAACATTCTCTGCTAGGGATTTTTGTGGTTGTGATCCTTAGACCTCCAATAGAGATTACCTGAGGGATGTGTCTCTTCGGCATCCTGATTTGAGAGCCCCTAAAGCTCGTGATTCATTGTCTTGGGGAAAGCGAAAAGGTCAACAGATGTCTGCTAGGGATGCTAACATTGTCTCTGCTGCATTCTCTGGCTTAAATAAGTTTGAAAATGATGGAAACTTCATGCGTGAATTCAGTCGTCAGCAGGGTAAAGATCCTGGTGGTCCTGTTGATTCTAATCCTAATGATGAGGGCAATGTGGAGTCAGAAGTGGTGTTATCTGAAATAAAAGTACCTAGCGAAAGTACCGTTATGATTGAAGAGGGACTGGGTGCCAACAAGCTAGCTGCTAAGGCAATGCAACTGCGTTTGAAAGGAAAGCATGGAGAAGCTGAAAAACTTTTGGTATGACAATATTTTCCTAACTTCTCTCCTCTCTTATTTGCATTTGGGGTGATAGGTGTTAAACCTATCTGGAGGTTCTCCAATTTGACATGAAAGAATTAAAAGTGCCAAGTGAATTTGTCATAAAAAAATTTACTATTTTTCTAGTGCTGTCTTTTGCAGAACTTTAAGATAGTATGATAAAGCTTCTTTTGAAGCTCCTGGTCAGGTCTTTTCATTAGCATTCATCTGGAGATTGGTCTATCCACCACCCTAACCCTTTTCATGAATAGGCTAAAAAGTCTTTACAGCCGCTTGGCTGTTTTGCTAAACTTGGTTGTTCCATCCACTGCCTACTTTGCCAAGTGCTTCTTGTTTCCTCGAAGGAGAACATCGTAGGGACTTTTGTAATACTCTAGTTATTAAGGAGTTTATTTTATTTTATTTTTATTTTTATGTTGATCTGTATAAGTCTCTATGATGTTCTACCTCAGTCTTTTTTATACTTAAACTGAATTTTCTTTAACTTCTGATTGAAAAATCATGAAAATTATGATTTAATGTTTCTTACCATTGATATTCTTAGAGATAATTGGATTATTTCTTGCTTCCAATTTTGTGAGCTAGTGCTCACAGAATTCCAGTGTTCATAGTAGGGAGATATATTAGAATTGATGTTGTGCACTCGGCTATTAGGTTTGGGACAGATATATGCATGCATAATCTTTTATTTTCAAAGAAGATCTTTGTACTTTGTACTTGGACAGCCAGCTATTAAGATTGTGAGCTTCTTCTTCGTGTTTAATTGTTTTTTTATTATTTTTGTTTGTGTTTATTAGCAAGAAGTTGAGAAAATGAAGGTAAAGCAGGGTGCGGCTGATAATTCTACTAAACATCAAGGTGTTGGAAGCTCGGGCAGGTAATTTTGAATATTGTGATTGGAGATTCTATTCTTTTTTCTTACTTCCCTTTTAAGTGTGTGAAGTTGTTGAAAGAGTACTGTTCTTGGTAATCTGCCATATTAATATTTCGGAGGAGTTTTTGTACAAAAGGATCTTTCATATTTTAATTAGTAGGCATGTTATAAATTATATGACTGTTCGAAAAAGGAAGGATGATGATGATGCTGATAGGAATCTGGTCCAAAAGATAATGCATAATAAACAATACAGTATATCTGGTCGGGCCGATGATGAATATGATTTTGAAGATGGTCCAAGTCGAAAATCCCAGAAGAAGAGAGGAGCAAATGATAATAAGGGTGCTGAAAGAGCTATTGCGAGACGTATCATGACTCAACAAGAGCGCTGCCTGTTTTGCTTTGAGAATCCAAACCGGCCAAGACACCTTGCTGTGGCAATAGCAAATTTTACTTATTTGATGATGCCACAGTGGCAGTCTGTCTTGCCTGGTCATTGCTGCATCTTGCCAATGCAGGTAATGTTGTTTCTTTACTATAATCTATTATTTTTTTTTTCTATAATGGGTTTTGTTTTCAGTTGAATGGTTTCCATGGTTGAACTTAAAACACATATTTGGGGATTTTCAATATTTTGTTGGAATGGAGTCATTCTATTTATGATTCATGGCACCTGGAAGCAAATATTTATACTTAATGATGGCTGTGGGACACAGTGAATGTATGGGCATTGTGGAAAGTTTGATTAATCTCAAAGTGATTATAATTGTGAAATTTCCGTCACTTTTTGAATAATTTAAGTTCTAACATACTGCTATCCACGATGGAAATTGTTTAATCTGAATGGGTGGCCCAGTGGTAAGGGTGAATGTAGGGTAAGATGTAAACTCATGTCTGGGTTTGACTCACACATGATGCAAAACTGTCGAACACCAATGTTATATCTTGCTGGAGGTTGCATATACTTGAGGGTTTATGTCTGTCAACCGAAAAGAAAAGGAATCCCTTTGTTCTCATGCAGTTGACCCTTTATTATCATAAGGTTGACTTGATTTTAAGTTGTTCTATTCTGATTAAGAGTTTCTGCTTTTGCAGCATGAGTTGGCGACTAGAACCGTTGACAGTCATGTGTGGGATGAAATTCGTAACTTCAAGAAATGCCTTATCATGATGTTTGCAAAGCAAGAGAAGGAATTAGTGTTTCTCGAAACAGTGATGGGTTTGGGACAACAGCGTCGCCATTGTTTGATTGAGTGCATTCCTTTGCCCCAAAAAGTTGCGAAACAGGCCCCTGTCTATTTCAAGAAGGTTAGATTCCGTCATTCATTCTCTCTCTATTGTTCTTCTGGTTCTCCTTGTCTATATTATGCTTCACTTTATTGTTAACTGTGGTTAATTTGACTGGCCTAAGTAAAGATGTTTTTGCTGCCCTTAACTTTGTGTAGGATTCCCATTTATTGCCAAATTAGTTGCACATTTATGTAAAACAAAATTGGAGGTTGGCATGGCATGTACATAGCTTGCATAAAAAATTAATGTCCTGTAAAGTTCATGTTTTTGAACTGATCCTCCCATCCACATGAACACCTCTTTTTGTTTGCATGTACATGTATGTACAATTCTTTTTGTCTCAATACATACAGTACAAGTTTTTGAAATGAGCTGTTTCAGGCAATTGATGAAGCTGAAGATGAATGGAGCCAGCACAATGCAAAGAAGTTAATAGATACGAGTGTGAAGGGCTTGCGTGGTTCAATTCCAAAGGACTTTCCCTACTTCCACGTTGAATTTGGTCTAAATAAGGGTTTCGTCCATGTAATTGATGACGAAACACAGTTTAAAAGCAGCTTCGGACTAAACGTCATAAGAGGCATGCTTCGCCTTCCTGAGGAAGACATGTACCGTCGTAGGAGGCATGAATCTGTGGAGGCACAAAAGCAAGCGGTTGCAACTTTCGCACGGGACTGGGAACCGTTTGACTGGACGAAACAGCTTGAATAGAAAACTGTGCAGTGGTGGTCTAAAGCAATTCAGGATTTCAGTTTTAACTTAAGTTGATGAACTTGGCCAATGGTCTTTTATAGCCCGTTGGCAACACACATGCATAGGCTGAGTTTCGGCAATATGTTATATTTATATTTATAGTGGTGTACATAGTTTTTATTTCGATTGATATGTCATCAAATTTTTGTTGTGGGTATGGTTAATTTTTATTTTTTCATCATTAATTTGATAATTTTAAATCTCTATACACTTGTTAGATGCAACTTCACTTGGGATACATGATTATGTACTTCAACTATCTAAATTCAGAATTACTTAGTCCCTTATTACGGTTACTCTGTCACTGATTAGTTTTAAAAGACACAGAACCCTTGTTCTGCAAGTAAACCTCTGCAGCTGTTGTCTTAAGGATTCTCATTTCCTAAACCATATCCTATTTGGGTCTGTAATCCTTAAAAATACTTATATATAAAACAGATCATAATTCCACTGCTGTAACTGACTTTTCTGAGTCTGTTTTGGATTAGGAATCCTCCAAAAAATCGCTAAATATAATTAGCAGATCAACGCTTTGGTAATTCAACTGTCGCCGCTGTTGGACTTGCGGGATCCATCAGATGGAGAGGGCCTCATCGTCGTCAGTTCTGTATTTTCATTTTTCTCCTCTGTTTTTGCTGTTTTGATATTTGTCTTTCGGTAATGATGAAAAAAGGAGGGAAAAAATCATGGAATATTTTTTTAAAATTTTTTTTTTGGTGATATTTCCAAATTTCTTGTTTGTTTGTTCTCTTAAGTTACAGTTTTTTCCCTAGATAAATAAACAAACACGTTCAATTCAAAAGCAGGTTTTTTGAAGATGATTTGTTGATTTATTTATTTATTTTTAAGATGCTCAACTCAACATAATCGAAATATATTAATCAGTTGCTAAGTAATTGTTCAGGGAATCTGGTGATGATAATAGTATTATGGAGAGCCTCGGCCGCATAGACCGGATATTGGATTTGCCGGAACGAGGGTTCGAACAAGGGTAGTGTCTCAAGCATGGGAACTAGCATAGAGGAAACTCTGCGCATACGCCACAATGAGATGGTAAGGTTAATGAATTTCTCACTTTTTGTTCCGGATACTCACTGGAAACATGTCGGTCCATACATAGACCAGTGCATTTTCTATGCTTTAGGATGTAATGTCAAAGAGCTGAGTCTTGAGCTTCGGTCCGGCAGTCCTAGATTCAATTTGCCCTAAATTTTCGTATTTTCAAATCCAATAGAGATATTGACATTAGCGGGCCTTATGCTGGAGTCTCCAAGAAAGTGTAAGGTTATCTTCGTTGACAAAATTGTTTTTAAGCAGGGTTGATGCAACCGATCCAGTGCTTCAGAGTCTACTTACTGGGCGTCCCTTGATCGAGTATCTAAGTCTTGCATGCATGCCCCAGGGCTTAAAAATCTAGAGTTATCTGGTCTTACCAAACTCAATAAATTCAACGTTTATGGTGCTGAGAAACTTCAACGGCTTTGTACAGAATGTCCAAAAAGTTTACAATTCGAGGGCCACTCTCATTTCAATGCGAGTTCAACTTAGCCTCATGTAAGTTTCTCAAACACTTGACATTTGCCCGTGCTCCTATAGAGGATGACTGTCTTTGCAACCAAATTTCTAAATTTCCGCTTCTTGAGAGCTTACTTATAACACTGATTGTTATGACTTGAAGAGCATTAACATCTCTAGCCGCAGTATTAAGATGTTGAAGATTTATGAATGTATGGGGTTGGTTGAAGTCAAGATTGAAGCTCCCAATGTCTTCTCTCAAGGTACTGCATTTTTTGTTCATTTGTTTGAATTCAATACTTAGATCCATGCAATGGGGATGCAATGCAGTGCTGGTACTTTTAGTCTGCTTTATTAATCATTTGGTTTACAATGTTCTTGTAAAAGGATGTCGTACTCCAATGTTTTTAATAACTGAATCAGCTTTCCAGATTTAGATTGTTGTCTTGTACACCAGGTGTATGAGCCGTACAACAGAAGCCTTGTCTCATTATCTAAGCCTGCAGACACGTGAAATTCTTGGCTGGGATTTTTGAAGTCTTAATGCCTGTCATCAGACGGAAAATATGCACGTACTGGGGGAACCATTCGACTGGACAGAACAACTTGAATAGGGAAACAGAGCTGTACTCTAAAGCAATTCAGGATTTCAGCTTCAACTGCCTTGCCATTTTGATCAGTGGTTGATTGTGTATCGATGATAGGAGGAGAAAGAACCGAAAAAAATAAAAAAATGTTCACATTTTGAGTTGAAGTGTGAACGGAGTTGATTCAATTTCACTTTTTGAAGTGTTCTTTCATTTTAGACAGATTCAATCACATATTTATTTAACAGATACTTGAACAACCAGAATACTTGTTGTAGCCTCGTAGGTATGCCTACACTTTTGAGTAAAAAGATTTTGTAATTTTTTTAACAACACGACACGGGCTTTATTATCTTTCATTGTAAATTTTGGAAGGTAAATGCCAGGAACATTTAAAAAAAAATTAATTAATTAATTACTTAAATAAAATAAAAAAGCCTCATGCGCACCACGTGTCCTGCCGTTACGATATTCCATTTCAAAGGCTCAGATTACACGGATGTTTGTTTATAAAATGTAACCGTTGGATCAACAGTGATCCAAAAATGGAAAAAAGTGCTAGGGTTTTAATCTTGAAGCCAAAATAAGCAGCCTATAAATACGCCCATGTCCAGAGACACAAATCAATCGAACCTTTTCACTCTACTTTTCTTAACCACACGACACGGGCAAATGCCAGGAACATTAAAAAAAATAATAATAATAATAAATAATTAATTAATTAAAAAAAAGCCTCATGCACATCGCGTGTCGTGCCGTTACGAAATTCCATTCCAACGTGTCGTGCCGTTACGATTTTCCATTCCAACGGCTCAGATTATCAGGATGTTTTTTTATAAAATAAAAGTGATCCAAAAATGGAAAAAAGTGCTAGGGTTTTAACCTTTGCTAGGGTTTTAATCTTGAAGCCCGAATAAGCAGCCTATAAATATGCCCATGTCCAGAGACACAAACGGACCTTTTCGCTCTACTTTTTTTTATTTTGCTTTGGTTTGGTCTGTTTACAAAGTGAGGAAATCACTTTCGTTGTTGGTTGTTAGAAAAAAAATGATCGATTATATTTGTTTGGACAGAGAAATCACGGTCATGAGATGAGTTTTCTAATCTGTAATCTGTATACGGTGACGGTGAATATTGACGACGGATTCTCTTTCTACCGTGTTTCTCTGCCCAATCAGATATATTTGATCTTCATTCCATTTCTGTATTCATTAATTGTTTATTACGGCGTCGGTTTAATATTTCTCCACATAACGGTAGAAATTCTCGACCTGCGTTTATCTCTTCTTTGTCTGAGCCTTATATATGTATTGATTAGTTAGTTCTTGAAATCTCTTCCAGATCCGTTCTGGCTTTTATTTTGGACCGACAGTTGAAAGCAAGGATCGAATCCAGTTTGGGCTGAACCGGTTAAAGATTATATGCACACACATATACTTTAATACAGGCGCCTTTACTTTTTTTTTTTGATAAAGACTTTTAAATCGTGCGCACTGCGCACTTCTAATTCGTTTTTTTATTTTTTGATAAAGACACTTTTAAATCGTGCGCACTTCTAATTCGTAGGGTTTAATAAATTATTTTAATGTTATAAAAATATAAAATTTTATAATATGTTTAAAAATATTTTTATTAAAGTGCAGGTTTAAAATTTCACAATTGCCCTGGAATTAAAAATTGATAGTGGTTTGTATTGATTAGAGATGGTAAAATTTAAATTTGGATCCGGATGTTGGTGCATCCACATCAGCAATGATTGTGCTAGATTTTTTAGATATTCGAATTAGCATAATAATAAATTTAAATATAATAATTTATTTAATAATATCAAATAAAATTTAATTATAATTTAACAATCAATAAGTTAACACTATAAATTTACAAACGATAATTTCACACAAGATAAATCAAACATTAAAAAAAAAAAATCTAAGGTAAGCCAATCCATTAAAATATTCTCTAATTATTATTATTATTTTTTTTTTTTAACATATTTTTCATAGTTATAGAGTTAATTATACTTATACATATTAAATAAATAATTTTATTAATATATTTTTCAATTAAAATTTAATTAAATAAATAATTTAATTATAAAATAATACGGATTCTGATATCCGATTTCTCGAATGCACTTACATCTAGATTCGAATTTACAAGGATCTTGACTTTTAAGATACGGATTCGAATCTTCTGAATGTTTATGGATCCGTAGTTTATTTCCATCCCTATTATTGGTTAATTGAACCTTCTTGGTTTGGTTATATGAAACAAACTTATTATAACGTGCCAATATAAAAATCAGAACTGCTGTATGATATTCAAATATTTCAAGAACTAGTACAGAATGAATCCAAATGATGTCAAGGCCGCCACTAAGTGAATGCAAATGGAGGTTTAACGGGAGCATCTGTTTCAAATCCGGGTATATATTACCAATTCGGTCATTGTTAGGCTAACTAGTTTATCTTATTAATTTTTTTTCAATCAAGATTGTGTTGAGTTAAGCTACAAGCACCAATACAATTAATTCTGATTCCCTTTTGTAAATTAAAATCTTTTCACCCTTTATTAATTAAATCTTTCCTCCCCGTCAATTCTTCTCCAAATCACATAATGCATGTTTGAAGCATTAATCGACTTAATTATTAATTAAACTTTTGATTTGCAAATCTGCTGGTCCATTTTGTTACCGAAAGGGAACCACTACCAATGTCATCTCTTTGATGTGACAATTCCCGTCGTTCAATTCTCAGCCAGACTCTGAAGCATTGCACTTTTGGCGACATCTGATCTGAATGTGGGCTTGCTTTTAATTGTATGTGATTGCATTAAAAATGGTATGAAATGACATTTTCTTTTTTTCCCCTCTTCCCATTGGCTATAAAATGAAGTAATCGTGAAAATCCTTCCATTTTCTCCTCAAATTTTCCTTAAATTTTCTTTTTGCCTTAAGAAAGCTTACCAAATGAAAAGATGAGTAAAGGGATTTGACTGAGGGATTTTTGTCAAATGCGATGGAAGCAAGCCAAACAGACATGTTTCGTTAGGCAATAAGTTGGCGCTGCAATTCAGCTTATTTAATTATATTACAAAATTATATAAGAATACACGACCGTTTGCCGCTGCAATGAAAAGAGCCCCTTTAAGTTTTACCTTGCTTCGTATGTTTTTATTACTTGCGCTAATAAGCCACCGAAAAATCAAACGTCGGTGACCGGAGGAGGGGGGCAAATCCCTCCCCCACCGGGAATCATACTGCAAGGATTACCGCCAATAGGTGGCACGGGAGCCCTCTGGAGGGTTGCATGGCTAATAAGGTTACGAATATGCGGCTTCGCATGCAATGGCCTCAAGGCTGAACCTAGTTGCATTGTGCTGCTTGAAGCGAACAAAATGATGAACATGAACAAAATTGTGAAGAAGCGAATGTTTGTTCTATGGAACTCCATTTTATTTTCTTTTATTTTGGGTGAGTTTGATGGAGATTTCTTATATGCAAATATAAAGGCTTCAGGGCTTTGTCTCTCTTATCTTTTACAACCAAGTTTGTTCTTGCAAATATAGAAAATAAAACCTGTAACATTTAACAAAAAGATTCTAGATTTTGTTGATTAGCTTATAAACTTGGGAATATGATATACTCGACCCTTCGACAGCTCATTTAACAAATCGATATACCATTTTTATTGCTGGAAGAATGAAGTCATAAAAGATGCCTATTTGTTGTTGATTATCTTTTCCAAAATTATCGTCCTCAAATGAATAAAAGAACAGCTTTCTGCCTTTAAAAAGAATCATGACTATTATAACATGAAAATGTATAAATAAAAAGTAATGATAAAAAGTAATTGTATACAAATTGATATGATATGAGAAGATTGGTTATATAAAATTACCATAAATAAGTTCATATAATTGAAAAAAAATAACTGTTATTATTCTTCAGCTGATCTTTTTATACTAAATTATTTTGTAAACATTAATTTGCATAAAATAGCTTGATAAATTAAGGATTAGAACTATTATGATACTCAAATATATATGTCAAAATTTAACACTATTTTAGTATGCAAGAGGATACAAGACACCCAATTCAAGTGCCTCTCATTCAATCATGTTAATCAAAAGCAGCAAACGCAAACACACACTTCCCTCTCTATTTAGAAACCCACCTCAAAGCCCTTCACCAAATGCGAAACCCAGTAACCAAAACACAAAACCAATCTCTGTTTTGGGTCCAAACAAGTTGGAGTACCGTGTAAGGCACCAGTAAACTGCAATCCCAAAAAGCCCAAGAATATTTTTGTCAACTGATCCAAACCAAACCCATTCCTAATATTGATGCGTTCAATCATTTGTACGTTCAGTTTCCAAGCCTTTTTAGCGCTTCCCAAATTCTTTAAACCCTCTCAAATATTCGAGGGCTGTCCACTCTATTCATATTTCTGTCCAAATTCTTCAAACCCTCTCAAATATTCGAGGGCTGTCCACTCTACTCACATTTCGTGAGGAATAGACTGGCTCCACTCAATTATTTGATAATTGAGGAACGATTATAACTAAACCCCATAAATACTTTCATAGAGACTCGAATCTTTGTACTCATTATTTTAAGTGCAAGAGTTCTCCCACTGGACCAAAGGCCCATTGGTGTTCAGTTTCCAAGCCTAAGCGTTATGATGTTGTGTTTTCAATGTATGAGGAATTATACAGTTGTGAAATTCAGCCTGATTTGTACACGTTTAATATTTTGATCAATTGTTTTTATCAAACCGGGAAAATAAATTGTGAGTTTTGTGTACCGGGTGAGATCATAAAGAGGGGTTTTAAGCCTGATTTAGTTACTATGAGTACTCTGCTTGAGGCTTTGTGTTTGGATGGTAAATTTTTTGATGCGGTTGAGTTGTTTGATAAATTGACTGAGTCAGGTTTTGAAGGTAATGTTAATGTCTATGGGATTCTCATTAATGGATTGTGCAAAATTCGCGAGATTGATTCTGCTATTAATTTGCATAGGAGGATGATTTGTGAGACCAATGTGGTTACTTATTGATGGTCTTTGTAAAGATGGGTCTGTTGATGACGCAATAAAAATGTTCAAACAAATTATAGGAAATGGTATTTGCCCCGATGTCATTGTTTACAGTTCGTTGATCAACAGGTTGTGTAGCTTTAATAGATTGAAGGAAGTTGTTGAGTATTCTGATAAAATGGTTGCTCGAGGGATTTCCGCTGAATTAGTCAATTACAACACTGATTCATGGTTTTTGTCGAATGGGATTTTGCAAGGAGGCAAATAGAATTTTTAATCGAATGTTGAGAAAAGGAATTTCGCTTGATGTTGTAACGTTCACAATATTGATAGACTGCTTATGCGAGGAGGGAAAATTGGGAGAAGCAAGGAAGATTTTCAGTTTGATTATTAAGCCCAGGAGGGAGCCTAACTTATTTAACTTATTATTCACTCATCAATGGATTAAGAATCGGTTGGTCACCTGATGCTGGAAAACTGTTAGAGTCGATTGTAGATGAAGGGACTTGAGCTTGATGGTTTTACCTACAATGTAATGATTAATTGCTATTGCAAGAGTTTGAAGACTGAAAAAGCTATTAGCCTCTTTCAAGAAATGCTTCTTAAGGGATTGAAGCCTGATAAAGTTGGTTACAACTTACTTATAACAGAGCTTCGTCAAGTTGGGTGAGTAGCAGAAGCACAAAAGTTGTTCAATGGGATGCCTGCAGCTGATCTATCTCCGAATTTATTCACATATTCAGCTTTGATAGATGGGCTTTTCAAAAATGGCCACGTTGAAGAGGCAATTGTTCTGCTCCAGTCCCTTGAAAGGGACAAGAAAGAGCTAAATATTGAGGTTTACAGTGCAGTCATTGATGGGTTGTGTAGAGGGGGCAGATTGGAAGCTAGAAAGAAGTTAGATCAACTCTCAGAGAAAGATTTGGTTCCCGATGTTGTAACATTTAACATTCTGATCAATGGCATCTGCAAGAAAGAGATGATAATGGAGACTGATATGTTGCTTGTCCAAATGGAAAAGTAGGGACGTTTTCCAGACTCTATATCATTCAACACCATTATTCGGGTTTTCTTGTGAAAAATGAAACTGATAAAGCAATGTAGCTTCTTGAACAAAATGTGTAATAGGAACTTCTCATCAAATGAACAGTTCACTCTAATGCTGCTATAACTCTATTTTGTAGATTCAATGTCGTGTAACCATTGAGTTCCAAATGTTTTTCGGGGAATTTTTCAACTGTAAATTCTGTACAATGATATGGTACAAAATACGGAAAGAGATACTAGTAAATCGGTAACTTCACTTTGTGTGAGAATTGAGATAATAAAAACTTGTCCATTTTTCCCCTAAATGCAATAGTATTCAGATTTGCACGTTCTAACATTCTGTCGTATTCATGTTGTTGCAATTGCATATTTGTTTTATTACATATGATACAGTCCTTTAAGATGGTGTATATTTGCGGTTTCCCTTTTTCTACTTCGATTTTGAGTGTGGGTGAATGATAAATAATATCACATTCATATATTATTGCTTTTATTCTGGTGAATTCTATATTTCTAATGTGCCAAGATTTTACCCATGCTGCTGCGTCCCATTCACTTCTTCCTATCAGCTTTGCTGCCCTCCTTTTGAGTTTTGTCTGCAAGATTCTGATTTCAGAAAGTTGTGTCTAACTGTCAGCCTACAGTGCCCGTTCTTTTGCCCTTGCAAACAAGGTAAATGACTCAATCCTAAGCTTGCCCAGGCATCTTAATAGTCTGACTGATTCAACTAGTTGAAGTCAATGCTTCACCGGAATTAGATATTCCAATTTTGAGCATACAATTTCACTTAATCATTGAAGACAAAGACAAATATTGGGCAAATATGTGCTGTCGGACTGCTTTCTAAGCACCAAGCTGGATGCTACGGGGGTTAAAGTCCTTACGGTGGGTATCCTTAGTTGGAATGAAGAAAAATCTGTATCCCTCCACAAAACTCAGCACATTCATTACATGATTTACAATATAAGTAAGAAAAATGAAAGATTGGTACTCACTCTCAAATCTATATTTGTTTATTTAGATGCTATTTGTGTGAAATCCTCTTTCTACCACGAGCCCTACTAGCTGGAACACCTTTTGAAGTGCTTGTAATATCCTTTGCAGGTTCTTCATCACTTTTGTCATCATCACTCCCTTCATCAAAACTCTCAGTTTTGTCTGTGGACTGTTCCTCCTCTTGTTGCAAATCCCCCATGACTGCCTGTTTTGAAAACTTGTCTCGAAGCTCTCTGAGTTTTGATTTCTTTGAATTCAACACACCTAGGAACTAGAAGCAGGAAAAAAAACTTGAAGTCAGTCCTACATGCTAAAAGAATAGAAAGTTGATGCTCCTAAGATCCTATTCATCCTTTAATAACTAGCATGCTCAGAGCTCAAAACATCTTGAAATTACAACTATGACTAAATGGATATTCTGGAAACATCAATTATGGGAAATCTAAACCATACATTTAAGAATTCAGCATTTATACATTTTCATTAGTAAAAACTGAATTGGAAACAGGGGCTTCATCACAAACACATGATGTCCCTATTTTCAAACGTTTTATTCTTTTGGTCTCTGTCTTGGATCTCCAGTTACAGAGAACTATCAGTGTTATTTATTCACGCACCTTTGCATAGATTGCTGATTCAAACTCCAGCTTCTCATTCTTAAATCTCTCACTTTGTGCTAAACACTTCTCAGCCTCCACTTTCAGTCTCTCAAATGATTGAGTTTTTGTGACAACTTCATCCTATAAGCGAAAGAGATAAAACATGAAGGTGTTATAAGCTGACAGACAAATTTCATTGCCAAACTAATTGACATAGGCATTTCATCTCCATCTATTTATCCAAAGAAACAACAAGAATAATAGAACAAAACGTTCAATGTCATTTACAGTCAAAATTGATACCACATGTATATAGCTCGTTGGTACAGAAAATTTTATAAAGAAAATGAAGAATCCTGGCAGGACCATTTCATTTTGGAGTTATAAAGAGTGAAGCCCAAGCAGCTTTAGAGCTTCTTCAAACTTGGCCATCAATACCGCAGCTGATACAAACTTTTCCAGAATAAGACATATTGCTTCAATCACTTAGCTGGAAGTATAAAATAAGATTCCTCAAGTACCCAAAATCCAATTCGAACTCACATATTGTGTATGTGAAAAATGTCTCAGCTTAATCCATAATGAATCAAAATCATTATGGATGATACCAACAACTAGTAGGACAAATGACACCCCATGAATCAGCGACTCATCACTGATAAGAAAGAAAGGTCGAAGTGAATCAGCATGTTTGATTTACATTCCATGTAACCAACCACTACTTGCTCTTCCAACCTAAAGTCTGGACCACCTACAGAGAAAGTGAACTTCTAAAGATATAAATGTCTACCATGGAAATTATATTTAGCATTGTCCTCATGAAACAAAATACAAAGAACCAAGTCAATGTACAACCATTGATAGTTTTGAATCAAACATCAAGAGAAATAAATCCCTTCCATTGAATATAAACGAACCCAGTATGGACAGATCCCAAGTCTTTTCTTTTACTGCCCTTCAAACATTAGTTACAACATGCACCAAGTCATTGAAATCTAACGAACATTACATACACATCTAATAAAGTAAAATTGTTTCAACTAACAATCTTCAAAATTTCAGCCAACAAAAAGGCAAAAGAATCTTACACTGAGCCTAATGTTTGCATCCATGAGAAAGTCCAAAATCCCTGCAGTAACCTTCTTGCTATTAGGTGCTGATCCACATTTCCACCGCCATTCAAGCTTAGTCCCTTCCTTCTCAAATGTCCATGACAACTGCAATACATCACAATCACATACATACCCACAATTTTAAATTTCACCTTTTTCCAATTTCAATTTCGATAAACTAAATTAAATTTTAAAATATAATAACAAAAACTTACTCTTTTACATCCATCGACATCGATAAAACCGTAAAAACCCTAAATAGCGCTCACCAATTTGGCGTATTCGGTCACCATTTGGTCCCACTATCTTTCACTCCTCGACGAAAAGACGAAAACACTGTCACTTTGAGACACACACCCAAAAAAAAAAAGAAGACAAATTTAAATTAATATTTGTTACAGGTATTAATTTATAATACCGTTGCAGAGCCAAGCGTTGGGACCGTCGGTGATGGAGAGATCGAAGTGGGTCTGAAACCACGTGCCTTTGACAAAAATGGGATCCGTGGCGTCGGGAATCTCCAGCTTTAGACATGTATGGCTTGTCGCCTCCATTTTTTCTGAGCTCCTTCCTCGAGAAGCCCCAAGAGCGAGTGCAGAAATCTTCCCGCCTTTTCGAGTTGCGTGTTTTGGAATTTGGACTTTTCGCACATATTTATATAGATCCTATAAATAAATATTAGGATATGACCATGTCTATGAAAATTGAAAATGAATAATTACTTTTTTTAAAGATAAAAATATAAATTATTAAGGGCATGTTTGGTATTGTTTTTGAATCTGTATTTTTTGAGAATAAAAACGAAAATGAAAATGGTGTTTTGCAGTTACTGTATTTCGAATTTAAATATGCGTCTGGTATCATTTTCTGTATCCTATATTTTAAAACTGAAAACAGTAATATGCGTTTGGTAGACACAGTTGAAAATGATAAAAACAGAGAATATGCGTTTGGTAATTTTTTTTCAAAAAAAGTTTTTACTAATCATTTACATTATATTTATGGTCATAAAATAATTATTTAGCTAATACACACAAATACAACAAAATAATTTAACCAAATTTAATATAAAAAAATTACATGATAATAAAGTTTAAGAATTAACATTAATTAAAAAGAAGTTTGACATTGTCATTGTTTTTACACTATATAATTAAGATATATATTACAACACATGATTTAAACAAAATAATTATAAAAAAACATGATACACATTATACATTACGTATGTAATCATGCCACATAAAAGCTGCAATTCCATCTCTTGTAGTATTAATCTCTACGACACTTGCTTGAGATAAATCAATATTAGTACTACTTCTCGTTGGTAACCAAATCTTGCACATCAAAGTCCCCAAATAATCTATCACTTGCATTTTCTCGTCGAATAAAATTATACAAAGCGCAACATGCAATTGGAATTAGACGTTGCTTACGTAAACTATAATTATGCATGTCCCTTAAAATTGAAAATCGCGCTTTTAAAACACCAAAGCATCGCTCAATTACATTACGCAATGATGAATGTCTATAATTAAACAATTCTTGAGGAACTCTAGGTGCACCGCCAATATGATTAATCTACAATACTCTAGTTATATCATTTGAGATATGTGGAAATAAGTGGAATTATTGAGTACGAGGTGAAGTTTATTTGAATTCATTAAAATACTCAACAAACTCAATTTATCACAACACTCATTAATGAGATTTTTTGTTTTACTTCAAACACCCATTTTAATCCAATAAAGATTCCTCTCATACTCTTATGTCTATTTTCTTCATAAAAAATAGTGGAAATATCAAAGATCTCTAGCATAAAGGGTATATTTTCCAGGACAATTTAAGACCCACAAATTCATCAAGTGATTTATACAAAATTATTACTTTTGGAATTAATTTATCAATATAAATTTATTCATTATAAAAATTTCGTATGAGAGGAAGCTTCTTGATTATGATTTGGCATTATGAAAAGAGATTTTGGGAGTTTATGCAAAAATGAATTCAATTCTACTCTGCAATCAAATTGCCAGTTACAATTTGATTATTTTCTTGTGCATTTCTTTTTCTTCCTTTTCGCACAAATCTGTGAAGGATTTTTTTTTTAAAATTTAGGTTGCATTATCAAACTTGGAAATAAAATTATTATTTTTTGAACACAAATTGAGATTTCACAATCTCTAAAATAAATGAGGAAAAATTTCAGCTCATAAATAAACAATTTGTCACTACATATGAACAACCTCAGAAATTTTCAGAATTAAAAATCACTCAAATCATCTCTCAAAAATTTCAGCTCATAAACAAAATAAATACCGGCAAGTGACAACGAAGTAGCAGTAGACGAAGATCCGAGAGAGCAAGTGCAGATCCGAGAGAGCAAAGACGAAGTAGCAGCAGAAGTCGTAGCAGACGGAGAAAGAGCAGCGGCAGTGGCTAGCACACCAAGAGCGACCAAGAGAGAGATTTGCTGCAACTGGATTGAGAAAATTGAGGGGAAAGAGGGAGCTGCAGTGAACTGGATTGAGAGTGAGGGCTGCAGTGAAGAGAAAAGTGAGGGCTGCAGGGTCACGATTTCTTTATTATTTTTTAATTCATTTTTAGGTTTAGTTTGTAAAATTTGGAGAATATGTTTAACTTGTTTTCAGTTGTATAGTTATAATAATAAATCCGGATTTTGTGTTTTGTAATTTGTTTTGTGAAAAAAATCCACCAAACATGTTTTATGTGTGTATTATAAAAATGAAAACGAAAACATGGCTTGCAAAACGGTACCAAACAGGCCCTAACATTTTATTAATTAAACACATAGGCGTATTACACAATATTTCAAATCAAGACCTAAATTTTGTTAAGGCTGTCCCCTAATTAATGGGATTAAGTAATGGTTTTTCATTTAATCAAATTACATCATCTATTCATCGAATCTATTGGATAATTTCACACATTAAAAAATAATGATTTTTTTTTAAATGTTAAAGTGAAATATGTTCCCAGACAATGTAATGCTTGTGCCCATTATTTGGCCAAATTAACCTTAAGAAGAAATACCCCTACTACTTGATTAGAAACAATACTAGCAGAGATTTTAAGTGTAATGGTGTCGTGATTAATGGAAATGTTTACTTTCTTATATATAAAAAAAATTACACCATCTATTCTATAAAGATTGAATTATTTTTAACACAACAACCATCATAATATTTTTAAAAATAAAATAAATATAATGAGGAGTGACTTACTTTGTTGGAGGGCATTATATTTAAAAAAAATGGAAAAAGACTCTAATATTTAAAAAAATATATAAATTTTTTACTAAATTATTAATCTTTTTCAATGTTACGTTGAATTTTAATGTGATTTTCTTTTTACAGTAGAAAGAAAATAAAAATGGGAATCAAAGTTATATCCGAATGGAATAGCCTAGTTTCTTTTTTTTTTTTTTGAAGCTCGAATGGAATAGCCTAGTTGGTTATAAATCAATCAAGATATTTCTTTTTTTAATTCATGTTTGTGCTGGGACGAATTTTTTTTTGGATAGATTTATTATTCAATTCATTAAATAATTAAAGAAACTTGAAATGTGATATCACACAAAAGTGGCCCCCAAAAAAAAAACAGAACACGTGTCAGAGTCCCAGTTTGAAAGCCACGTGTAGCACCAAACGCACTAGCATAATAACACTAACATAGTAGCAGCAGTAAGCTAATCATAGCATCATCATCCACAAGAAGAAACCCAGCCAAAAAAAAATGTCTTTGAGGTTCTGCAACTCTCACTCACTGTATCATCTTCTTCTGGTTCTCGTAATCTTCTGTTCCATTTCTGCAATCTACGCTAAAGCAAATGAAGACCCAACAATCAGAACTATGGAGGCTTTCTCAGGGTACCCAATTCATGAATCAAACTCATTTGTTACAAACTTGGCTTCTTCACTCTCAGTTGATACTGAAACTCTCCAAAAACGGGTACTGAGAAAATCTATAGCTTTATGGACGAGTAAAATAATGTGGGTTTTTTATTTTCTTATTAAAATATATATTTTTTTAATGCGTGTGGTTTTGGCTTCTTTTTGTTTTTTTGGGCTAGATCGATGAACTGTCAACTTTCTCGGACACTCCTGCCCCATCAGTTACTAGGGTCTTGTACACTGAGAATGATGTATTGGCACGCAGGTAACTATTTAAGAAGTTACAGTTCTTGTGCATGTTCTAATTGTCTGCAAATCTTAATAGAAAGTTACAGTTTTTATATTGTTTTTTCATTAATTATTCGTATATCGAATCCTTTATAATATTTCATCTGATGGAGTTGTTTCTTGTAGTCCTTAAAGGTAATCATTTATTTTACAACATGAATAGGCCTATTTTACTGAGTTATCAGTGTTTTCGAATGAATTATTCAGGTTAGGCCTTGGAGAATTCTGTATGTGATGCTTTATCTGATTGTTTGTCAAGAGATATTTATTCCCTTTGTATGCTTTATCAGTGGCCCCCTCATGTCTAGAAGGATATATACAGGACATTACTCTTGCTTCTAATCCAGCAGCAGTTGTCTAATATTTCCAGCCATTCTAAGTAGTTATTAACTTACAATGCTATTTAAGCTCATGTGTTGAGAACATACTATTGAAGCCTTACAGTATATATTCAATCATATTTGAAAATTTTATTATGTGTAGAGGATTATCTAGTTAACTCTTTATATGCCATTGCTTTCTGAATTTTTTTTTTCCTCAATTGCTCACCTAAATTAAGGATTTATGCTGTCTGTTTGCAATATTTTAATGCAGCTACATCAAGAACTTGATGGGGCTTTCAGGTCTCTCTGTTAGGGAGGATGCAGTTGGTAACATATTTGGTAGATGGTGAGATTTCATCTTCCTTCAGAGGAGTTTGGTTATCATGAATTTTTTGCCATACTCATGCTCTCTAAATGAACCCAATTGAACTCAAGATTGCCCTAACCTGTGTTAGTTCGCATGGATGGAAGTTCTTGGTTTCATTTATTCTCACTTAGAGTTTCAGTTCCTGTAACTGTGTTCAGATTGACATGTCATCAAAATGGAAAAAGAAAATCATATTATGAGTATAGAGCATGGTGTACTGCATTTTTTGAGAAAATGCCATAATTCTCACAGCAACTTGAAGTGCACTCTCTATATGGTATTGTGTTTTTCACAAAGGGTAATCTAGTTGACAATTGGTGTTCTCTTTTCCTGTCCTTTTCCAAATTTTTGGCCTTTTTGTTAGAGTAGTGAAGTTTCTTTCAAGGATGTCTGCATTCATTGAAGGGATTTTTTTTTTTGGCAGTAATAGTTTGGAGTATCAAAGCTCACAATACCACCTTTTTTTCTTCATTTCTCTGAGACAAATGTTTCGCAATTTCTGTTGTGTATCCTCAAATGTCTTTGACCATGCCCCCACCCCTGTTTCCCTTATGCAGGATTGGCAATGAAGCGGAGCTTGCTCCAGTTGCAACAGGTTCTCACATTGATGCCATTCCGTACTCTGGGAAGTTTGATGGTGTTGTTGGTGTGCTAGGTGCAATAGAAGCCATTAATGTGCTAAAAAGGTATTGGTTGATTTTATTGGTAGCCTCTGATGAATCTGAAATATGTGGTTATAAATCGCCACTTATGTTTGCTTTCTGGGTTGATTAGCATTCTAGATTAGCACTGAAAATTTCTCTTTTTGCAAATTGATGGCAATAAGTTCAATCAACATACATAACTTTATTCATGAATGGATAAACTTTTAGATGTTGAGTGCCTTTAGTTAGATCACCTGTGCTGTAGTCAGATACTGTCAAAATTGAATCAGGACATATTCAGATATTCCTTGCTCAAGCTATCAAGGAAGAGATTTGAAACATTTATCTCAAACTATATCCAAAGACACCGTCTTAAAGCCGTGTCTTGGAGACAGAGATATAATAAACATTGTTATGTTCTCTCAGTTTTCCAGTCTAGGGTATTGTTTGTGCTTTTGGTTTCCAGCTAATAAGATTGTTTTGAACTGAATAGCATGGATGCAATTTCTTTCTCATCATGTCATAGTTTTTTTCAGATAAAGGTATTGTGTAGTAGTCACAGTTTTTGGTCTAAGCTATGTTGACTGGGTCTTTAACAGATCTGGATTCAAGCCTAGAAGGTCACTGGAGGTTATCATGTTCACCTCAGAGGAGCCCACACGCTATGGGATCAGTTGTTTGGGAAGGTTAGCCACTTGCAAATGGTTAAAACTTCATAACTCAATACATGCACTTGGGTTTATTTGGTTGCTTTCCTTTCTTAATTTTTGTCCATACAAAAAGAAGAAAAGATACTTTTCCTCTGGAGTTTCCTATTACTTACCTTTGCAAACTTTATAGCAACCACTTCCACTGTACATTAAACTTCAACAGGTTACGTCTTGGCATGGTGGATGGTATATGGGTTTGGAAATCTTATACTATAGTATGAGTTCGTAAGTTTATTTTTTTTGTGCAGTCGCTTATTGGCAGGAATTGAGTCACTTGCAAAAGATCTGACGTCAACAGTTGATGGTCAAAATATATCTTTTTTAGAAGCTGCAAGATCTGCTGGATACACAAAAGAGCACAATGACCTATCCAGTGTGTTTTTGAAGAAAGGAAGTTACTCTGCTTTTGTTGAATTGCATATAGAGCAGGGACCCATTCTGGAGGAGGAAGGTTTGTCATTTTTTACTGCTTATTTTATCCTTATGATCTCAATTTATTGATGGTTATTAATCCACTTTATATTTCAAATCAGGTACATCAATTGGTATAGTGACTGCCATTGCAGCTCCTGCAAGTATAAAAGTAGATTTTGAAGGCAATGGAGGGCATGCGGGTGCTGTCTTGATGCCGAATAGGTAACTGCTGTCTGCCTGTATGCAGTTAAATTTACATATCTTTCATCAATTTGGTATATTGATCATTATGATTCTTTTATTATGCTTATTCAGTCAACAAGATTCATGACGTTTTACATGTAATGAGCAGGAACGATGCCGGTCTGGCTGCTGCAGAACTAGCGCTAGCTGTCGAGAAACATGTTCTAGAATCTGGATCCATTGATACCGTTGGTACAGTCGGTAAGTCATCTTCCTGAATGCCTAAACATAGATTATTTTGGTACTTATTGTTTAAATCCATCTTGCATTGGATTATATCTAACTTCGAGTTGGCTATCTTTCTTTCTTAGAACTATGATGTGACTCAATATATCCTGTTTCCTAAGGTATTCTGGAGCTGCATCCTGGTGCAATCAACAGCATACCAAGCAAGTCACACTTAGAAATTGGTATGTTTCCAATCAGTTGTTCAAGTCTTACTGGAAAACTGGCCAACAATTTTATAACATAAATACTTTGCATGAGATGAGTATTAAGTTCCTGAAGTTTGTTTTAAAATCATGTTATTGGCATTCTTCTTCTCCCAAAGTTTGATTTAATTCCAGTTGATTTCTGAAGTTTTTCTTTCTTATTTATTGAGTTTTCTATTATCTGTGTTTTGGCAGACACACGAGACATTGATGAAAAGCGAAGAAATAGTGTGATTGAAAAAATCCATCAGTCTGCAATTACAATTGCTAAAAATCGTGGGGTCACTCTATCTGAATTCAAAATCGTAAATCAGGATCCACCAGCTCTTTCTGAGAAATCAATAATTGAGGCAGTGGAAGCAGCGTCAAAAGAACTTAATTTAACACATAAGTTTATGATAAGCAGAGCTTACCATGATTCACTCTTTATGGCCAGGTATAGATAGAGAGAAAGAGTTAATATTTGTACCTTGTCCAGTACCATGCTATATGTCCCACTATTTTGGGCCCTCCAAGTGCCATGTTTCTTAATATGAAGATTTTACCCCAACCCCCCCCCCCCCCCCCCCCCGGTTCTTCTTTGAAAGAGGAGGAAAATGATAAAATCTAATGATTCAAGAACATGGGAATTCAGGTGAAGAAAATTTTCCAAGGTGAAAACTGGGAGTGGGTACTTTTTGGCAGTAATTTACTGCTGAAAATTCGCTGAAATCCCCATGATTTGAGTGACTGGCACCCAAATTATCAAAAGTTTCACATCCAATCTGTTTCTTCCAACTCCCAAGCTTTTTCACAAACAAAACACAGCACCAAACTTGCACACAAATATGAAATGTATCCTTATTTTTAGATGCTTTACTATGAATTAGCTATCTTATTATTACTGTTCACTTCACCTGCTTAAGGATGTTTTAGATGGTGAATGCATATTTACTCTTATTGTTCTTCTTGCTAGCAACATCTAATTATAGGTTCACATCCTTGCAGGGTATCGCCAATGGGCATGATATTCATTCCATGTTTCAAAGGTATGAACACATTTCTTTTCTTCTGTATCTAGAAATCTAAACCCTTCCATCTCTGATTATTAAGTTGAATGTTGAAATATTCGGAATGACTATAATTATCTAGTTGGATTTCATCAATAAAAATTTTTAGGTACTGCTTTGGTGCTGGTGCTTCTTTTGCTTTTGAATTATGTGCACATGAAACAAATCTTGTGTGGAAGCACACTAAAATCACATGATGTGAATTAGAAAATGTACACTTGTACAAGTAGCAGGGCACATACCCATTCTCGAATGGTGTCAACTTAGTCGGGGACATTATCTAGTCAAAATGAGGACCTCTAGCATTTGTAATCTATCTAATCATCTTCTTATTTTATGAGGGAACTAGAGCATAGAACCAGACTAATGCATGTTTTCATACATTTGATTTTGCAGGTTATAGCCACAAGCCTGAGGAATATGCCTCTGGCCATGACATGGAAAATGGGGTAAAGGTATTAGCATTGACCCTTACCAAGTTGTCCCTGCAATGATCACTGCTTGCAATACTAGGTATACAGGGTTATACATTCTCCTTTCTGTTACCCTTTGTGCAGTCAGGAGTTACTTTATGCTTATTTTTAGTAAATGACTTGATATAGAGCTCCAACATTGATCCATGACTTACGAGTTACTTAGACATGAGACTGTAAATTTAGATAGTCTTGTAACAGTCTTGTTGACCATGGGACAGTAGATTCTGATAGTCATGTTGAATATCTCATATTTCTCTTGATGAGGAATCGCAGTGATGACACCTTTAATTTAGCTTAGAGCAGAGTTTTCTCAGATGTTGTGGTAATTGTGGACAAACAGATGATAAATCTAACACTCACCAGCACTTACAACAATCCTCTTCTGTTTTCTGGTAAGAACTAGTATCATAATCACTAACCTAATAATTGTCCTCTGAGTCAGATCAACAGTTGAAACCGACCCAGCCCTGCCCCCAACCCCTCTCTTATTTTGGTGGTGGTTGTTGAACACATTTTTTGAAATTACAACTCAAACAGTGATGCTTGCAAATATTAGCTGATCTCAGGATGCAGTCTATTTGCGTAAATTTTGTGTCCGCTGCATGTGTGTGTGTGTGTGAGTGTCCGGCGTGTGAGAAGAGAACTTACATAAATCTGTTCATCTGATGTAAAATGAAACATGAAAGAGCAGGAGCATATGTGATAAATTTGATTACATGAAAACAGAAAAATGGAAATGTGCCCAGAAAACACCCAACGGCTTTAGATGTATTGGTAATTTTAAATTTATGGGAATAGAGGTAATCAAGGTTGTGCATCAGTTTGCAGTTTGCAGTTTGCAGTTTGCAGTTTGCAGTTTGCAGTTTGCGTAGACCTTAATTATTTTGAGTAGCTATTACTAAAGTTATGTACAAATCATTGTATAGAAACTAATATATGTTGCCACGTGGCCTATATTTTTTAATTCTCATTAATTATATTATTTTTCTAAAAATTTTACCCGAAAATTAGCTTTATTAATATTATTAAAAATCGCCAACATTTGAATCACAACTCATCATCCTTGTAACTTGTAACCACTATCTAATTGATTAATGCTATATCAGTAGGAATTCAAATTGAGAATTAAATGTTTGGGTACCTAGTATTGCTCTAGTTTTATTTTATCTTGAAGGTAAGTTGTAGTATCAACTATTTGAAAATAAATTCTTACAAGTGAATGAAAATAAAACTTTCAATTAAATTAAAAGCAGTGGTAGATATTTTAAGATTTTATCTTAAATTTTGTAAATAATGTGTCATTCATCATAGTAGAACACATGAAATAATGATATAATTTAAAAGAAAAAAGAGACCGTGAAATAATATAACTAATTCGGTTGAAATTTATGAAAAAATAATTGATTAATGAATGACGTATCATTTAAAATAAAAATATATGCTTGTAAAATTACGAGGTGCAGCTATAATCATCAGCACTCTTTTCTCCTTATTAGTAACATTTTTTTTTTCTTAGATAACAACTTTTTAAACCGTATATTCAATTTATATTTTCTTACTACGTATGTAGGAAAACTTGTTAAATATAACAGTAACAGTGTGCTTATCTAGTAAGAACTTATTACGAAATGCCAAGGCAGGAGACTATATGTAATTCTTTCCAACGAAAGTTGTGTGTTTCCTAATAATTGAGTAATAATTAGGGTAAGTGAAGACTCTGCCTAATACCAATACGGTAAATCCTCTATAAGTTAATAATGTCGTTATCATATAAAATTTATTAATTTAAAGAAGAATGAATTAATTGTCGACTTATTGAGTGTTTATACAATTCAATGAAACATATATGTAAGGGATTTCAAAACAACTATCATCATATTAATTTAAGCTGTTAACCCAAGTTGGGACTATAAATAATTGCTATGTAATAAAGATTATTAATTTATCAAATATTGATTTTTAGAGATTATATTTTACCGAGTGGTTTTTTGGAGCATGTAAAAGAGGGACAATTTTCTTAAGCGCTTAAATGGAATGGGCCTATGCTAGTTGAATGATTTTCAAACATATTTAGCCGATCATCCAAATTCAGATCTTCTAAGAAATAAACAAATTAAAAAAATTGTGGAAGATATTAAATCTAGCAGATCCTCAACTATATGCTTTAGTCACAAGCAATATGTGTGCACAATAGGACAATTTCAACTATCAACTAATGAAGCTTGATCGTATGAATTTAATGGTAAGGGGTTAATGTAACAAAACTAATGAAGTAACTTATTAGTATATTTGGCTCAAATTGTGCTCTTTCAACGAAAGTGCCTATGCATTTTTTAGTAAATATGATCTAACCCTTTTCATTTAGAAAATGGACAGTCCGACGAGTCATTAATTAATTCTTTAATCAGCAAAACTTTAGAAAGAAAAAGGTGAAACAATGGCGACAAAAATAAGAATAAAAATGGTACAATGTTACAATGTTAATTAAAAAATAATACTAATTTTATAATTTTTTTTTATCATTAATATGTCAAAACAGCTGATCAGTATAATCAACACATACATAGAAAATTACTATTTAATTTACTCGACAACGATGAAGTTTCTTGTAGGACTAGACCCGTATGTGCATGTAACCCATCTTCATATATAAATTGGTTAGCACTTAGCAGCTTGTAGCCATCTTCGATCTCCACTGCGAAGGGGGAGAAAAAAATGGGGATGGCAACATTTTCTACTAACTCCTGAATCAGCAGACTCCCGATGAATTTGGGTTGGTTATGGGACCAAAATGTCTAAAAAATGAAATTGGGGCTATTTCGGGGATAGGCTCAAGAGCTAATAAAATTTTGGGTTCGGGTTCGGGTTTGGGGTTTTGTCAGGCCCCGAACCCAAACTCGAAATATTTTTAATTAAATAAAAATTATGAAATAGGACACAAAAACTCTCTCTCTTCTCATTTGACTTAATGCATGGTTGTTTTCTTTCTTTTGTTTATTCTTAGGTGTAGACGCCCGTATTTTTTTTTAATGCGGACACACTTTAAACCATGTGGTTTTAAAGAATTAAAAACTAACACTTGTCTGCATGAAAAATAAATCAAGGCGATTGTACTAGAGAATGATTATATATATATATATATATATAGTAGTTGATCAAGTATGCATCTGTAATTTTTTATTGTCTTTGTATTCATCTTCAAGAGCTTGAAATGGAAACACTGGAAGGTAAAATCAGTCAAGAGCACGAGCACAATTGCATGAACAACGTTTATTTATTTCGAGTACTTTTCCTGTTTGAGTGGGTTAGCATCTTAAAAATTAAATGCTATTTTAGAATTCCACTTGAGCAATATATATACCAGAAATTGTTTGCTCTATATATCAGCACACTTTTTGTTTAGTTCATAAGAATATCCATAAAAAAATGCAACTAATAGCAAAATTATCAAGTTCTTAAGGTTTTTAACTAGAGTGTATACACAAAATTATGTTTTAAAAATAAAATATAAAAAAATGAGAATAGGGCTCCCGTTTTAATACTCGCCCCATTCGAGGATTTTCGAAGATATCCCCGAATTATCCCCAAATATGAATTTTTGGGTATGGGGACGGGTTCGAGGATATCTTCTAATTCAGGGATGGGGGTGGGGACCATGATCCCAGCCCCAAACTTACCCCATTGCATCTCTACCTAATTTGGGATCAAATGAACACAAAAAACTGAAAAGCACAATAAAATCTTAAAAACAAAATCACTGCAAAATGCATATTAGACAAGTCATCCGCAATGTCCTCTTCATCCTGTCTCTTCTTATTTCTTTTCCTTCCATAAAAACTTAAATTGCCACAAAAATAATGGTTAAAAAAATGCAAAGAAGATTCGCGTCAAACTCTAAATGCACAAAAGTTGATAAAATCATTTTTTGAAAAAGATAATAAGAGACCAAAAAAAAAGTAAAACCAAAATATTGAACTTTATTAGTATAATCATTTTAAACACATCTACAACTGTTTTTTTTTTCCTTAAATGTGTTTTCACGTTTTGAACAGGATGCATAATAGCTTATTATTAATCAACTTAAGTCATAAACAACCTTTTGTCTTATTAATTTAAAATATTGCATAATGCATTATTAATCAAATTCATCTAACATTATTAATTCAAAAAAAATATCCTAACCTGCTTCAAATCAATGAGGAAGGAAGAAGATGCAAGTCTTTTGATGAGTTTCGATCTTGTAGGTGTAGTCCTTTGTTTTTTCTTTTTTAGAGATAATGATATATTTTAGCTTTTATCTCTTTTGTTTATTTTTTATCAGTGGGACTATTTGTATTTTAATAATTACTTTATATTTTTTTTTATTAGTGGGACTATTTGTATTTTAATAATTACATTAAATATTATTATTTTAAAAAAATAATTTATTACAAAATATTCATAATTTAAATTACTATTAAGAATAATTTGTTTCAAGTTAATATTAAATAATTATTTTTAGTACTCATATAGCTAACTTTTTATTTAACTTATAATTCTATTTTTTACATCTTAAAAATATTAAATCGAGTATCTCAAATAATTTTTTTAAAGTCTGAATGAGTTTGACTATAAATGTAGATGGCATGCTTTTTTTTTTTTTTTTAAGTATGAGTGTCATATTGTTTGTTTTCATAAATAAAAAATATGTTCAATATAGTTATTTGATATTTATGTCCTATAAATAAAAAATAGGTTTTTATAATTTATGAAATAAGTATATGTAATAAAGGTATTTGTTAATATTACATTTACTTTTTATTTAGATAAAAGTCGCAAAGTTCACTTTTTTTAAAATTCAAATGTAAATATCTGAAAATCAAACATAAGTTATAAAAAGTAAACAAGTAAATTTTTTAAAAATCTAAAATTAATAAAATTTCAAACTTCATATGTTTAATAAATAATATTTTAAAATATTCAAACTACAAAATATGTTTGACTTTTATGTTTTGAAAAATAAAATTAAATCAAAGTATTACTAAAGTTGAAGCCAAATCAACTGGAGCAATATCTGGTGGTAGCATCTTCTAATGTAGTCTTCTGCTTCTTCTTTTGTGAGATGGCCATTTTTTTTAATTACAACCGGATGGCAAAGAAAAATTCATAATTCTTGATATTAAAGAATTCGGAATGAATATATATATATATATATATAAACAAAATTTAATAACTAAAATGCTGTTAAAAAGTTTGTATACGATTTGACTTGACTTCATTTTACTTAAGCATATGTTAGATTTCAAATTTATTTGTGTTTTGAGCTAAACAATTTTTTTTTTAAAATGTTGAGTAAACTAAGTTAGATGGTTTAAGTTAAAGTATTTTAGAAAATATACAGAAACTTAATCTTTTAAATTTAATAAAAATTAATAGAATATTTAAAATAATTTTTAGACTACAAGTAGTCTTTTTTGAATTATAAGAAAGATAATTGTGTAAATCCAGTACTAATGAAAATGAGTCAAAATTCCATAATAGGCTTTGGGTTGGGCAAAACTTAAATGTTAGAAGGGGCTTTGGACCAGAAAACATTAAATACCCTTAGGTTAAATTTAAAATATTTAAAGGCCCATAAGGTGATGCCAAAAACTCTAAAAACCAAAACCCTAGCATTCAAAATTTTTGGTGGAATAAAATAAATATCAAAATTAAGGGCATCCCTCAAACCACACGACTCTAAGCTTTTCTTTTATTTTTTTTAGCTTCTTAACACTCAGTTTGGCAATTTCACTCACTAGCACTCTAAGTTTAAGACTCAGATTTGCGAGAATGGCCTAGACTACCCTTTACATCTAGGATATTCTCATTGGGTTACACCACATTTAACCAATAGGCGATGCTAAATTGAAAACTGTGAAGCATATAGAGATTGGTATACATTTTATTGAGAAAAGGTAGTTGCTAAATAGATTGCTATTTCTTTTATTCCAAGTGAAGATCAGACAGCTGACATTCTTACCAGGATGTTAGTGAATGTGATAAGCACACAGTTGATTACAGCCCACTTGGCATTTAGCTTTACATACGTTACAATTGCAACAATTTAAATAGCTATCCAGTACATATATACATATACCCATAGTGTAAAACAATTGGTTTTAAGTTTTCCAGATCACATAGGAAAACTTCTCTAAATTCTTTATGTTTTCTTTCACTTTGCTTTTCACTTTCTCATTTCTTAAACACTATATACTACAAATTCTATTAGAGACTCATAGTTGCTAGAAACGACTAAGAGCGCCCTCTAGATCTAGGGTATTCTCATTGAGTTACATCGCATTCAACCAGTAGGTGGTGCCAAATCAAAAGACATGAAGTATTAGATTCTGGTATGTTTTTTATTTTATGTATTTTTGTTTTATATTATTATTATTCAACTAGTTATTTTCTTTTTTATTTATTATTCTCTAGTTTGGTTGCCCTAAATGTGCCGACTTCATGAGGATTTCACTGATATTTGCGTCAAAGATGGCATGGTTCTGATTGATATATGTGAAAATTATTTTGAGAAATTTTATTAATAAAATTGTATTTTCTATTCAGGTTCATATGTATTTAAGGCTTAATTTTGATATATTATTGTCTAAATTTCTAGTTAGTTTGAGGAACTTTCCTCCCTTATCTTATAGTCTAAAGCTACATGCATAGGACCAAGTTCTCTGTTTATTATTAATTTCATATCTAACTTCTCTGTTTATTATTATTTTGTAAATATATTCAAATGGTTTGTTGAATCTAGACTTAGTGAAAGACATATTCTCGTTTAAACATGATGCTAATACCCATTCCCAAATATTTCCATATAAACTTGTTCAAATTTGAGTTATTTAATTTTGGTCAATTACAAATAACATAAAAGCTAGAATTTGTAACTAATTGGCAAGCTAGGGTCTACCGCAATTCTTTGTATGTATGTAGTCTTTTAAGTTATTTGCTCATCTATTCATAGTTGTATGGAGTTTACTTTTCTGTTGTGATCGTGTAGACTCATTGAAAATTTGTTGTTCTGTTTATTATTTCCTAATCTTGATTTGTTAATCATTAATTGTTAATTGTTGGCGAGAAGTGTCAGATCAGAAGTAATTGATTTCTTGATATTGAACCTGTTAAGAGGTCGGAGGTTCTCCTACTTGTGTTTTCCACATGGTTCACTCCAAACTAATACGTCATATCCACTATAGATTTTCCAATGGCTGAAAGGTATGGTCGGTGATTATTCAATATTTGTTTGTTGCATTTTTTGGATTTAATAAAATCCCTATTGACTAAGTGGAGCATGAGAGATGGTATAAAATGGAGGCAGGTTATCATGAGATAAGTATGTTGTACAGTAATTTGTACAACACTTAAACAACATTTAGCATAAAAGTTACTAAGTAAACCTATCGATTTTCTTAAACCAGGTAAGTAAAGATGATTACAAAAAAGCTATAGAGAAGAAAGAGAAATGTAGGTAAAAAAAATTTTATTACTCCAAAGAAAAAGTACAACAGAGCCTGAGAAGTTTTAGATAATTCCATGCAACTTGCACATCTTATCAATATATCTAGATATTTACAAGTATAAAAAGTTCTAGCCATGTACAAGTTGATGAGATGAGATAGATTATATTAGAAAATTCTAAAATCGAGCCAAGCTAGCATACTTCGCTTGGATTTGGGTAATGCATTTCTTGATACTAAACGTATTAAGAGGTTAAAGGTTCTCCTACTTGTGTTTTCCACATGGTTCACTCCAAACTAATACGGCATGTCCACTATAGATTTTCAAATGGCTGAAAGGTGTGGTCGGTGAGTATTCAATATTTGTTTGTTGCATTTTTTGGATTTTATAAAATCCCTATTAACTAAGTGGACCATGAGCGATGGTATAAAATAGAGGCAGGTTTTCACGAGATTAGTATGTTGTGCAGTAGTCCGTGCAACACTTAAACAATTTATAGGATTAAAGTTACTAAGTAAATCTATCGATTTTCTCAAACTAGGTAAGTAAAGATGATTATAAAAAAGCTATAGAGAAGAAAGAGCAATGTAGTCAAAAAGAATTTTGTTACTCAAAAGAAAAAGTACAACAGAGCCTGAGAACTTACAAGTATACTTGAGTTGCTTAGTGTGTTGTATGTGTAAAATAGTAAGTGTCATGTCTTATTTATAGGAAGGCTTAATAAGTTTTAGATAATTCCGTTCAACTTGCACATCTTATCAATATATCTAGATATTTACAATTATAAAAAGTTCTAGACATATACAAGTTGATGAGATGAGATAAATTATATTAGAAAATTCTAGAATCGGGCCAAGCTAGCATACTTTGCTTGGATTTGGGTTCACATACTTGAAAATTTGGACAAGCTGTTGAAAATTTGCTCGTCTATTTAGAGTTGTTTGGAGTTCACTTGTTTGTTATGATCGTGTAGACTTATTGAAAATTTGTTGTTCTGTTCATTATTTCCTAATCTTTATTTGTTAATCATTAATTGTTAATTGTTGGCGAAGTGTCAGATTAGAAGTTATGAATTTCTTAATATTGAACCTGGTAAGCCCTTTAAGACCGGAGGTTCCCCTACTTGTGTCTTCCACATGGTTCACTCGAAACGAATACATCATGTTCACTATGAATTTTCTAATGGTTGGAAAGTGTGGTCGCTGACTATTCAATATTGGTTTGTTGCATTTTTTAGATTTAATAAACTCTCTATTGACTAAGTGAAGCATGAGATATGGTCTAAAATGGAGGCAGGTTATCATGGAATGATTATGTTATACAACAATTCGTGCAACACTTAGCCAACTTCTAGCATAAAAGTTACTAAGTAAACCTATCGAATTCTCAAACTAAGTAAGTAAAGATGATTACAAAAAAAGCTATAGAGATGAGAAAGTAATGTAGCCAAAAAGAATTTTATTATTCAAAAGGAAAAGTACAAGAGAGCTTGAGAATTTGCAACTACACTTAGTTGGTTAGTGTGTTGTATGTGTAAAATAGTAAGTGTCATGCCTTATTTATAGGAAGACTTCATAAATTTTTGATAAATCCATGCAACTTGCACATCTGCTCAATATATCTTGATATCTACAAGTATAAAAAGTTCTAGACATGTACAAGTTGATAACATGTGCTAAATTATATTAGAAAATTTTAAAATCGGGCCAAGCTAGCACACTTTGCTCGGATTTGGGCTCACATACTTGAAAATTTGGGCAAGCTGTTACTTAGCGCATTTTGGCTGGCCTTTTAGTGCACCTAGAGACGTCAATTTAGCCTCTTTTGCTAGAAAATTCGAGCGGCCTGTGACAAGTTGCTGAGCTGATGATTCAAAATCTACAATCTTGATTTTCTCCGATTCCATGAATTGTTTAATATGTGGACAATAAAAGTTGGTTTGTGATAAGAACTTTTACAAGTGACTTTATTTTAGGAACATTTTTTGGTCTTAAAGCTCATCTTAAATGTCTAGGTAACTATGGGTAGCAGAAAGAATTTTGAAGTTGTTCTTGACCGCTGGTCCATTTTCTTTAAAATTGTGTAGCTCTATCCATGTGGAAATCCATATTAAATATTAGAATTATTTGATATGTAGACAATAGAATTTGGTTTGTGATAAGAACTTCAACATAAGTTTATGCTAGAAACATTTTTTGGTCTTAAAGCCTTTTCTGAATGTTGGGGTAAATATGACCAATAAAAAAGAAAAAAAATTTAAGGTTGTTCATGAACATTAGTACATTTTCCTTAAAACTATGTAGCTTATCTATATTAAAAAGTAGTATGTTTGGACCTTCACATTTATTTTTTCTGATTTTAATTTGATTTGATAAGAAAGAAGAGATGATGAAAATCCATATTAATTCTGTGAATTATTTGATATGTAGACAATATAATTTAGTTTGTGATAAGAACTTTAGTAGGTAAGTCTACGCTAAGAACATTTCTTGGTTTTAAAGCTTATCGTGAATGAGGGGTAGCTATAGGCAGTTAAAATTTTTTTAAGGTTCATGACTACCAATGCATTTTTCTTGAAACTATGTAGCTCTGTCCATGTTCAAAAGAACTATGTTTAGACCTTCATGCTTTTTTTTTCTAATTTTAATTAGATTTTATAAGAAAGAAGAGATTACGGAAATCCACATTAATTCTATGAATTGTTTGATGTCTAGATAGTAGATAGTAGAATTTGGTTTGTGATAAGAACTTTAGCAGAAAAGTCTATGCTAGGATCATTTCTTGGTCTTAAAGCTTATCCTGAATGTTGGGGTAGTTATGGGCAGCAAAATTTTTTTTAAGGTTATTCATGACCACTAATGCCTTTTCCTTGAAACTATTTAGCTCTATCCATGTTTTAAAATAGGGATGGCAATTTAACCTAACCCAAAATTTAGCCTGATTGACTCAACCCAAATTTTTTGGGTTTTCGCCTGAATTTTTAAGCTTCAAGACGAGGTTGGGCCAAAATATTAAGCTCCAATCAAAACTTAAGTAAGGGTCGAGTTGACGATCTAACCCTAAATTGAAAAAAAAAAAGAAAAATTATGAATTTTTAGTTTTATGGAGGATATATATGCATGCATGCATATATAAAAGAATAATTTCGGATGCAATGCAAATGAGAAAAATTATGGATTTTTTTTAATGTTGAGTTGTGGAATTGTGTGCTTTTATTTGGATAAGACATTAGTGTTTTTTTTTCTTTCTTATGAAAGATTATGGACATATAATGATCCTAGAACAAAACAATTTTGTTTTACATTATTGACAAACAAAGCAAAATTGGACAAAGTAATGCAAAATCAGACAAAATAAAACAAAATATTTAAAGTGAGAGAGAAAGCATTGTGTGGGCTTTAAAAAAGCTCGACTTGACCTTGGCCCGAATTGGATCGGGCTAGACCCGACTCAATGCGAAAATAGCCTGACTTTTTTCAAGTTGGTCTTTCAATTTTAATAATTGGTTAGGCTCTGGTTTGGCTAAGTCCCAACCCCACCTGACCAATTGTCATCCCTATTCAAAAGCAATGTGTTTGGATTTTCTCACTTGTTTTTTCTAATTTTAATTTGATTTGATAAGAAAGAAGAGCTAGAAAATCCAGATTAGTCACTTTATTTAAACAAAAGGATTAGTGATGAAATGATTAGTGATTAGAGCATATTGCACCAACTTGAGGGAAGTGCCTTTGTTGTTCTTCTACTCAATCTAATTAGTATTAAAAATAAAGTTTTTGTACTAATGAAATTGAAGAGTGTTTTTTCAAGCATGGATATGGGAAGATTCCATTTCCATTTCTTCTTTGTTGAGCATTTATTTGTAGCAACAAAAATGGTGGCTATGGTTCAAACCAGGGTACAAAAGTTCTAATCAAAAGCATAGTTTTCTAAGCATTTGTTATATTTAATTCGGTAGCCATGATTTTGTCCACAGGTGCCATCTTTGTCCACAGTTATCTATCACGGTTGCCAAACAAGAGTATGAAATTTTTACTATAGAAATTTAGCCAAGTAATGATAATTTTTTCTGTTGTTGCAATGGTGTTGGCATTTCTAACAAGCATATATTCAGTGTTAAATATTGCCAAACTTGTTTTTTCTTGATCTACAATTTATTTGAACCTCTTTATTGTTTAACAAGACTAGTGAAAACATTATGACGAGATGCTAATGAAATTTTTGGAGGAGATCCAAGGAATTTACTTTCCTAGAGTTACATTGACTTTTTCGGGGAAGAGCCCTTTGTTGTGTACAACAACAGAATAGAGGATATTGAGCCCTTTATCGGGTACAACAATAGAACAAAGGATATAGCGCTTTAGGTTTTATGCTCTTAAGTTTGAATATGATACAATTAATTAATTTAGAGAATCATTTATACCTTTTACTGTTGTGTGTATTTTGTAAGTTGGGGTTGTTCTATGTGTGAGAATTTATATAGTCTTAATTTCTTTAAGTCTTCACCTTCATCTTCAGCCTTTTTTCGTTTTGCCATAAGCAAACCCGAAGAAATTTGTGGAAAAAATTATTAACCAAATGAAAAATGTGGATTTCTTATTTCATACCATGGTTTGATTTTCATTGGTCTCTACTACTCGTTATAACCTATAACAAGTTCAAATATATCCAAAATTTAGGAAATTAACTAATTGTTAATGTTCATAATTCTCTCACAATGTGCCATATATGTATATTGTTGCAGCTGAGATTATTTCTACGGCGCTTGATTAGACTAAATTGGATCTCGTGCCGGCGACATGTAGTCTATTGAGATGGGGGAAAAATGATCAAGGTAATAAAAATACAGAAGAGAAGAAGCAGATGAATAATGGAGAAGAAAAGCTAGACAAGATCTTAAAGCGACATGTCAAGGAAGTAAAGGATTCCTGTATAGAAATGGCTGCACTTTTAGCAACTGTTACTTTCACCGCAAGTATTACTATGCCTGCTGGCTACATTAATGAAATGGGTTCAGAGTCCAGACTAGGGGTGCCGTAGTTCTAACCAGAAGCGTCACGCAGTGCTTTCCAAGGTAGCATTTGTTATGCTCAATTTGATAGTCATGACTTTGTCCACAAGTGTCGTGTTCATCCACCTAACTTACCTGTCAAGGTTGGAGACAAAGAGTATGGAACATTGACAATGGCAACTGAGCCTAGGACTAATACTTTATGGCTTGTTAATTTGGTGTTAGCATTTATTACATGCACATATTTAGTGCTATATAATGCCAAGGCCAAAGCGTTGGTAGTTATGGTTTTTGTTATCCACGGCTTGTTCTTCTTCATCTATCAATATTTCTTAGTTGTGTTGATCATCGTTTGTGCTCAATTTATGTTAACTAGCCAACAGTCTAGCCCTTCTTCATGAAGGTTGTACATTTTTCTTTCTTCAACCAATCATGCACTCAACTACATGCATATATTTCGTAAAATATCTTGATATATAAAGATCCTTTCGCAAATTCGAGTGCTGTGTATATTTAAATGATGTGCAATAGTAAATGTCTTGTATAAGTTATGTTGGAAATTTTTTCCAAGTTCCTCTAATCCTCTCAACATGGAATGATAAAAATAAAATGCCTCCTTTTATTATTATTATTAAATTTCCTTATATTACATATGTGACATTCGGGGAAGATTCTTTTCTACAATAATATATTGCTTCTGAGTAAAGTTGCTACAGCTCCCAAGACTGACTGAGGCATACCCAAATGTAAAATCCTTTCCTCCACTCTATTTCTCCCAAATCCCTAGCCTCTACATGAAAGCTGCATAGCAATGCAACACACTCACAAATAAAGATGAATTGGATGCTTATCTATATGCTTTTCAATGCATTAGCTTTACTGATTGATAATCGGAATGAGTACGAATTAAAATAGATTTGCATTGTAATAGGTTGAAATTAGAATGGGGCAGTGTTATACTTTATAAACTTTTGATATTTGACTTTCTTCCTGTAGAGAATTCAAATATAAAAATAATCCCTTTGGTAAAAATGGTGCACCCATATTAATGTTTACCTAATGAATATTATTAATTAACAATTACTGCCCTCTTTAGTAATCTTACGAATAGTTTTGTGATGCTCAAGTAGTTCGATTAAAGGTTCACGAGCTTCATGTAGGGAGGAATAAAGGAAGTATTATATAAAATAGAGGCAAAGAATCTCTATATATATTATTTAATGGTTGGATGGTCAAGGTATGGCTTGTCAATTGGTTAAGGATAAATTTGATTCTATACTAGCTAAAGAAAAAGCTTAAATGTTTAGGGAATCTAAATGAAATGTAATAGGGAAGAATAAAAAATAAAGATGTTAGTAGTCCATTTACCGATTGATAATCGGAATGGGATGGAATTAAAATAGATTTGAATCGAAATGGGTTGAAATTAGAATGGGGCATAAGGTGTTATATTTTACAAACTTTTGATATTTGACTTTCTTCCTATAAAGAACTCAATTAAAAAAATAATCCCTTTGGTAAAAATGGTGCACCCATATTAATTATTAATTAAATGAATATTATTAATTAACAATTAACGTCCTCTTTAGTAATCTTACGAATAGTTTTGTGATGCTCTAGTAGTTCAATTAAAGGTTCACGAACTTCATGTGGGGAGGAATAAAGGAATTATTATATAAAATAGAGGTAAAGAATCTCTATATATATTATTTAATGGTTGGATGGTCAAGGTATGGTTTGTCAATTGGTTAAGAGTAAATTTGATTCTCTACTCCCTAAAGAAAAAGCTTAAATGTTTAGGGAATCTGAATGAAATGTAATAGGGAAGAATAAAAAACGAAGATTTTAATGGTCCATTTATCGATCGATAATTGGAATGTATTGAAATTGAAATAGATTTTAATTGGAATGGATTGAATAAGATTGAGGCATAAGAATCAGAATAGATTATTTGCTTTAGTTGTACGAATTGACATTAGAATGAGCTGTATTACCATTAATGTTTTTGTTTTATCTTGAAATCAGAATGAATTGTTATAAGTTACTAGAATTATCTTAAATGATTATTGTTATTGTTTACTATAATAAATGTGATTAATAATAATAATAATAATAATAATAATAATAATAATAATAATAATAATAATATTGTTATTGTTATTGTTGTTGTTGTTAATAAATGGGATCAAATGAATTTTTTAATTTTTCCTAAAAGTACAAATGTCAATTCATTTCTCATTCTCATCTCCCATCTTTCGTGAGAATGGGGTTTCCATTTCATATTCTCAAACTTGTGAGATCCACTTAAATGTTATTCTCATTTCCCTTCATTATTTTGGAAGTAAACAAATTAATAAATCTTATTCTCTCATTCATATTCTCTAGGAATGGCAAAAGTCGAGTTCGGTTTGGATTCTAACTGGGTGGTTATTTTTAACACCCCTAATATTCTCATTACCAATTAGTAAAGACATTTCAGTCCGATAACGCTTCGTTTGCTCATTTTCATTAAAGTAAGACGTCGACAAAATTAATACTTGAAATGTTGATAGTGGATACCTCAATTAAATAATAATTTTTACATGTCAAATTATAATTAATTCATTAATATATTTTTTTTAACCCTACGGGTGTTAATTTATAGAAGTTTTGATATAATTGCGTCCTTTCATTAAACTCTAAAAAATGTAGTGGGGAAGAATCAAGCAACATGATGGTTGTCAAAGCCAGCAAAAATAAATACATACTCTAAATAAATTGTGTATAGTGATTGAGCAGGGTTGTGTCCACAGAGATCGGTAATTATTTAAATCCTTTTAAAATGTAAAATGCAAAATGGGGGGATTGTTGACAATAATAAAAATCAAATTAAAATAATAAGAATGCAAATTAAAATTGTAATTCAAATTGGAAAAAGCTCTGGTTGAAGGAATTAACTCAGTTTGATTCGATTACTGATCATTGATTCAAATATAAATTATCACTACTTATGAATAGACCGGTTATAGCTACTGAGACCTTCTAATGGCCAATCTCTCCTTAACTAGTCGATAACCAAGGTACGACCATTGGTTATTTCCCTAATCAATAGACAACCCTAGATACGATCATAGGGTTTAATCAATTGACAGTCTGAAAAACCAGAGAGACCCAAATCCTAATTAACAAACGCATACGATGGTTCATTTAAATTAGATTATTTATTCTCATAACACAACGCACTGCTATGCTATTTGTCACAAACATTAAAATCTTCATACGATGAATCTTTTAATTGACAATAGATTAAGTTGATAATTAAATAGTGGCCAATTATCTAATTAACAAACATAATCATGACAATAATTTAGAGAATAAACAAATATCCAAAAAAGCAATAAAACAATTAAAGTATAAGAAAAATCTCACAGTAATGACGAATCAAAGCTTTATTAACCTTCAACCAGAATAATAGGTTTAGTTCTTCATAGAGAGAGAAGAGAAAAATTTAGATCTAGGGTTTGTTTCCCTTTTTTCTTCCCCAAAAATCTCTTCTCCCTTTATTTTTCACGTCCCTCCTCTCTTCTAAAGTTCTCCCAAAAATAAAATACTAATATCTAAAATATTAAAGTCAAAATTACAAAAATAACAAAAAAAAAACACGTTAAAATAAAAACTACAGGTCCTTAGTTGACAGCACGCGCCCACGCCTTATGAACAAAGTTCTTCTGAAGCTCATAATTTCTCTAGGAAAACAATCATCCTCAAACATCATCTTGTAGCTCAATTTTAGCACCAATCAATAGAATTGCACCTACAAAAATAAAACACAAGTAAATCACTATTATTAAGTGCAAAACATCGATATTAAAGGAAGTAAACAATGCAAAACTAGTGCATAAATTGCACTCTAACACAACAACAACAGTATTTTTTCTTTCCATAAATTCTGAGATTTTTTATGAATGATTCTTAAAAATGATAATTTTTTTTATTACAAAAAGTATAAATGTTTGTTGGATAGTAGCATAGCCTAATCCTTATATATAAGTAATTGCATAAGTAATAAAAATTTTACTATTCAATAGTTGAATGAAATTTGATATCACATTTTTTTCCTTAAAAAGATAAGAGAGTGGACAAATTTTAAATTTATTTTTCTAACTCTTTATTTCTTCCAAAATTCGAACTTGGTGCTTAGTTAAAAAAATATTTTAGAACCACTCGGTGAGACTCCTATGACAAATTTAATATCACTTAATAAGGAGTTGATTTAAGAATGAGAAATACATGAGAGGGAGGGACGTTGTTTTGGTACTAATTAATGCAACAAATAGAACTAATTACATAATCCCCTCTTAATTTATTGGCATTATAGTTTGGTGAACCAAATAAAGGGTGTGTTAGGGAGTGAGGTGCTATAACTTTTAAGCTGCAACTGCTGTAAAGTAAAAGTTACAGCTGTGGAGTAGAAGTTGAGAAAAAAAAAATTTACTAAACTACTAAAGCCTAGCTACAAGTGTTACCAAACACTTTAGTAGGTGGGCTTTGGCAACCCAGCTACCTCACCACACTCCCAAACGGGCTAAACATGGTGGCCTTTGTGCATATGCATTGCTAACTGTATTTACCCCCAGCAATCATTCAGACGCAATGAGGCCACATAGCATAATTAAAGCTCACGTTTCAGCTGATGGTGGGGGAAACAAAGTCGCATGTATGCCATATTTAGTAATTATTTGAGCGCGAAAGAAATTCAAAAATCGAATATTTTTAACAGGGTAAAAATTGAAAAGAAAAATTATTAACTGAAGGATCTATAAATCCCTCAATACCCAAGAGAGGACGATTTTGTCCTGCATTTTCAGCCTCCTAAAGCTTCAAGCGCTAATCCGGTACCTACAAAAAGCTCTCCGATGCTCAAGTAAGGATTTGGTTCCTTAGAAAATCAAAGAAAAATATAACCTTGATTTCAGAGAGCATTTTTCTCTCTCGTTCATAAAAGAGAATTACTGTCTAGATCCCTTTCAAGTAGATCAATATTTCTATTTATAGTAACTTTTAAGTATGAGAGATTAGATCTTTCTGGATCTAATCTCAGTTGTTCTTCTTCTTTTTATTTAATTTGATCTTTCTTATTTATTTATCTATCACATGACTCACATACTTTTGCTTTCTAAGACTTTTTTTTTTTATCTATTTTTACTAAACATATTTGGAGTCTTCAAATTTGTAGTGCATTTATCGACACACAGTGCATTGTAAGTGGCTAAAATTTTATAGTACTTACACTAACAAACAAAGGTAAAATGGAATTTAAATTGTAGTGTGAGATAGTGGGCTATAATTATCGATTGTGATAACGCTTTCACAAATTTTTTTATCGTGAAATCTAGTATTCAAGGATTGGAATGAAATAAAATTGAAATTGGAATGTTGGAAGGACTTGAGTGTTTGTATTTTAAGAACTTTTGATACTTGATTTTCTTTCTATAGAGAACAAGGACTCAAATAAAAAAATTCCTTTGGTAAAAAATTGTGCACCCAAAATTAATTGTTAACTAAATGAATATTATTACTTAACAATTAATGTCCTCTCTAGTAAGTGTACGAATAGTTTTGTAATGCTCAAGTAGTTCAATTAAAGGTTCATGACTTCCCCGAAGGAGGAAATAAACGAAATATTATTATAAAATAGATGCAAAAAATTTCCAAATTTATTACTTAATTGTTGGATGGTCAAGGTATGGCTTGTCAATTAGTTAAGAATAAATTTGAATCTTAATTCGCAAAGGAAAAAGCATAAATGTCTATGGAATGGCTTGTCAATTAGTAGAGTAAATTAGAATCTTTACTCGCAAAAGAAAAAGCATAAATGTTTATGGAATCCGATTGAAATGTAGTAGGGAAGAATAAAAAAGAAAGAAGTTTAAGACATTTTAGTTCCATAAAGCTTCATTTGCTCATTTGCTCATTTGCATTAAAGTAAAACCTCAACAACATTATGCATTTGAGTTTATCAAAGTTTTAGTATCCTCCTTTCATCAAACTCTGAGCACATGTCTGGTTGCAAGAAAGAGAGGAAAGGCGAGAGGGGAAGAGAAAATGAGGGAAAAAATATTAATCTTAATCTCATTATGTTAGGGGTAAAGTTAAGAGTTGGCAAAGTTTTTTCAGAAAAAAAAATTATTCAATTATAATTTATAAATTTGCCTCTATTAATACTTATAAAAAATAAAAGTAAATATAATACTTACAGTTAATCTTTATTTTCTTCAAATCACAATTAACAAAACTCCCAAAATATCCAATTTAATCAAAAATCTAAATTCACCAAAACTCAACTGCTTGAGTCTCTCACTAGTGTCGAATGAGCTGTTTGTCACACCCGAAGTGATGCCAGCAGCTACCATACGGCTGGCACCCGCAGGCTCAATCTCTTGCCGCACCCGAAGTCTCGAAGCCGAATGCCCAATCTCTATCTCTTGATGCTTGATGCAGTGCCTAGTATAAGTGACTTTATATTGTAAATTTTAATATATAGAATACAATACGATTTATGATAATGATGGCATAAAGAGGAAGTTGTTGATTTTTTGATTCATTTTCTTAGAATTATAAAATAATAGAATATGATAATAGATTAATAGATATTAGAATGATAATGATGGCATACAAAGCGGAAACTGCTTATTCATCTTCTTGAAATTAGAAAATAATGATGGCATACAAAGAATGATAAATTGCAGACAATATTAACTCAGATGCAATAATAGATGAGTTTTCCTTTTCAAAGAATCACAGGACACAATTTCATTGATAGTATTTTTCATATTTACATTGTACTTTTATAAATTAATGGTTAGTGTTTTTGCTCATGTAGTGTACTTAATAATTTCATTTGTATAAAATAAAATTTTTGAGAAATAAATTTAATTTAAAAAAAAATCTAGCCCACCCAAAAAATATTGCTACCTTTGCCACTGCATTGTTTGGTTTGACATTAAATTTAAATTTTCTCTCCTTTTATTATTCCTTTTCCCGCTCCTCCTTTCCTCTTCTTTCCTTCATTTTCCTTTTCTCCATCCAAATATGGTATAATAATATATATTTAGTTGGAAAAAATGAAATGAGAGAAGAAGAATGGAAAGAAGAGAGGGGGAGGGAAAATAAGGAAAAAGGAGATGTCAATTTCGTAAAATGGCAGAAGAGTCCGACAAGTTATTAATTAATTCTTTAATCCGTAGGACTTGAGAAAGAAAATAGCGGATTAGTAGAATCATCAGATTAGTAAGGAAAATTGCTATTTAATTTACATACTTGACGATGATAAAGTCCCCCGTAAGACTGGACTTGCACATGCATGCAAGCCATCTTTGTATATAAATTGGTTAGCACTTAGCTGCTGTGGCCATCACCATTTTGGAAATCCGTACGGAAAGAAAATCCATCTTTCACAACACACCTTCACATCACATCACCTCACCAGCGAAAAGTTATCATTTTCAGGTTTTGATAACCAGAATGCTGAGACACGCCGGGAAAGACTACGCAGAGTCCGAGAAAAGAATTTCAAGTTGATGGATTCTCTTTACGAGGGTGCAGTAGAAGGCCGTGTCGATAAATTCGAAGAACACAAAGATGTCCTTGACCAAATATTGACACCGAACGAGAACACAATCCTCCATATCCGCATCACCTCCCTACCTAATAAAACAATGAAGCCCAATAACAAGACAAACAGCCTTTGGAGGATGATCAGTACTTTTAAAAAGCAATCATCGCCGGATGATCAGGAAGTAATCCGAGGAGAAAATTTTGTGAGAGTTATTTTAGAAATGTGTCCTATTTTGTTTCTGAAGGCCAATGACAAAGGAGAAACTCTGCTGCACATCGCAGCCAGGCACGAGCATTCTGATATAGTGGAGGTTCTAATTGCTGAATGCAAGAAACCTCACTAGAACAACTCGGAGGAAGGTGTTGCAGCTGCGAGGCTGATGCTGGGGACGACAAATGAAGCCAAAGATACAGCCTTGCACGAGGCGGTGCGTTACAATCAAGTCGATGTGGTGAAGATGTTGACCAAAGAAGACCCTAGTTTACCATATGATGCCAATAATGCCGGGGAGACTCCACTGTACCTGGCCGCGGAGAGGGGCTACAAAGACGTGACGCAAGATATTTTATTGACTTGCAAATCACCAGCTGACCATGGACCAATGGGAAGAACGGCTTTGCACGCAGCGGCATTTCGTAATGATACAGGTAAAACCTGCTGTTATTTGATTGTCAACATTTTTTTGTTTTAAATATTTCTCATTTTGAACATACAAGAATCAAAATAACTTACACTTTAACCAAATCTATTATGCAAAATTAATTTGAACAAATAGTTGGTCACTCTATATCATTTTTCAATTTAATTTTTGTTTGCTTTCTTTAATGTAGAAATGACAAAAGTGTTACTAGATTCTAGTATCGGAACTCAGACCAGCAAAGCGGATCAGCAAGGGTGGCTTCCACTTCACTTGGCACCACACTTGGGGTACAATTACGTGGTGAAGGAATTACTCAAGGTCGATGAATCAGCCGCCTACAAAGCTGATAATGAGGGAAAGATACCTCTCCATCTTGCAGCCGGTAAGGGCAGACTAAATACAATGCAAGAGCTAATACGGAGTTGTCCAAGTTCTTGTGAACTGGTCGATGACAGAGGGTGGAATGTTTTCCACTTTGCCCTGCATAGCCGAAGTAGAAGGACAATCGAATTACTTTTAAAAAGCCCGTCGCTTGGAAACCTTGTAAACGAGAAAAATGATGACGGAAACATACCTCTCCTAGAACACGCTGTTTCTGGTTCTTTTATACAATCTTTCGTTTGTCACCCGAAAGTGGACAGGCTCGCATTCAATCATCACAACTGTAGCGCTGAAGACATAATCCGTTCAGACAAGTTGCTTTTTGGGCCGAACGAGGTAAGACAGACAACATAATAATCTATATTTTTAATTTTTGCGTCCTTATTAGTTATTTTTACTCACCGACTCCAGAATTAGGAAATTGATTGTTTACTGTTCATAACAATTGTTTCAAAATGTACAACATATATTGTTGCAGATGTTTATGTGGGGCTTGAATAGACTTAACCGTTTCCGGTGCCGGCGACATATAGTCTTTGGAAATGGGGAAAGAAAGGAACAATTTAGTAATACTAGTATTGAAGACAAGAAGAACAATGACAGAAAAGAAAAGTCATCATCAATCTACGAGGAGTTGGCGCAATATGGCAACAAAGCCCAGGAATCCCAGCTAGTAGTGGCAGCACTTGTAGCAACTGTTACATTCACAGCAGGTATTACCATGCCTGGTGGTTACATTAATGAAATTGGCCCAGATCAGGGTGCCGCAGTTCTAACAAAAAGCAGTGCTTTCCAAGCATTTGTTATATTCGATTCGTTAGCCATGATTTTGTCCACAAGTGCCGTCTTCATCTACCTTTACCTGTCATTGATACCGGACAAGGTTTTCGAATATATTCTATGGGAAATTAGTCGAGGAATGATTCAGTTAGCCTTGGTTGATATGGTTTTCGCTTTTCTTACAGGCATATATTCAGTGCTTTATAGTGCCAAAGTACTTGCAGCTATAGTTTCCATCATCACTGGCGGCTTCTTCCTCTACATCTACGTATACGATTATGTGGCACCTTTCTTGTTAATAAAGGCAGTGGTGAGATTCCATGTCCGCAGGCTACAACAAATTCGGGAGGACTTTCAACTAATTTACTTTCTTGTATTTGAATGACTTTGTCCGGGCCTGTTAAGAAAGCACATAATGTGTGCAAATAGTCTGCTTATGCTTAGCACGTATGAGAATTTAGTTAACTGAAGTTAGTTAAGTGTGTAATGTCAGCTCAGCAAAATTAGTTAAGTTTATTGAGATTCTATTTTTGTAGCTTTCTTTTGTTAGCTAATCGTGTGGTGTATAAAAGGTGTGTTTGTGATCATTTGTAAAGTCAGTGAAAAAGATGAAATAAAATCCAGAATCTTCTTTGAGATTTTCTCAGCAAACTGAGCAAATTTTCTTAGCAACCAAACAAACTGATCAGTGAATTTTATGTTTTCAAACATGGTATCAGAGCCAAACGAAGCCAGTTCTAGTAATCAGCAAACAACTATGCAAAATCCAACAATAAACAACACAAATCAACATACTCAAATCAATTTTTCTTTCACTAATCCAATCAAACTAGATCGATCAAACTACTTGCTCTGGCGTTCACAGCGTCTGGCTTCAATTAGAGGTAATCGACTGGAAGACTTTATTACTAGAATCAAATCAGCACCTGAGGAACATCTTCTGTTTGCTGGAGTTGATGGATCTACTCAACAAATTGACAATCCTGAGTATCATATTTGGAGATCACAAGATCAAACTCTTCTTGGTTGGCTGCTGTCATCAATAAGTGAAGGTATTTTAAGCCTTGTCATCAACTGGGAAAGTTCTTTTGAGGTATGGAAAACTTTAGAAAAGAAATTTGGAATTCAATCTGAAGCTCGAGCTCTTCAACTCAAATATGAACTGAATACTCTTAAAAAGGAATCTCTTAGTATTGAAGATTATTGTATTAAAATGAAAGCAGTAGCTGACAAGCTTGCTAGTGCTTGTAGTCCAATAACAGAAAATGATCTAATGCTGACCATACTCAATGGATTAGGACCAGGATATCGTAATATTGCTACATTCATAACTGGTTCACGTATGGAATTTGATGATGCTTATGCATTGTCGCTCACTCATGAAACTAGATTGGAAAAAGATCAGGAGGACAAGAGTGTAATCAATGCTAACTATGAATATACTAATGCATTTCATCCTAAGGCTTATTATGCACAGCCTAGGGGAAACTTTAAGAGAGGAGGTTATTATGGTCGTAGAAATGTTTTTTTTCTTTATAGAGGAAATATTAACTTTTCTCCAAGAATGTTCAATGGAGGTTTTAGAAGTGGTTTTGGAAGAGGATACTCTTTTGGCAATAACTTCAATGGCAATAATCTTTTAGCACCAAAGAATCCACCTTCTGTTGTTAAGAATGGATCACATGGAACTTTCAACAACAATTCAAGGGATCCAATATGTCAAATTTGTCTCAAACCTGGTCATACTGCTAATATTTGTTGGCATAGATTTGTTGAAGACTATGTGCCGATACCAAGAGGTTTTAGCAAAGGCAAAGCACCAAGAGTAGCATATCTGTCAAATATTGATGGGCTTTCTTTATAATCTAAACTTTGATAGTTATAAAAACTTCAACTACATGCCTTCAGCTTACAATTTATGTCTGGCAATAGCAATTACTCTGGTATTGATGCATATACTCCTGGAGCTGTATTTATGGCTAATTTTGAAGGGGTTGCTAATGATGGATGGGACTTGGATAGTGGAGCAACTCACCATTTAACCAACAACATAGAGAATTTGTAGATCAGTGAAGAATTCAAAGGTACTGATTAGCTTGTAATGGTCAAGGTTTGTCTATCACTCATAGTGGACATGCATTTATGTCACATAGAGCTTCAAATTTCTTATCCACACATACTAAAATAGCACTTAAGGACATATTACTTGTTCCTTCAATTACTAAAAATCTACTAAGTATTTCCAAACTGACATCTGATAACCCCATAACTGTTGAGTTTTGTGGAAATATTTGTTTTGTGAAGGACATGAAGGGACAAGTTCTTCTGTAGGGACTTGCTGAAAGAGGTCTATACAAGCTGCCGCTGAGTTCTAATTCTTCTTCTCCATTATCTACATCTCATCTTTTTCATACTCAACTAAATAAACTTGTCTCAATGTTGTCCAGCTTTCAAAACTTTGATAGCTTTACTAAAGCTTGTCATCATTATGTTTCCAATAAATGTAAAGCCAAATTTGATGCAGTAACTTTGTTACATAGAAAATTTGGTCATCCAAGTTCAATGATACTAATGCATTTCGTTAAATCTTGTAAACATTTAAAGGTCTCTCAAAAAGATGTTGTGTCTTTCACAAATTCTCTATGTGAGGCATGTCAGTTAGGCAAAGTTCACAGGCAAAATTTTCTAGCAACTGAAACAAAAACAAAGAGAGTCTTAGAACTGATTCATACTGATATCCGGGGTCTTTCACCCATTGTATCTATAAATGGATACAAATATTACATTAGTTTTGTGGATCTACCCATTTAAACTTAAATCACAGGCATTTGAGGTCTTTAAATTGTTCAAAGCACAAGTTGAAAATCAGTTTAATGCTAAGATTAAGGAATTGCAATATAATCTGGCTGGAGTTTAGAGTGTTTAGTGATTTTCTAAGTCAAAATGAGATCAATTTTAGACATTCATGTCCTTATACTCATCATCAAAATGGTCTTATTGAGAGAAAACACAGACACAAAATTGAATTAGGATTAACACTCATCAAAATGGCATGTTATCTTTGATGAAAATACATTCATTTATTCAACAAATAGAACCTTTCATTCATCTGAAAACAGTTCAAATTCTGAAATATCAGTATCAAAATTTTCTCAACAACAAATTTATCATCTCTCCACATTATCTTTAACTGACAGCAGCTTGGAAGATCTTCAATCAACAGGTTCAGAAAGCAATGAACAAGTGCCTTCTGTTTCTGCACATACAAATAATCTGCATCAACAAGAGCATTCTGAACCTACAATATCATAACAGTTTTTATCAACCATACCATCACAGAATACATCACCAACACAACCACAAAATGAACCACAACCATTTACTTCTCAACATAACACAAACATTTCTTCACAACCATCCCATCCAATGACAACCATATCAAAATCTGGAATCTTCAAACCAAAATTTTACATAACTACGTTAACCAATAAAGAACCTAGGATAGTTCAAGAAGCTCTAAGTGATCAAAATTGGCATCAAGTTATGAGATATGAATATAAAGCCTTGCTGAGAAATGAAACATGGTCATTAGTACCATTTTTAGATGCATACAAGGTTGTTGATAGTAAATGGGTGTTTAGAATTAAACAAAACACAAATGGGAGTGTAGCTAAATACAAAGCCAAGTTAGTTGCAAAAGGTTTTCAGCAAACTAAGGGTATTGATTATTTTGAGACTTTTAACTCTGTTGTTAAGGCTTGCACAGTCAGAATTATTTTGAGTTTGGCTTTGATGAACAAATGGAAAATAAAGCAAGTGGATTAAACAATGCATTTTTTAAATGGAGAACTGACAGAAGATGTTTACATCAGTCGGAAGGATTTGTTGATAAGAAAAGGCCCAGCTATGTATGCAAGTTGAAGAAAGCCTTGTATGGCTTAAAACAAGCTCCTGGAGTATGGTATGATAAGTTGAAAAGTTGTCTGATAAATTATTGGGTTTTCAGAATTCCAGAGCTAAAACTTATCTCTTCTTCAAAGAGATTCAAGGCTCAATGATGCTTATTCTTATATACGTTGATGATATATTGATTACAGGACTTGACAATGGAGAATTGGAGAAGTTTATCTTAGATTTCAGTAAGAAGTTTGCTTTAAAGGATCTAGGAATACTGTCATATTTTCTTGGGATATAAGTTTCTTATGCTGGTTACTGTATATATCTATCTCAAAAAATATATATTAATGATCTATTGTCTAAAGCTAATATGTTGAATTGTAAAGGGTGTGATACTCTCACAGTGACTGGAATGAAACTTCAGAAAGAAGTTAAAGGTTATTTGGGTCAGTATGTTGAGAATGCAACAGGTTACAGAAGCTTGGTTAAAGGTTTGCAATATTTGGTATTGACCAGACTAGAGATAACTTTTGTTGTGCATAAACGCAGTCAGTTTGTCACAGCTCCAACACTACAGCATATAATGGCCTGTAAAAGAGTTCTTAGATACTTAAAGGAAACTATGGATTATAGTATAAAATTTTCAGCTGATGGAGAGATGAGAATAACAGGTTTTACAGATGCAGACTGGGCATGTGATATTGATGATAGGAAATATATAGGTGCGTATTGTATTTATTTTGGAAACAACTTGGTGTCATGGTCATCTAAGAAGCAGTCAGTGGCTACAAGGTCTAGTAAAGAAAGTGAATACAGGGCTTTGGCTTCTGCAAGTGTAGAAATATCATGGATTCAGTCATTGTTTAGTTAGCTCAATATAAAATGTACCTCAGTTCCTATCATCTGGTGTGACAACATGAGTGCAACAAAGTTAGCTAAATATCCAGTCTATCATTAACGAACCAAGCACATTGAACTGAATATGCATTTTGTCAGAGATAAGGTACTAGCAGAGGAGTTGGAAATTAACTTCATCCTAACTGAAGAAAAAATTGTTGATGTCTTAACAAAGCCTCTCACATTCCTTCATTTTAACTATTTCAGAACCAAACTCAATGTGCAGCCATGCCCCTTGAGTTTGAAGGGGGCTGTTAAGGAAGCACATAATGTGTGCAAACAATCTGCTTATGCATAGCACGTGTGAGAATTTAGTTAACTGAAGTTAGTTAAGTGTGTAATGCCAGCTCAGCAAAATTAGTTAAGCTTACTGAGATTTTGTATTTGTAGCTTTCTTTTGTTAGCTGATCGTGTGGTGTATAAAAGGTGTGTTTGTGATCATTTGTAAAGTCAGTGAAAAAGATGAAATAAAATCCAGAATCTTCTTTGAGATTTTCTTAGCAAACAGAGCAAATTTTCTTAGCAACCAAACAAACTGATCAGTGAATTTTATGTTTTCAAATAGGGCCAAGAGAAGCACTTCCTACCGCAGAGTGCAAACTGAAGAGGAGAGGAATTTGGATGGGTTTTACGCACGTCAATGGGATACAATTCATTTAGAGGAGAAATTTGAAAGAGAAATATGCCTCTGATCCCTGTACTGATCATTGTTTGTAATTAATTTATGTTAACCATCCAGTGGTACCTCAGTTTCTCCCAACGCCCTAGCCTCTACATAAAATCTACATTGAAACACACTCGCACATAAAGATGGATGCTTATCTGTATGCTTTTCGATGCATTAGCTCATTCAATCCTTATAGCACACAATACTTATGCTTTTCGATTCATTAGCTCATTCAATCCTTACTACACACAATGCTTTGTTATGATGTAAAAAAAATGATGAAGACAGATTTACTGCTCTTAGTATTTTTCTTAACGGTAAACTGCTCCTAAATTCTAATAATACATTTTCACATCATTGCATTGCAGGGTATCTCTAATGGGCATGATGTTCATTCCATGTTTGGTTCGATGACAATAGTACTTAAGATCACAAGAAATTTAATAGGCTATAAATCATTCATTATCATGCTAACAAATTCATCTAGCTTTTATCACAACTTGCAACTAGAGATAAACTCAAGCATTGATAAGACTAGCTGATCTCAGGGTGCAGTCAATTTGCTAACATTGTGTGTGCTGCATATGTATATGCATGTATTTGTGTGTGTGTGTGTGTGTGTGAGAGAGAGAGAGAGAGAGAGAGAGAGCACAAGAGAGACATATGATACATTGTATGTCTGTTCCTATTACTTTCCTGGAAAATGAAGTACCCATGTATCTAACATGAAAAGCAGTACCAGAAGTTTGATCAGAACGACATTCAGAATTTTAAAGTGAACAAAGACACATTGGTGCCAGACACAATCGGATCTGCTCCCACCAAACTGGCTCTCCTCCAAGTCTGTTGCATGGTCGTGCTAGTAGCAGTTTGAAAGTAACACTCTGATAATCTTCATCCGATTATCTCTCTACCGAAACCTTCTTAAAGTCTGGAAAATAATTATTACATTTTGGGACCATGGAAATGAAACTCCTATGTCCTCAGGCCGCCTTATCAGCAGCCGTCTTTGGTTCTGTAGAAACAGCAGTGATCTTGTTGAGTTTCTCAGCCATTACCGTCGCAGTTCGAATCTAAGAAGCAGTGAAAGATGAAACTGTTAATAGTGAAATTGATCAGCTAAATCTGCAACAAGTAAAACGAACGAGAACTCAACAAAATGCAAGCAATCTAACCTCAGCTTTCTTAACAAAGTGACCCTTCACTGTCCTCCTTTATTTGTACTATAAATATCTCGTTCTCTGCAGCATTTCCTGAATCGTGTAGTTAAAAGTAATTTAGGAATAATTGACGATGTTTAAGAAGCTTACAAAGGCTATGACCATTTGTGTACCTTTATTATTTGCCAATCCATTTCCTTTCAGAATGATAGAAATTGTGTTAACAGTAGCAATAGCTGCATCAAGTAAAGCCAGTAGTCAGCAATAATTGCACCAACGAAGACGAGTCATTCTAACTAATACTTTCTCATAGATGACTTGAGATTCAAGTTAACAGAAAATAACTCTGAATTTTCTGGAATATTAGACCTCATTGATCTCAATTACCTATTTGAAAGATCAAATTAACAGCATTTATGAATCAGCTCATCATCAAATACAGCGGGATGCAATATATATAACCATCAAACTCATACCATTCATTAAAATGTTTATTCTGGCAACGAATTGTATTTAGAATTATTTCAAAAGAAATGTTTAAGCATAAATGACCAGCAAGCAGGTGTAAAAGGTCTGCAATTTTCCAGATGAGCAATCATTTGGAAAATCACCAGTTAGACACTTTGAAACAAAAAGTAAAAAAAAGAATAAAGGTTGGGAAAATAGGAAGGAAATAAACGAAAGAATAATAACAATAAGGAAAATGATGAAGAAAATTCACCGAAGCCAAAGTCAGAGAGCTCAGCATCATTATAGTCCTTTAAATACATCTGCAATACGCTGACATGATTAAAGAAACCCCATTAAGGAAAAATCCATAATCTGATTCTGATGCACAATGAAAGCATAATAAAATCAGTTTAAGGAATCCAGATTAATGAAAGGTGACAAGTCATTAATCAGTGCATAATATCCATTATGAAGTTGCTACAGGAATATCACCTCAGATTGGCATAGATGAAGAATACTAGTAGAGATACAAAATCTACATACAAACAATTGTACACAAGTTAATGAAAGCTATCGAGTCAAAGAACCAATAAATCTCCCCCTTTTAATGAAACAATCATGAATAACTAAATCAAGATTAGAACTAGAAGTCCAGAACCTACCAAGAAACAAAGACCGTGAGATTATTAAGCAAATTCAAGTTTTATATAATTTGAAAACGTAATTTATTGACACCCAAATTACCTAATAAAGCAAAAAAGGATCGCATCATATATATCAGATACAAGTCTAAACCCCATGAAAAAATAACACATAAAGCTTCATTCGCTCATTTTCCTTTCCACAAAATCTTGGCAACCAAACAAACACATCAACCATATTTGACCTAAGAAAGTTTTTTGAACAGGAGATTTAAAGTGTATACCTTAGCAAGACTCCAGTAGAAAACGAAAGTTTTCTTGAGGATGAAGGGTTGAATTAGATTGCTCATCCTTATCTCCTTCCTCTTCCTCCCCATCTTCTTCTCCTTCTGAATTCGTTTCTTATTGTTCTATAAACATCTTTAATTAGTCGACCAAGAAACAATGCAAATGCCACTACCAAAATTAATTCTTGTATCATCTTCAGAAACCGACTTCTGTTTTCTTGCTGTTGCCCTTCTTGTTTCTGGATTCAACAATAATCTCTATCCTCTGCAGCAACCTCAGTTGCCTTCACAATGCTTGGAAATGGCTAGAAATTTTTTGATGACTTGGAGGAGGAGTCAGTTGTGACCGGAGGTCGGTGCTATATAGAGGCGTTGATCCAATGAGAGATGGACGCGTGGCTGTGTTTCATTTGGATCAGTTTCTTGGTAGTTACTTTTAGCGGGAAGATTTTAATGGTCCGTTAGAGCAACTGCCCCAGCGTACAAGTTCGTTATAAGATTTCAACACATTGTGTAACTAACAGGAAACTCAAATGATAATAATAAAAGAAAGCCCACTTTATTGGGCCACATTATTTGTTTCTTTGAAATGTTAGATTTCATCCTTTAATCATATATATATATTTCCATTTTCATTTATGGGTACAACCATAGGCAGAGAAACATGCCTCTAATCCCTGCACTGATCATTGTTTTGTAGTTTTTGCAACCAGCTACTTATATATAGGTGTACATTCTTCTTTTCTCGTGCCATTGCACTCACTTTATGCATTTCATTTCGGATATGACTTAATAGAGAGATCCAATCATTAACTTGATGAGCGAATATCAAAATAAGTGATAGTAAATTGAAATTATTCATCTTGGAAAATTCAAGCTTCTCTTGACATGGAATGATAAATATTAAACAGCATAGTGATAACTGTTGGCAAACAGATAAGAGATCTTCTCTCAACTAGCAATCTGTCACAAACCTCTTGAACATGTCTGCATAGGCAGAGCTAATATTGACATCACTGAAAAAGCTTTTGCAAACCAAACAGCCTTTTTTCATTTTCCTTCTAGCATACTAACAAATCATATGTTTTATTGATGCAATCACTTGCAGCTAAAGATGCAATTTGAACAGTTATATTTTCAAAATCAACTGACCTAAATTGGAGAAGATTTATGTGCTCTGAGACAGAGAGGGAGAGGGGAAAAATGAATTTGTATTTCTGTCAACCCAGCAGTAAATTAAAACGTTACAACGTTTAACATGGACAGAAGTACGTTGCTAAAACATTTTAATCTCAGGTGCACTAGAAATGAAAAAAATAAAAAAAAAGGAAAAAAGGACATGTACAGGAAGATTCCCAGGTATCACTAGATTTGCCCTTACAAAACAAGTCTTTACTCCAACCTTATTACATGGTCATGTTAGAAGCAGCTCCAACATCAACTGGAAAAACAACCACTACCTCTAATCTCAAAAATATTTCCATTGACAAATGTAAGACTTAAGGAAAAAATATATGTAACAGCAAACTGCAGAAATTAAGCTCTTATCTAACTGCCCTTCAGGCCTTCATATCAGTATCAGAAGTTTCCTTTGGAGCAGTGGTGGCAACAACGGCTTTCTCAAGTTTTTCAGCCTTTCCCAGCACAATTTGAATCTGAGAGACGGTGTAAAAGTTAGATAAGAAGAAACTGTTTCTGGTAAAAGGTAACTAAAATTGTGAATAGTAAAACGACAAAGGCCAGCTGCCAATGCAAACAATCCAACCTTAGCTTTCTCAAAGAAGCGGCCTTCATCGTCATTCTTGGAGTTCACAGTAGAAATCTTTACCTCTGTTGCATCTTTCAGACGATATGTCATTCTAATTAATTTGCTAACAATAAAAGATGTTAACAAAAATGGCTTTAACCTCATACCTTTATTACTTGCGAGTCCACCACGTTTCAGAGCCTCAGCAATTATGACAACAGTTGGAATAGCTGCATTAAACAATTGTAGAAGTCAGCACCTATTGTTATAAAATATGTTCCAATGTGAAGGATATAATAGCAATGAACTGTCTCTTGGGTGTGCTCTAATAGCAAGAATCTGCATTTCAAGTTGAGGATACATTTATTATCTTGTACAGAAGTTGCCGACAGATAAGGCTCCTTGTGCTGACCTCACTGATCTTAATTTTTCATTGGAAAATCAGTCATAATCTCCAAAATGAACAAGGCAATCAATAGAACTAGTGCACTGATTTATTACTTACATTCTAGTGAAATCAAATCATCGTCACATGGTGTAGGTCAAAACCACCAAAATCATACTAGTATTTGGAAGAACAATTTCTTTTTCTGTCAAGAAGTTGTGGTTTGAAAATACAATTAAAAAAAAAATAAGAAAATGGTTTGAAAATACAATTAAAAAAATAAATAAGAAAAACTATCCACTAGATATAATTTGAAGTAGAAATTGAAAAGGGGTTCCTGTGCACCAAAGAATAAAAGAAAAGGAAATAATAAAAAATAAGCAAAACAGAGGAGATGGTTACAAAAAATTGTACCATTCCCGAGGCAGTGAGCTCAATGTCATTGTACTGCTTTATGTACCTCTGCAATGCCTTTAAGAAGATTAAGCAAAATCCCAGAAGGAAAATGCAACATCAGATGAATAATGAGCCAGAGTATCATGAAACTTAAAGAATATGGATTAATGAGTTCACAAAAGATTCATGTAATCAATCAATGCCTATAATATCCACCATTTTCTTTTTAGCTGAATCAGGAGATATGCTAAATCAGGCTCTAAAAAACATTGACCGACTCCAAAAATCATTGACGCACAAGATTATCTTTTCTAGTTCCTCATAAAACTCGTAAGTGTGATGTATCTGATAAAACGCAGAGTTAAGCAAATATTGATACCAGATATGATTTAACACGTGATGGTTTGGTTGGTGTGCTTGGTGCAATAGAAGCCATTAATGTGCTAAAAAGGTATGGAATACTTGATTGATTTTATTGGTAGGCTCTGATGAATCAGAAATATGTGGTAATAAATTGCCACTTATGTTTGCTTTGAGGATTGATTAGCATTCTGGTTTAGCACTGAAAAATTTTCTTTTTGCAAATTGATGGCAATAAGTGCAATCGACGTACATAACTTTATTCATGAATATATGAACTTTTAGATGTTGAGTGCCTTTAGTTAGATCACCGGTGCTGTAGTCAGATGATGTCAAAATTGAATCAGGACATACTCAGATATTCCTTGCTCAAGCTACTAAAGAAGAGATTTGAAACATTTATCTCAAACTATATCCAAAGACACCCTCTCAAAGCTGTGTCTTGGAGATATAGATATAATAAACATTGTTATGTTCTTTCAGTTTTCCAGTCTAGGGTATTGTTTATGCTTTTGGTTTCCAGCTAATAAGATTGTTTTGAACTGAATAACACGGATGCAATTTCTTTTTCATTATGTCTTAGTTTTTTTCCGATGTAGTAGCCACAGTTTTTGGCCTATGCTATGTTGACTGGGTCTTTAACAGATCTGGATTCAAGCCTAGAAGGTCACTGGAGGTTATCATGTTCACCTCACAAGAGCCCACACGCTATGGGATCAGTTGTTTGGGAAGGTTAGCCACTTGTAAATAGTTAAACCTCATAACTCAATATATGCACTTGGGTTTATCTGGTTGCTTTCCTTTCTTAAATTTTGTCCATACAAAAAGAAGAAAAGATATTTTTCTTCTGAAGCTTCCTTTTGCTTATCTTTGCAAACTTTATAGCAACCGCTTCCACAGTACATTAAACTTCAACATGCTATGTCTTGGCACAGTGGACGGTATATGGGTTTGGAAATCTTATACTATAGTATGAGTTCATATGTTTATTTTTGTTGTGCAGTCTCTTATTGGCAGGAATTGAGTCACTGGCAAAAGATCTGATATCAACAGTTGATGGTCAAAATATATCCTTTTTACATGCTGCAAGATCTGCTGGACATGCAAAAAAGCACAATGACTTATCGAGTGTATTTTTGAAGAAAGGAAGTTACTCTGCTTTTGTTGATTTGCAAATAAAGCAGGGACCTATTCTGGAGGAGGAAGGTTTGTCCTTTTTACCGCTTATTTTATCCTTATGATCTCTATTTATTGATGGCGATTAATCCACTTTATATTTCAACTCAGGCACATCAATTGGTATAGTGACTGCCATTGCAGCTTCTGCAAGTATAAAAGTAGATTTTGAAGGCAATGGAGGGCATGCGGGTGCTGTCTTGATGCCAAATAGGTAACTGATGTCTGCCTGTATGCAGCTACATTTACATATCATTCATCAATTTGGTATATTCATCATTATGCTTCTTTTACTATGCTTTTTCAGTCAACAAGATTCATAACGTGCCAGTCTGGCTGCTGCAGAAGTAGCGCTAGCTGTCGAGAAACATGTTCTAGAATCTGGATCCATTGATACCGTTGGTACAGTCGGTAAGTCATCTTCCTGAATGCCTAAATGTAGAATTTTTTGGTACTTATTGTTTAAATCTGTAGGACCTAAAGTGCCATAATCAGAGCAAGCAACCTTAGATCCTGCCCAAGATCACAAATCAAATTCACCAAGATGCTTCAAGATTGATTACTACAGAATCTAAATCTGTTGAATTAATGGAGGTAATGATGATTAACCAAACAGAATTAAGTAAGCAGAAGAATTTTAGAAAGAGTAAGGAACGCGAAAGGTTTAACGTGGTTCAGCTAAATTTCTCTAGCTTACATCCACGGGAGGGCAAATATGACCAGCTTTATTGATTCTCAAGATGATTTACAGAGTAATGCTATGACCCTTTACACAAGATCTGGACTGCTTATTTATACCAGCCCTTTCTCTCTCTACAGCTCTCTAATATAATTGAATTAGATTATATCCAACTTTGATTTGGCTATCTTTCTCGCATAGAACTTTGATGTAACTAAATATATCCTGTTTCCTAAGGCATTCTGGAGTTGCATCCTGGTGCAATCAACAGCATACCAAGCAAGTCACACTTAGAAATTGGTATGTTTCCTATCAGTTGCTCAAGTCTTATTGGAAAACATGCCAACAATTTTATAACATAAATACTTTGCATGAGATGAGTAGTTCCTGAAGTTTGTTTAAAATCATGTTATTGGCATTCGTCTTCTGCCAAAGTTTGAGTTACATATGATTTAGTTCCAATTGATTTCTGAAATTTTTCTTTGTTATTTATTGAGTTTTCTATTATCTATGTTTCGGCAGACACACGAGACATTGATGAAAAGCGAAGAAAGACTGTGATTGATGTTGAGTACATAAAAGTACCAGGTCGGCCATGCTACTATTCCCGCCCCGGCATGGATCGCTTCAGCCAAAGTGGTACGAGCAGAACACGGGGGTAAGCAGGAGCCGACCCGAGATGAATGCGACCAGGAAAACATACCGACCAGAAGTATATGCCGAGCCGATATTCATCCCCAGGAAAGCGGGATCACGATCCCACAAAATCGCGGTAGTTACGCTTCTCCCAGAACGGTTGAAGGACACGCGAGATCCACGTTTGCCCACACCCAATGCTAATCCCATGAGGGGCTACCACCACCCGAAAAAGGAGGGATAAGGGGCAAACGGAAAACGTGGGACAAAGGGCGGCTATAAAAGAGAAAGACATCGAAGAAGACAGGGACAGAAAAACTGAGAGAGGGGAAACGCTGCCAAATTGCAACCAGGCCATTTCCTTACAAATTTCTTAAATCCGTATTACACTGTTTTCCCGTAAACACCTTGTGCTAACTTAGGCATCGGAGGGTTAACGCCAAAAACCACCGCGTCTCGATCCGCTTTTGAACGCAGTCTCAGTGAGAGAGGGAAGGGCGATTCCAACCCCAGTGGTTCGAGTGACAGTTGATAACACAAACGTTGGTGACCAAGGGCGAGATTTCAAAGATCAACATTTTGGCGCCGTCAGAAATCAATAAAAGCTACCACCAAATTAGTGAGTATCGAGAAGCAACGATTGATATGGATGCGCAAGAAAGGATACTTTAAGACAATGAAACGGTGGAGACAATCACTCTCCGGGAGATTGCAAATGAAGCCCGAGAGAGGATGATGCAAGATAGACTGGAGCGGATGGAGAAACAAATGGAGACTCTCGCGGCCGTATTGTTTGAGCTGAGGGACGAGCGGAGAAGGGACTGTGAAACCCCCGTGGGAAGAGATGGAGTTGGAGCAAACCTGCCTCCGGGGCGTAGGTCGGGAAATCCTCCGCCCACCAACCTGGAGTGCATCCCCACCGTATTGGTCGCCCCAGTGGGAACACGTGGACGGAGAGACTAACCTCGCCTGACGGCATCGAAATAAATGGCCGAGGGGCCAGTGTTGATGAAGTAGAGCTCAGAGAGCGGTTGCAGAACGCCGAGCAGGAGCGAGACCAGATAGCTGCACGTGATCCTGATCGTGCTATAGAATTGGAGGGAGGTGCGCAGATTGGCGCAGTGATAGAGAGATGCAGGGCAAGAGAAAGCCCCCGAGCCGAGGATAATGCTAGATGAATCTCCGTTATCAATCGAGATCATGAGCACCATAATCCCAAGAGATTTCCGCTTCCCGACCTCAAATACTCCGGCGCACATTGAGCGTTTCAACGACATGACGGGTGTGCAGGGCCTGACACCAGCTCAGAGGTGCCGGGTGTTCCCGTTGACACTAGAAGGACGAGCCCGAGAATGGTACCGCAAGCTGCCCCGAGGAGGAATAAAGGGGTATGAGCAGATGTGCCAGGAGTTGGCCGAGCAGTTCCGAGGGGCGGTGGCCCCAGAGGATGACATGATGGAATTGATGGGGATGAAGCAGAGGAGTACGAATCCCTTCGAGATTTCGTGAAAACGATATCACCGAGCCGTGGCCGATTTGGGAGCTTTTAATCATCCGCAGCGCTGAGGGGATTAAAAGAAGAATCGCCGATTGTGGTATAACTTAAGCCCTCGCATGTACTCGTCGGGGTATGAGCAGGCGAGACGAGATATAGAAATCGAAGAGGAGAAATCAGCAAGAATTAAAAGTGAACAGCTGGAAGAGCTGAGGCGAAGAGAACGGAGAACCCCGAAAGGGAGCGGGTCGGGAAAGCGAACTGGAGAATCTTCAGGGATGGGCGGAATATCAGTTCGGTCTCGCCCTTACCCCATAGCTCAGAGAGCACAACAGTTCCAACACAGCCGGGCTCAACCTCCGCGCCCCCCGATCCCAGAGCGGCAGCGAGAATTCAGGCAGGTGACTGCCCACCCTTATCACAGCACTCCCAGAGCGGTAAATGCGACTAATTACAGGTCTGGCCGACCAGAGCAGCTACCGGCTATACCAGCCCGAGGTGACATCCATGATAGCCGAGCAGTTCAGTTGGTTGACCAGAGCGCGGCATATAGACAATACACTCCACTAAAGATCTCCATGGAGGAATTGTATGAGAGGATCGAGGGACGAGGCCTGCACCTCCACCCCTATAACAAAACCTACTCACCGACGGGATAAGAGCAGCTTCTGCAAGTTCCATAACACTCACGGTCACACCATCAACCAATGTCGTGACTCAAGATTCGTGGAGGATTTAGAGCGAACCCGTTGATGCGAGATTCTCGGTCCTCCTCGTTCTACTACCAGATCTCGCCGATCAACTTCACCACGATCGTGATCTCTCCTCGTAAAGCTTCTTCTCCGCAGGTTCCGCACACGACAGTCGAGTACGCCGCTTGTTTTCCCCGCAAACCCTCCGACGCTCAAGTCGAGATGGTTCGGGAACACTTGCCACAAATCTTATGACTTTTGGGTAGTTTTCTCCTTTTTAAATCAAAATTGTTGATGCGAGATTCTCGGTCCTCCTCGCTCTACTACTGTGATCTCTCGCCGATCAACTTCACCACGATCGATCTCTCCTCGTAAAGCTTCTTCTCCGAGGTTCCGCGCACACGCATGTCGAGTACGCCTTGTTTTCCCAGCAAACCCTCCGACGCCAAGTCGAGCATGGTTCGGGAACACTTGCCACAAATTTTATGACTTTGGGTAGTTTTCTCCTTTTAATCAAAATTACTAACCCTTTTACCTTCACTACCCTTTTTATAGCTTCCTCCGAGTCATGGTCTTCCGCTTTTTCGAGACGGTATGGGACTCGATCGCATGGGAAAACGCTGATCTGCGTGTTACGCCACCGCTCGTGGAAAGCGTGCCGTGGTTCTGAGATCTTGTCTCCGCTGGGGACGGTGGGACTCCGACCGCATGGGAAAACGTGGATCTTGCGTGTTCCGCCGTGGTTCTGGGAAAGCGCCGTGGCTTCTCGGGCCGAGAGCATGTCTTGCCAACCGCCACCGGCTCCCGCCTCGACCTCTAGCCGGAATGGCCTTATACCTCTTACAGAAATTGGCCTCATGGATGACGTGCTCGTGGACGAGCAGGATATTTCGCTCCTATTCCCCGCGCACTGTGCTTTTACGGAACACACCGGTAACTCGCCATCGATATCCGTCACCATGCCTCGGTCTGCCGACGATTTCTCCCAAACACCGGTCCCCTGGGTGTCAAATGTAGGACCAAGAGAAACTCAATAGTACTCGCCGCGTGGATTGGAAAAGGTCACAAGAGTCATGTCGCATTTAATCATGACGAGGTGACGTGGTAAATCACCTCCATTTGAATTTCAAATCTACTTGCAAGATTCTCGGATATGTGTCATTAAATGCCGGGAATCCAAAAGTTTGCTCCTCAAAGAAAAACCCAAAGTCCTTAGACGTGAACTCGCCATTTTCTCCCTTCGTCTCTCTCGCGAACGAACCCCATCAAGCTTTCATCCTCGCCTCTCTAACCGAGTCCCCGCCTGTATTTCTTCATTTTCTGGTCTTAATTAGTTGTAGATAATTTCTTTTCTCTCGCTTTGCTTGAGGTTGTAGTTGGCGGTGGTGTTTTGCTAACTTAGGATATGTCAAGGGTAAGGAGAAAGTCGTTGAGATTGGTGACGACGAACTAAGTTTCTTGCCTAGTCACGATTCGTTTTGACCCTGGGTCCCCTTAACCCACTAGTTCAGTGTCGGACTAGCGCTAGGATGTCCCCCAAACGACCTCCACGAGCTAAGTGAAGAGGGACCTTCCGGCTCTAAGACACCTTAAGCTGAGGATCAATGAGGTGATTCTCGGGATCTTCACCTAAACACCGCGACGTAGTACGGAGGGAGAGCCTTGTCGCGGATTATGCTATTGATTACATGACCGCACGACCACATTCAATGAGGATGACCTCCGCCTGTATCACATTCCCGCAGGTACTCAGATCCTGTGAAAGAAAGATAGTCCTAGCCTCCTGGATATGTCACCTTGTTCCTAGAGAGTTTTAAGACGGGCTATGTGCCCTTTGCTATTTTGCTCGCATACCCACTCCCAATCTAGCTCCCGGTCACCGAACCCCAACGGTGGAGGGTGCTCTCGGTCCGCCATATCAGGGATGATGTTGCCAAAGCGAGCCCACTTGACGAGAAGCATCTAAAGACGCTTGGTATTATTTCCAATCAAGTACTAAGACCAGAAACCCATTACCGACCTCCCCACCGGTGGGAATTTTTTTCTTGGGGTCCCCGGGGTCAATTTGCTCGATGGGATTATCGCCCCTCCCCGCTTCGTTCCGTGTCGCCGCTGCTTTAGATGTCTTCTCTCCATAATTATTCTGACTTTGTTGACTTACCTCTAACCAGATGTCTGTTCATTTGCAGGTTCTTGGGGTGTTCACTTCCCACTCAAACCTGATCACCAAACGCGAGGTCAGATCGCCAATTCCGCCGCACGAGAGCTAATAACCACTTACAACCCGATCGAGTCTCGCTGATACTCCCCGGTCATAAGATGGAAGACGCAGTTGATTGGCGCCTCGACCAGAAACGCTTCGCCCCCAACAACCAAGCTGACCGTAACAAAGTTGCCTCGCTACGAAAGAACATCGTGGCAGTTCCTCCCGCACTCTTCCTCCCGCTCTCCAAGGTCGGGAAACTGGAGCGGCCACCGATCCTCGCTTCTCTTCTCCTCCCTCGGCCTCGCTACCTGACAGCGTAACACATGGTCACCTATCTCAATGAGTTATCTAAACTCGCAGCAAGCATGACCTGAGGACTTTGATGGCCGCACTCGGCGAGCCATGCAAAGATAGTGCCTTCCACCTCACCGCATGACCACCTACTATAAGGCCAAGGTTGGCACATGAGGATGAAAGAGGACATTCAATCGGCGACCACTGCAGCCGACGCCGCCGGTAAGAAATGGAGACTTGAATCTCGAGAATCAAGTCAATGAGCAGAATCTCTTGCTCTAAAAGGCCATTACTCTCGAGGAGGAGCCGACTTAAGGTCAAGGAGGATCTCGCAAAGGCGTAAAGCTATGTACGAGGCTCACCAATCCCTCCGCGATTCCCATCGGTTCGAGAACTCGAGAAGGAGGTCGACAACCAAGATGACCAGTGGACTTCGCATTCCTATCGCCGCATCATGGCCGTCTGGAAAGATCCCGATCTAAAGATGGACGACCTTGGTGTCGCCCAACATATGGACGAGGAGGCTGCAGGAGGATGCCAAGAGGCGGCGCCAATGGTGACAGTGAGGAAAACTCTCCTCCCGGTAATCCTCGCCGATGCCGCGTAGCACGCATCCGAGATACTCCCAAAGACTCGAGGTGGACCAAATTGACCGAGGTCGCTCATGACCCACCGCCTTCTTAAACACGCTTTCGTATCAGAACGAACAATGTTTGTGAAGATTATCCCTTCTGTTAATTATTAACAAATTAATAAAAATGTTTTTGATTACTCTCTTGTGTTGTAATTACGAGTTATTTTTCCACTTGAGAGTATGCTCGTTTTTATCTGGTCGAGCTGGCTCTGGCTTGGTTTATGGTTTTGCCAAATGCCTTAGAAGATTCTTCAATGCTTGGGATTCTACTCGCCTTTGCGCGGTCGAAAGCATCCCGCGATTTGGCTTCTCGCCATAAAACAAGCTTTGAGACTTGAGAGCCTTTACATGCGTAAGATATTTCGATGATTGGGATTCTGCCGCCGCGCGGCCGAGATCCTGGCATGCTTGGCTTCTGTCTCGCCATAAAACAGGCTCTGAGACTTGATGAGCCTTTGCATGCCTTAGAGACTTCTTCGATGATTGGGGATTCTGCTCGCGTTCGCGTGGTCGAGCAGATCCTGGCATGCTTGGCTTCTGTCTCGCCATAATCAAAGCCAGACTTTGAGCCTTTGCGTGCGTTAAAAGATATTTCGATGATTGAGGATTCTGCTCGCCTTTGCGCGGTCGAGCAGATCCTGGCATGATTGGCTTCAGTCTCGCCATAAAACAGCTCGAGACTCACGAGCCTTTGCATGCCTTAGCTGATTTCTTCAAAGCTTGGGATTCTGCTGCCTTCTCGTGGCCGAGCAGATCCTGGCACGCTTGGCTTCTGTCTCGCCATAAACAGGCTTTGAGACTTTGTGAGCCTTTGCATGCGTTAGAAGATATTTCGATGATTGGGGATTCTGCTCGCCTTCGCGCGGTCGAGCAGATCCTGGCATGCTTGGCTTCTGTCTCGCCATAAAACAGGCTTTGAGACTTGATGAGCCTTTGCATGCCTTAGTGACTTCTTCGATGATTGGGGGATTCTGCTCGCCTTCGCGTGGTCGAGCAGATCCGGGCATGCTTGGCTTCTGTCTCGCCATAATCAAGCTTTGAGACTTTGCCGAGCCTTTGCGTGCGTTAAAAGATATTTCGATGATTGGGGATTTTGCTCGCCTTCGCGCGGTCGAGCAGATCCTGGCATGCTTGGCTTCTGTCTCGCCATAAAACAGGCTCTGAGACTTGATGAGCCTTTGCATGCCTTAGCTGATTTCTTCAAAGCTTGGGATTCTGCTGCCTTCTCGTGGCCGAGCAGATCCTGGCACGCTTGGCTTCTGTCTCGCCATAAACAGGCTTTGAGACTTTGTCGAGCCTTTGCATGCCTTAGCTGATTTCTTCAAAGCTTGGGATTCTGCTGCCTTCTCGTGGCCGAGCAGATCCTGGCACGCTTGGCTTCTGTCTCGCCATAAACAGGCTTTGAGACTTTGTCGAGCCTTTGCATGCCTTAGCTGATTTCTTCAAAGCTTGGGATTCTGCTGCCTTCTCGTGGCCGAGCAGATCCTGGCACGCTTGGCTTTTGTCTCGCCATAAATAGGCTTTGAGACTTTGTGAGCCTTTGCATGCCTTTGGGAATTTTCTCGGTCTCAAGCGAAAGAAATTCCTCGACGTTCCATTAATGGCAGGATTCGACTTACATAAAATTGTTTGGACATAAAGCGTGAAAGATAAACGATAATGAACATGAGCAAAAATAGCTTCCAAATGTGAACAAGTCTTACTGAAAGTATTTTCGGAGGTGTCGCGCCCATGGGCGTTTCACCTCGTGGGCCGTGGCAACCACCTTGTAAGCTCCGGTCCCGCTATCTCGCTTGACTCTATATGGCCCTTCCCACCCGGTCCCAAAGACTCCTCGAGTCGACCTTGCTCGATTCACTCTTCTCGCACTCCGCCTCCGACCCAATTGCCGTATGTTCACCTTCTCTTATAATACCGAGCAACCCTCTCGTTGGTAAATGATCGACGCTTGCTCCTCCTTTCCAGCATATCAAGATTCAAACATATCTCGCTGCTCTCCCGCTAATAAATGACCTTTCCGGTGGTCGCCTTATCTCAACACGACCGCTTCATGTCCGAAAGCCAAAGCGAATGTCTCCCGCTGGGGTTTTTGGTTGTTCAGTATGCCCATAGCACACCCGATGTACCACAACCCACGCACCCTTTTTTCCAAGCCTCGGTTTTCAAAAGCCTCATGGTCTTGTTGGCCGCTTCTACTTGTCCATTCGATTGGTGAACAGCGAGCAATACTTCACTTATCCCGAGGTTCTCGCAGTAAATCCTCGCGTGATTATCGAACCGCCCGCCATTATCCGCTACTAAGGCATAAGGGATCCCGATCGACTGTGCTTCTCCACACGAAGTCCGTTGTTTTCTCTCTGATCCTCGGGCTTCTACCTCTATCCACTTCGTGAAGTAATCTATAAAGCAACTATCGCATGTTGCCGCCGCTTCCTCGTGCCTTTGCAACGGGCCGATCGATCAATTCCCCATTGAGCAAATGGCCAAGGGGAGGCGGAGGTGAGCTTCTCCGGTGGTCAGAGAAATTTGCAAAACTCGGCAAACTTACACAACTCCCGGTCTTCTCGCGCATCCAGTGCATTGTCGCCGAAATATCCTCCGCCTTAACTCAGGGCTGTGGACCTCCCGCCCAATGATTTCCGCAAATTCCTTCATGTACTTCTCTCGACGTAATCCGCTGCCCTCATCCAGACACCGAACGGTAGATACCCTCGCCGATACAAGCACTCCCATCAATCATCGTGTATCTCGAGGCTCGGCTCTAATCTTGCGAGCTCGCAGCCTTATCCGGTGGTAATACCCCGTCTCTAAGGTGAAACTATCGGTCCCTCCACGAGCATTTTGTTCTATCCGCAACACCCCCAAATTCCGATCGATACTGGCCGACTTCACCTCCGCAGGGACCGACTTTGGCATTTTATCGCGCTATCCTAGCCAAAATGTCTCCGACTATTCTCGCTCCCGGGATTTCACCTCCACCGCTCGAACTTCCCCATCATCTCGCCTATCTTCGTGCTCAATCTTTCTCCTCTCTTGGAATCTTTCACGACATGATTCGCAACCACCGGGAATCGCTTCGATCTTAACTCTCGCTCACTACTTTAGCCAATTCTGCTATCAAGGCTTCATACTGTTATTTGGGTCAGAATTCCAACTTTACAGCATAAGAGATCTCCTCCCCCTCTGGGCCTTCCAAGACAATCCCTGCTCCTGAACCCCGCTCCCCTGATGACCCATCCACAGACATATGCCATACTGGAATTTCGTCATTGCCTATAACCGCATCTTGTTGATCTAAGCATACTTCGGGCTCTGTGAATTCAGCTACGAAATCGGCCATTGCCTAGGCTTTTATCGCTGCGCGGGGTTTATAGTCTATGTCGAACTCGCTCAGCTCTACGGCCCACCTGACGAGCCGACCAGAGGCATCTGGCTTGTGCAGAGTTTGACGCAATTGTTGGTTTGTTATTACCGAGACCGGGAATGCTTGAAAATATGGCCTCAACTTCCGAGCAAAGAACTACAAGTGGCAAGTGCACATTTCTCCAACGGCTGGTATCTCGGTCTCAAAGGGCCTGCTGTAGTATATCGATACTCCTTCTTCCTCTCTCACTGAATGCAGCCGCGGCCCTATCCGATACCGCCAAATACTGGTACAACTTGTCCCCATCCCTGCACAAGGAGCTGGCAAGTATTGCTTCAAGGTCCGGAAGGCTTCCTCGCATTCTGGGGTCCATTCTGTTTTCTTTCCCCTCCTTATCACTTGAAAGAATGGCTGACACTTATCTGTAGCCTTGGATATGAATCTACTCAACGCCGCCAACCTCCCCGTGAGGCTCGCATCTCCTTCAGTTACGAGGAGACGCCATTTGCACAATCGCTTGATTTTCTGGATTTGCTTCAATCCCCTGGCTCACCATGAATCCAAGGAATTTCCCGACTCGACCCCAAAAGCACACTTCTCCGTTGAGCTTCATCTTATACTTCCTCAAAAGTTCGAATGTCTCCTCGAGGTGTCTGACATGTTCCTTCGGGATTTTGGACTTGGTGATCATGTCATCCACGTACACCTCCATGGTTTTTCCAATCAATGGCTTAAAGACTTTGTTCACCAGCCTTTGATAGTGGCCCCGATTTTTGAGACCGAATGGCATTACCTCGTAATGTAACAAACCTTTAGTGATGAAAGCCGTGCTCTCATCCCGCCGCATGGGATCTCGGTTGTATCCCGAGAACGCTGCCCACGGTACTCATGTCCACCAATCTACTAGCCGATCGATCTTTGGTAAAGGAAGTGCCTTTTGGGCACGCCTTTAGGTCTCAAATCCACACACATCCTCCACTTGCCGCTTGCCTTCTTTACCAACACCACATTCGATATCCACTGTGGTAATCGGCTTCCCGAATGAACCCTGCTCTCAAGAGCTTCTCCACCTTGCCATTTATAACCTCATACCTCTCCTGGTTGAAGCACCTCCTCTTCTGCCTTACTGCCCGAGCACCTTTCTTTATCGCCAGCTTATGACATGCTACCTCAGGGTCAATCCCTGGCATGTCTTCATGTGTCCAAGCAAACACATCAAGATGAGCCTGTAAGCATTTCACCAACTCCCGCTTTTGCTCTCCCAAGTCTCACCCGATTCTCGATCGTTTTTCCTTCTCTGTCCTGTGCTTACTGCTTATCCTCTACAGTTCTGTCTCTTCTTGCTTTCCCACTGTATCGAGGGATGTTATCTGCATTGCTTCCTCGCCGAGAAGTAGCAGCCTTCTGCGATCCTCCGGTCTCCTCGCACCACTCCTACTACCCCATTCACCCAGACTTTCGAGCCGATAATGGTTGACAACACCGCTTGCTCATCCTTAAAATGGCCGACCTAGGATCATCTGTAAGACTTTCTCATCCACTACGACAAAGTCCAAGATTTGTTCTTTCCGCTGAGCTCCCGATTGTGATAGGCAGCTCGACCACGCCCAGAGGGACCAGCTTTCCTCCTCCGAACCCCTTCAAGGAGGTATTGGTGTATTCCAACTTCCGGTCGGCTATTCCCATCTCTTCCAGGGTTGACTTAAATAACACATCAACTGAGCTCCCTGTATCAATCAGTATCCGGTCAAACTTCTGATGAGCTTTGATGACTAAAGCATCCTCGGGGGTATAATCCCTTCCTCATCCTCATCCGTCCACATGATTGGCACTTGCTCGACCCTTGCTCGCTTGGGTGTCAAGAGTACCTCTTTATCATGGCGTACCTAGCATAATTTTTCTCGATCTGAATCTCCGCCAATGTTGGGCCCCTATCACCCTTATCCGCTCGCGCTCAAGTTTCTACCACTGCTCCCCTTCACCTATCATCATGGCCACCATCGGAAAGTCCCATCTATAAACTCGTCCTGTACCGATTTCTCACCAAATCTTCGACTGGTCTCGAGATCTCTACACTCATGACCATGAGTGCCATGGAACTTACAATAACGCCCTCTATCCCTCCTATTGGGTAGCTTTGTTATTGGTGCAGTGAGCAGCCTCGATCCTTTATGGCCTCGTACACCTCATCCAGTGGACATCTTCATGGAAGTGTACCGCCCATAGTCCGGCCCGAGCAGGTGCACCGCTTCTTTCTCGCTTGCCCGCCTCGAGTGGGGAAGTACTTCTGCCGCCTACTACCGTGGGGATGTTGATGAAGACCACCGATGCCGACTCATGCCTTCTCCAAGGCTCCTAATGGGAACGGCGAGGTCGCGCCCCGCTGTGGCTCGAGGCCGGTAAGCCGACTCTCCGCTCCACTACCGAGGCCCGGTGGTCCCTCCTCCCGATCGGCCATTCCCTAATGCTTTCTTCTTTCCTCCCCAACCCTTCTAATCGGTCTGCCTTAATCCGCAGCCTTTCCTCTTCAATCTCGATGTCCCTCTTAGCTCGCTTCAATAGTTTCAAATTGTACCACACCTTCCTATCTTCACCCCTTCTTTCAATCCCCTTAACGCCCGAGGGTGGTCAAGGCTCCCAAGTCGAGGATGCCATGAAACCTCTGATGAGTTCTCGGGGTTTCGCTTCCCCATGTTTCATGCTTTTTAGCTCTATCATGTCATCTTCCGTATTGCCCCACTAAATCGCCCCGGAATTCCCACATCTGCCAAGGTTTTAACGCGCCCGAGGAAGTTTCGTACTCATTCTCGTGCACGCCCTCAAGGGATAAATGGGAACACCCCGCACCTTTGGGATCGAGATAATCTCTGCATTCGCCGCTCTATGTGCACCAACGGATCAGCTTCTTCCCGAGTATCGAGGTCTGGGAGGCGGAAATCTCTAATAATCGCCATGATCTCTCGGCCGCGTGATTCTCCGTCCAAAGATTATCCTCCAAACCAGGCTTTCTTTTCCTTGCATGTCGCCAATTATCTCGCGCTAGTCTCGCACTTCCTCCTCCACTGCACCGCACTGTGTCACGTGCCGCAACTTGATCTCGCTCTTGCTCTACATCATGCAAGTGTTGCCTCAACTCGCTTTCCTCTCGCATTCACCACCCCGCCGCCCTCGCCACCACCTGCCTTGCCGGACCGCTTCTTTCTCTATGAAATTCTCCCGCAGAGGTACGTTACCTCTCTCACCACCAAATCTCCTGGTTTGACTTCTCCCCGCACTATCGGGACTGGTGCCACTCCACCGCCTCTCACCCTTCCTCTGGGTTACCTTCGCCGCTCCGCAGCCTCATGCAGGATGGTTGTCAAGGTCTCCATCTCGCTTCCATCCGTTCCATCCGGCCGAACATGACTTTTTCTCGTGCTTCACCGACTATCTCCTCGCCACAATCGTTAAGCCTCCTATCACCCTTGTGCACTACTTCCTCCCGTCTCCATTGCTTTTCACTGCTTCACCCTCTTCTTGCTATCAATGCTTTTGCTTCGCTCCCACAGACGCGCCAAAATGTTGATGCGAGATTCTCCTCCTCGCTCTACTACCAGATCTCGCCGATCAACTTCACCACGATCAGGATCTCTCCTCGTAAAGCTTCTTCTCCAGAGGTTCCTGCGCACACAGACAGGTCAGAGTACGCCGGTTGTTTTCCCGGCGCAAACCCTCCGACGCTCAAGTCAGATATGAAGGTTCGGGGAACACTTGCCACAAATCTTATGACTTTTGGGTAGTTTTCTCCCTTTTTAGAATCAAAATTGTTGATGCGAGATTCTGGTCCTCCTCGTTCTACTACCAGGATCTCTGCTCGATCAACTTCACCACGATCAGGATCTCTCCTCGTAAAGCTTCTTCTCCAGGTTCTCGCACACAGACAGTACGCCGGTATTTTCCCAAAACCCTCCGACGCTCAAGTCGAGCATGGGTTCGGGGAACACTTGCCACAAATTTTATGACTTTTGGGTAGTTTTCTCCCTTTTTAGAATCAAAATTGCTAACCCTTTTACCTTCGTTGGCTACCCTTTTTATAGGCTTCCTCTGAGTCATGGTCTTCCGCTTTTTTCGAGACGGTATGGGACTCCGACTGCTGCGTTATGGGCAAACGTCGGATCTTACGTGTTACGCCACCGTTCAGGGGAAAGCGTGACTGTCGTGGTTCTGTGAGATCTTGTCTCCGCTGGGACGATGGGACTCGCCGCATGGGAAAACGTGGGATCTTGCGTGTTCCGCCGTGGTTCTGGGGAAAGCGCGGCTGTCGTGGCTAGGTTCTCTGGCTGGAGAGCATGTCTTGCCAACCGCCGCGACTCTCCGCCTCGACCTCTAGCCTAATGGCCTTATACCTCTTACAGAAATTGGCCTCACGGATGACGTGCTCGTGGACGAGCAGGATATTTCGCCTCGCTCCCGCGCACTGTGCTTTTACGGAACACACCGGTTCGCAGTAACTCGCCATCGATATCCGGCCACCATGCCCGGTCTCGCTGACGTATTTCTCACAAATGTAACCGATACTTGGACGAGTATGATGGAATATCCTCGCCATGGAATCACAAGACACACGGACGGGCGAGAGGATCTCGAACGTGAACGCCACCATCCGTGATAGCAGAGGGCCAACATTGGCCGGAGATTCGAACAGGCACTAAGAACTATGGGAGATACGCCCGACTAAAGAAAGAAGTGCTTTTCAATTCACAAAGAACCAAGGCAAAAGTGCGACAAGTTCCCATTATGGGATGAGATTTAAGAGGGTATTTTATATCCTCGCGAGGATGCACTAGTGATTGAGCATCGGTGGCTAGCATGTAATCACGCGACACCGTGGACACGGCAGCTTTGACATTCTATTTAAGTCCGCCTGATGATATGGGATTTCATTTAAAGCTGAGCGGACAAATACTTCCTCGAAAGGATTTGGGACGGTTAACTCCTCGGGGTCAAACTCCCGACATCGGGGACAAAGCCGCAACGAACGATGATGCCGACTTCGCGTGGTAGAGGAAAGAAGCCCTTACCGATGATACCGGGAGACCATTCACGAGGATAAGCCAATGCGTTGTATCCACGCATTACTTGGCGCCAAATACGTAATAAATGGGTGGTCAGTAAAAGGCGACTGCAGGATGGCAAGGAGTTGTTACGCCACGGCGCCAAGGAGACACTACAAGTTACTTCTGATAATCGAGAGAGTCTAAAAAGGGCCGCCAAGAGCTCCTGAGGAAGTCATGCAAAAAGCAACCCGAGCAGAGTAAGATCGGCCGATTGGTCAAAGTAAAATTGCCTCATGCGCGATATATTCGCCGGTCTCACAAGATATGCCCAATTGATCGGGGTAGCTTGCCACAAGTTGGCAATCAAGAAGGGGGCAAGGCCGGTGAGACAGAAGAGGAGATGCTGCAACTAGGAAAGATACGAGGCAATAAATGCCGAGGTGGAAAAGCTGCTGAAAGCAGGATTTATAAGCGAAGCCAAGTACCCGGAATGGATTTCAAACGTAGTACTGGTAAAGAAGGCCAATGGTAAGTGGATAATGTGAGAAGACTTCACGGACCTCAATAAGGCATGCCCAAAGGATGCTTTTCCCTACCCAAAATAGATCACCGGTGGACTCAACAAAGTCACAGCCGCTCGCCATGATGCCTTTTCTGGATACAACCATACCCATGGACGAAATGAGGAAAGCACCGCTTTATAACTAACATGGGTTTGCTTTTACATGGTAATGCCTTTCGCCTAAAAATGCAGAGCCACCTATCAAAGGTCAAACAAGATCTTCAAACCGCTGATTGGATACACTATGGAGGTATATGTGGATGATATGATTACAAAGTCCAAAGAGCCGATCATGCAAGCATCTAAGAGACCAATTACGAGGAAGTATGAAGCTAAACCCGTGAGAAATGTGCATTTGGGGTCACTTTTTAGATTCCCGGTAAGCCACCGAGGATCGAGGCCAACCCGAGAAAATACGGCGATGTAAATTAGTCCCCACGAAGCATGAGGTGCAAAGCCTTATAGGAAGATTAAACCGATTCATCTCATGCCACAGACAAATGCCACCCTTTCTTCCAAACCATAAAGAAAGTGGAAAAAGACATCGGAATGCGAGGAAGCATTGGGAAATACCTAACCCGGCCCCATCGACTCCGAGAGAGGGTGACCACTGTCACTTAGCAATCTCTAAATGGGCTACCAGATTGGTCGTGAAGAAGAAGGAAAGCAACACCCGGTATACTACACGAGCAGAGGCGGAAACTAGATACCCATTGACGTGGGCGCTAGCTCTTATAACTACAAAGACGAAAACTCCGACCATATTTTCGTGCCCATCGTTATTGTTATGACCACTTCTTCGCAAACACTTCAAAACCAGATGCATCGGTCGCTAGTAAAACGGTCCGTGAGCTGTTGAGTTCGACCTTCCTACAGCCCCGAGGGCACCGGCTCAAGCTCCGAATTTATGGTTGACCGAGCCGATACAGTGGAACGAAATTTCTGGAGGAGCAAGCAGAGAGCAGAGAAACCAGAGGGGTTGGTAGAATGGTTGACGGATCATGTAGTGAACAAGGATCCGGAGGTGAGTTGTAATACTTGAGCCTGGAACCGAAATAACGTATGCAGAAGTTTGACTTTCACCACAAACAACCAAGCCGAATACGAGGCCTTTATCACCGGCTCGACTTGCACACGCCTAAGAGCAGAGAGGTAGAAATTGAGCAGCATTCTCAACCGTGTGTAATCAACTCAATGATCGCCCAAGCAAGGGGAGAGAAGATGCTTTATTTAAAGGCGAAGCGATGGTTGGGCTTTTCCAAGTGAGGTAAAGTATATCCCTAACGAGAATTTCCGAGCAGATATGGCAAGGATGGCAACCATTGCAGATCCAAAATTATCAAGTCCGGGCCCACTAGAGGTGAACCTCACCAAGTATCGAGGAAGAAGTGATGAGAGTAAGTATTGAGAATCCCTGATGGACCCACCGCGCATATGTCCGCGATGGAGTTTTACCGTGAGGACAAAAGGCAAGCAAGAAAATTAAAATGCCGAAAGCAAGGTATACGCCATCGGATGGAGGCCGCATCGAGGGTTCACCTCGCCTTTCGAGATGTTTGGACGAGGAGGCGGATTATGCGAGAGAGATTCATGAGGGAATATGCGGCAATCACTCTGGGAGCAAGAACTTTAGCCTTCAAGGCACTCCTAAGGATACTTCGCCAACCATGCACCAGATGCCAAAAGGATGGCAAAGAATTGTAAAACATGCCAAAGCTTCTCCGAGGTTCCCGCACAACCCCTAAAAACGGCCATGGCATCCCCATGGCCTTTCGCCAATGGGGAATCGACTTGATCGTCCATTGCGGGACGAGGAGCGCGACACATGCAATTGTGGCAATAGACTACTTCACCAAGTGGGTGGAGTCCTCACCAGATCACGAAGGAAGACAACAGATTTTATTTGGAAAAATATCATCTGCAGATATGATCCCCTACGCCATCATCACGCATAATGAGGTAATTTGACAACGGCAACTTCGGGATTTTGCCAAACACGGGGTGGACTCAAGTTCTCGCACCCCGCACACCCTGTGCAAACGGACAAGTGGAAGCAAACAACAAGGTGATAAAGAAGCTCCTAAAGACTAGATTGGGAGAGGCATGAGCTTGGACGAGCTACCAGAGTACTGCGGCCTACAGACAACTCACAAAACCGCCACAGTGAAACACCGCTCGCTTTAGCTGGGTCACGAGGCGGTTATCCCAGAGGTTGGAGTGGGAACACATCGGACGGAATATTTTACCGAGCAAAATGACGAGCAGATTTGCTTAAGTCCTGACTCGCCGAGGAGAAAAGGGAAGGGCAAAGCAGCCCAACAACAGCGCGTTATTACAACAAGAGCGTACGCGCGAGGCGCCTCCGAGCAGAGATCGGGTACTTGTGAACCGTAACACCGTGATCCTAACCATGGCGCTCTCTAAAGGCCTGCACGTGATACGAGCCAAACCAGAGCCTATAAATTAGCACGATGGACGAGAAGTGAAGAGGTCATGGAACGCCGAACACCTGAAGAAGTATTTCCAGTAAGCAAAGTGCTCTACTAAATCCCCATTTTGACAAGATATCAATGTTAACTGCATCATGGCTTTGCTGCACATGCATATATTCTATGTTCTTATAATACATTCAAATTTCAATAAAGATGAATTCAGCATGAAATCCCCCTGCTAGTCTAATCAATAAAAGATTTTACCAAGGCAAGAAAGTGCCCGCTTCTGCTCGGTCAAACGAAAGACCAGCAGCTAATCTACTAAGGCAAAAAAGTGCTCGCATCTGCTCGGTCAAACTAAAGACCAGCAGCTAATCAACTAAAGCGAGTAAGTGCCTGCTTCTGCTCGGTCAACGAAAGACCAACAGCTAAATTTATGAAGATTTTACCAAGGCAAATAAGTGACTGCTTCTGCTCGGTCAACGAAAGACCAGCAGCTAAATTTATGAAGATTTTACCAAGGCAAATAAGTGCCTACTTCTGCTCGGTTCAAGAAAAACCAGCAGCTAAATTTACGAAGATTCTACCAAGGCAAGTAAATTTACTTCCACGAAAGACCACTTAATTTACGAAGATTTTGCCAAGGCAAGTAATCGCTTATTTCTGCCGGTCCATGAAAGACCAAAGAATTAAATTTACGAAGATTTTGCCAAGGCAATCGCTACTTCTCCACGAAAAACCAAGAAATTTACGAAGATTTTACCAAGGCAAGTTTACTGCCGGGTCCACGAAAGACCATAAATTTACGAAGATTTTTCTAATGCTAGTAAGTGCCTTCTTCTGCTCGGTCCACGAAAGACCAAATAACTCTACAAGAAATCAAAAGCAAATGCCTACTGGGCCAAACGGACCCGCAGCCTAATCCTACGAAAATTTTACTAAGGCATGTAAATGCCTACTCCTGCTCAGTCAAATATTGATCCAGCAGTCAAAATCGAATAAGTTGTAAAATTATTTTTCAGAAACAATCTATGAGCAAAAACCGACAAGAAAGCAAATAAAGAGCATTTAAAAATTTATAAATGTTCAATTGTTTACAAAACAAATGTAAATCTATAGTCAATACAAAAATAGGCTCAAAGCTTAGTCAACGGCCCAAGAAGGATCAGAGCTGGGAAGTGAGGGATCAGCAACATCAGGAGGTGGAAGATCAGCAATACCGGGAGGAGGAGGCGCGGACCCCTGTCCCACTTCATAGACACGCCGCCTCCTCCTCCCGCACCTCATCCAAAGGAACCTCCACCCGCTCCCCGCTCATCCCGCTCCTTATCACCTGGCCCCCATATACCTCTCCACCCTGCATTCCACCTTGCTCATGTCGAGCTCGGGGTATTCGCCCCAAGTACGATGATGCACTTATAAAAAGCAACCCTGAGTCATACTGCATCCACCATCATCCACATCACGATTTGCTTTTCTCCTCGGGTCCTTCAGTGATTTGATCTCTCCTTCAAGGGCGACCCTCAGAGTATCCCTTTCACTTTGGGTAGCCTGAAGATCGGACTTCAGATCACCCAACTCAACCTCAAGCTTGGAGGAAGTGGACTCAGCAACGGCAACTTTCTCCTCAAGCTCCTCAAGCTGCTTGTTCAGCTTCTCCTCGGAGCGGCCGAGATTCAACTTTCTTTTCAACTCCCGGTTATTAGCTTCCTCTCACGACGCTGACCTGGCCTTGTAGCACGAGACCATTGTGGCCACCAAGAGACTCTTTGAAGCAAACCTCAGAGGCTCATGCTCTCGATGTCCTTCACCATTGGGCCCAACCGATTTTCTATAATCCTTCTGATATGGGCTCTGATAGTCACCTTGATCCCGAGATGGAAGAGGAGAAGAGCGGTCCCTGCATCGCAAGCCGACCTCGTGACTCTTGTCGGAGGTTTTGTCCCCACCACTCTTACGAGGTGGAGGAGGGCATAAGCAGAACGCGCCTTGGAAGAACCAACGCCGGGTTTCTTTGGAGGAGGAGGAGGGTTGGAGCTACTCGAGCCCGACCACGCTTCGCTCAACGCGTGAGGATCTTGTTATCCATTCCAAAGCAATATCTACTAAACCGTAACCGACCAAGTTTGTTGGCGAGGTCTTGGCAAGTAGACGCGCTCAACAGAAAGCGCTTCCACCAAGCAAAGGTCGGTCTTCAAGTCCTTCACCAAACCCCAAGATTCTCAAAAACAAACAAGGTTAAAGAACCCAATGAGTGGCAATTTGAGAAAGAATATAGGCAAAAATGAACAACTCATGACAAAATGGGTGGGAAGATAAATGTCCCCACCAAGTGACCGAATCCACGACACCGCTCTCCAAAGAAGAATTTGTTCTTCCAATTTTTACATGAAGATGGAAACCCAAATGATCGGTTTCCTCTTGCGGAATCGACATGAAATAGTACCACCGCTTCTCCTTCTCACTGCACAGATGTTTCACTTCAACAAGAGAAGACTCCGTCGACCCGCACCTCTCCCATAACACAAACATTGACGAGAGAACCCTCCACCCATTCGGGTGTAGCTGACCTGGGGCCAGGTGCATACCGCCCAGTATCCTGGCAAAGTAAGGTCAAGGGGCACTGAGCTCCTAGTCCGAAACTCTCCAAGCATCGTCACATACCCTTTCGAGGCCGACCAGGATATCACCTTTCCAGAACTACAAGAACCTCGTTGGGATGTTGTAGAGATTCCTAAGTTTAAATAGACGCGGTGGTGGCACAAGCCATGAAATCAATAGGGAGTCACCTCCACCCTATGGCCAAGGTTCCTTTCTCGAGCAGTCCGCTGGTCCGAGTCGCTCCTCACCATCACCAACTCCTTCAGGATCCCAACCCCACCAAAGTCATGGTTCTCACCAGAGCCTCGACGCAGTCCACCTCTATTTCCCACAAGCTCTAAATCGGGAGAGGAGAGACAAACAGGGGCGTGGTACTCAAGGGTATCCCTACCACGGGAGGACCTACACTACCTGGAGGGACCTAAAAATCGGTGGGTATTGGCACGCTGAGGCAATCCCCGATTCTTCATCACCCTCATCAACAATTAACTTCCTCTTCGATTTGACATACCTAATCCCAAAAGAAAACAGAGAAAACTCAAGTATATGGACACAAACGGCAACACAGTAACCCAATCAACAACAAACAAAGAAAAGGTTAAAGGCTATACTGAGTAGATCGACACCGATAAGCCATGACAGAAAAACACCAAAAATGGATACTCGACTGTGAGCAAAGTTCGTAGAAAATTTGGTTAACGGCGGAGAAACGAATAACAAGATGATGACTCCTAGGGATTTGAAACGAAAAGGGAAATTAAGCATTTAAGTGATGGGATATGCCAACTCACCCCCATATATCGAGGACGGATAGCCCGTGCTTCAAATTTCAAATACGAAGAGTCCTGGAGATGCCACGTCACCAACTGCTACAAGAGGCCAGATGTAAGCCCATATGCTATGGACAGTTCACTTAGGCCCATGCTCGTGCTCTCCTCGTAAGAGAAATGGTACATCAGGTCAGGCCCGTCTCAATAAAAAGAGGATCAGATGAGAAGCTCCCCGGGCCGGTGAGATTTGACCATCAGTTTCTACTCTTAACTCATTTCACTCGCCAGACCAGAAACTGGGGGACTGGTGTTGAGTACATAAAGTACCAGTCGGCCATGCTACTATTCCCGCCCCATGGATCGCTTCACCAAAGTGGTACGAGCAGTAACACGGGTAAGGGAGCCGACCCGAGATGAATGCGACCAGAAAACATACCACTGTAAGTATATGCCGAGCCGATATTCATCCCCGTGAAAGCGGGAACACGATCCCACAAAATCGCGAGTTGCGCTTCTCCTGTAACGGCCAAGGACACGCGAGATCCACGTTTGCCCACACCCAACTTAGAATCCCATGAGGGCTACCACCACCCGAAAAGGAGGGATAAGGGGCAAACGGAAAACGTGGGACAAAAGGGCGGCTATAAAAGAGAAAGACATCGAAGACAGACAAAAACCGAGAGAGGGAAACGCCAAATTGCAACCAAAGCCATTTCTTACAAATTTCTTAAATCCAGTATTACATGCTTTTCCCGTAAACACCTTGTGCTAACTTAGGCATCGGAGGGTTTACGCCGCAAAACCACCGGCGTCTCGATCCGCTTTGCCGAACGCAGTCTAGTGAGAGAGAAGGGCGATTCCAACCCTGGTTCGAGTGACATTGATAACACAAACGTTGGTGACCCAAGGCGCAGATTTCAAAGATCAACAATTGAAAAATTCATCAACTGCAATTACAATTGCTAAAAATCGGGGGTCGCCTTATCCAATTCAAAATCGTAAATCGATCCACCACTCTTTCTCGGCCATCAATACGGCAAATGAAGCAACATCAAAAGAACTTAATTTAACATATAAGTTTATGATAAGCAGAGCTTACCATGATTCACTCTTTATGGCCAGGTATAGATAGAGAGAAAGAGTTAATATTTGTACCTTTTTCAGTCCCATGGTATGTGTTCCACTATTTTGGGCCCTCCAAGTGCCATGTTTCTTAAAATGAAGACTTTACAAAGGTATGAACACATTTCTTTTCTTCTGTATCTAGAAATCTAAACCCTTCATCTCTGATTATTAAGATGAATGTTGAAATATTCGGAGTGACTAAAATTATCTAGTTGGATTTCATCAATAAAAATTTCTAGGTACTGCTTTGGTGCTGCTTCTCCTTTTTGCTTTTGAATTATGTGCACATGAAACAAATCTTGTGTGGAAGCACACTGAAATCACATGATGTGAATTAGAAACTGTACGGTTGTACAAGTAGTAGGGCACATACCCATTCTCGAATGGTGTCAACTTAGTAGGGGACTTTATATAGTCAAAATGAGGACCTCTAGCATTTGTAATCTATCTAATCATCTTCTTATTTTATGAGGGAACTAGAGCATAGAACCAGACTAATGCATGTTTTCATACATTTGATTTTGCAGGTTATAGCCACAAGCCTGAGGAATATGCCTCTGGCCATGACATGGAAAATGGGGTAAAGGTATTAGCATTGACCCTTGCCAAGTTGTCCCTGCAATGATCACTGCTTGTAATACTTGTCAACCAGCTGCTTAAGATTTCGTACAGGGTTATATATTCTTCTTTCTGTTACCCTTTGTACAGTCAGGAGTTACTTTATGCTTACTCTTAGTAAATGACTTGATATAGAGCTCCAACATTGATCCGTGACTTACGAGTTACTTAGACATGAGACTGTAAATTCAGATAGTCTTCTAACAGTCTTGTTGAACAGGGGACAGTAGATTCTGATAGTCATGTTGAATATCTCATATTTCTCTTGATGAGGAATCACAGTGATGACACCTTTAATTTAGCTTAGAGCAGAGTTTTCTCAGATGTTGTGATAATTGTGGACAAACAGATGATAAATCTAGCACTCACCAGCACTTACAACAACCCTCTTCTGTTTTCTGGTAAGAACTAGTATCATAATCACTAACCTAATAATCGTCCTCTGAGTCAGATCAACAGTTGAAACTGACCCAGCCCTGCCCCCAACCCCTCTCTTATTTTGGTGGTGTTTGTTGAACACATTTTTTGAAATTACAACTCAAACAGTGATGCTTGCAACATTAGCTGATCTCAGGATGCAGTCTATTTGCGTAAATTTTGTGTGCGCTGCATATGCTTGCAACATTAGCCCAATATCGTTTTAAGGAGTAGTATCTAGTTGTAAAGTGAAGTCCCATGGTGAAAGTCTGAAGAAAAGAACCATTGTTGGTTGTCGCTATCGGTAATACAGTAATCTTGAATGGCTAGGGCTAGACTTGGGCGTTGATGCCGATTCCAACAAAAATAGAGAAAAGATTGAAAACGAAAGTAAAAGCAAAATGTGTTGATATCTTTAATTACTTTTAATTTCCGTCTCAATTATAACAAGTTGAGTGATGTCAAAAATCTTCCATTATTACAAAATAACTACGAAAATGAAATACAAACTTTTAGATAAAGTATCTATAATATTATGATAACCGGCTTGAAAAGAGATCTTAAATCTTAAAGAGCATAATAATTATTAAATAAAATAAGCTTTGCCTACATTAGCTGTATGTTACAGCTATAAATTTTTAAACCCTTAGAAAAGATAATAATTATTAAAAAGGTCAATAAGTTTTAAAATTTTACTTTACACCCCAGGCTGTTTACACCCAAGGTGCAGTATTTCAATTTTTTTTTTAAGTTCTTCATTTATATTTATAACAAAGTTAGTATCAAATTGCTCAATAATTTTTTTTATTTTATTTAATTGGATCTCTAACTTATTTAATTTTATATTTATTGAATTTTTATTGATTACATAAATAATTTTTTGATTTAATATATCATGATCTTTAATGTTGAAGCCTTTTATGAATTGTTCAGCTTTATTTTTTTTTTTACTTAGTTGATCTCTTAACGTTTGAATTTATTTTATATTGCCTTCATTGAAATTATTAATTTCTAATATTGTATTTACCATTTCTATTTCATTTGTAGATAAATTTGGGTTTTTTTAATTTATTTAATAACTATAGTGACATTCAATTTAATTGATTATTTCTCCACATGTTTGAATCATTGATAAGATCAAAGACTTGAAATCTTTTCATTAAAAGCTTTGGTAATTTATTCATTGTACCATCTTTTTAATAATTCATTAGATTTATAACATATTTATCACATATAATATCTATTATAATTCAGGATACTAAATTTAGATTACAAAATCTGTGTAATAGCATTGATGATATGTATTTAGGATGGAAAATAGATTACATGTGTGTGTGTGTTAGAAGAAAAATCTAATTTATGTCTCAAGAGAGACAAGAAATTATAAATGTAAGTGCAAAAATATATTCAAAATTTGTGGATCTTTATGAATATAATAATCATTTAAATCATTATAAAAATATTATAAAAACTTTATAAAATTTTAAAAATAAATGTAGAAAAGATGGAAAAACCATTTTTTTATCAATGAGGACTTATTTGAAAAATAAGTAAACATATGATTAGAAATAAATTTTTTTTATAAATATCTATTACACCTGTACTTTGTTTTATGTTAAAATTATTTTTATCCATTGAATTTAAGAAATATCAAAATCAATGACCTATATTCAGTGATTGTTTGTTACATTATTTGTAACATAAGCTTTGCCCATTTAGCTTGAGTAATATACCGTACAATAATGAACTGTCAAATATAAGTAATTCTTTTGAGAGAAACTCAAAAGAGGGGTACTTACATTATGTGGTAGAAAATGTGGCCAGGTGCAACGTGAAGGCCTGGCAGTGAAAGAAAAAGTATTCAAAGAGCTCCACCTGTTATGTAAAATCTCAGTTAGCTACTTTTTCGTTACTGCCCTCCAGTTTTGCACATTAACCAATCTGAAAATAATTTGTTTTGCATTTCGTATTTTTCTTTAGATACGTTATTCGTCCCACCGCGGCGATTTGAACTTAAAACATATATTTTACTGTGTATAAACAATTAATTTTGTAAAATATGATTTGAAGAGATGAAGTCATGAAAGTCAAATTTGATTAAAAAATTGTGAAGAGCTTTCTTGAATACTTGATCATCTATAGTAACTTCTATGGGGCTGTCCCATTTGAATTGTTAGAAATGTTGTTGTAATTTTTTATTTTTTGGTCTGAACCACGAGGTTATCTTGAGTGAGCCCCAATTGTGGGAAGCACCTTTAAGCCCGTACCACAACTTAGATTAATCTCTGCTCACAGTGCTGGCCAAAATGGTGACTTCATATGAGAGCGGGGCTTGAACCCCTAATCTCTCTTAAGAAGTGAGAGTGCCGAACCACTCACACAAACTAATTTTAGTTAAAATGTTGTCTTAATTTAATTAAAGGTTCACGAAAGAATAAAGGACGTGTATAAAAGAATAATCCCTTTTATAAAAATAGTAATGAATATTTAAATATATTATTTAATTTTTAGATGGTCATGGTATAATTTGTAATTGAATAATTATCTTTTCAGCATGCTACGTATTGTGAAATAACAAATCATTACACGAATTATTAAAAAGTAACACTTCACTACATGAATTTCTTAAAGATAACAGTTTACTACATTTTTATTAATTTACAATTAATTATACAACAGATCAATTGTAGGGATAATATTGTTATTTAATTAAAATTATAAACTTAAGCAGTAATGATATGTCATTTTGCACTAAAAGCAGGGCAAAATTTATAAATTCACATAGCATTGATTTAATATTTTGCTTTTATTATAAGAGTTACTCATTAAGGGTAAAACTGATATTTTATAAGTCTAACTATGTTCAGCCCCGGAAACGAGAAAAGTATAACAAACTATAATTTTAAAAAATTCAAGTAATAAAAGTTATTTTTTAATAATTGATATAATAAATTATTTCGTAACGCTTGACGTACCAAAAGAGAATGATAACTTTTGTAAATTATTATTATTATTATTATTTTTGAATGAGTAACTTTTGTAAATTAAATTAAGAATCACTCTTATGTTTTCTTATATGTAAATGTCTGTTGGACCCACTGACCCCACAGACTATGCTTAGGCACAAAGCTACGCGTAGAAAACAAAGTCCCAGCCTCCAGGTCATATTTGGTGAAAAATAAGCTAAACCAAAACTAATTAAGTGAATCAATATTAATTAACATTATTCTTCCTGAATGATTCCGTAGTGCTCAGGCAGTTTGATAAAAGGTTCACAAAGAAATAAATTGGTTAAGTCTGATAAATAAAACCGAGGCAAAGAGTCTCCATAAATATTATTTAACTAGAAAATATAACCGCACTTCGTGCGGCTTTAAAAAAATAATTTAGTATTATTTTTTTATTACTTTACACTTGATAAAACTGATAAAAAATATGAATTGATTTTTTTTAAAGATGATGCAGCCTTATAAAACTAATGTTATTTATGAAAATTAATTTTTTTTGTTAACTTTAAAAATATATATTAATGTGTATAGTTAAGTGTACACAACCTTTTCATCAATAAAAATTATGTTCACACTAATCAACTCTCCATTCTTCTTGGTATTAATAGACTCCCACATTTTATAAAGCATAACCCTTATCATCCAACTATCTTTATCGTTGTTTAACTCATGAAGAAAAGAATACTCCATGAAGCACACAATACAAAAAATTTAAATAAGTCAAAAAATAAAAACACAAGAACATTTCTAAAGAGAATGTTGGTTAAATAATAATAATAAAATCTAAACATAACAAATCTTAAATACTTAATATTTATATAGTTTGAAGAAGTTAAAAGACACTAAATAAAAGGTTGCATAATTAAATATGAAATTATGACATTAAAATTAGGTCCTAGTGGTATTGGTGAGGGAAGATGAAAGAACTTTCCTTCCTATATATATTAATTAGTTGATGTATTTTAAACCACTAAAGTTTAGTTGTTGGCTTAATAAAATAAATGAATGTTTCAAAACTATAATTAATTTATTATTAATGGTTACATATTGTTGAATTTAAATAGAAAGAAGAAGAGACATGTAATCTTTTATAATCTACTAATTATTTTCTATTTTTAATATTTTGTAATGTAATTATTTTTTAATCTCAACCAATATATTAGATTATAGAGAATATAAAAAGATGAGAAATAATAATGCCACAAATCTTAACTACTTAATATTTATAGAGTTTGAAGAAACCAAAAGGCACTAAACAAAAGGTTGCATAATTAAATATGAGATTATAGCATTAAAATTAGACCCTAATGGCATTATTAAGGGAAGATGAAGGAACATTCCTTCCTATATTAATTAATTGATATATTTAAGCTACTAAAGTTTAATTGTTGGCATAATAAAATAAATTAATATTTGAAGGCTTATAATTAATTATTATTAATGGTTACATATTATTGAATTTAAATAGAAAGAGGAAGAGACATATAACATTTTATAATCTAATAATTATTTTTTTATTTTTAATATTTTGTAATGTAATTATTTTTTTAATATCAACCAATTTATTAGATAATAGAGAATACAAGAAGATGAGAAATTGTGATGCCACATCACTTCCTCTAGTCCCAAATATATATATATATATATATATATATATATATATATATAGAGAGAGAGAGAGAGAGAGAGAGAGAGAGAGAGAGAGAGATAGAGAGAGATAAATATAAATTTTTAATATTTTGTAATGTAATTATTTTTTAATCTCAACCAATATATTAGATAATAGAGAATATAAAAAGATGAGAAATAATGATGCCACAAATATTAAATATTTAATGTTTATGGAGTTTGAAGAAGTCAAAATGCACTAAATAAAAGATTGAATAATTAAATATGAGATTATAACATTAAAATTAGGCTCTAATGACATTGTTGAGGGAAGATGAAGGAACCTTCCTTCATATATTAATATTAATTCATTGATGTATTTTAAGCTACTAAAATTTAATTGTTGGCATAATAAAATAAATAAATGTTTCAAGACTTATAATTAATTATTATTAATGGTTACATATTGTTGAATTTAAATAGAAAGAAGAAAAGACATGTAATCATTTATAATCTAATAATTATTTTCTATTTTAATATTTTGTAATGTAATTATTTTTTTAATTTTAACTAATTTATTAGATAATAGAGAATATGAGATTATGAGAAATGGTGATGCCACATCACCTCCTCAAGTCTTAGCTTTATATATATATAGATAGATTGTTAATTGAATGGTCAGGGTACATATTATTTATTTGTTTTTTTTTTTTTAAAAGGAGTCACTTTGATGCTTTTCCTGCTAAACAAAATGTATAAATCTTTATTGGATGACGGCACAATGAAATAAGTAATTGCACATCATTAAAATTTTTATCATTCAATACGAGAACGATACTTCACTTATGATAAAAATCTTGTAGTAACTTAAGAAGAACTGATTTAAGAAAGAGAAAGATTAAGAGGGGATGACTGGTCACTTTTCTTTTTTGGGGAACAATGAAATTGTAAGAACTCAGAGCATGCTCCCATTTTAATTTACTGGGATCATAGTTCAATTGGTGAACTGAATGAAAATGGTAGTGGCCTTTGTTCATGGACATGCAATAATCAATTATGGCTAACTTTAGTTTATTATCTCCGAGTATTATGCAATGCCAATAACAAGAGCATAGCTAGAAACAAAGCTAAAGGGGGAAACAAAGTCCTATGCAAGTCATAATTAGTTAAAAAAATTGACGGTTCGCACAAAATTTAATTAACTGAATGAATAAACGTTAATTTTCTCTTTGGTAATCTCAATAACAACTTTGTGATGCTAGATCGAATAGTTAAATAAAAGATTCACAAACAAAGGTAAAGATTCTCAATACATATTATTCAATGATTGGATAGTAACTCAAGGTATCCCTTTAATTACTTTAAATATAAAGATTCTAATATATATTATTCAATGGTTGGATAGTGACTCAAGGGATCCCTTTAATCACTTTAAATATAAAGATTCTAATATATATTATTCAATGGTTGGATAGTGACTCAAGGTATCACTTTAATCACTTTAAATAATTCTGAAGAAATTATCTTCCAACTATGATGAGAATGTCAAAATTGCATTTGGCCACCACAATTTTTTGATAATATTTTAGAACGACTTCAAATTTTTATTTTATATCAACTAACTACTTTTCCCTTAATTACGTAACCACTGTTGAAGAATCTAAAATAAAATATTATTTTGTCCTTGGATTTATTTAAAGAAGTAAAATAAAATATTATTTTATCTTAAATTAGTTAACAATGGCTAACGGAGTTAACAAAAAAGTGTCTAGTTGATATAAAACAAAAAATTAAGGGGGTTCTGAGACATTATTAGAAATTTATGATGGCTAGTTATACTTTTGATATTGTGTGGGAATAATTTCACCTCACTATATTTATAAACCCACCCCATGTCCACAAGATAATTATAATAAGTTCACAATATTTTACAAAATTTAAATTAACAATAAGTTTGAACAATTAATTAATTAAATCATTCTTTTAATATATTCTTTTCTTTTCTGACTTAGGTCGTTTAACAATTTTGATCATTTGAGGTAGTTTTAAGATAAGTTTATTATGACTATTTTATTCTTATAATATAAAATGACCAAATTGCGCCAAGAAACATGCATTATTGTAACTAATAATTTAGACATTTAGTTTTAATGCTTTATAATCTAATATATTTTAAATAAATTAAATTTAATAATTTTCAATATCCCATGTCATAAATACATTTTTATTAGTTTAGTTGAATATTAATAATCATATTAATAAAGTAGTATTGATACATTATATGAAAACAATAAATTTTGTATATAAAATTTATTGAAGTCAAAATAAATTTTTAGACATTTTGGTATTTTTATCTTATGAGGGTAAAATAGACATATTAAATTTACGTTAAAAGCAATTTTAATAGCCAAATATAATAAATGAAGCTGAATTTAATTGACTAATTTTGTAAAATCTTTCATTATTTAAAATTTTAAAAGATAATGTGAACTTTTTATAATAATTTTCTTAAAAAGGGGTAGGTTTATAAAATTTATAGGGTGGAAATATCAGGCGGCAAACTGCAGTATTTAACGATCCAGGGTTAATAATTTGGTATGCATGCTACTCAAAACTCAAATATCATCATATTCACAAATTGACATGAATCCTAAATTGTACAAGGCTGCAGCTAAGGGTGACATTGAACCCTTCAAGGAAATAGCAAAAGATGAACTTGGAAGCATTGTAACTGATCTCATGAACAATACAGTCCTGCAGGTGAACATAATGGCATCCTCTCTGACCCTGCAAACTGAAGAAGGAGAGATTAGTAGTGTGTCAACCAAGTTCGTGGAACAGATACTTGATTTGTGTTCATCTTTTCTATTTCAAGTTAATGCCAAAGGTGATTCTCCACTCCATCTTGCCGCCAAAAAGGGGCATGCTCCTATTGTGGAATTTCTGATTGCGTACGCGAAGAGGCAGCCTATAGACCTAGAAAGCGGTGTCGAAAGCACAGCGAGGCAGATGCTAGAGATGACAAATGAGGAGCAGAACACACCGTTGCACGAGGCAGTGCAACTTCGTAGCGTCGATGTTGTGAAAATTTTAATCAAAGCAGACCCTCATGTTCCGTATTCTGCTAATCGTAACAGCGAAACTCCACTTTATATGGCTGTGGCGAATGGATCTGTCGAGATAGTATCTGAAATTTTACAAAACTGCCCATCACCTGCTCATGAAGGCCCTGATGGGAAGACTGCCTTGCATGCTGCAGTCTACACATATCCCACAGGTACGCTTAAACGACTATATATACGCATATACACGCATATACACAGCTATACTCAAAGTGTGGATATCCGTTCGAAATTTGGTGCATATAAAAAAAAAAAGAGAGAGAATTCGATGTTCAGTTGGATTTGTGATGAACAGCGAATCAACGATGAAATTTGTTTAGTGTGTGTCCAAGTTGGGTTCCAATAGTACAAACTCATTTGAGCGCAGTCATAATCCAAGAAATTGTCAGCTAAATTTGTCTGTCCATATGATGATCTACATTTGTCTAGTTGTCATCCACCAAAAAAAAGAAAAAAAATCATTATTTCACCGTCAACAAAATTAAAGCTTTCGCTTTATAAATTTAATTTGTTTAGTTCGTTATTTATTATCTTCTTTCAGAAGTGATAAAGCAATTACTTGAGAAAAAGAGGAGTTTGACAACAGTACAAGACGAATACGGTTGGACTCCACTCCATCATGCTGCATATAGTGGTCGCCGGTTTACCTCAGCACTGCTATTAGAATGTGATAAATCGGCTGCGTACATCGGTGAAAAAGATCGGAAGATGACAGCTTTTCATTTAGCAGCCGCCAGAGGGCATATATGGGTAGTATATGAAATTATTTCCTCTTGTCCAGATTGTTGTGAACAGGTCGATGAAAGAGGCTGGAATCTTCTTCACTTTGCTATGGCGAGTTCAAATGTCTTCCAATTGCACTCTCTCCTAAGAAATCGGTCGGTCGAGATGCTCATAAATAAGCAGGATGTAAATGGGAACACACCTCTTCATGTGCTTGCTGCTGTCTGTCGACTTTTATCCTATGAGGTTGTCCCTCCCAAAAGAGGTCCAGGCGATTATGAGGCCCGCAACAATTCTGGTATTCGTGTTGAAGATGTAAAACTTCATGGATTTCCTGAGCTCGAGGTAAATGCCTTTTTCACTTTTTACTCATTGCTACTTGTCGTTTATACGGGCGAGCTATTGCAGTAATATTTGTCAATAGTAATACCTTTTTTTCCCCCTTTTTTTCCTTGCGAATGGTGACAACTTTTTCATTGCATTTCACTGCAGTATGGAACATTTGCGAGTAAAAATTAACAATGTGGTTACGAATTAAAAAAAAAAAAAAGATGTTGTATCTAAGAAGACCATGTTATAGATGGTACTAATTCCTAGAGTCAAATGCATAAGGCAGACCATAACATCTATAATATAGGAAAATGCTATTTGTACCTGATATTTGTACACAAAATTGTACATAACGAAAAGATACACACGCATGTAAAGAAAATCAATAAAATGAATGAGCTTGTTTTATACTGAAATGTGTCATTTGCAATATTTCGTGTAAATAATATCTAGTGCAAGTACTATATATACCTATATATTTCTTGTGATTTGTGCTTCTCAGCAACTGTATGTCATATTGCGTAATACAATTTTTTGTGGATCACTTAACTCATTTTATATTTACAAAGTCTCAATTAGTTAAATGTGAATAATGGTTTTCATCTGTCTAGAATATGTTACATAGGACATAATATTATCATAAATTATTATGTTTGTTAAATGATTACTTACAGTATCATGTTAATTGTTATGTAGAGAATGGTATGAGATATTCATGTATGTGCTACGTTATTTGTATCAAATGTTAGTGGAGCATACCACACTGCCTTTCCCTCTCTCTCTATATATATGTGTTCTGGATTGTAGAATATTATAAAATAAAGGTATCTTTTGTCCTGCCCTTGAAATCCATCCTTTTTTTTTGTTTTTTTAATTGTTTTATAACTTTTCTTAGTTCAATGTATAATTTACCAAATATGATCAACATATCACAGCAAGAAATCCAAGAGTTGTCCAAAAATGTTGCCTGTGGACGATATCCAAATGGTGTCATCAAGGTGCAAAAAGAAAAATTGCTAATCGACGAAGTAGAAATAAAAGAAATGAAACCGCGACATACGTTAGTGGCTGCACTCATAGCAACAGTTACCTTCGCTGCAGGGTTCACATTACCTGGTGGTTACTGGGGTAAAGAAGGCCCAATTCCCGGCACTTCAATTCTCATTAAAAATGCGGCTTTTCAAGCATTTGTTGTATCTGATGTCATAGCCATGGTCCTCTCCCTTTCTGCTGTCTTTATCCATTTCCTTGCTTCAACTAAGACCCTTCTGCAAATCTCGTTTCTTTACGCCGTCGCTCATCGTTTCATCATGGCTTCCATGTTAGCAATGGTGGTTGCATTTGTTACAGGCACATACGCAATGTTGGCACCTTCTGTAGGGCTTTCCGTCGCTACTTGTGTCCTTGGCTTGAGCTTCATCCTCGTTGCTTGTTTCGCCAGGTTCAAGTTTGCTTATGGACTCCAGCAAAGATTTTTGGGCTATCTATAAAAGTGTTTGTATATATACCTCTTCTTCATGATATAATTAGAAAAAATAAATCTCCATGTTGGAGAAATTAGCATGATTCTGTTGTATGTATAGACATTACTTAATCCTCTTTTGTGTTAAGCCATTATCATCAAAAGAGGGTTAAGTACAAATACGAGGTCAACATGAAATTGAAAGTGGCATATTAGCATTCCAATATTTCTAATTAACTAAAATACTCTTATGTTGTGTTGATGAAAGCTCTGTAATATTTCTAATGTTTCTTACTCAGTTCTCATATAACTTTTCCTTCTCCGATTCCACTTGTTAGATTCTTGAACTTGGGCAGGCTTATGCTATATCAAAACCGAATAAACATACTAACATAGACTTAATTACTGAGTCTCAGATAATTTCTTTTTCTAGTTTGTATTACCAAAATTGTGTTAAAAAAATAAAGCTTATATAAAATATTGATACATCTTTGTTGCATTTTGATACAAATTGTTTCGTCACAAAATGATTTGAGAAAATATGTAAAGAAACAAAAATGAAATGTATAATTTTTTCAAATTAAGGAATTGCAGATTGCAATGCTGAGACAGCAAAATAACTCGTGTAAATCAATATGGAACAAAATAGAAGCAAGTATCCATCATTTCTAATTCTAGTATGATGAGAAACAAGCCTTCTAGGCTTATATACATGTAGCAGCTACATATCCATAAGATTTTTTTTTTTTGGTTAAAGTAATTTACATAAGCATCCTCTTGCTTACACTGCAAGCAAATGCAGGTCTATTCACTATCACTGCATAATATGTACAATCATTTAGAAGTCAATATCACCAGTACCAGTCCCACCGGACAATGAAATTGGTCCAAATGATTCACCTTCTACTCTGCCAAATACCAAATACTCCCTTTTTAGATTTCTCCCTTCCTCCTTCCTCTATCCATCGCACTGCAGTCACCAAGAACTGGACCACCACGCCATTCCCTATCTTTGCTTGTTGGTCATTTGAGAAGAATGGCTTTTCCCCAGAAACATAGAGGTAAGTTGGTATCCGTCGAGGGACATTAAAACATATTTCACCGGACCAAAATGGGCTGCAGGACTATTACAATTAATCAACCAGAATTTTTCCAGATTCTATGCAGCTGTACCCGCATCTAGTATTGTAAATCTTCCCAAATTCAGTACTTGTGAAATGTTGTATCATTAGCCATTGCAGTATAATGCTGTTAAGAAATCTAATAGAAAAGATGAACAAGAATACAATGACGCTGATACCACTGTATGCAACCCCAATTACGCCATGACTTGGAGGTTAATTTGAAAATTAATCAAGATTTTAAACTTAGTATTGTATCCATGGTACAATCCACAAAAATGGAAGAACGAACCAATAAAAATGTTGTAGCAAAATGAGATCAATCACTAAAGGATCATTTTTAGATACATTGCAAATGGTATATATTTTGAACAGAATAATTTGTTCCTATCAGCAAATCAGTGTTTCGGATCATTACACATCATTAATCTATTTGGTTGTATGTATACCTTCTCTTGCGTATTAACTCATGCAAAATATCTAAAGTAATTTATGCTTGCTAGTGTTGGGTGCAAGCGGAAGTGCAGAAAATTTTTTATTTAAGAACAGAGTATTTTGCTGGAAATTTTTGAAACTTTATTGCTTAATTCAGTTTTTCGTTTCTCTCTTACTTTTCATACAACCAGAGTTCTATATTTATATGCATTATAGACAACTCTAGAGATTACATTAATCATGCTTTACATTTCCAAAGCCACATTGCAAACATCAATTCTACCCTTTACTTCACGTTGAAAAACAAACCAAATAACCCTTCAAACTTCTTGCTCAATTTACTAGATTACTAATTATATCTCAACACCCCCTCTTAATTAGTAATCTTCAATTGCTTCTTGAATTTTTCAAACTTCTCAATGATGATTGCTTTGGTCAGAAAATCTGCTGGCTGCTCATTAGTGCTGATAAACTCCATATTAACTTCTCCTTTGCTTACTAAGTCACGGATGTAGTGATAACGCAGCTCAATGTGCTTAGATTTAGCATGAAATACGGGGTTCTTTGTTAGAGCAATGGCTGACATGTTGTCACAATAAATTGTTGTTGCAGCATCTTGATTGAACTGCAAATCCTTGAGAATTCTTCTAAGCCAAACGGCTTCACAAGCTGATTCAGTTGCTGCAATGTACTCTGCCTCGGCTGAGGATAAAGCTACTGACTTCTGCTTCCTTGAGCTCCATGAAATCACATTTGTACCAAGACAAAATAAATAACCTGATGTGCTTTTTCTGTCATCAAGGGAACCAGCCCAGTCACTGTCAGTAAAACCAACAAGCTTGCAATTGTCTTCTTTTTCATACATGATCCCCTGCTTTTTTGTTCCTTGAAGATACCTTAAGATTCTCTTTGCTGCAATATAATGGGACTTCCTTGGATCATTCATAAATCTAGAAAGAACACTAACTGAGTGCAAAATGTCAGGTCTTGAGTTGGTTAGATAAATCAACGAACCAACCATGCTTCTATAGATTCTTGCGTCAGCCTGTTCTTCTTTTTCATCATGTTTCAATTTTTCATTCAAACCCATAGGAGTAGGTGCTGGTTTGCATTTGAACATGTGGAATTTCTTTAACAAATCTTCTACGTATTTTTCTTTACAAAAGAAGATTTTTCCTCTGGCTTGCTTCACTTGAATGCCAAGAAAATACTTCATTAAGCCCAAGTCAGTCATCTCAAATTCATCTAGCATGATTTTTTTAAACTCTTCCACCATTTTCAGATTAGTGCCACAATAAATTAGATCATCAACATAAAGGCAAACAATAAGGAAATTAGTACCTTCATTTTTGACATAAAGAGAAGGTTCACTTGAGCTTCTGTCAAATCCATTTTTAACGAAATATCTATCAATTCTGCTATTCCACACTCGAGGGGCTTGCTTCAAGCCATACAAGGCTTTTCGGAGTCGATAAACTTTGTTTTCTTCACCTTTCACTTCATATCCTTTATGCTGCTCAACATAAACCTCTTCTTCAATTTCACCATTTAGAAATGCCGATTTTACATCTAGCTGAAACACATGTAATTCCATTTGGGCTGCCAAGGCAAGTACAGTTCGAATAGTCTCCATTCGAGCTACGGGAGCAAACGTTTCTGTAAAATCAACTCCAGGCAGTTGAGAGTATCCTTTGGCAACGAGCCGCGCCTTATATTTTTTAACTGAACCATCTTCATTGTACTTGATTTTGAAGATCCATTTCAGCCCAATTGTTTCTTTTCCATTTGGCAAATTAACCATTTCCCAAGTTTTATTTTTCACAATGGTGGCCATTTCCTCGTTCATTGCTTTGATCCAATCTTCATTTCTTGGGGCCTCCTCAAAGTCTTGAGGTTCACAAGAAAATAAAGCAAGTTCACATGACTCATAAATTTCTCTCATTGACTTTATCTTCCTTGGAGGGCTTTCATCATCCGAAGAACTTTCTGCTGCTGAATTTGGAGAATTTGGTTCCAAATTATTTTGCTGTGAAGAATTTGGTAGAGATACAGGAGCTTCAAAAAAGCTAGATGCTTGAGATTGATCTTTTTCCCACTGCCAAGCTGATGCCTCATCAAATACAACATCTCTTGAGATAACAAGCTTATTTGTTGTAGGATTCAACAACCGATACCCTTTAGACTCATCACTATAGCCAATAAACAAATATTTTTCACCTTTTTCATCAAACTTCTCCCTGTTTTGAGCTGGAATAAGAGCATAAGCAATACTCCCAAAAATCTTCAAGTGATCAACAGTTGGCTTTCGGTTGTGCCAAGCTTCAAATGGAGTTTTGTCTCTAACAACTTTTGTAGGAGACCTGTTGAGGATGTACATAGCTGTATGACATGCTTCTGCCTATAAGTTGTTAGGAATGCCTTTGCCTTTTAACATGCTTCTTGCCATCTCTACAATGGTACGGTTCTTCCGTTCTGCGACTCCATTTTGTTGTGGACTTCGGCTGACAGTAAGTTGTCTTTGAATTCCATTATCCCTACAATAATTCATGAATGGAGTGTAGATAAATTCACCACCACGATCAGTTCTCAAGGTCTTCATTTTGCATCCACTTTGCCTTTCTGCAAGAGCTTTAAACTGAAGAAAAGTTGAGAAAGCTTCTGATTTTTCATTCAAAAAATAAATCCACATCATCCTTGTATAGTCATCAACAAAAAGAATGAAATATCTCCTGTTATTGAGAGAGAGTCCTTGTAGGACTACAAATATCAGCATGCACCAACTCCAATGGAGCTTTGGCTCTCCATGAATTTTTAGGAAATGTAAGTCTATGCATTTTTCCATATATACAGCCCTCGCAAACTTTTTCATATCTTCCAACATCAGGTAAGCCAATCACCATGTTCTTTTGCTTGAGCAAATTCAGCCCTTTATAGTTTAAATGGCCATATCTGAGATGCCATAAATTTGACAAATCTGAATTTTCAGTTTTGAGAGCAACATTCTCATCAAGTGGCATAACAAGAGGAAAAACTTTGTTCTTTGACATTTCAACAACGGCCACTGTGTGATTATTAGTTTTATCAATGATTTTGCACTTTTCATCATCAAAATAAATTGAAAAACCCTTTTGAATTAGCTGCCCCACACTCAAGAGGTTTTGAGTTAAATTTGGAACATAAAGAACGTCAGAAATGAGCTTTTTGTTACCTCCCTTTGTATGGACAGCAATAGTGCCTTTTCCCACAGCTTTCTGCATCTTTCCATCTCCAAGCTTCACTTGCGAATTAAAACTTTGGTCAAGGCTGATGAAAATGTCACGTTCTCCTGTCATGTGGTTGCTGCAGCCGCTATCCAAGTACCACAAATTATATGATTCACGTTCAGCACCTTTACTTGAATAAAACAAGTAATCTCCATCACCTTCTTTTGTAAAATTTGCCTCATTTTTGCCTTTCTTATTTTGATACCAGCAATCCCTTTGAGAATGGTTAGGAATGCGACACCTTGTGCATTTATAACGACAATCTTTTGATTCATGATTAGACCGATTACAAATGATGCACTGAGAATCTGAATTTTTCTGTGAATTCCCTCTGTCATTTTTCCACTTGTTGCGGTTGTCGTTCTGTTCTCTTTGCCCTTTGCCACGCTGTCCGTTTCTTTGAGACGAGCCTCCATTCTTCTGGTCTTTCTTGCTGCTTTTATTCTGATCTGAATTATTAATCTTTGACTGAAAAGCTTGCTCTGTAGGCTGACTTGAAGGTCGATTGATTCTTTGCTCATGAGACTGTAATGATCCTAACAAATCTGAAAAAGTCATCTTGGACAAATCCCTTGATTCTTCAATGGCTGCTGCTACATGATCAAACTTTGGAGGAAGACATCTCAGCACCTTTTCATTCACCTTCTTGTCTTCAATAGAGTCCCTGCAACCTTTAATCTGGTTCACAATCTCAGTAACTCTACTGCAAAAATCCTGAACTCCTTCACTGTCTTTCATTGATAAATTATCGAACTCTTTCCACAAAGTTTGTAACTTGATGGTGACTGCTTTTTCAGAACCTTGAAATTCTTGTTTTAGGATTTCCCAAGCATTTTTGGCTTTTTTGACACCAAATATTCTGGGGAAAATTGACTTACTAACACCTTGCTGGATATATCGAAGTGCCGTGGCATTTCTCTGTATGTTTTCTTTGTACTGCTATTGATGTGCTGGAGTCCAATCTGAAGAACTTGCAGATTCTGGTGGTTCAGCATATCCATCTTCAACAACATCCCATAAATTTTGAGAGAGGAAAAAGGTTTCCATTTGATTACTCCAATATTCATAATGTACCCCTTCAAATATTGGAACTTGACCGGGAGCATATGAAAATAATATGGGTAGGGTATTTGATGTCATTTTGAGGGTGTTTTGTAAAAGCTCTGATACCAAATTTGTTGGGTGAAAGCGGAAGTGCAGAAAATTTTTTATTTAAGAACAGAGTATTTTGCTGGAAATTTCTGAAACTTTATTGCTTAATTCATTTTTTCGTTTCTCTCTTACTTTTCATACAACCAGAGTTCTATATTTATATGCATTATAGACAACTCTAGAGATTACATTAATCATGCTTTACATTTCCAAAGGAACATTGCAAACATCAATTCTACCCTTTACTTCACGTTGAAAAACAAACTAAATAACCCTTCAAACTTTTTGCTCAATTTACTAGATTACTAATTATATCTCAACAGCTAGCTCTTCACCAACACTAAAAACGGCAAAAAGCACTAATACTCTTTGCAGCTAACATGAAAAAAGAACTCAATATTACCAACAAAAATTTTTGGATGGAATGTAAACAAGTATCATGACCATTTCTAAAGATCACATTTCATAACATTCGCTATAAAGGCCATAGTCCTAGCATCCAATACTAAAAAAAAAACACAGAATAATCAAAGAACTTAAATAATCTTCAAGGTTTAAAGAGAAATTAGAACCTGCAAATGCACACAGAAGTAACTTAACTGAGATGAAGAGATCAAGTGATGGGGTGGGTTTAAATGGAAAAAAACATAATATTCTGACAAAAGATGATGATGTAATGGCAGTTTTATATTATATATAGCGTGTTAATTACGCAGGATTGGAATTGTAATGATAAAAAACTTGACCTGTGTTTCTTCTTCATTGAGTTTGAGTCAGACAAAAATAATATGTTGGAAACACTTTGCAAACGCACTCATGTTTACTATTTTGGAGGCAATGCAATGCTATCTTATCATTCAAGTCCTACAAAGTTTTTAAGTTAACATTTTAATGTCTTAACATTAATTCACTTGCAAAAATATATTAAGATCTAGAGCCCCACATGGAAAGTCGATTTTTAAATTAATTGAGTTTTACCCATATTTTCGCAAATAATTAGTATCAGAATGTGATTTCACATGAAGTAATGGGATCAGGGAATAATTTATTAAAAATCAGAGAATATGGACTGTTATGTTTTGAGGGCCAATTATTGAGGACATTTGAGGTTGAGCTTATGAGTTATTTAAATTGAGATGTTTGAGGGCATTAGAGTTTATGATTGAGATTTGATTTAAGGTTAGAGATGATACTGATAAGGATATTTTTATGATGATTATAGGACGTGGGTGAGTTCGTTGGTTTGTTTTTGAGGTATTAAGTTGATTGCTGCGGAGCGAGGTAAGTAGATTCATGCATGATGTGCTCTACAATAAATGCGACTTATGTTATAAGAATTATGTTTAAATGGAGATTTTCACAAAACTGATTTCTAAAATATTTAAATGAATTTTGTAAAATAAAAACACTTTTAAATGAATTTATAGAAATGTGTTTTAAAATGAATTTTTCTTAAGAATTAGTTTTCTTAAACAAAGTGTTTTCTTAAAGAATTTTCTAAAAGAATTAAATGATCAAAGAAAGGTTCTTAAATGTTTTAGAAAACTTTAAAAGCTATTTATGAAAGGATGTAAGGTGGATTCAAAATGTTTTGGCTCATAGTCCATAGTAATGCATACAATGCAAATGTTATGATGTTATATAATGTTATGGCCAGCTTGCTGGGATGATGATGATCTTGTGCACAAGGATGTTACGAACAATGCGGGGTATAATACCCTGAATGAGGAACAATGCGGGATATAACACCCTAAATGATGAATGATGATGATTACGAGGCATGAACTACCAAATGTTTATGTTTTAATGTTTTTATGAATGTTTTAATATTTTTAATGCTTTTATATGAATCCACCCCTTATGCTAAATGAAGATGTTGTTATAAAATGTTTAACGGTACATGACAAAGGTTTTCAAATATTGTGCATGGATTTGCTTACCGAGTTGACGGCTCACCTCTCGTCTCCAATATTTTGTAGATTGATTAGAAATGTGGATTGGGTGCTTAGATGGAGAATTTTTTCGTAGTGGATCTTTGGAGTTGCTTTAAACATTAAATTTGGCTAGTATTTTTATTTTGGATTAAAGATTTTCCTTTGGAGACTTTATTTCAGATGTTTTATGTAAGGATTCAATTGGAGTATGAATAATGATTGTCTATCTTGAGTTTATTAAGAAGAATAAAAGATGTGAGGTTTTCGTTTCAATTTTACCCTTGTGTTTTCATAGGCAATTTTTGGGGTGTTACATTTACCTACTCGCTAAAGAAAAAGCTTAAATGTTTAGGGAATCTAAATGAAATGTAATAGGGAAGAATAAAAAACAAAGATGTTAATGGTCCATTTACCGATCGATAATCGGAATAGATTAGAATTAAAATAGATTTGAATTGAAATGGATTAAAATTAGAATCGGGAAATTAGAATGGGGGAATAAAGTGTTATATTTTATAAACTTTTGATATTTGACTTTTTTCCTATAAAGAACTCAAATAAAAAAAAAAATCACTTTGGTAAACATGGTGCACCCATATTAATTATTTACTAAATGAATATTATTAATTAACAATTAATATCCTCTTTGGTAATCTTACAAAAAGTTTTGTGATGCTCAAGTAGTTCAATTAAAGTCTCACGAACTTCATGTAGGGAAGAATAAAGGAAGTATTATATAAAGTGGAGGCAAAGAATCTCTATATATATTATTTAATTGTTGGATGGTTAAGGTATGACTTGTCAATTAGTTAAGAGTAAATTTGATTATCTACTCGCTAGAGAAAAAGATTAAATGTTTAGGGAATTTGAATGAACTGTAATAGGGAAGAATAAAAAATGAAGATGTTAATGGTCCATTTACCGATTGATAATTGGAATGAGTACGAATTAAAATAGATTTGAATTGGAATAGGTTGAAATTAGAATGGGGAATGAAGTGTTATACTTTATAAACTTTTGATATTTGACTTTCTTCCTGTAGAGAATTCAAATATAAAAATAATCCCTTTGGTAAAAATGGTGCACCCATATTAATGTTTACCTAATGAATATTATTAATTAACAATTACTGCCCTCTTTAGTAATCTTACTAATAGTTTTGTGATGCTCAAGTAGTTCGATTAAAGGTTCACGAGCTTCATGTAGGGAGGAATAAAGGAAGTATTATATAAAATAGAGGCAAAGAATCCATATATATATTATTTAATGGTTGGATGGTCAGGGTATGGCTTGTCAATTGGTTAAGGGTAAATTTGATTCTATACTAGCTAAAGAAAAAGCTTAAATGTTTAGGGAATTTGAATTAAACGTAATAGGGAAGAATAAAAAATAAAGATGTTAGTAGTCCATTTACCGATCGATAACTGGAATGGGTTGGAATTAAAATAGATTTGAATTGAAATGTGTTGAAATTAGAATGGGGCATAAGGTGTTATATTTTATAAACTTTTGATATTTGACTTTCTTCCTATAAAGAACTCAAATAAAAAAAAAATCCCTTTGGTAAAAATGGTGCACCCATATTAATTATTAATTAACAATTAACGTCCTCTTTAGTAATCTTACAAATAGTTTTGTGCTCTAGTAGTTCAATTAAAGGTTCACGAACTTCATGTGGGGAGGAATAAAGGAATTGTTATATAAAATAGAGGTAAAGAATCTCTATATATATTATTTAATGGTTGGATGGTCAAGGTATGGTTTATCAATTGGTTAAGAGTAAATTTGATTCTCTACTCCCTAAAGAAAAAGCTTAAATGTTTAGGGAATCTGAATGAAATGTAATAGGGAAGAATAAAAAATGAAGATTTTAATGGTCCATTTATCGATCGATAATCGGAATGTATTGGAATTGAAATAGATTTTAATTGGAATGGATTGAATAAGATTGAGGCATAAGAATCAGAATAGATTATTTGCTCTAGTTGTACGAATTGACATTATAATGAGCTGTATTACCATTAATGTTTTTGTTTTATCTTGAAATCGGAATGAATTATTATAAGTTACTAGAATTATCTTAAATGATTATTGTTATTGTTTACTATAATAAATGTGAATAATAATAATAATAATAATAATAATAATAATAATAATAATAATAATAATAATAATAATAATAATACTATTGTTGTTGTTAATAAATGGGATCAAATGAATTTTTTAATTTTTACTAAAAGTACAAATGTCAATTCATTTCTCATTCTCATTTGCCATTTTCATTCTCATCTCCCATCTTTCGTGAGAACGGGGTTTCCATTTCATATTCTCAAACTTGTGGGATCCACTTAAATGTTATTCTCATTTCCCGTCATTATTTTGGAAGTAAACAAATTAATAAATCTTATTCTCTCATTCATATTCTCTAAGAATGGCAAAAGTCGAGTTCGGTTTGGGTTCTAACTGGGTGGTTATTTTTAACACCCCTAATATTCTCATTCCCAATTAGTAAAGACATTTCAGTCCGATAACGCTTCGTTTGCTCATTTTCATTAAAGTAAGACGTCAACAAAATTAATACTTGAAATGTTGATAGTGGATACCTCAATTAAATAATAATTTTTACATGTCAAATTATAATTAATTCATTAATATGTATTTTTTTAACCTTACAGGTGTTAATTTATAGAAGTTTTGATATAATTGCGTCCTTTCTTTAAACTCTAAAAAATGTAGTGGGGAAGAATCAAGCAACATGATGGTTGTCGAAGCCAGCAAAAATAAATACATACTCTAAATAAATTGTGTATAGTGATTGAGCAGGGTCGTGTCCACAGAGATCGGTAATTATTTAAATCCTTTTAAAATGTAAAATGCAAAATGGGGAGATTGTTGACAATAATAAAAATCAAATTAAAATAACAAGAATGCAAATTAAAATTGTAATTCAAATTGGAAAAAGCTCTGGTTGAAGGAATTAACTCAGTTTGATTCGACTATTGATAATTGATTCAAATATAAATTACTACTACTTATGAATAGACCGGTTATAGCTACTGAGACCCTCTAATAGCCAATCTCTCCTTAACTAGTCGATAACCAAGGTACGACCATCAGGGGCGGATGCAGTGCAGGACCACTAGGGGCTCAAGCGCCCACTGAAATATTTTTTTTTGTTTAAAAGAAAATTTAAAATTTAAAATAACCCCTGTAAAAATTATTAGATAATCTCATTCTTTAAAATTTAAACTATTATTTTAATAATTATAAAGTAATAATTTTACTTAAAAAAATAAAGCCCACAGCCTAAAATATTTATAATCCAAAAACTGAACCGTGAGTGCCAAACTTGTAATTAGGGATTGTCTTGAATAAAAGAGGAAGTTGCAGGCATCAGTTCTATTCTTTATTCTCATAATCGCAGTGAGAATAAACATGTTCTTTTCGTTTTTTTTTTAAATTAAGTTAAGATTTTCGTATTTTATTTTTTGTTCACATGTCAGCACATCTCTATATAAATTGTAATTGTTCAAGTGACTAATTCTAGTCTTTACAATTTCTTTTTTTAGTGATTTTGTTTATAACTATTAGTAAATTAATTTTTTCAATTGTAATTAATTTAGTTTTACATAAGTACTCATATATATAATTTTGAGTAATGAAATTTGTGAAAAATGAACTTCGAAATCGGATAGGAGATGAATGGATGAATGATAATTTGATTGTTTGTGTAGAAAAAGATGGATTTAATAGTATTGATAATGAGTCTATTGCACAATATTTTCAGAATATGAAATCGCGTAGAGAACAATTGTAAGTGGGTTACCAAAAATTTTATATATTTAAGTTTCAATTTTTACATTTTGCTGTTATTTAATTTAGCCCCCGGTAAATTATTTTTCTAAATCCGCCACTGACGACCATTGGTTATTTTCCTGATCAATAGATAACCCTAGATACGATCATAGGGTTTAATCAATTGACAGCCTGAAAAACCAGAGAGACCCAAATCCTAATCAACAAACGCATACGATGGTTCATTTAAATTAGATTGTTTATTCTCATAACACAACGCACTGCTATGCTATTTGTCACAAACATTAAAATCTTCATACGATGAATCTTTTAATTGACAATAGATTAAGTTGATAATTAAATAGTGGCCAATTATCTAATTAACAAACATAATTATGACAATAATTTAGAGAATAAACAAATATCCAAAAAAAGCAATAAAACAATTAAAGCATAAGAAAGATCTCACAGTAATGACGATTCAAAGCTTTATTAACCTTCAACCAGAATAATAGGTTTAGTTCTTCATAGAGAGAGGAGAAAAATTTAGATCTAGGGTTTCTTTCCCTTTTTTCTTTCCCAAAAATCTCTTCTCCCTTTATTTTTCACGTCCCTCCTCTCTTCTACAGTTCTCCCAAAAATAAAATACTAATATCTAAAATATTATCTAAATATTAAATTCAAAATTACAAAAATAACCAAAAAGATAAAACACGTTAAAATAAAAACTGCAGGTCCTTAGTTGACAGCACACGCCCACACCTTATCAACAAAATTCTTCTGAAGCTCATAATTTCTTTGTGAAAACAATCATCCTCAAACATCATCTTGTAGTTCAATTTTAGCACCAATCAATAGAATTGCACCTACAAAAATAAAACACAAGTAAATCACTATTATTAAGTGCAAAACATCGATATTAAAGGAAGTAAACAGTGCAAAATTAGTGCATAAATTACACTCTAACACAACAACAACAATATTTTTTCTTTCCATAAATTATGAGATTTTTTATGAATGATTCTTCAAAAATGATAATTTGTTTTTATTACAAAAAGTATAAATGTTTGTTGGATAGTAGCATAGCCTAATCCTTATATATAAGTAATTGCATAAGTAATAAAAATTTTACTATTCAATAGTTGAATGAAATTTGATATCACCTTTTTTTCCTTAAAAAGATAAGAGAGTGGACAAATTTTAAAATTATTTTTCTAACTCCTTATATCTTCCAAAATTCGAACTTGGTGCTCAGTTAAAAAAATATTTTAGAACCACTCAGCGAGACTCCTACGACAAATTCAATATCACTTAATAAGGAGTTGATTTAAGAATGAGAAATACCTGAGAGGGAGGGACGTTGTTTTGGTACTAATTAATGCAACAAATAGAACTAATTACATAATCCCCTCTTAATTTATTGGCATTATATTTTCGTGAACCAAATAAAGAGTGTGTTTGGGAGTGAGGTACTATAACTTTTAAGCTGCAACTACTGTGAAGTAAAAGCTACAGTTGTGGAGTAGAAGTCGAAAAAAAAAATTTACTAAGCTACCAAAGCCCAGCTACAAGTGTTACCAAACACTTTAGTAGCTGGGTTTTGGCAGCCCAACTACTTCACCACACTCCCAAACGGGCTAAAAATGGTGGCCTTTGTGCATATGCATTGCTAACTTTATTTTCCCCCAGCAATCAGTCAGACACAATGAGGCCACAGAGCGTAATTAAAACTCACGTTTCAGCTGATGGTGGGGGAAACAAAGTCGCATGTATGCCATATTTAGTAATTATTTGAGCGCGAAAGAAATTCAAAAATCGAATATTTTTAACAGGGTAACTGAAGGATCTATAAATCCCTCAATATCCAAGAGAGGACGATTTTGTCCTGCATTTTCAGCCTCCTAAAGCTTCAAGCGCTAATCCGGTACCTAGAAAAAGCTCTCCGATGCTCAAGTAAGGATTTGGTTCCTTAGAAAATACAAGAAAATCAAAGAAAAATATAACCTTGATTTCTGAGAGCATTTTTCTCTCTCGTTCATAAAAGAGAATTACTGTCTAGATCCCTTTTAAGTAGATCAATATTTCTATTTATAGTAACTTTCAAGTATGAGAGATTAAATCTTTCTAGATCTAATCTCAGTTGTTCTTCTTCTTTTGATTTAATCTGGACTTTCTTATTTATTTATCTGTCACATGACTCACATACTTTTGCTTTCTAAGACTTTTTTTTATCTATTTTTACTAAACACATTTGGAGTCTTCAAATTTGTAGTGCATTTATTGACACATAGTGCATTGTAAGTGGCTAAAATTTTATAGTACTTACACTAACAAACAAAGGTAAAATGGAATTTAAATTGTAGTGTGAGATAGTGGGCTATAATTATCGATTGTGATAACGCTTTCACAAATTTTTTATCGTGAAATCTAGTATTCAAGGATTGGAATGAAATAAAATTGAAATTGAAATGTTGGAAGGACTTGAGTGTTTGTATTTTAAGAACTTTTGATACTTGATTTTCTTTCTGTAGAGAACAAGGACTCAAATAAAGAAATTCCTTTGGTAAAAAATTGTGCACCCAAAATTAATTATTAACTGAATGAATATTATTAGTTAACAATTAATGTCCTCTCTAGTAAGTGTAGGAATAGTTTTGTAATGCTCAAGTAGTTCAATTAAAGGTTCACGAACTTCCCCGAAGGAGGAAATAAACGAAATATTATTATAAAATAGATGCAAAAAATCTCCAAATTTATTACTTAATTGTTGGATGGTCAAGGTATGGCTTGTCAATTAGTTAAGAATAAATTAATTTGAATCTTAATTCGCAAAGGAAAAAGCTTAAATGTCTATGGAATGGCTTGTCAATTAGTAGAGTAAATTAGAATCTTTACTCGCAAAAGAAAAAGCATAAATGTTTATGGAATCCGATTGAAATGTAGTAGGGAAGAATAAAAAAGAAAGAAGTTTAAGACATTTCAGTTCCATAAAGCTTCATTTGCTCATTTGCATTAAAGTAAAACCTCAACAACATTATGCATTTGAGTTTATCGAAGTTTTAGTATCCTCCTTTCATCAAACTTGAGCACATGTCTGGTTGGAAGAAAGAGAGGAAAGGCGAGAGGGGAAGAGAAAATGAGGGAAAAAATATTAATCTTAATCTCATTATGTTAGGGGCAAAGCTAAGAGTTGGCGAAGTTTTTTCAGAAAAAAATTAGTTAATTATAATTTATAAATTTACCTCGATTAATACTTATAAAAAATAAAAATAAATCTAAAATTACAGTTAATCTTTATTTTCTTCAAATCACAATTAACAAAACTTCCGAAGCATCCAACTGAATCCAAAATCTAAATTCACCAAAACTCAACTGCTTGAGTCTCTCACTTGTGTCGAATGTGCAATCTGTCGCACCCGAAGTGACGCCAGCCACTACCGCACGATTGGCACCCGTAGGCTCAGTCTCTTGCCGCACCCCAAGTCCCAAAGCCGAATGCCCAATCTCTGTCTCTTGATGCTTGATGCATTGCCTAGTATAAGTGACTTTATATTGTAAATTTTAATGTATAGAATACAGTACGATTTATGATAATGATGGCATAAAGAGGAAGTTGCTGATTTTGTGATTCATTTTCTTAGAATTATAAAATAATAGAATATGATAATAGATATTAGAACATAATAAATGAAATGAGTGCATACAAAGAATGATAAATTGTAAACAATATTAACCCAGATGCGATAATGGATGAGTTTTCCTTTTCGAAGAATCGCAGGACACAATTTATTTGATAGTATTTTTCATATTTACATTGTACTTGTATAGTTTTTTGGTTAGTGTTTTTGCTTATGTAGTGTACTTAATAATTTCATTAATATAAAACAAAATTTTTGAGAAGTAAATTTAATTTGAAAAAAAATTCTAGCCCACCCAAAAAATATTGCTAGCTTTGCCACTGCATTGTTTGGTTTGATATGAAATTCATATTTTCTCTCCTTTATTATTGCTTTTCCCGCTCCTTATTTCCTCTTCTTTCCTTCCTTTTCCTTTTCTCCATCCAAATATGCTATAATAATATATATTTAGTTGGAAAAAATGAAATGAGAGAAGAAGAATGGAAAGAAGAGAGGGGGAAATAAGGAAAAAGGAGATCTCAATTTCGTAAAATGGCAGAAGAGTCCGACAAGTTATTAATTAATTCTTTAATCCGTAGGACTTGAGAAAGAAAACAGTGGATTAGTGGAATCATCAGATAAGTAGAGAAAATTACTACTTAATTTACTTACTTGACGATGATAAGGTCCCCTGTAGCACGTGTATGCAAGCCATCCTTGTATATAAATTGGTTAGCACTTAGTTGCTGTGGCCATCACCATTTTGGAAATACGTACGGAAAGAAAATCCATCTTTCACAACACACATTCACATCACATTACCTCACCAGCGAAATGTCGTCATTTTCAGGTTCTGATAACCAGAATGCTGAGACACGCCGGGAAAGACTACGCAGTGTCCGAGAAAAGAATTTCCAGTTGATGGATGATCTTTACAAGGCTGCAGTAGAAGGCCATGTTGGTAAATTCGAAGAGCACAAAGCTGTCCTTCACCAAATATTGACACCAGACGAGAACACAATCCTCCATATCCACATCACAGCCCTACCTAATAAAACAATGAAGCCCAATAACAAGGCAAACAGCCTGTGGAGGATGATCATTACTTTTAAAAAGCAATCATCGTCGGATGATCGGGAAGTAATCCGAGGAGAAAATTTTGTGAGTGTTATTTTAGAAATGTGTCCTATTCTATTATTGAAGGCCAATGCCAAAGGAGAAACTCTGCTGCACATCACGGCCAGGCATGGGCATTCTGATATAGTGAAGGTTCTAATTGCTGAATGCAAGAAACCTCACCAGAACAACCCGGAGGAAGGTGTTGCAGCTGCGAGGCTGATGTTGGGGACGAGGAATGAAGCCAAAGACACAGCATTGCACGAGGCGGTGCGTTACAATCAAGTTGATGTGGCGAAGATGTTGACCAAAGAAGACTCTAATTTACCGTATGATGCCAATAGAGCTGGGGAGACCCCACTCTACCTGGCTGCGGAGAGGGGTTACAAAGATGTTATGGAAGATATTTTATCGACTTGCGAATCACCAGCTGACCATGGTCCAATAGGAAGAACGGCTTTGCACGCAGCGGCATTTCACAAATATACACGTGAAACCTCCTATTATTTCTCAGCGGCATTCCGCAAAGATAGAGGTAAAACCTACTATTATTTGATTGTAAACCTTTTTTTGTTTTAAATGTTTCTCATTTTGAACATACAAGAATAAAAATAAATTATACTTCAACCAAATCTGATATGCAAAATTAATTTGAACGAAGAGTTGGTCACTCTATCATTTTTCAATTTAATTTTTGTTTGTTTTCTTTTATGTAGAAATTATAAAAGTGTTACTACGTTCTGGTAAAGGAACTCAGACCAGCAAACCAGATCAGCAAGGGTGGCTTCCACTTCACTTGGCTGCACACTTGGGAAACTATTACGTGGTGAAGGAATTACTCAAGCACGATAAATCAGCAGCCTACAAACCTAATAATGAGGGAAAGATGCCTCTTCATCTTGCAGCCGGTAAGGGCAGAGCATATACAATGCAAGAGCTAATACGGAGTTGTCCAAGTTCTTGTGAAATGGTTGACGACAGAGGGTGGAATGTTTTTCACTTTGCTGCGCATAGCGGAAGTAGAAGGACAATCGAATTTCTCTTAGAAAACCCTTCGCTTGGAAACCTTATGAACGAGAAAAACTACGACGGAAACACACCTCTTCTAGAACATGTTGTTTCTGGTTGTTATAAATGTTGTGCGCGGAATGCGGAATCAAGCGCACCAAATAATTATAGAAAAATAAAGGACACAAGAATTACGTGGTTCGGTAATTAAACCTATATCCATAGAGGCAAGAAAGAATAATTGTTTATTTAAAAATTATTAGAGTATAATATTTGAGTAACGAATCTCACTTCCCAGAAACCCAAATATACGCAGAAAGATAAATTCCCACACACTTCTCAAAAGCTTAGAAACTTATAAGCTTAACAATTTTGGGATGATTTCAAATGAATGAAATCCTTAGCTATTTATATAACTTCAATAAATTGTTGGTGCAAATTTGTTGAAAAATAATAATAATTAAAAATTATATTTTTAATTATTTTATTCTTAGTATAGTAATTCATTTCTCCTATAAATAGCTAAAGATTTCATTCATTTGAAATCATCCCAAAATTGTTAAGTTTATAAGTTTCTAAGCTTTTGAGAGAAGTGTGTCTGGAGAATTTATCTTTCCTGCAGAGTGTGAGAGTACCAGGTATATTTGGGTTTCTGGGAAGTGAGATTCGTTACTCAAATATTGTACTCTATTAATTGTTAAATAAACAATTATTCTTTCTTGCTTCCGTGGATGTAGGTTTAATTACCGAACCACGTAATTCTTATGTCCTTTATTTTTTATAATTATTTGGTGCGCTTGATTCCACATTCCGCGCACAACAAGTGGTATCAGAGCCGACGGTTCGTACTTAGGGGGATACGATACTGTTCACATATACGGTTACTATTCCCGTATATGGTACTATTCACATACGGTACTGTTCACAAATACGGTGGAGACGGCCATTTATACTTGGGAGACAGTCTATTGTAAGTAGTGTGTATTTTTGCATGTCTAGGAAAGTTATGTCAATAAAGGCGATAAGAGTCTAAGGATTCTGGTTTTTAATTAGGACCAAGTTCCCGTCCAGTCTCCTGGGAACTTTCCTGGTGCATTTATTCACGCGAAATTAACATCATAGAGGCTGTTTTTCAAGTGAAAATAGTTCGTTAAGAAAATGGTAGAAGGTGAAACTTCCAGAATTAGGGAGAGATCTACCAAGACTATTTCAGGAGACACTTCATGTGGGAAGCGAGATTTGTCAAATCCCTATTTAGCACCTATTATAGGAGGCTAGAAGATCGATGTTGCAAAGTTTGATGGGAAAATCAACTTCGGCATGTGGAGGCGCGAAGTTATGGATGCTCTTATTCAAATCGATCTTGATGTTGTTCTGAAAAATAAAAGACACTTGTATGATGAAGAAATTTGGGATCGTATGAACGAGAAAGCTTGTGGTCAGATCAGATCTTATTTGACCAAGGAGGTGAAATACTTGGTGAAAGATGATGAGTGTACGGTGACTTTGTGGCGTACATTGGAGGAGAAGTACCTGGTGAAAAGTCTTGAAAAATTGCCTTCATGCAATGAGCCAAATATATGGTTTTCGAATGAAGACTAGGGTGTCAATGCACGATCATGTCTCAAGATTTGAAAAGTTACTTACTGATTTGAAGAATCTTGATAAAGATATTAAGGATGAAGTCAAGGTTATGATTCTGTTACACTCACTACCAGAGGAATATAGCCATTTTGTGACTATTTTGATATATGGGAAGAGTGTGATCGTCTTTAAAGATGTTTGCACAGCATTGACTAGCTTAGAGATTCGGAATAATGATAAAAATTCTGAACGACCATCGTCTGAAGCTTTGGTGAGCAGGGATCGGGTGATGGAGAAACAGAAAAAGCGTGGTGGAAAGAATTCTCGATCCAAATCAAGAAGCAGAAATATAGCTCGAGATGAGTGTGCCTTTTTTCATGAAAAGGGCCATTGGAGGAAAGATTATCCAAAAGCTCAAAAGAGAGATGTGAAGAAACCAGCAGCAGCAAACATGGCACGGAAAGATGAAGACTCTGATTATTCACTAAGTATTACTCCTGCAGCATACATAGCTAGTTCGAGCGAGTGGATATTTGATACTGGAGCAACCTATCATTTGTGTCCTATTAAGAAATAGTTTACGGATTTTCGTAATCTAGAATTTGGTGCAGTTGTGATGGGGAATGATCAACCTTGTCGCACAATGGGGTAGGAATAATTCGGCTCAAAATGTTTGATAGAATGGTCAGAGAACTCGAAAAGGTTAGATTTATTCCAGCTTTAAAGAAAATCTAATTTCTGTGGGTGCTTTGGAAGCTAAAGGCTACAAGGTTACCATTGAAGATGGTATAATGAAGTTTAGACATGGGGCTATGGTGATTCTGCAAGGGGTTCGGCGTCACAATCTGTACTATTTGAAGGGAGGTACAACTGATGAAGCAAATGTTATTGAGGCGCACAGTAACACCACCAAGTTATGGCATGTACGACTGGGACATGCTGGAGAGAAGTCTTTGCAAAATCTGATGAGGCATGGACTCTTAAAAGGTAACAAAACCTGTAAATTAAATTTCTGTGAGCATTGTGTAGTAGGCAAGAAAACAAGGGTCAAGTTTGGTACAACTAATCACGATACTCGTGAGATCCTTGAATATGTTCATAGTGATGTTTGGGGACCAACCAAGATTGCATTAATTGGTGGAAGCCATTATTTTGTTACATTTGTTGATGATTTCTTTAGACGTGTGTGGGTGTACACCATGCGAGCAAAGGATGAGGTTCTAGAGATTTTTGTGAAATGGAAGAAATTGGTGGAGACTCAAACTGGCAGAAAGATCAAAGTATTATGATATGATAATGGGGGTAAATATACTTCTGATCCATTCTTGCAAGTATGCCAGAACGAGGGTATTAAAAGACATTTCACGGTGAGACATACTCCGCAACAGAACGGTGTGGCTGAACGTATGAATCGTACTTTACTGGAGAATGTACGGTGTATGTTATCTAATGCTGGTTTAGATAAAAAGTTTTGGGCTGAAGCTGTGAGCTACGCAAGTTACTTGGTAAACCGGTTGCTTTCTGCTGCAATTAGAGGTAAAACTCCTATGGAAATGTGGTTTGGAAAGCATGCACAAGACTATGATTCCCTTCATATATTCGGGTGTCCAGCTTATTATCATGTTAAAGATGGTAAACTGGATCCTCGTGCTAGAGAAGATATCTTGGTGGGATTCAAATGTGGAGTAAAGGGCTTCAAGCTTTGGGATCTCGAAGACAAAAAGTTTGTGTGTAGTAGAGATGTCGCATTTGATGAAGCTTCAATGATGAAAGTTTCAAGTTCTCAACAGATGGAGAACAAGACCAAAAAGGTATTGCAGCGGGTGGAGTTTGATGCAACTCCATATGTACCAGTTAGTTCTACATCAAAGAAGAATTTAACTATGGAGGTGACACCTAGAGTTGAAGAAGAAGTTGTTTCTTCTGATGTCTCACAAAATGAAGAAACAATTGATGATGTAGATAATGATGATTTTATAGTAACAAGGAGGCCAAGAAGAGAGATAAAGAAACCCTGATGTCTTACTAAAGATATGGTGGTAGCCTATGCACTTCCAGTTATTAATGATGACATCCCCAACACTTTCGGTGAAGCATTACGCAACAGTGAAAGTGATTAGTGGAAGTTAGCCATGGAGGAAGAGATGAAATCTCTCCATCAAAACCAGACTTGGGAATTTGTAAAGTTACCAAAGGGGAAAAGAGCTATTGGTAATAAATGGGTCTACACCAAAAAGCAAGGATCTCCGAATCAATCAACTCCTCGATACAAGGCAAGACTCGTGGTAAAAGATTTTGCTAAAAAAGAAGGTATTGACTATAATGAAGTTTTCTTTCCAGTTGTAAAATATACTTTCATTCGTATCCTACTTGCCTCAGTTGCAGAATATGAGTTAGAGTTGGCTCAGTTGGATGTTAAAACGGCGTTCTTACATGGAGATTTGGAGGAGGAAATCTATATGATTCAGCCTTGTGGTTTCAAAGTTGCTGAAAAGGAGAATCATGTGTGTAAGTTGATTAAATCTTTGTACGGACTGAAGCAATCGCCAAGGCAGTAGTACAAAAGATTTGATCAATTTATACAAGGGCAGAAATTCACCAGAAGTGAACACGATCATTGTGTTTACTTTAGAAGACTACTAGATGGAGCTTTCATCTATTTGTTACTCTATGTCGACGATATGCTTATAGTTTCGAAGAATAGAGATGAGATCGAAAGATTAAAGAAGCAGCTGGCTTCTGAGTTTGAGATGAAAGACTTGGGTGATGCACAGAGAATACTTGGGATGGAGATTCGTAGAGACAAGAAGAATGAGAGCGTATGATTGACTCAAAAGTCTTATTTGAAGAAAGTGCTAGAAAGATTCGGTATGGATGACAAAACTAAACTGGTATGTACACCTCTAGCTCCTCATTTCAAATTAAGCTCTTCTTCATGTCCTAGATCTCAAGAAGAGCGCGATTACATGGCTCGTGTTCCATATGCTAGTACTGTGGGTAGTCTTATATATGCTATGGTATGCACAAGGCCCGATATATCTCAAGCAGTGAGCATGGTTAGTAGATATATGCACAATTCGGGTAAAAATCAATTGCTTGCGGTAAAGTGAATTCTCTGATATCTGTATGGGACAGTTGATATTGGGTTATTGTTCTAGAAGGATTGTGGTCAACAATGTGTTGGGTATTGTGATTTTGATTTCGCTGGAGACATTGACAAGCGAAAATCAACAACAGGCTATGTATTCACATTGTGTGGAGGTCCGGTTAGCTGGAGGTCGATTTTAAAATCGACAATTGCTCTGTCCACTACGGAAGCAGAGTATATGGCAACAACTGAAGCTGTAAAAGAAGCAATCTGGTTGAAAGGCTTGTTAGGTGATTTGGGAGTAATCCAGGAGAACATTGCGATCTTCTGTGATAATCAAAGTGCGATATTCCTTACAAAGAATCAAACATATCACGCTCGGATAAAGCACATAGATATGAAATATCATTATGTGAGAGAGATTATTGAAAGCAGTGTTGTGTTGTTGAGAAAAATCGATACCAAAGATAATCCATCAGATATGTTGACGAAGGTAGTTTCTGGAGTTAAGTTTCAACATTGCTTGAAATTAATTCAAATCATTTGATTGTGTTAAGATATGTCCTTCGGAAATTTTAAACTACGGTTAGCTTGATCCCAAATTTTAGGTACGTAGGCAGTCATAGAGATGCAGCCGCTATGGGGATGATGGCTCGTTGGTAGTCGGCTCAGATTTAAAAATTTTTTACCGAGGTGGACATTTGTTGAAGTCAACAAATTGTTGGTGCAAATTTGTTGACTTCAACAATAAACTCTTTCGTTTGTCACCCGAAAGTAGATAGGCTAGCATTCAATCATCAAAACAATAGCGCTGAAGACATAATCCATTCAAACAACGTGCTTGATTGGAAGAACGAGGTAAGACAACCTAATAATCGATATTTTTAATTTTTGTGTCTTATTAGTTACTTTTACACACTGATTTCAGAATTTAGGAAATTAATTGTTACTGTTCATAACAGTTGTTTCAAAACGTACAACATATATTATTGCAGGAAGCGTTTCTAAGGTGCTTGGATAGACGTAACCGTATCCGGTGCCAGCGACATATAGTCTTTGGAAATGGGGAAAGGAAGGAACAAGGTAGTAATACTAGTATAGAAGACAAGAAGAGCAATAACAGAAAAGAAAAGTCATCATCAAGATACGAGGAGTTGGAGCAATATGTCAACAAAAGCAAGGAATTCCATCTAGTAGTGGCAACACTTATGGCAACTGTTACATTCACAGCTGGTATTACCGTGCCTGGTGGTTACATTAATGAAATTGGTCTAGATCAGGGTGCGGCAGTTCTAGCAAAAGGTAGTGCTTTCCAAGCATTTGTTACATTCAATTCGTTAGCCTTGATTTTGTCCACAAGTGCCGTCTTCATCCACCTTTACTTGTCATTGCTACGGGACAAGATTATGGAATATATTCTATTGAAAATTAGCCGAGGACTGATACAGTGAGCCTTGTTTGCGACGGTTTTCGCTTTTCTTACAGGCACATATTCAGTGCTTCATGGTGCCAAAGTACTTGCAGTTATCGTTTCCATCATCGCTGGCAACTTCTTCTTCGACATATACGATTATACCGCACCTTACTTCTTAATAATTGCAGTGGTGAGATTCCGGGTCTGCAGGCTACAAAAAATTAGGGAGGAGTTTCAAAGAATTTACTTTCATGTACTTAAATGACTTCGTCCAGGCCGGGAAGAGCATTTCCTACTGCAGACTACAGAGGAGAGGAATTTGGATGGGTTTTATGCATGTGAATGGGATACAATTCATTTAAAGGAAAAATTTGACAGAAATATGCCTCTGATCCCTGTACTGATCATTGTTTGTAATCAATTTATGTTAACCATCCAGCGGTACCTCTGTTTCTCCCAACTACCTAGCCTCTACATAAAATCTACAGAGCAACACACTCGCACATAAAGATGGATGCTTATCTGTATGCTTTTCGATGCATTAGCTCATTCGATCCTTACATCACACACTACTTATGCTTTTCGATTCATTAGCTCCTTCAATCCTTATTACACACAATGCTCTGTTATGATGTAAATAAAAATGATGAAGACAGATTTACTGCTCTTAGTATTTTTCTTAATGGTAAACTGCTCCTAAATTCTAATAAATACATTTTCACATCCTTGCATTGCAGGGTATCTCTAATGGGCATGATGTTCATTCCATGAATGACCACCTCTCTTCTCATCTAAAACCTTCAACTACTGGTTCGATGACAATAGTACTTAAGATCACAGGAAATTAAATAGACTATATAAATCATTCATTATCATGCTAACAAATTCATCTGGCTTTTATCACAACTTGCAACTAGAGATAAACTCAAGCATTGATAAGACTAGCCGATCTCAGGGTGCAGTCAACTTGCTAACATTGTGTGTGCTGCATATGTATATGCATGTATTTGTGTGTGTTTGTGTGTGTGTGAGAGAGAGAGAGAGCACAAGAGAGACATATGATACTTTGTATGTCTGCTCCTATTACTCTCCTAGAAAATAAAGTGCCCCTGTATCTAACATGAAAAGCAGTACCATAAGTTTGATCAAAACGACATTCAGAATTTTAAAATGAACAAAGGAAGACACATTGGTGCCAGACACAATCGGATCTGCTCCCACCAAACTGGCTCTCCTCCAACTCTGTTGCATGGTCATGCTAGTAGCAGCTTGAAAGTAGCACTCTGATAATCTTCATCTGATTATCTCTCTACCGAAACCTTCTTCAAGTCTGGAAAATAATTATTACATTTTGGGACCATAGAAATGAAACTCCTATGTCTTCAGGCCGCCTTAGCAGTAGCCTTCTTTGGTACTGTAGAAACAGCAGTGATCTTGTTGAGTTTCTCATCCATTACCGTCGCAGTTCGAATCTAAGAAGCAGTGAAAGATGAAACTGTTAATAGTGAAATTGATTAGCTAAAACTACAATAAGTAAAACGAACAAGAACTCAACAAAATGCAAGAAATCTAACCTCAGCTTTCTTAACAAAGTGACCTTCACTGTCCTCCTTTATTTGTACTATAAATATCTCTTTATCTGTAGCATTTCCTGAAACATGTAGTTAAAAGTAATTTAAGAATAATTGATGATGTTTAATAAGCATACAAAGGCTATGACCATTTGTTTACCTTTATTATTTACCAATCCATTTCCTTCATAATGATAGAAATTGTGTTAACAGCAGCAATTGCTGCATCAAGTAAAGCCAGTCGTCAGCAATAATTACACTAACAAGACGAGTCATTCTAATTAATACTTTCTCATTGATGACTTGAGATTCAAGTTAACAGAAAATAACTCTGAATTTTCTGGAATATTAGACCTCATTGATCTCAATTACCTATTTGAAAGTTCATTACTAAAATTCTGTTGATCAAATTAACAGTATTTATGAATCAGCTCATCATCAAATACAGTGGGATGCAATATATATAGCCATCAAACTCATGCCATTCGTATTTGCAATGTTAGAATGTTTTTATTCTGGCAACGGATTGTATTTAGAATTATTTCGAAAGAAATGTTTAAGTATAAATGACCAGCAAGCAGGTGTAAAAGGTCTGCAATTTTCCAGATGAGCAGTCATTCGGAAAATCACCAGTTAGACAATCTTTGAAACAAAGAGTGAAAAAAAGGAATAAAGGTTGGGAAAATAGGAAGGAAATGAACGAAAGAATAATAACAATAAGGAAAATGATGAAGAAAATTCACCGAAGCCAAAGTCAGAGAGCTCAGCATCATCATAGTCCTTTAAATACATCTGCAATACGCTGACAAGATTAAAGAAACCCCATTAAGGAAAAATCCATAATCTGATTCTGATGCACAATGAAAGCATAATAAAATCAGTTTAAGGAATCCAGATTAATGAAAGGTGACAAGTCATGAATCAGTGCATAATATCCATTATGAAGTTGCTACAGGAATATCACCTCAGATTAGGCATAGATGAAGAATAGTACTAGAGATACAAAATCTATATACAAACAATTGTATACAAGTTAATGAAAGCTATTGAGTCAAAGAACCAATAAATCTCCCCCTTTTAATGAAACAATCATGAATAACTAAATCAAGATTACAACTAGAAGTCCAGAACCTACCAAGAAACAAAGACCATGAGATTTTAAGCAAATTCAAGTTTTATATAATTTGAAAACATAATTTATTGACACCCAAATTATCTAATAAAGCAAAACAAGATCGCATCATATATATCAGAAACAAGTTTAAACCCCATGAAAAAATAACACATAAAGCTTCATTTGCTCATTTTCCTTTCTTCAAAATCTTGGCAACCAAACAAACACATCAACTATATTTGACCTAAGAAAGTTTTTTGAACAGGAGATTTAAAGTGTATACCTTAGCAAGACTCCAGTAGAAAGCGAAAGTTTTCTTGAGGATGAAGGGTTGAATTAGATTGCTCATCGTTATCTCCTTCCTCTTCCTCCCCCTCTTTTTCTTCTTCTGAATTCATTTCTTATTGTTCTATATGTTTAGGGAATGAAATAGGGTGACCAAGATAAAGGTGTTTGCTCATACATTATCGTGCTCTCCTCCAGAGTAAAAGTGAGCAAATGGTTGAGCAGATCACCTCGACCAGGATGTTATTTGTCACATCGAGCAGATCACCTTGACTAGGATATTATTGGTCACCTCGACCAGAATATGGTGACCTCGAGCACATCACCTCGACCAGGATGTTATTGGTCACCTCGACCAGAATATGGTGACCTCGAGCACATCACCTTGACCAGGATGTTATTGGTCACCTCGACCAGAATAATATATGGTGACCTCGAGCACATTACCTCGACCAAGATATTATTTGTCACCTGGACCAGGATATTATTGGTCACCGCGACCAGAATAATATGTGGTGACCTCGAGCACATCACCTCGACCAGGATGTTATTGTCACCTCGACCAGGAAGTTACCAGAAAGCACGATTCAGTCAAAACATTTTCTCCGAAATATTAGGGACCATATTCTTAGTGGATGAAAACCGCTATAGTTTTCTATAAAAACCCTAGAAAAGGAAAGGAAAAGGGGGATTTTTGGGAGCTCTCTCTCTCTCGCTCTCTCTCTCTCTCTCTAAGCAACTGAACCCATTGGACCTTTTTCTCTCTCTACCACCGAGAAATTTCTCTTTTGCCTGTGATTTCTTTAAGATTGACTATTTTGAATTCTTTTTCTTTAAATTTACTTAAAAGCTTTTTGTTTAAAGCAATCATAATTAAGCCACATGAATTGTGGTATGAGTTTTTCCAAGTAAGACCCAAATCGCTGACTAGAGCGTCGGAGGGTTCTCGCCGGAAAAACTTCCGGCACCTCCCGATCAAGCTGTGTTCACAGCTCACGGTTATCTCGCTCATGGATTGTCTGCTCATGGGTTATCTGCTCATGGATCGTCTGCTCATGGATTATCTGCTCATGGGTTCTCTGCTCGTGGATCGTCTGCTCATGGGCTGTCTGCTCATGGATCGTCTGCTCACGGGTTCTCTGCTCGTGGATCGTCTGCTCATGGGTTGTCTGCTCACAAAACATCTGCTCATAGGAAATCTGCTCGTGGTACTAACTAATCAGCAGTTTCCCACCAAACAAATTTAATGATGATGCAGGGATCTGAGATCTGACCAACTCATCCGGATTTCGGCATCAACACTATAAACATCTTTAATTACTCGACCAAGAAACAATGCAAATGCCACTACCAAATTAATTCTTGTATCATCTTCAGAAACCAACTTCTACTTTCTTGTTGTTGCCCTCTTTGTTTCTGGATTCAACAATAATCTCTGGCCTCTGCAGCAACCCCAGTTGCCTTCACAATGCTTGGAAATGGCTGGAAATTTTTTGATGAGATTCTTGGAGGAGGAGTCAGTTGTGACCGGAGGTCGGTGCTATATAGAGGCGTTGATCCAATGAGAGATGGACGTGTGGTTGTGTTTCATTTGGATCAGTTTCTTGGTAGTTACTTTTAGCGGGAAGATTTTAATGGTCCGTTAGAGCAACTGGCCCCAGCGTACAAGTTCGTTATAAGATTTTAACTCTTTATTGTGTAACTAACAGGAAACTCAAATGATAATAATAAAAGAAAGTCCACTTTATTGGGCCACATTATTTGTTTCTTTGAAATGTTAGATTTCATCCTTTAATCATATATATATTTCCATCCAATTTTCATTTTCAAGTACAACCAAAGGCAGAGAAACATGCCTCTAATCCCTGTACTGATCATTTGTTTGTAATTTTTGTAACCAGCTACTTATATATAGTGTACATTCTTCTTTTCTCATGCCATTGCACTCACTTTATGCATTTCATTTCGGATATGACTTGATAGAGAGATCCATTCATTAAATTGATGAGTGAATATCAAAATAAGTGATACTTAATTGAAATAATTCATCTTCGAAAATTCAAGCTTCTCTTGACATGGAATGATAAATATTAAAACAGCATAGTGATAACTGTTGGCAAACAGATAAGAAATTTTCTCTCAACTTGCAATCTGTCACAAACTTCTTGAACATGTCTGCAAAGGTAGAGCTAATATTGATATCACTGAAAAAGCTTTTGCAAAACAAACAACCTTTTTCATTTTCCTTCTAGCATACTAACAAAACTTATGTTTTATTGATGCCATCACTTGCAGCTAAATATGCAATTTGAACATTTATATTTGCAAAATCAACTGAGCTAAAGTGGAGGTGATTTATGTGCTGAGACAGAGAGGAAGAGGGGAAAAATGAATTTGTATTTCTGTCAACCCAGCAGCAAATTGAAACGTTACAACATTTAACATGGACAGAAGCACGTTGCTAAAACATTTTAATCTCAGGTGCACTAGAAATGGAAAAACAAAAAAAAGGAAAAAAGGACATACGGGAAGATGCCCAGGTATCACTAGATCTGCCCTTACAAAACAAGTCTTTACTCCAACCTTATTACATGGTCATGTTAGCAGCAGCTCCAACATCAACTGGAAAAAATATATGTAACAAAAAACTGCGGAAATTAAGCTCTCATCTAACTGCCCTTCAGGCCTTCAAATCAGTATCAGAAATCTCCTTTGGAGCAGTGGTGGCAACAACGACTTTCTCAAGTTTTTCAGCCTTTCCCAGTACAATTTGAATCTGAGAGACAGTGTAAAAGTTAGATAAGAAGAAGCTGTTTCTGGTAAAAAGTAACTAAAATTATGAATAGTAAATCAGACAAAGGCCAGCTGCTAATGCAAACAATCCAACCTTAGCTTTATCAAAGAAGCGGCCTTCATCGTCCTTTTTGGAGTTCACAGTAGAAATCTTTACCTCTGTTGCATCTTTCAGACGATATGTCATTCTAATTAATTTGCTAACAATAAAAGATGTTAACAAAAATGGCTTTAAACTCTTACCTTTATTACTTGCCAGTCCATCACGTTTCAGAGCCTCAACAATAATGACAACAGTAGGAATAGCTGCATTAAACAATTGTAGAAGTCAGCACATATTGTTATAAAATATGTTCCAAGGTGAAGGATATAATAGCAATGAACTGTCTCTTGGGTGTGCTCTAATAGCATGAATCTGCATTTCAAGTTGAGGATACATTTATTATCTTATACAGAAGTTGCTGACATATAAGTCTCCTTATTGTCACGGGATGAGTATTTTGCGCAGCTAACCTATGCGGCACTTAGACAACTTTGCCGAGTATTGCTAAGTAAGCCTAGAGCTTCTCGAATAAGAGAAGAGAGCAATTGAGCTGAATAAGAAAACTTGTATTGCACAAAAAAAGATTACAATGCTTGAGTTGCTTACAATGCTTGTTGTTGTGTTTGTTGAATGCAAATGCCTAATGCCATCCCATATTTATAGGGGAGGCTTGCCAAGCTCTAGAGATTTTAGAGAATTCTACCACTTCCTAGCTATTTACATGTGCTGGAATTTTAAGGTGAATTCTAGAGTATTTACAAGCTTAATGTCTTTAGAGTTGCAGCCTTTGGGCCTTGGGCTCTTGGTGAGCAAATTGGGCTACGAATTTGGGCGGTCCGCAACATTGTGCTGACCTCACTGATCTTAATTTTTCATTGGAAAATCAGTCATAATCTCCAAAATGAACAATGCAATCAATAGAACTAGTGCACTGATTTATTACTTACATTCTAGTGAAATCAAATCATCGTCACATGGTGTAGGTCAAAACCACCAAAATCATATTAGTATTTGGAAGAACAATTTCTTTTTCTATCAAGAAGTTATGGTGTGAAAATACAATTAAAAAAACAATAAGAAAATGGTTTGAAAATACAATTTAAAAAAAAATAAGAAAAACTATCCACTAGATATAATTTGAAGTAGAAATTGAAAAGGGGTTCCTGTGCACCAAAGAATAAAAGAAAAGGAAATAATAAAAAATAAGCAAAACAGAGGAGATGGTTTCAAGAAATTGTACCATTCCCGAGGTAGTGAGCTCAATGTCATTGTACTGCTTTATGTACCTCAGCAATGCCATTAAGAAGATTAAGCAAAATTCCATAAGGAAAATGCAACATTAGATGAATAATGAGCCAGAGTATCATGAAATTTAAAGAATATGGATTAATGAGTTCACAAAAGATTCATGTAATCAATCAATGCCTATAATATCCACCATTTTCTTTTTAGCTGAATCAGAAGATATGCTAAATTAGGCTTTAAAAAACATTGACCGACTCCAAAAAATCATTAACGCACAAGATTATCTTTGCTAGTTCCTCATAAAACTCGTAAGTATGATGTCTCTGATAGAACGCAGAGTTAAGCAAATATTGATACCAGATATGATTTAACACATGATGGTTTGGTTGGTGTGCTAGGTGTAATAGAAGCCATTAATGTGCTAAAAAGGTATGGAATACTTGATTGATTTTATTGGTAGGCTCTGATGAATCAGAAATATGTGGTAATAAATTGCCACTTATGTTTGCTTTGAGGGTTGATTAGCATTCTGGTTTAGCACTGAAAATTTTTCTTTTTTGCAAATTGATGGCAATAAGTGCAATCGACATACATAACTTTATTCATGAATATATGAACTTTTAGATGTTGAGTGCCTTTAGTTAGATCACCGGTGCTGTAGTCAGATGATGTCAACATTGAATCAGGACATACTCAGATATTCCTTGCTCAAGCGGTGTCTTGGAGATATAGATATAATAAATATTGTTTTGTTCTCTGAGTTTTCCAGTCTAGGGTATTGTTTGTGCTTTTGGTTTCCAGCTAATAAGAATGTTTTGAACTGAATAGCATGCATGCAATTTCTTTTTCATTATATCTAAGTTTTTTTCAGATAAAGTTACTGTGTAGTAGCCACAGTTTTTGGTCTATGCTATGTTGACTAGGTCTTTAACAGATCTGGATTCAAGACTAGAAGGTCACTGGAGGTTATCATGTTCACCTCAGAAGAGTCCACACGTTATAAGATCAGTTGTTTGGGAAGGTTAGCCACTTGTAAATAGTTAAAACGTCGTAACTCAGTGTACGCACTTGGGTTTATTTGGTTGCTTTCCTTTCTTAATTTTTGTCCATGCAAAAAGAAGAAAATATACTTTTCTTCTGAAGCTTTCTTTTACTTATCTTTGCAAACTTTATAGCAACCACTTTCACCGTACATTAAACTTCAACATGTTATGTCTTGACATGGCAGACAGTGTATGGGTTTGGAAATCTTATACTATAGTATAAGTTCATATGTTTATTTTTGTTTTGCAGTCACTTATTGGCTGGAATTGAGTCATTGGCAAAAGATCTGACATCAAATGGTCAAAATATATCCTTTTTAGATGCTGCAAGATCTGCTGCATATGCAAAAGAGCACAAAAACCTATTGAGTGTATTTTTGAAGAAAGGAAGTTACCCTGCTTTTGTTGAATTGCATATAGAGCAGGGACCTATTCTGTACGAAGAAGGTTTGTCCTTTTAAATGCTTATTTTATCCTTATGATTTCTATTTATTGATGGCGATTAATCCACTTTTATATTTCAACTCAGGTACATCAATTCGTATAGTGACTGCCATTGCAGCTCCTGCAAGTATAAAAGTAGATTTTGAAGGCAATGTAGGGCATGCGGGTGCTGTCTTGTAACTGATGTCTGCCTGTATGCAACTACATTTATATATCTTTCATCAATTTGTTATATTCATCATTATGATTCTTTTACTATGCTTATTCAGTCAACAAGATTCATAATGCTTGACATGTAATGAGCAGAAATGATGCCGGTCTGGTTACTGCAGAATTAGCGCTAGCTGTCGAGAAACATGTTCTAGAATCTGGATCCATTGATACCGTTCACTACTAGAAAAATGGTCTTTACTGACTTTAAAATAGTGTCAGAAATTATTTTTACTGACACTTGTTAATTGTGTCAGTAATCTGGGAGTCAGAAAAATAGTGACACTTGTAAGTGGTGTCAGTAATTACTATTACTATAGTATCACTAAAATAATAACACCATGGTATCAAAATATTACAATACTATATTAGTATTTGTGATTACTGTTACTATAGTATCACTTCTTTATTTATTATTTAAAAAAATAATTATATAAAATGACATGTTGCCCATTGATTTGTTGATAGAATTAAAAGGATGTGAGAAATAAGAACAAAAATCAATTTATATATCAAAACCTTTCATAACATTTAAATATTATCAATATATATTACACAATCCAAATACTTCAATACACAAAGACGTCTTATTACAAGACATCTTATTCTTATAATTGAATAATCTTAACTGTTATTATCCAATCAAATTCCTTCTACTCGTAGCTGAATTTAAGGGCTAAATTTACCAAATTTAAAAGCTAAATTTAGAAGGATTATTATTTTTCTCTCCATGAACATAAGTACTGCGATCATGCATTATCACGGACAACTTCTTCATTCGATGAATTTGATCAAACAAGCAAGTACTTCTCTGATCTTTGAAAAAAAAAAGCTTTTGATTATTCCAGCAAACACCATAGTCCATAATCACCCAAAAAATAAAACCAAAGCGAATGACAATATATTATTATTTATTTCTATTTTTCCTTCATATATATTAATAAAATATGTCATTAAGAAAAGAAAATAAACTATCAATGAAATTCCAGCACTTGCTTAACAATGAAATTCCTAACATAAACAATCATGCAGGTAATAAGAACTGACCTTATAAAAAGTTTACAGCTTGTTGAGTCACCCGAATGGCGTCCTCTGTGTGTGGAATTGCTTTTGGCCCCCATTCAAAAGCATTTTTCTGCAGCATATTTGGTCAGTCTTTTCCTCTAAACATAATCAGTTGCATTACTAAGAAATTTGTTTAGAAATGCGACTTAGAGAAACAGGATGAATACAAAAAAATATTTTCTCATAGACCACACAGAAACAGAGCTTGACCAGAAAGATGTAACACATGACATGAATACCAAAAAAAAAATTGTAGCTTGGCCTGAAATCAAATCATCTTGAGAGAAATAAATAGTGTTTCCAGACAGCTTGTCCACAACATCACACACATCTAGAGTTTAGCACACAAATGTCGCTCAAAAGGTTTGATTAACCGGATCGATCCATATTAAGCTTATCAATTTTGTAAATGGGGTGCAGCTAAAATCACTGTTAAGAGCAATGAAGTTAATACCTCTGGATGCCATTGGAAGGCGGTCACAGGATAGTTATAAGCTTGCACTGTCGAGACATAGACCTGATAATGATTAATAACAGAAGTTAGAATTGATAACACTGGATAAATTGCCATTAAACTATCAAGCATTCAGGCATATATCCTGAGTCTGTGTTTATATATAAAATAAATTCAACAAAGGAATATTTACTTTTGTACCTTATTATATTCATCCACGCTTGTTGTCAAGATCTTAAAAAACTTAGCTAGCTCCTAGTTTGCTTGCATTCTTTCAGGTGAAATGCCATATTGTTGTAATGGTACAACATATAAATTTCAGATCAACCAAATTATTTACTCAATCATCCATAATAATTTAATAAATCTAAACATTTTTAGAGTCCATTGTCTCCCAAAATTGAAGTGCACTGATCTAAGGAATCAATTGTACAAGAAGTCCATATAAATGGAATTCTTCCATGAATCAAAGAGGCTCACGACAAAGCAGGATTTCCAAAAAAGCTCGCTTATTAGACCCAACACTTTCATTGAGCTAGATATTCATAAGTGACTAGCATTATTACAGAAGATGAAGGAAATTAAAACAGAGAACTGAATCTAACAATAAATGCCACGCTAACTGCCATTTATTGCATAAAATATAAATGCCATGCTAACTGCCATTTATTGTATAAAATATAAATGCCACGCTAACTTGACTAAGTTTACAAATTTGGTGATGATGCATTTAAGATTATGGTTTAAAAGAATAATTCAAAGACAACAGTTTCAATTGTCAGATTAACAATTCTTTTATTTCTATTAAACATAAAAAAAAGAAAGAAAAAGAAATGCAAAGAAGTAAGGGAGATAGAGGAATACAGGAACTGAGGTCTACCACACAAACATCTTGAAGTATTTCGGGATCACTTTACTTGAGCTCAGTTTCTCCACGTATCATATCCTTTTCAGCAAGGGCTGCCCTTTCAAGTAGTGTTTTGCTCTCTTTCTTCATTAGCTCACCAGAAAGGTTAAGCTCATTTACATTTTTCTCAGCTCTAACAAACATTGCCTGTGTATATATTCGAACAATTACTGAATCACTCAAAATTTTGAACCTGAGAGTTTACCTCAGTTGAAATGAACATGTTAAAAAAGAATTTTATGCAACTGTTACTTCTATTAGTAGGTTGATAGGGTAACTATTTGCTGCAGGCAAATAGAAAGAAAGAATAAAAGAAATGCTGAGAAATTAAAAAATTTTATCAGCTTATCCACTCTCACTCCAGTCCCCTCATCCTTGCCATTTTCTTTCTTCTCTCAACAGTACCACTGCCGATGATGACAAGACCGTCGACGACGACACGGTCATCGCCAAGTTATTTATTTCATGATTTCTCTCTTACGCACTCATACATAGTTTCCATGTACTATGAAAGAAAGACACGTAAAACATTATATTATCATTTTCTACTTGTGCTAATTGACATCACTGATCTCAGGCTTTCTTCTAAAACAAAATCAAAGCAAAAGTATCTCATCACAAAGAGTAAGTACACAGCAAAAGTAAGAATTTTTATTCATAAAAGCTTAAGCCTTTTTCTGTTTAATGTATATAATAAAAACAGAGGCACTTCGTTCTCAAAACAACGAGTCAATCCAAAGCTAACAAACTTTTTCCCCCTAGTGAACCAGTTGCTTATCTCCTCCAATAACATTTTGTTCATCCATTCGAAAGAGTAGATAAGCAAGATCATAAAAGAAACAAAAAGCAAAAAAAAATCTTGTACACATTAATATAGAACAATGACATATCTACCAAAAATAATGAGGAGAGTGTAAACAGAGGAAGAAGAAATGTAGGGAATTACCCTGAAGAGAAGGGGCAAGATTGAGAGGGAAAAATTGAGTTGGATCGAGAGTAGGCTCAACCGTAAGGAAGAGGAAGCGAAACCTGTATTGTTGAGCTAAGCCAGCGAGACGATGGAATGCAATGGGATGGATGGTAGAGGGCTGCTTGCGCCCAAAAGCGATGATTCACTGCGGTTCCCTCCAGTCCGTTCCGTTCCTAGGTTGGGTTAGGGGAACATTCGAGCGATTGCCTTCACGGATCCAAACGCACTCGTCGGTACGCTTTCCGGCTCGCAACGACTCAAATGAGCGAGTCTTCTTCATTTTCCTTTCTCCTTTGGGTAGTTGAAGAGAGACAAGATTGAGAGGGAAAAATTGAGTTAGATAGTAAAAGATTGTGTTGGATTGTAAGAGAAAGATAAGAGAGGAGTGGCTGAGAGAAGAGTCGGGGTTGATAAGACGACGCAGTAAGATTAGAGTTTTGTGAATTTGGTGAAGTTAGGGTTTTTTAGATTTGGGGAGTTTAGGAGGGACGAGATAGATTAAAAATTTTGTCTAAATTAAAAGTTAAAAAAATAATGTTTGGTTTAGTAGTTAGTTTTCTAAACTAGAAAATTTGAGATTTGGACGTCCTGGTTTTTTGTTCGGAACTTAAACGCTTAAGTACTAGAGGTCCTCGGTTCGAGTTTTATTTGAAACTTAATTAGAATTATTTTATTTTTATTACTGATACATTAATGTTAGAAATTTCTGATGTCTAAGTTACAGACACTATAGTATCAGTAATTTGTGATATTTTTATGTTAAACACGGAAAATGGTCCATATGTGTGAACATACTGATACTTTTTAAAAATTTGTCACAAACCAAGTGTCAGTAAAGACCATTTTTCTAGTAGTGGTTGGTACAGTTGGTAAGTCATCTTCGTGAATACCTAAACGTAGAATTTTTGGGTACTTTGCATTAGGATACATCTAACTTTGATTTGGCTATCTTTCTTTCTTAGAACTTTGGTGTAACTTAATATATCTTGTTTCCTAAGGCATTCTGGAGCTGCATCCTAGTGCAATCAACAGCATACCAAGCAAATCACACTTAGAAATTAGTATGTTTCCAATCAGTTGTTCAAGTTTTATTGGAAAACATGCTGACAATCTTATAACATAAATACTTTCCATGAGATGAGTATTAAGATCCTGAAGTTTGTTTAAAATCATGTTAAAAATCTTGGCATTCTTCTTTTGCCGAAGTTCGAGTTACATATGCTTTAGTTCCAGTTGATTTCTGAAAATTTTCTTTGTTATTTATTGAGTTTTCAATTATCCATGTTTCAGCAGACACACGAGACATTGATGAAAAGTGAAGAAATGTTGTGATTGAAAAAATCCATCAATCTGCAATTACAATTGCAAAAAATCACAGGGTTACTCTATCTGAATTCAAAATCGTAAATCAGGATTCACCAGCTCTTTATGAGAAATCAATAATTGAGGCAACAGAAGCAGCGTCAAAAGAACTTAGTTTAAAACATAAGTTTATGATAAACAGAGCTTACCATGATTCACTCTTTATGGCCAGGTATAGACAGAGAGAAATAGTTAATATTTGTACTTTTTTCAGTACGATGCTTTATGTCCCACTATTTGGGGTTCCAAGTACTATGTTTCTTAATATGAAGATTGTACTCTTTTCTTCCCCCTTTCTTTCTTTGAAAGAGAGGAAAATGATAAAATCTAATGATTCAAAATACCAAAACATGGGAATTCAGGTTAAGAAAATTTTCCAAGGTGACAACTTGGGGTGGGAATTTTTACAGTAATTTACTGCAGAGAAGTCGTCGAAATTCCCATGATTGATTGACTGATACCTGAATCCAAAAGTTTTACCGCCAATCTGTTTCTCCCTACTCCCAAGTTTCTTCACAAATAATACACAACACCAAACTCTCACACAAATATGAAATGGATCCTTATTGAAATGCTTTACTATGGATTACCTATCTTATTATTACTGTTCACTTCACATACTTAACGATGTTTTAGATGATGAATACGTATTTACTCTTATTGTTTTTCTTGCTAGCAACTTCTAATTACAGGTTCATATCCTTGCAGTGTATCTCCAATGGGCATGATATTCATTGCATATTACAAAGGTATGATCACCTTTCTTTTCTTCTGTATCTATAAATCTAAAACCTTAATCTCTTATTATTAAGTTGAATGTCGAAATATTTGGAGTGACTGAAATTAACTAGTTGGATTTTATCAATAAAAATTTTTAGATGTTGCTTTGGTGCTGGTGCTTCTTTGCTTTTTAAATTGTGTGCACGTGAAACATATCTTTTGTGGAGCCTCAAATACAAAAAAAATCTTGCCCTCCGATGGCAATCGTGTATTTAATCACAGGCGTGGATCAGATTCTATCTCTAAATGGCTCATATCACAGTCAGTGACCCCTTGCCGGACGGTACTCTCGCTTACTTCGACGACAAGATCAGTTGCAGCAAGTGTCCGTACACTCCCTCGCTGCCGGTAAAAAGGTCATCCTCTTTGGCGTTCCCTGTGCTTTCACTCCTACTTGCAACTTGAAGCATGTGCCTGGATTCATCGAGAAAGCTGATGAGTTGAAGTCAAAAGGCGTCGATGAAATTCTCTGCATAAGCGTTAATGATCCATTTGTGATGAAGGCATGGGCCAAAACATTTCCTGAGAACAAGAGCGTGAAGTTCCTGGATGATGGCTCAGCAAAATATACTCATGCCTTGGGGCTTGAGCTTGACCTCAGTGAGAAAGGACTTGGCACCCGATCAAGGAGGTTTGCTCTCTTGGTTGATGACCTCAAGGTGAATGCCGCAAATGTTGAATCTGGTGGAGATTTCACTTTCTCCAGTGCCGATGACATCCTCAAGGCTCTTTAAATTTGCAGTTCCATCCCAGCAGCTTAGTGCTAGTTGAGTTATTACTTCCTTTTGCTGTGCTATGCTTAGGATGAATATAAACCAGTGGATCTCAAATATTTAGAAAGTTGAAATGAGACTGTAAACTTTGTTTGGAAACTAAGAAAATGAAGAGAAAATGTTCTGGAAATTTCTTACTTCTTATTCACTTTTTCTCATTACATACAAATACAATAACGACAGTATTTATACTAATCAAAATCTCTAAAAACAAAATAATAGCTTGCTTAACAACTGAAGAACATAACGTAATGCATGCTTAACAGACTTGCTGAGCTGGCTTCTTCTTTTAACTAACTGTTGACGTGTCATTAGCACACATGTGCTGAGTATGCAGCTCCCTTCTGTACATTGTGTGCTTCCTTAGCTGCCCCCCTTAAACTCAAGGGGCAGGGATGCACATTAAGTTTGCTTCTAAAGTAGTTAAAGTGAGTGAATGTGAGAGGCTTGGTCAAGATGTCTGCAATCTGCTCTTCACTGGGAATGTAATTGATTTTCAGCTCTCTTGCCAACACTTTATCTCTTATGAAGTGCATGTCTAGTTCAATATGTTTAGTTCTCGAGTGGTAGACAAGATTTTTGGCTAGCTCAGTTGCACTTATATTATCACACCAAATTGTTGGCACTGAAACACATTCTAACTTGATCTCCTTGAATAATGACTGCAACCATGTAATTTCTGAACTTGCAGAAGCAAGGGCTTTGTACTCACTCTCTGCACTTGATCTTGTAACTATTGATTGCTTTTTGGATGACCAAGATATCAAATTATGCCCCAAGTAAATGCAGTATGCCCATGTTGATTTTCTGTCATCAATATCACATGCCCAATCTGCATTTGTATATCTTGTTAGCTTTATTTCTCCACCAACTGTAAATTTCAATCCATAATCTTCTGTGTCTTTCAAGTACCTAAATACCCTCTTACAAGCCAAGATGTGTTGGAGTGTTGGTGTAGACACTTACTGACTTAATTTGTGTACTGTAAAAGCAATTTCTGGCCTGGTCAAAACTAAATACTGCAACCCTCCAATCAAGCTTCTATAACTTGTTGCATCTTCAACATACTGACCCAAAGATCATTTAGCCTCTTTATGAAGTTTTGTTCCAGTAACCATTGGTGTATTACACCCTTTGCAGTTAATCATATCAGCTTTACTTAGTAAGTTTTTAATATATTTTCTTTGGGACAGATATATATCATTCTCAGTATAAGAAACTTCTATACCAAGAAAATATAAAAGCTTTCCCAAATCCTTTAATGTAAATACCTTACTGAAACCTGAGATAAATTTTTCAAGCTTATCACTGTTAGGTCCTATTATCAATATGTCGTCAACATAAATCAGAATTACTATCATTGAACTCTGCTCTCCCTTGAAGAATAGTGAAGTGTCAGCTCTGGAATTTTGAAAACCCCAATTTGTAACCAAACAACTCTTCAGCTTGTCAAACCAGGCTTTAGGAGCTTGTTTCAACCCATATAATGCATTCTTCAACTTGCATACATAACCTGGTCTTCTCTCATCAACAAATCCTTCAGGTTGGAACATGTAAACATCCTCTGTCAAGTCTCCATTTAGGAAAGCATTATTAACATCTACTAGTGTGATCACCCACTTATGCATTACATCCAAGCTCAACATAACTCTTACTGTAGAAGCCTTTATAACAGGGCTGAATGTTTCAAAATAATCGATTCCTTCAGTTTGTTGAAACCCTTTTGCAACCAACCTGGCTTTATAAGAGACCAAGTTTCATTTCTGATCAAGGCTTCATATTCCTCTTTCATGGCCTCATACCAGTGTTTATCATTAAGAGCTTTTTGAACTATGTTAGGTTCTTTGTTGATCAAGGTGGCTGTGTACAACTTAGGCTTGAATATTCCAAACTTTGATCTGATGGTCATTTTGTGTGTGGGTTGTGAAGTTAGAATTATGTTTGGACTGAGTTCAGTTTGCTATTGACTGGTTCCATCTGGTTCAAAGTGTGTTTGAGTTGGTTCAAGAATATGAGGGACAGTCTGTGATGTTGATAATTCTGACAATGAATGAGTAGATGATTCTTGTTGATACAAATTATTTGCATGCTCAAACACTACAGGAGTTTGTTCATTACTTGGTATTCCTGCTGAATAAGTATCTTTAAAGCTGCTGTTGAGTAAGGGTAATGTTGAGAGATGGTCGATTTACTGTTTAGAGAAATTTGACACTGGAGGTTCTGATTTGATGGCATTTTTAGAAGATGAAGTAGCAAAGATTGTTACATATGAAAAGACAGTCTCATCAAAGACAACATGCCCAAGAATATTAACTTGACCTGAGCTTGTAAGACATTTGTATCCTTTATGAGATGGGCTATATCCAATAAAGATGCATTTGCTGGTATGAAAATCAAACTTATGTCTATTAAAATCTCTCATTTTTGAATAACAGAGACACCCAAAGCATTTAAGGAAATTGTAATTAGGTTTGTGCTTGAAAAGTTTTTCATATAGGGTTAAAAGTCTCAGTACAGGTGTTGGCAACTTGTTTGTGTGATATGTTGCCGTATGAACAGCTTCCTACCAGAATTTGAAAGGTAGATCAGCTTAAGCTAAAAGGGTTAAGGCCAATTCGATTATGTGCCTATGTTTTCTTTCTACTAATCCATTTTGGTGATAAGTGTAAGGACATGAGTATTTGAAAATGATCCAATTCTGGTTTAAAAAATCAGTGCACACTCTATATTCTCCCCCTAGTCAGATTGCAGCATCTTGATTGTTGTATTGAATTGATTTTCTACTTGAAGTTTGAACAATTTAAAGACTTCAAAGGCTTCTGATTTGAGTTTAAGTGGATAAACCCAAGGATACCTACTGTAATCATCTATAAAACTAATATAGTATTTGTAGCCATTCTTAGATGTAGTAGGTGAAGGACCCCAAAGATCAGTATGTATCGGTTCTAATACTTGTGTAGTTTTGGTCTTGGTTATGGAAAAATGATGCCTATGAGCTTTCCCTAATTGACATGCTTCACATATAGAATCCATATGAGATAATGTTGACCTTTGAGAGACTTTAATTTGTTTACAAGTCTTAAGCAAATGCATTAATACTGTTGAGTTTGGATGACCAAACTTTCTGTGTAACAAGGTGAATTCATCAAGTTTTTTGTTACACTTATTTGAAAATGAACTGAAACAAGTCTTATCAAATGAATTACAATGATGAGAAATAGAAGACACATTTGAACATGATATCATGGAGATTGGCTTTTGTAACTGAGACTAAGAAAAAAAGATTTGAGATGCAGGCGAGGTATGAGAAGTAGATGATGAAGACAGAGAAGAGGTTTTCAGCAGCAGCTTGTAAAGACCTTTCTCAGCAAGGCCTTATAGAAGAACTTGCCCCTTCATGTTCTTTACATAACAAATATTTCCACAAAATTCAACAGAGAATGAATTATTAGATGTGAGTTTGGAAATGCTCAGTAAATTTTTAGTGATTGCAGGAACAAGTAACATGTCTTTTAGAGCTATAGTTGTAGTGTGTTGTGTATAATGATGCTTTGAAGCTCTAAATGATAAAAAGGCATGACCAATATGAGAAATAGATAAGCCTTTACCATTTCCAATAATGAGTTGATCAATACTTTTATATTCTTCTTTAAAATGCAGATTCTCTATATTGTTGGTCAAGTGATGAGTTGCCCCACTATCTAAGTACCAACCATCATCAACATTACTTTCCAAATTGGTCATATAAGCTTCTGCAGGTGCATGACCATCAACTCCAGAGTAGTAGCTTGTTTTAGATGCAGGGTGGAAATTTGGTGACATGAGATAGTGATTATCATATGCATCATATCCTTGATATGGAGATATAAAACCATCAAAGTTAGCAATATATGTTGAACTTGGCCCTGTGCCTCTGCCAAGACTCCTTGGAAAGGGAACACAATCCTCCACAAATCGATGCCAGTAGATATCAGCAGTGTGACCAGGCTTAAAACAAATTTGGCCTACCAATTTTTCCATATTACCTGAGACTCCTTGAGATCCATTCATACCAGTGACTCAAGTTCTAGTAAATTGTGTTGAACTTCTAGGAGTCTGGAAAGAGTTAATATTATTTGCTCCAGAAGCATGTCCTCTTCTAAATCCACCTCTACTATTACCATTAAACATTCTTTGAGGTTGAAAAATATCTCCCCTTCTAACATTATAGTTTCTACCAGCATTACCAAACTGAACACAAGCATATCCTCCTCTTCTAAAATTATTTCTTGATTGAGCATAAAATTCCCTTGGATAACAGACATTTGTATAAGCACATTTTGCATTAAACATGCTTTTATCATTATGTTCTTGTTCTAGTCTAGTTTCATGAGTTAATAACAATGCATAAGCGTCATCATAATCCATTTTAGAACCAGTTATAAAAGTGGCTATATCACGATAACCTACTCCTAAGCCATTAAGAATTGTCAGCATGAGATCTTTCTCTGTTATAGGACTTCCAGCACTAGCAAGTTTATCAGCTATAGTTTTTATCTTAATGCAGTAATCCTCAACACTCATTGATTCCTTCCTAAGAGTATTTAACTCATATCTAAGTTGAAGAACCCTAGCTTCAGATTGCACACTAAATTTTCTCTCTAAAGTTCTCCAAACATCAAAAGAACTTCCATAATTTATGACAAGATTTAAAGTACTTTCACTGATTGATGAAAGCATCCATCCAAGCAAGGTTTGATCATGTGATCTCTAATTATGATATTCAGGATTATCAATCTTTCGAATAGGTCCATCAGCTCCAACTTGAGTGAAGTGTTCCTCAGGTGTTGGCTTTGTTCCATTAATAACACTGCATAAGCATCATCATAATCCATTTTAGAACCAGTTATAAAAGTGGCTATATCACAATAACCTGCTCCTAAGCCATTAAGAATTGTCAGCATGAGATCTTTCTCTGTTATAAAACTTCCAGTACTAGCAAGTTTATCAGCTATAGTTTTCATCTTAATGCAGTAATCCTCAACACTCATTGATTCCTTCCTAAGAGTATTTAACTCATATCTAAGTTGAAGAACCCTAGCTTCAGATTGCACACCAAAATTTCTCTCTAAAGTTCTCCAAACATCAAAAGAACTTCCACAATTTATGACAAGATTTAAAGTACTTTCACTGATTGATGAAAGCATCCATCCAAGCAAGGTTTGATCATGTGATCTCCAATTATGATATTCAGGATTATCAATCTTTCGAATAGATCCATCAGCTCCAACTTGAGTGAAGTGTTCCTCAGGTGTTGGCTTTGTTCCATTAATAAAGCCTTCCAATAGATTGCCTCTTATGGAAGCTAATACTTGAAAACGCCATAGCAGATAGTTTGAACGATTGAGCTTAATTGGAGTATTAAAAAAAAAATTATTTGATTTGGTTGATTTGTTTCAGCAGTTGTAACATTTCTTTGCTGAGTACTAAAACTTGCTCTGTTTGGCTCTGATGCCATGTTAGAAAGTTGAAATGAGACTGTAAACTTTGTTTGGAAACTAAGAAAATGAAGAGAAAATGTTCTGGAAATTTCTTACTTCTTATTCACTTTTTCTCATTACATACAAATACAATAACGACAGTATTTATACTAATCAAAATCTCTAAAAACAAAATAACAGCTTGCTTAAAAACTGAAGAACATAACGTAATGCATGCTTAACAGACTTGCTGAGCTGGCTTCTTCTATTAACTAACTGCTGATGTGTCATTGGCACACACGTGCTGAATATGCAGCTCCCTTCTGTACGTTGTGAGCTTCTTTAACAGTTATGTATGACGCGGGAAGTCTTTTGTTTAAACTATTGTTCATCTTTATTGGAATAAAGGGTGTGTTTTCGTGTAAAAAAAAACATATATTTTGTGGAGGTAGGGGTGGCAAGTAAATCCGGATCTGGAAAAATTTGGATCCGCACATTAAAAAATGTGGATCCGGATGTGGAAGGTAGGGATCTGCACGGATCCCGATGCAGTGTATCCAGAAAATAAGATATCCGGATCCAGATAAATTTTATTTTAAATTAAATATATATATTAAAAATTAAATCAAAAATTAAATTTTATTTGTGGGTTTATAATGTTGTTGTATCTTATTCATATTGAATTATTAATTGTTGGATTATGATTGAATTTTATTTGATATTAGTAGGTAAATTATTGAATTTTATTTTAAATTAAAAATATATATTAAAAACAAAATTAAAAATTAAAAATTAAATTTTATTTGTAGATTTATGAGATTATTTGTATGTTATTCATGTTGAATTATTAATTGTTAAATTTTATTTGATATTATTAGGTAAAGTATTGAAATTTTAAATTATATATTACATTATTAAATTTTAATTTTTGCGGATCTGGTTATCTGAAATATCTACCCGTATCCGTTGAGGATATTATCGGCATCCGGATTTGCATTCTTTTTACGAATCTAGATGCAAATCTAGGTATAAAATTATTAATCCGGATCCGGATTTTACCAACCTTATGTGGAGGCACACTAAAATCGCATGATGTGAATTAGGAAATGTACCTTTGTAGAAGTAGTAGGGGCATGTACCTATTTACGGATGGTGTAAACTCAGTAGGGGACTGTAGCTAGTCAAAATGAGGACCTCTAGCATTTGTAATCTTTCTAATCATCTTCTTATTTTATGAGGGAACTAGAGTGTAAAACCAAACTAAATACATATTTTCATACATTTGATTTTGCAGGTTATAGCCACAAGCCTGAGGAATATGCCTCTGGCGAAGATATGGAAAAATGGGGTTATACATTCTCCTTCTGTTACCCTTTGTGCAGTTAAGAGTTACTTTATGCTTATTTTCAATAAATGACTTGATATAGAGCTCCAACTTTGATCCATGACTTATGAATTATTCAGATACGAGACTATGCATTCAGATAGTCTTATTGGATACGAGACTGTAAATTCAAACAGTGAACATGGTACTGTAGATTCTGATAGTCATGTTGAATATCACATAATTCTCTTGACGAGGAATCACAGATATGACACCTTTATTTTAGCTTAGAGCAGAGTTTTCTCAAGTTGTAGTGATAATTGTTGTCAATCAGATGGTAAATCTAACACTTACTAACAGTTCAACAATCCTCTTATGTGTTCTTGTAAGAACTAGTATCATAATCACTAACCTAATAATTCTCCTCTGAGCTAGATCAACAGTTGAAGCCGCCCCAGCCCCCGCCCTGCCTCCCTCTTTTATTTTGGTGATGGTTAATGAACACATAGTTGAAAGTACAACTCAATTAATGATGCTTGCAATATTAGCCGATCTCAGGGTGCAGTCTGTTTGCATAAATTATGTGTGTGCTGCATATGTATGTGTTTGTGAGTGCTCAGCGCATGAGAGGGAGTGTGAGAAGAGAACTTTATAAATTTGTTCATCTGATGTAAAATGAAACTTCATGCCTGAAAGAAGAACTTCCTTAATTTTCTCTATGTTATTCTCTACCCAATACCAATACAGTAAAACCTCGGTAAGTTAATAACGTCATTATCATATAAAATCTAATAATTGAAAGAAGAATTAATTAATTATTAACTTATAAATTATATATACAATTCAACGAACATACATTGAATCAACAAAAAATTATTGTATTTTACCAATCTAATTCATTAAAAATGAACAAATCCACTAAATATAAATTAGGTTAGCCAAAATAATTGAAAATTCTTGCAATTTGAGAATTGAACTCCACACCATAACATAAATAAGCAAATTAGAGATGAGATTTAACTATATTTAAAATTTTAAAAAAATAAATAATGAGTCATATCTTTTATAATAAAACATCATAACTATTATATCTGTAATTTTAAAATATTATTAATTTATAATATGAATGGGACCATAGAATTATTTAAGGATTTTCAAAATAATTATTATCTTATTAATTTAACCTATTAGTCCAATTTGGGACCCTAAAGAATTATTATATAATAGAGGTTATCAATTTCTCGAGTATTGGTTTTATAGATGTTATACTTTATATGTTATTGAGTAGTTTTTTGGGGCATGTAAAACACGTACAATATTCTCAAGCTCGTAAATGGAATGGCTCTACGCTATTTGAATGATTTTCAAACATATTTAGCCAAACATCCAAATTCGAATCTTCTAAGAAATAAAGAACTTGTGGAATTACTAGAATTCCTTATTAAATCTAGTAGATCCTCAACTAAATGCTTTAGGCATAAGCAGTATATGTGTACATTAAGGCAATTTTGACTAATGAAGCTTGGTGGGAAAAAGCAACGAACCTTTCAGCTGTTGCTGCAGCAACGCATTCAACAACAAGGGAGTATCCCCAGGTAGCTCACTTTCCTTTGTTCCAAATTCTAAAACTTTTCTTTTTATTCTCTTTAATTACATTGCATCTCTTTCTTGCTAATTTACTTACATTTGATTTGTTTTGTTTTGTGTGTGCTTGTGAGGCCACAACACCTCTCAAGTTTGGGGGGGACGGGTTGTGTGAATGTCAGTGCTTGTGTTTGTATTGTGCATTGTGTGTTTTGCGTGATGTGCAGCTCTATTATCTAGTTGTGTATGGGATTAATAAAAACCCAATGAAGATAAAGTGAGTGTCATTCAATATTTATAAGAATGCCAAGTAGGGATAGTTATAGATAGAAGTTAATATTCTGTCCAGACACCTAGACTTTGGTTGAAGTTTTATGAGAATATTGTAGTAGAGCTAGGGAAACCAAAAAAGGTAGATAATACCTCAAGTTTAGGGGAAAATTTTTTATTAACTGTGCTTACTATGAAACAAATTCTATTCCAATGGTTTAAGTTGCCGAGTAATCAGGGCTGAGTATGCACTCCATGTATAGACTTGAGTAAAAAGCAATAAGAGCTATGAGCAGATAAAAAAAAAGGGTCCGCTGCCTAGGATATTGAGTAACCGGGTCTGTTCACGAACCCTATGTTCAACCTTGAGTCAAAGGTGTCCAAAGGTAAGACCTAGATATAGCATCCTGAATGTGTTTGCTGCACAACTCTGATATGTACTTTGAGTGTGTACTTGGGTGTTATTATTACAAGTGATAGGCATTCACATAAAAGCTCAAAAGTTTCATTGAAGGGTTTTAAAAAAAGAAAGAAATGAGGATGATTGTTGTAGCATAGTTTGAATCTGTTCATGACCTTTGCCTCCCCCACAAGATGGATTTGGTTATATTGTTTTTGTATTTGTAAAGTGCATATGATGCTTAAGTGATGCTGCAGCATCTCTGAAACTTGATCAAAGTACACACACACACTTGGGATAGAATGATGCTAAAGTGTAGAATTGAACTGCTATGGCAATTTTTTGTGATTAAGAGTGTGATTTGAGGGTTGAAGAACTTATGCAAACTTGATGGTAAAGCTATGCTATTGTGTGATTGAGTTGTTGTCATTACTTGAGGACAAATAATCGTTTAAGTTTGGGGGTGTGATAACTCTATGAAATGAGAGTTATCATGATACTTTTAAGCTTAAATCAAGATTACTTAGAGAGTAATTGATTGTGTTTAAGTGCATTTTAATGATAGTTTTCATTAACATCCATTTTAGTTTAATTTTAATAAAAGTTTATTTGATTTCGAATAGTTGTGTGCTTAAAACATATGCATAATTGTAGGTAACCAGAAGTTCAAATTTCATGGGAAGGATGTTGTGGTAATGGGCTAACAAAAAGGACAAAGGAACATGGCTATAAAAGAAGTGGAGCAAGTCTGAAACAATGCAGATGCTATAGTCGTTGATGTAGCATCCATTGCTATAGCAAGCCTGGAACAACGACAAAAAAGATTTTGCGCGAGACACTTATCAGATTGCAATCTGTAGTTTTCTAATCTAGAAGATGCGCGCCCTAGACTTCCATTTACTTTAGTTTTCAGTTATAAAAAAAACACACATGCAAAGGAAAAAAAAAGGAGGGCCGTCAACCAAGATCTAAATTGAAAAGAAGTAAAGAGAAAACAAAATTTAAGAGCAAGAATCGAGGCTGCACCAGTGGAGATTTTGCGGGAATCAATTGGAATTCAGTCTTTCTTATTCTATTCTTGTTTTCTTGTTTATTCTCTGATCGTGAAGATGTATTTGATGGCTGAATCTTTGGTGTTTATTCTCTTTACACAAACTATGAACTAAATTTATTTGTGGTTGAGTGATAAACAATCCTAATGAGTTCTTGACTGAATTTATATGTTGTTGCGTGTTTGCTATAACATTTTGTTTCATAAAGCTTATTCTATTCATTATCTCGGTTGATCACCTATTTAATGATAAAAACTAAGACAGTGCCACAAAATGACCTATTTTAGTAGAACATATCAGAACAATATTTGGTTTTAGATCGAGTTTCCTGAGTTGAGTTTAACTTGATTCCAAAACGGTCATGCTTAATCTAAAATTAGTGATGAACTAGATATATGGATTCACCTTGTAGGGTAAATGAAACCTAAACGTGTAATGTTACATCTTATGTTAGCATAAGAATTGGTCACTATTAGGTTGCATATAGATAAAAGACATCTAACATGCGACAACTGATGATACTTAAGGATTCCACCCAATGTTGTAGCAGATGCTGTAGCAACTGAACTTAGAATTAGATGAAATAGTCAAAACTATTAAGAGAGTTTAATTACTCAACTACTTCATTCCTATTGATTTTATCCTTTTGTGTGTGTGACGTTAAAGTTTGTTTTCTGCTTATTTACTTATTGCATTTTATTACGTAGTTTGTTAGTTTAGTTATTAATTTATTTTCATTTAAGGCAAACTACGCTATTAAAATTGTTGTAACAATTTCAATAACATCAATCCTTGTGGAGACGATCCTTAATACTTATCATTATATTACTTGTTATGTACACTTGCACATTAACATCAATAGCATTTGAATTTATACCAAAAATAGGAATAATAAAAGTAAATGCAAAATAAAAATAAATAAACTGAAATTAATCAATTGAAATTAAAAATAGTAGGCGGTTAAATCAACCGTTTAAACAAAGCAATTAAACTAAACATAAAACAACACATTAAGAAAATAAAGGCAACATAGGCAGTATAGTAAAACCAGCCATATAATAAAACCAAAATAAAAATTATACAAATTAATGTACAAGAATAATTAAACTGAAATCAAAATGCTAGGCGGTAGAACCGATCATATCAATAAAAAAAAAAAATTAATTAACAAAATTTAAATAATATTTCAGGTGGTTAAACCGACTATTAAAAATAAATGCTAAAAGTAAATTGCTGAAACTTAATAAAAATGCGGTTTCTATTATTTCAAATTTTAAAAATTACCAGCCAATTAAATTCCAATTATTGGGCCTTAATGGTTAAAGTCCAAATCCAAATGTCCAATTTCTAATTCAGTTCAGGGACTAATTCCGCAAAACTGTTTATGTTAAAATGAAATGTTTCGTAAGTTTTAGAGTAGATCCATGATTATAAGTGAAAGGAGGGAGCAAATTAAAATTTTATGAAATAAAATAAAATTATGAGAAACAGACAAAATGATATAAGGGAAAATGGATAACGCAATAATGAAGAAAAAAAGAGTTAAAAAAGAAAAGAAATTGACACTAAATTTAGAAAACTCCCAGGCAACAGTGGTAAAATTTTGACACGGCTTTGTGTTATTTACTCCTAAATATAAGAGTGTCTAATTATAATATTACCTGATAAGTCTGAGGTTGAATCACAGGGAACTTAAAATCTAATGGCCAATTATTAAACAAAGAGAATTTAACTAAAGAAAAAGAAATTAATAGGAATCAATCTAAAAATATGCTAAGGTTACGAGATCAACTCTCAATTATCAAATTACTTTCCTAATACCCTCTCATATTTATATTATGTGATTAGTATTAAAATTTGTTTAATTATCAAGCGATAATATGTTATTTTATGCTTATGTTATAATTTATATTAGTGTTTATGTAATATATTATGAATTATTAATTATGTTTTAAATATATTTAATTTTGTGTATTTTTATGTGTTTATTAGGAAAAATATTAATTTCACATATTTCGAGGCTCCAAACAGATAAACGGAGGTCAAATTTGGATTCCGGAGGTCCGAAAACCTTAAGATCAGTCAAGATCGGCTTAAAATTGGGCTTATATAAAAAAAGTTGACTTTTCCTGTTGACTGAGCACTGATTGGATGATGAAATAAGCTTACAATAGATATGAGTGCATGGGATGGCTGGCAATCTTGACCAAATCTCAACCGTTCATGATTCGATGGCCATGATTGTGCCACGTGGCAATGGTAGGTGAAGCAAGTTGGAGGATCCGAATCTTTGTATTTGGGTCGACCCAATCCACCCATTAACCCGCCAAATCTCAACCGTTCTTTGGGTAAATCGGACGAGTCAAATGATGCCATGTGTGATGTTGACTTTTGAAGTTTGACCAGCCATTGGATCTTGATCTAAGGGTTGTGAGGAGCACATGCATAAAGCCTATGATGGACCACAAAGCACTAGATTATGAATTTATTTTTCTATAAATAGGGCCTCATTTTTATGTTTTAATCATCTCTCTACAACTCTCTTCTTCTCAAATTCTCTCCATCTCCTTATAATCTTGATTTCCAGGTGTGTTTTTAATATTTTGTATAATTATTTTCATTAATAAAATTAGTTTTATTTCCAATTTTAGTTGTTTTTATTTCTTTTAATTATAAGTAATTCAATTCTACTACTTCTTTTTATTTTAATTATGCTTAACTAAATAATATTAGTTAGGGGAAGGTAAAACTCTTAGGAAATAAATATGATTTAATCAAATTCTATTTTTAATTTTATAAATTAAATTATTTTCTATTTAATTTTATACATGTTTTATATTTTGTAATTTTGATTTATTGTAGACAAACAAATGAATTTGGCACAATAAATTCTTAAGATCTTAATATAAGGCATGATGAAATGGTATTTTGACTTATTGTAGACAAATTAAATTTTGGCACAATAAATACTTAATCCATCATAAAATTAAAGGGAAAATAATAATAATTTGTTTAATTAATCTTTTGGGTAACAAATCTAAAAAAATTTGTAAAAAGAATTTATTAAGTTTTATTTATTTCTAAGAGTGGATCCATAACCTTAACTAGTTCAATTCCATAGTTTCATTTAAATTAAGTTGTTTATATTTAAGTTTTAATTTTAATTTTTAGATAAAATAAAATAAACTAATTAAATCTTTTCTCTGTGGATCGACCTCGGACTCACCGAGTTATAATACAACAAGACACTCTTATACTTGGGAGTTAAAAATTACTTTTAAGTTGTGTCATTATGTCTTTCTCTTGTTAGTTAAATATTATGCCATTTAATTCTTATTTAACCATATGTATGGAATAATATGGGATGAAGTACCTAATGTGTTACAACTAGGTTGGAGTGTCGATATTATGTCAAAATATCATATAAATTCAAAAAAATTTATATTTGTAAATTAACATGACATAAAAATAACCAATAAAAAGAAAAGAAAGTAAACAAATAAAGTAAATTTTGGAACTCACTTGAGAGAGTAATTAATTTAATAATTTAATACATTTACCTTCACCGTTCATCTCAGCTTAGTAAATTAACTACTCATATTGAAAAACAAAACACTCCTTTTATTTAACAAATTTCTAAAATATATTACAAGAAAATTGACTACACAAGAAAAACAAGAGAATAGAAGAAAGAAAGAAAGAAAAAGAAAAAGAAAAAGAAATGAAATGCTCCACTCTCCTTTCTACTCTTTCTCTTATATGCCCTTTTTTAGTCAATCCATAGCTTCATTTCTCTTTTATTATTTATTTATTTTATAATATAAAATTACATAGAGAAGTGTGATGGTCAGATGGCAAAATTGCCATCTGACCATTACCAGCATGATTGCCAACTTTTTATTATTTTTATTTTTAATTATATCTACTTAATAATGCATAACGGTGGGCAAAAAAAGGTGATTAATCAAAAATCGAACCGAACCGTTCGGTTCAGTTCAATTTTTGTGCGGTTTTTTAACATCCAAAAAACCGAATAAGTAATATAATGAAAATAGTAAAACCAGTCGGTTTGGTTTTTGGTTTAAAAAAAAATAAAAAACCAAACCGAATATCAAATAAACCGAATAAGCAATCCCTAAAGTCTAAACTAAACACCACTTCTGATCTTCAGCCAAAACCGAACTCGTGACTTTCAGCCGCTGCTCTTCGCTGTCGCTGCTTGTTCCTGCTCGTCGTCGAGTCTCCGCCGCTGCTACCACGTGCTACAGCCACTGTGATCTGCTGCTGCCACTGTCAACAAAACTCTCAGCCACGTGCTACAGCCGCTGTCATGTGAGTTTAGGACAAGTGCATAGAGACACCAGACATGCGGTCACTTGATCTGCTCTGTGAGCCAATAGTTATATTAATGTTGGTGGAAATAATTAATTAATTGCTAAAGATAACAATTAGATTATTAGCACTCCACGCCACCTCACTTTCTTGACAAAGTGAATTTGTGAAGGTGCAAAGCATCTTCTTCTTGTTGTTGTTTAATGAAGATGTTGAACTTTTCTAAGGTGTTGAGAAATGTGAAAGGTTTGATAAAGCTACTCATGCTTGTATTCTACAGAGGGTTCAACCAATTTCCAAAAACCTTCATCCAATCCATTTTATTGTTTGCTTGCATAATTCATGTGATTGAAGTGATTTTGAATTTTTTTTTTTGGATAAATGTTTATAGCTTTATATGTCACTGAACCCATCTAATATTTTCAGATTTTAAGAAAAAAAATATAGAAAGCTATTTCTCATGTTCACATGTTAAACTATCTTGTGGTGACATGAGAATTCAGAACTATAGTGTTCGAACGGGTGACGAGATGATTTTATTATAGAACTTTAATAGTATTTTTCTGTTTGAATAAATTGCCAAAGTTAATTCATGAATCATGTAGAATAAATTGCTAAAGTTACTACTCTCTTTAGTAAATTATGAATAGATATATCTCCTTAATATTAATAGGGTAGACATAGGCCCAAAATTGGCCAAATAGACCCATAATCGAAATAATCGAACCGAATCGAATCGAATTATTTCAATTAATTGAATATTTGATTATTTCGATAATTTGATTAATCGCAATTATGATTTTAAAATAATCGTAATCGAACGATTATGAAAAATTTAGTAAAAAACCGAACCGAACCGAACCGCGCCCACCCCTAATAATGCATTTCGAATTGCTATAATAATTCTTTTTTGTTTATCACTTTCAGTTCTAACTTCCTATTTATTCCTGAAATATTTACAATATAAAAATTATATATTGCAAATTAATTTAACATAAAAATCTATTAGGAGAACATTACAATAATTTAGAAATAATGAGCACATTATCTACCCACTTCTCGACATCGGGTACTAGGAGCCTTAGCTCCACACTACAAACTTCAGTCATTATGCGACTTGCAACTTAACATGATCTTTAGCCACACAAGTCTTCTCCTCGAACAGATCATCAAGGCATCCCTTCAAAGTCTTGTTCTCTCAAGAGAGCTTCTCTTCACGGGAACGGAGCCCATCTTTCTTTTTGGGTACCCTAGGTGCCCTTGAAGCTGCCAGGAGAGGAGTCTTATGATTTTGTTTCCATCCTTAAAGCACGTGGAGGAAGGGTACCCTTGGATGAGGCGGATGCCTGGGTAACCGACAAATCACTTCTCAACTGGCTAAAACAAGCACTGAAGTCCTCACCAGAGCGATCCATACCTACAAACCACCAGAAAATAAAATATAGGTGATAGTTGTTAACATATATGTTTCCATAATGTTGATTTTGATGATAACAAACAAGATTAAGAATGATTAATCTTTTAAGCTCAAATTATTTTTTATACTTTTTAAATAAATCATTATTTTCACATTATAAATGTTTTATATTTAATGAAAAAATGATTTTATAAAATTATTTTTCATGTTTATGGTTTAATTAAAAGAGTTTTGAAAAATTTGAAATCAACAAGTATTGCTTGAAATTTTGGAGAAGGACTTATTTAAAAATTTTCATAGCATTCTGGGCCATATTATAATTTTAAAAAGTTTTAGGATTAACAAAGTATTACTTAGAAATTCCAAAATTGGACTTATCTAAAAAGATTCATAACGTTTTAGGTCATAATATAATTATATAAAGTTTTAGGGTCAAACTATAATTTTAAAAAATAATTCATTGTAGCAGTTACTGTAGTAAGCGACTAACCGGATTTTGGGCAGTAAGCTTCTAGAACATAAGCTGCTATCCGAATTTCGTAAACAGCATACCGGATGTTCTGAAATTCAAATTTTTATTGTAACAGTAACATAAAAACCGCTAATCGGATTCCATAAATAGTAATCCGGTTATCACCAAAATGTGCATAACGGCTAGTTTTTGAGCTCAAACTATATAAACTCAAATCCAATTTATTTTTAGTAATCTTTGCAAGCATAAAAAAGTGCACACAACATATATTGAACTTCAATTTCGTAAATCATCATTTATTGAATCATCTTTGTTCTTCAATTTGTATATCTACTATTTGAGAGAGTTTTTGTTGTAATTTTCAATTCCTCATCAAATTTGTGAGTGTTTAAGCGTATGAGACACTTGTGTGAAGAGATTGAGAGATAATCTCTTTGTTGTAAAGGTTCATTGACACATTGGAAGTCAATTGTAAGCTTTTGAAGCCTTGGAAGGCTTGGATAGTGAAATCCTCAAGCTTGGGTTGCTTGGAAGCGTGTACGTAGGCGGGGAAAGCCGAACCACGTAAAAATCTTTGAGTTTGCTTTCTCTTCCCCTACTCATTTATTATTGTGCTTTCATTGAATTTATTGTTTTCTAATTTATTAAGGCATTAGATTGGATTGTTGTGTGGTTTGATTAGGATAAGTTTTAAAAACTCAATTCACCCCCCCTCTTGGGTTGCATAACTTGTATTTCAATAGTGGGGTACCCCTACAACACCCTCTACCCATATATAGTGGTTCGTCCCTAGAAGTAAACGGTAAATTTTCATTAATCAACCTCACCCTCTCCAACCTATCACTCAATATATCACTCTCTCTGAAGGGTTATAAATCTCTCTTTAAAACAATTGCCCTCCGTACTCATCTTCTGAATAGGGCAATTCCCTTTCATCTATGTAATATCTCTAAGGTCACGAGGAGCCCCAAGTGAAAAGGATGAACTACATATAAAAAACACAGACAAGAGAAAAAAGAAAGAAAGGGGCACATGATGTCTTTATTGAATGAGCTTCTCACAGTTAAATGCTCGCCGTCAATAGGGTACCCAACTTTCACTTACTATCAACTATAGTACTCAAAGGCCAGTCAGCATTCTCTACTTAAGCAAGGACAATTGCTAGGGGCAACTAGCAAATAACTAATCATCTTCAGCTCGAAAAATTCAATTTGAAGGGCTATCTCATTTGTCTTAGAATACTCTAGGGTCTCATCCTTGTGGAATACCCTTCAAAAAACAAATGAAGGAATCTTACGATTAGCCTAATGCGTTCAAGCTCTCTTAGGGTAGCCCTCCTACCCCTTAATGATCGAGACTTGTTGGATTTGGAAACTAAAAGAGAGGAAAAGAATCTAAGTTGAGAAGATATATAGTCAGCCCAAAGGAGGATAGTCAAGGTATCTCTTTTATTTAAATCCAACAAGAGTATAGGCTGGGTAACCTCCATGTACCGTTCACATTTCGTATGTGAGTTTCTTTTGCCCTAACTACTTTCGCCATAAAGAAATTAGGAGATATTGTTTGGGGAAGAAATAGAAAGCTGGTAATGAAGCGTATTGAGTAAGAAGCTTTATAATCACCAGGGTGCTTAGGGTACCCGACCTATCCCATATAAATCTGATTATTGGGAAGTACGTAGGGTACCCAAGGCACACTAAATACACTTGATAATTTGAGAGAGCATGTGAAGTAATTCGTACAAAAACTGCGATGGTCAAAGAATCTCTAAAAAACCATCTCTTGTTTAAACTGTCTTTATCGCCGAAAGATACTATTTAATTTAACAAAATCAAATGGGAAATATCTTGTCAAAAAAGGAGAGACAAACAGCTGTGATACCTGCTAAAAAGATAAAACAGCACACCAAGGACAATGGTCATTGGCTGACATGTTTGTAGTTGTACAAACAGCCTCAACAATGTACCTCGCGTGAACAAAATGATAAAATATGCAAATAATGCCTCAATTGTTCCCCATGCGTAATTCTAACTGCCCAAAAGCTGTGATGAGGACAAAAAGACGATGAATATTTCGAAAATGATACCCGGGGTACATTATATAAGGATAGCTAGGTTCTTTCTTTTACACATTACTATTCACAACAAAACACACACATATTATATGAGCATAGGTTTTCTTCAACCTCCCGCCTCTATTTTAAAGAGCTTGCAAGCTCTCCACTCTATCAAAATTTAAAATATTTGATTTAAACATTAGAGTGTGGTTGTGGGTCACTGCCGGCTCCACTTCTAAACTTATTTTCATTGTTTTGCAGGTTTAAGACACCTCTGCAAGCTCTTTCACACGAAATCTCAGCCTTTCAACCTCTCACCCTCATCACCTCTCTCACATTATTCCTTCACCTCTAAAACTCTCAAAACAGCCCACACTCCACAACTCAATAAGACAAAACAAATTCATAATAAGGTACTGTTGGTGTATAAATACTAATGCTATTGGGGTCAATGTGCAAGTGTACACAACAAGTAATAAAGTTATGAGTATTCAAGATTGTCTCCACAGGGATTGATGTTATCAGATTTGCTACAGCAATATTACCAGTGCAAATTTTGTGCTAAAGTAAAATAAAACAATTGGTGAAACTATTATACTAATTAAAATAAAAGCGCAATAAATAAAATGCAACAAAGTAAATTATCACATCAAATTTAAGGATAAAATCAATAGGAATATAGATTAGTTAAGTGAATAAACTCTTTTAATGGTATTGACTATCTTTCTAATGTTTGTCTCGATTCTTTGCTACAAGATCATATGCATCCTCACGCATGTTGGATATTTTATATCTATATGCAACCTAATAGTGATCAGTTGTTATGCCAATATAAGATATAACATTACACGCTTAGTTTCTATTTATCCTATAAGGTGAATCCATATGTCTAGTTCATCACTAATCTTAAATCAAACATTATCCTTTTGGGGCTCAAGTAAAACTCAATCCAGGAAACTCAATTTAAGATCAAGTATTGCTTTGATATGTTCCACTAAGATAGACCCTTTTGCGGCTCTCTCCTAGCTAGTATCATTAAATTGGTGATCAACCGAAATAATGAATAAAAATAAATACTATCAAAACAAACTGCTACAGCAAACATGTAGCAACACATATATTCAGTCAATAAATCATCAAGATTGTTTATCACTCAACCACAAGTAAATTTAGTTCATGACTTACCAAAGAAAAATAAAGAACAAAGTTCTGGCCATGAAACACATCCCCATGAATAAATAGTAAAAAAGAAAACAAGAGAAGAATAAGAAGGATTGAGTTCTTGATTTATTTCTGCAAATTCTCCTCTTGTGCAGCCCTCAATCTCTCTCTTGAATCATGTTTTTCTTTTGTTTCTTTGTGTTTTTCTCCTTGGGTGACAACCCTCTTCATTCTTTATGATGTGTGCTTATTTTATAACTGAAAATTAAGGTAAACGAAAGCCTAGGGCGCGCATAAGTCAGATTAGGAAACTGCAGATCGCAATTCTGCAAGTATCTTACGCGAAATTGTTCTAGGATTGCTACAGCAACGGCTACAGCAACTGCACTATTCTAGATTTGTTTCAATTGTTTTGTAGTCATGTTCTTTCCTTATTTTTACAAGCCTATTGTATCAGCATTCCTTCCATGAATTTGAAGCTTATGAAAACCTACAATTATCTACACAATTTAAGCACGGATTACTTTAAATTAAGCAAAACTTATTAAGACTAAATTAAAATGAATATTTATGCAAAATGTAACAAAAATGCAATGAAAACACATCATTTACTCTCTAAGTAATACTAATTTAAGTCTAAAAGTGTTATGATAACTCTCATTTCATAGAGTTATCACACCCCCAAACTTAAACTATTACTTGTTCTCAAGTAATGACAACACGCTAACACTTCAATCATACAGTCATGCAACAAATAACTTAGCTCTGTCATCAAATTTACAAGAATTCTTCCACCCTCAGATCACATTCTTAATCAAGCAAAATAGCCTTAGCAGTTCAGTTTTAGACTTAGACCTTATTCCGTCCAAAGTGTGTGTGTGCCACTTTGATCAAATTCCAGAGGTGCTACAACATTACAGAGACATTGCATATAATTCAAAGGTAGAACACAAATATATTCACATATGGGGGAGCAGAAATCACAAATATACTCAAACTGCGCTACAACAATAAAAAAAAAATTCAGTTAAACCCTTCAATGCAACATTGAGCTTTCATGTGAATGTCTATCACTTGTAATGACGACACCCACTTACTCACTCAAAGTACATGTTAGAGTTGCTGCAGCAACACATCCAGGATGTTATATTTAGGTCATACCTTTGGACACCTTTGACTCAAGGCTGAACATGGGGCTCATGAACAGACTAGTTTACTCAGTATCCTAAGCAGCAGACCTCTTTATTTTTCATTCCTTAATCACTTTTTTTTTTGCTTCTTTTTTTTAATAAGTAATTGTTGTAGCACTGCTCATAACTCTTGTTGCCTTTGGACTCAAGTCTGCATATGGGGTACATACTCAACCTTGGTTACTCAGCAACTTAACCCATTGGAGCAAAATTTATTTCATAACAAGCACAGTTCAACAAAAATTTTCTCCCAAACTTGAGATATTTTCTACTCTTTTTTTGGTTTTCCTTGCTCTGCTACAACATTCTCATAAAACTCAACCAAAGTCTGAGTGTCGGGACAGAATTTCAACCTCCATCTATAACTATCTCTACTTGGCCTTCTCATAAAGACTGAATAATACTCAATTTATCTTCATTAGGTTTTCAAATCTATACACAAATATTAGATAACAGAGCTTCATACAACACACAACACAAGCATAAACACATGCACTCATAAACACAACCCCTCAAACTTGAGTGGTGTTGTGTCCTCACAAGCACACAAAATAAGACTACATAAACCAGACATGCATACACTAAATAAAAGGACATGTAGAATGAATCAGAAAATTAAAACTAAATGAAAGAAAAGTTTTGCAGAAATAAGTAAAATAAACTAGCGAGTAAGGGGTACTCCCCTGTTGCTGGAAGCACTGCTGCAGCATAGGCTATAAATGGTCACTTTTTCTTTGATCCACTTCTCAAACGCTCCTTATCATAAAATCTTATCAATCCATTTGCTGCTATAAAAGCAAGAAATGCCTCTGTTGTTTGAGAATCTTCTATTATATGTCATGCTGTAAGTGGTGCTATAGCAATTCCCTCCTGTGCTTTTTGCCCACATTTTTTTTACTTGCTGTAATTTAACACAAAGACATAAAAAATTAAAAAAATTAGATGCAGACTTAAAATAACAAAAAGAAAAATTAAATAATTTAAAAACTAAATTTAAAGCTTTTAAAGACTTAAAACAACTTCCCTTATTGGGTTGCCTCCCAATTAGCGCTTGATTTTAGGTCTTTCAGATTGACCTTTCTTGTTCGCTCAACCTGGATCCTTCAAAAACCAATCCTTCTTTAGGCTATTCACATCATCTCTCATATAGTGCTTTACTTTCAGCCATTAACCTTGAATTCTTGTTGGTCTGGAGTGAGTTCCCTTTGCTGGATTTGCTCATCAATTCTGAAAGGTTGCTTCTCCCCTGACCATGTTATATTAGCTGCTCCACGATCTTCATCATCAAGTTCTTCAAATATTACAACATTGATTTCTTCCTTACTACAACAATTGTGTAATCTCTCTGCTATAACAAAGTCCACAACATTAATAAAATTACAATCTTCAATCTCATCGGGACTCTTCATGGCATCCAGCACATTAAATGTAACTTGCTGGTCATTAACCTTCATGGTGAATTCTCTTTTTTGAACATCAATTAAAGTCTTTCCCGTGGCTAAGAAAGGTCTCCCTAGAATGATTGGCACTTCTTTGTCTGCCTCAAAGTCTAGCACAATGAAATCCACCGAAAAAATAAATTTATCCACCTTCACCAACACATCTTCAATCTTCCCTTCTGGATATGCATGAGATCGGTCAGCAAGTTGTAGAGTCACTGTTGTTAGTCTACATTCACCAACTCCCAGTTGCTTCAACACTGATAAAAGCATGAGATTGATGCTAGCCCCAAGATCACAAAGTGTTTTACCATTGTATTTAGTGCCTATGGAGCAAGGGATTGTGAAGCTTCCTAGATCCTTCATCTTTTGCGGTATCTTACTCTGAAGCATTTGGCTGCACTCTTGTGTTAGAGTAACTATCTCAAATTCTCTAAGTCTTCTTTTCTTTGTCAAGATATCCTTAAAAAATTTCGCATAGTTTGGCATTTGCTCTAGAACTTCCACAAAAGGGATATTGATATGTAACTGTTTCAGCATTTCCAAGATTTTGCTGAACTGCTTGTTTTGTTTTTGCTTCTGAAACCTTTGAGGAAATGGTGTTGGATGTCTAAACTGTTGTGCTACAGCAGGTTGTGCAGACTGCTTCTCTTTAGCTCTATTCGGGTCTGTTGTTGTTGGTGCTGTAGCTTCTTCAGCACCAGGTGCTGGATCATAACTTTCTGCAGATTCTATAGCAGAACTGTATTGATTTGCATTCTGAAAAGTGGAAGACTGTGACTAATTCTCTACTTGAGTGTCTTTTTGGCCTTTGTTGAACTCAATTCTTCTTTTTGGCACACCAACTAAATTATCAAAATCCTTTCCAAATCTCAAGTTAATCACCTTGCAGTGCTCTTTCACTTCTCTTCTTGGGTCCTCTGTATTACTGGGTAAACTACCTTGAGGTCCGTTGCTCAATGCTGTAGCAAGTTGTCCAATTTGATTTTCTAAGTTTCTCAAAGATACAGTATGACTTTGGACAACTGCTTTATTCTTCACAATATAATTCTTAATCAAACCTTCAAGGAAGCTGAGTTGATCATTGTTGATGCTTCTTTGCTCTTGATTTTACTAATAAAATCCAAGTGGTTGAGCAGGTTTGTTCTGTCCACTAGATAATGGAGCAGTCTGGTTCTGATAACTCTATGAAAAGTTCAGGTGCTGTCTCCATCCAGGGTTGTAAGTGTTTGAATATGGATTATCCTAGTTCTGTCTATTGAAGCTGCCCACATAATTGACTGAAGTTGGATTCCCAGAACAATTGTTGAATAAATACCCTTCTCCACAATAAGCACAAGACACATTAGAAATTTGGTTAACAGTTGCTGGAGCAGTAGTCATAGCCTTTACCATATTTGTTAATGAAGCTACTTGGGCTGATAATGCTGTCAAGGCATCTACATTATGGACTCATGTTGTTCCTCTTACTGCAACTTGTCTGGTTGATGGCCATTGATAGTTATTGTTGGTTATTCTCTCTAAAATTTCATAAGCCTCATTGTAAGACTTAGATAACAAGGCCCCATTTGCTGAAGCGTCCACCATCAATCTAGTGCTTGGGTTGAGACCATTATAGAAAGTTTTCAACTGTATGCAGCAAGAAATACCATGATGAGAACATCTCCTGAGTAACTCCTTAAATCTCTCTCATGCATCACACAAGCTATCATCTTCAAGTTGATGGAAAGATGTGATCTCGTTCCTCAACTTTGCATTCTTGGTAGGCGGGAAGTATTTCATCAAAAATTTATCAGCCAAATCATTCCATATAGTGATAGAATCTGGTGGTAGAGAATTCAACCATGCTCTTGCTCGATCTCTTAAAAAAAAAAGGAAAAGTCTGAGTCTCAATGCTTCTTGTGATGCTCCAGCAATCTTGAAAGCATCATTTACTTCCAAAAATAACTTAAGGTGTAGATGAGGATCTTCGAATGGTAAACCATTAAATTGTCCTATTGTTTAAAGCATCTGAAACATCACGGGTTTGAGTTCAAAATTGTCAACTTGAACTTCGGGTCTAACTATTCCCGGATGTATGACTTGATGAGTCAACACTGCGTAATCTCGAATGGCTCTATCGTTATTGTTCGCCATGTGAATAATGTTGTTGTTCTCTAGTTGCCTTTGAACACATTGTCCATTCAGACATTCATGTACATTGACTGGTTGTATCTCCTCTCTATGGTTGAAGTTTCTCAAATCTTGCAAATTATCCATTGCGACAGTAGCTTGTAATTCCCGATGCTCTCGTCTCAATCTCCTTGCAGTTCTTTCAATTTCTGGATCAAACTAGAAGTCAACAAATTTATATTTGTGCATGCAAGGGTTGCTAGATCACCTATGTCAACAAAATAAACAAATTAAAGTAAAATAAAAAATTAGCATCGTTAAAACTAATTTCACAAATTACAATAAACAATCAATCCCCGGTAACGGCCCCAAAACCTTATTGGTGTATAAATACTAATGCGATTGGTGTCAATGTGCAAGTGTACACAACAAGTAATAAAGTGATGAGTATTCAAGATCGTCTCCACAAGGATTGATGTTATCATATTTGCAGCAATATTACTAGTGCAGATTTTGTGCTAAAGTAAAATAAAACAATTGGTGAAACTATTATACTAATTAAAATAAAAGCGCAATAAATAAAATGCAGAAAGTAAATTATCATGTCAAACTTAAGGATAAAATCAATAGGAATATAGAGTAGTTGAGTGAATAAACTCCCATAATGGTATTGACTATTTTTTTAATGTTTGGCTCAGTTGCTGCAGCATCTGCTACAACACTGGGCGGAATCCTTATGCATCCTCAGCCGTCGCATGTTAGATATTTTATATCTATATGCAACCTAACAATGATAAGTTTTTATGCCAACATAAGATATAGCATTACACGCTTAGTTTCTATTTACCCTACAAGGTGAATCCTTGTGTCTAGTTCATCACTAATCTTAAATCAAACATGACCCTTTTGGGACTCAAGTAAAACTCAATCCGGAAAACCCAATTTAAGATCAAGTATTGCTTTGATATGTTCCACTAAGATAGGCTCTTTTGCGGCTCTCCCAAGCTAGTATAATTAAATTGGTGATCAACCGAAATAATGAATAAAAATAAATACTATTAAAACAAACTGCTACAGCAAACATGCAGCAACACATATATTCAGTCAATAAACCATCAAGATTGTTTATCACTCAACCACAAATAAATTTAGTTCATGGTTTGCAAAAGAAAAATAAAGAACAAAGTTCCGACCACGAAACACATCCCCATGAATAAATAGTAAACAAGAAAACAAGAGAAGAATAAGAAGAACTGAGTTCTTGATTTATTTTTGTAAATTCTCCTCTTATGCAGCCCTCAATCTCTCTCTCGAATCATGTTTTTCTTTTGTTTCTTTGTGTTTTTCTGCTTGGGTGACGGCCCTCCTCATTCCTTATTATGTGTGCTTCTTTTATAACTGAAAATTAGGGTAAAATAAAGCCTAGGGCGAGCATAAGTCAGATTAAGAAACTGCAAATCGTAATTCTACAAGTATCTCGCGCGGAATTGTTCCAGGATTGCTACAGCAACGGCTACATCAATAGTTGCTACAGTAACGGCTACAGCAACTGCACTGTTCCAGATTTGTTTCAATTCTTTTATAGTCATGTTCTTTCCTTATTTTTGCAAGCCTATTGCATCAGCATTCCTTCCATGAATTCTAAGCTCATGGAAACCTACAATTATCTACACAATTTAAGCACGAATTACTTTAAATTAAGCAAAACTTATTAAGATTAAACTAAAATGAATATTTATGCAAAATGTAACAAAAATGCAATGAAAACACATCATTTACTCTCTAAGTAATATTAATTTAAGTCTAAAAATGTCATTATAACTCTCATTTCATAGAGTTATCAGGTACCATATGTCCCAACAAAACAAATTCATTATTGTTAGATAGGTTTTGGCCGCCACTTTTCTCACCTCCCAAAATCTACCTAAAACAGTAGTTTTAAACTAGGTTGCTTTTTCTTTTTGGTGGGTTTTGTAAAATATATTACTGGTTTTTTCAGTGAGTTGTTGACAATTTAACTATTAATCAAGGGTTAATGTAGAAAATTTATGAGAGTTATCTTAGAAAGGACCTGCATTTAATTGTATTTCCTGGATTTAGGGTCATTCATTGATGCATCTCTAAGCATAATTTTTGTCACCCACATAACTATTTATTTACATATTTTTTTAAATGAGTGTTGAGTGTTAGAAAATGCATATTTATAAAGGAGAAAATCATCATTTTACTCTTCAAGTTTTATTAACACCCTTACTTTTATGTATTTAAGTTTCTTGTCATTTAATTATCTGTGTTGTATTTTAATTAAGTATTTTATGTTTTTTGGGGGCATCATAGTCATTTCATAATGAACGAGAGATCAGACGATAAAACGGACATCACTTTTGAACTCAGGACGGTCGAAAACCTTAGGAAGAGTATAAAAGGAAAAATGACATTGTTCACATGTACAGTAGTATTCACATGTACGATACTATCTACATTACTGTTCACGACACTGTTCACATAGACGGATCGATGACGTGGCATTGACCGATGATGTGGCATTGACTGATGAGGTGTCACGATCCTGTTGGACTAAAATTCTTATGCACTGTTGATTGGTGACGTGGATCAAAAATCTCGCGTATGGTACATGCATTACACAGGATTATTTTCAACCAAACCGCGTTACTGTTCAAGCCGAGTCAAACCGTGTTACTGTTCAAACCGCGTGGTCAAACCGCGTACTGTTGACTGATGATGTGGTGCAATCCTGAGCGTCCAAAATATTTTTGATCCGATGACCATGATTTACTCAATGTATCTATAAAAAATGGGCTCTCCCCCCTTAATTTGATATCTCTGAATCTATTTTTCGACTCCATTTTCTGTAATTCCTTCTTCATCTTGTATTTTCTACGTATTTTAATAAATTTCTATTTTGCCCCTAGTTCAATTATGAGTAGCTAATTTTTTTTCAAGTTTGGGTTGAAGGTGAAGTCTCAACATGTGTCATGGGCTTTATTTGATAAATTTATTTTCTATTCCCCTCTAGTTTTTGTGGATGTTTTGATTTCTCGTCGACAAATAATAATATTCTTGTCTAGACACCGCCCTGATTTCACCGGCTCCCTAGTACAAGGTTATTATTATTTGGCACGATAAGCCTTTAGCACCATATTGATTAGAGTGTGGTTCATGAGGTGTGGATTCCCCCCTCATGATTTAATTGACATTAATAATGAATATTTAGCCCATTGTGCATGTTGATACGGATCTAGATACCCAAGTACGTCAATTTAATAGATTTTCACTTCAATTTATTCTTGCCATTTTAATTTAAATTTTAGGATAATCCAAATCATTTTCACCACAAATCCAACCACCCTCATACAAAATTAATTCTACACACAATTAAGATCCACCTCCTCGTGGGATCGACACTCGTCACCATTGATCTATACTACAATAGATTTGTGCACTTGCGAGTTCAATAAAATTTGCACAACAATGAGCTTTGAGATTAATTCACAAAAAATTCACATTCAGGATGGCTGATATTTAGAACACGTCTACATGGTTGTCCTTTTTCATCTTTTTGAGCCTTGAGTGTAAAATTTAGTTTCTATACTGGTTTTTATGGATTTACTTTTTATTATTGCATTTTCTTGTTGGAAGGAATTGTTGATTTGTTGATTTGTTGATTTGTTGATTTGTTGATTTGTTGAGTCGAAAAGATACTTGCCGTAGTAAAGTTCATACCTTGCCGTCAAGTTGATAAAGTAAAGTTCATTACTTTTTAATGCTATATCTAGCTTACGAAAGTTTTTATTTTTCTTATAATTTTAATTATGTATCTGTTAATTGAGTTGTTAGGCAGAAGATGAAAAGTTGAATGCAAAAGGAAGTAAATAAAATAGTAAAAAGAAAACGCATGAGAGAAAGAAGAGTTCTAGTTACGGTGGTGATTAGGATGATGATTTTGAGAGAATAAAGAAAGGGTTGATGAGAAGCAAGAGATGGTTTTAGTTGGATTAACATTGAATGAGTGAAAGTGATAGTGAGGACAGTTCTGACCAAGAGGAAAGGAAATATGGGACTGCAATAAAGATGAGTAAGAGAAGTACTGATAAAGGCTCTAGAATGGTAGGAAATGTTATTCTTCTAAGGATTATTCTTCATCTGTTTCAGGCTATGAGGATCGGAAAGGATGTAAGGGGGATAGAAACAAAAAAAATAAGAAGAGACATGATGACGAGGACATTGTATATGATTTGTCTGGTATGCATTTTGCAGTGATTTTGTTTTTAAGGTTTCCTTTTTTCAAAAAAAAAATTATTGTGTGTTTAAGTTTATTATGTTCATTTGATCTAAATTTTGTATGTTGCTATACAGATGACAATAGAGGATCCGAATCTTTTAAGGAAAAGGAAATGTGGTTAGAGTGGATGTTGAGGCCTGTAAAAAGGACAAAAAGAACGCCTTTGGGGGCTGTTGAGAAGCCACCAGACGAACCTTTTTATAAGGAGGTTTGCTATCAGTTTGTTCTGATAGGACTTAGGGCTAAATTAGGGTTGACTTTTATTGATTAAATCAAAAGAAAACAAACAATCAATCAATCCTAACATACAATTCAAGAGATAGGTCAATCTCTCCCAAAACTCCTAATGATTCCTAATACCAGACAAAACTCAAATAAACCCTAATAATCTCTTATTTATAGTTGAACCCTAATTAATAATAAAATTACTAAATTGCCCCTACCCCTAAAATTACTAAACAACCCCTACATCTTTATAGGAAACTGCTGCTGTGTTCTTATCCGCAATCACCTGTGCCAACTCCATTGACTCCCCTAACCCTCTCAGCCTTAGCAAGCGTAACAATGCTCGAATTTCTGGCTTCAGTCTTTTCATAAAATTCCATTCCAATACCGCCTCTGGGATTCCCACTAAACGCCCCTATAGCAACTCAAACTTCTCCCTATACTCCATGACTGTTCTCTCCTAGATCAGGACAAAAAAATGTTCGTACAAATCTCCCTCTTGAGTGGCCCGAAACCTCTCCAACAACTGGTCCTTAAATTCACCCCACAGCCTCAATGGTTGTCGTTATTCCGGCCACTGAAACCACGCAAGCGTCTTTCCCTCTAAACATAAGGCCGCTGCCATTAACTTTTCCCTCTCTGAGAGTCCATTGATGGTGAAATAACGCTCTACCCTATACACCTATCCATAAGCATCCTCCGCCTTCGAAAATAGGCATTTTCAGTTTTCTTACCCTAGAATCCGCTTCAAATTGAGTCTGACCCACCCAGTTTCGTGCCATCGGAGGTCTCCAACCTCCCGAATCTACTACAACGTATGCAAATCTCAAAGATCCAGCTTAAAATTCTCATTGCCCAGCACCATAGTGGGCTGCAATCCCTTGTGCGGCCTTATTTCGACCATAACTGATCCCTTTTTCGCCAGAAATCCCTCCTCCTGGCCTACCGCCCCCAAATCCAGCCATACCCGCCCCAGCCGCCCGCCTACTGCGCCTGCCCAAAATTTGGCTTGCCCATCACACGCCGCCGAGTCACCAAGCCAGGCCACCCCTAACTCTCGCGCGCCCTATTCTAGTGCCGAAACGCTGATGCCCAACCCTAAATTGCCTCCTCTAGCTGCATAACCCTCAAATCCACCGCCCCCAGCCGTAACCCAACCTCCTTCACCATGCCCAATACTAGGCCGACCTCCCTGCCACCAAATCTGCCGTGAACAATTGCCCCTGTCTATGCGAGACTGGTGGTTTTCGGCCCTCCACCCTCTGTGCTGTCGCCGAGCACGAGTTTTATGTCGCCAAATCCTTCTCCCGCCATGCTGCCTTGGCCTGTTGATACTGTCGGTGGTGGGTTAAAGTGGAGTTCCGTCAATTTCAGCAACATGGCTTCAAGGGATGAAAATTGTTGTTGAACGTTATTAAATCGCTCGTCAATGATGGCTTTGAGCGATCCAATCTCGGCTTCTAATTTTTCTTCAAGCGTGTCCACTTTCTTTGCTGCCATTGTCTTAGGATTCTTGCTCTGATACCACTTTAATAGGACTTAGGGCTAAATTAGGGCTGACTTTTATTGATTAAATTAAAAGAAAACAAACAATCAATCCTGACCTACAATTTGAGAGGTAGGTCAATCTCTCCCAAAACTTCTAATGGTTCCTAATACCAGACAAAACTCAACATAAACCCTAATAATCTCTTATTTATAGCTGAACCCTAATTAGTAATAAAATTACTAAATTGCCCCTGCTCCTAAAATTACTAAACAGCCCCTACCTCTTTATATTTGCACCTAACATAAGTTTTCATAGGTCTAATATGTTCTTACTACCTTTAGTTGCAATCTATTGATCATCTCTGATTTAGCCTTTCTTTATCCTCATCTTGTTTTGTTCTGAATTGTTGTTGCATTTGGTTAACATTGGTTTCTCATAGTAGATCTTGTGCTAAATCCATTTTAGATGTCTTCATATGTGCATATCTTATTCCTGTGGAAAACGTATTTGCTAGATGCCTTTACACCTACATGACATGTCTGTTAACATGAGTGTTCTGCTTGCTGTCATTTAGTGTACATGATTGTTTGTTGACTCCATATTGTTTGCTTTGTCCGCCAGATGTCAAAGGTGAATCAGGAGATGGATCCTTGTCGAAGGATAATGGAAGTGGCTATCCAGGATGATGAAGATGAGAATAAAGCTAGCGGGGTGCAACTTTTGTCTTCCTTTTGGTGATAGAGGTGCAACGGAGACTTAAAGATTTGAAGCTTGCCGAAGACTGACGATTTGATGAGGTATGCGATTTTGCCTTTGATTCGATCAAGCATGACCAGTATGAATTTTGGTCTTTATTCATTTAAATGGTTTAGGTTGTAGAAGAACGTCCGAGGTTCTCTTGGTCAACTAGTCTGCGACATCTCACGGGCTACCCCATCGTGTGCTCATTTACATGCCATAAAAAGCGAAAAGGGGCGAAGATTGTCAAGAGATGCGGAAGAAGAAAATGAAAGAGCTACTCGAAGGCAAGCTTGATTTTCTCTCTCGATGATTTTGTAGTTTTATAATTTGGATTGAAATACATTAAGATTCTTTCTTGATTGAGAAAAAGTTTTCACACATTGGACTTTTGTGATTGTGACCCTTAGACTTGATTGAGATTACCCAAGGGATGTGTCTCTTGGCATCCTGAAATGAGAACAAAGCTCGAGATTCATTGTCTTGGGAAAGCGAAAAGGTCAACAAATGTCTACTGATACTAACATTATCTTTGTTGCATTCTGGTTTAAATAAGTTTGAAAATGATATAAAATGGAAATTTCATGCATGAATTCAATCAACAAGGTCCGGTGGTTATGGATTCCCATCGTAATGATGAGGGGAATGTGGAGTCAGAAGTGGTATTATTAGAAAGAAAAGTACCTAGCGAAAGTACTTTTATGATTGAAGAAGGACTGAGTGCCAATAAGCCAGCTGCTAGGGCAATGCAGCTGTGTTTGAAAGGAAAGCATGAAGAAGCTGATAAACTTTTAGTTAAGAATGATAAGTTTGTTTGTTTACTAAGAAAATGAAAGGGAAAAATCAGAGAAGCAGAGAAGAGGAATCTTGCGTATTATTCAATTCTATCATTTGATTAGTTACACACGTTTATATACTACAATCTGTAATCTTCTCCATTCTGTTTACATGCAAAATAAGCTGAGCTAGTAACTAAACTGATTTGCCACATAAGCAGCCACGTCAGCATGTATAATGGATTCTGTTTAACTATCTTAACATCCTCCCTCAAGCTCAAGGTCGTGAAAGCTAAAGGTTTAACTATTTTAACTATCTTAGATAGTTGAATTGATCAAAAGCTAAAGGTTTTGTAAAGATGTCTGCAACTTGATCATAGCTGGGAACATGGCTGATCTGCAGTTCTTTCTGAGCTATATGATCCCGAATAAAGTGTAAATCTAACTCAATATGTTTGGTTCTGGAGTGATACTTGGGATTACTTGCTAAAGCTTCTGCACTCTTGTTATCACAATAGATAACTGGAGTTTAGATGAGAGTTACTTTCAACTCTTGCAGCAAGTAAGTGATCCACAAAGTTTTAGAGACTGCCAATGCTAATGCTCTGTATTCTGACTCAGCTGTGCTTTTTGAAATTATAGGTTGTTTCTTAGATGACCATGAGATCAGATTATTCCCCAGATAAATGCAATATCCCCCAACAGACTTCCTATCATCTAAATCTGAACCCCAATCAGCATCTGAGAAGGCTGAAATTGTGAGTGAACCAGAGGCATAAAACTGTAAGCCAAGATCAGCTGTGCATTGCAAATATCTCAAAACCCTTTTGCATGCTTGCCAACGAAACACTGATGGATTGGCAAGAAACTGACTCAGTTTATTCACTGTGAAGGCAATCTCAGGTCTAGTAAGAGTTAGATACTGTAATGAGCCAACTATACTTCTATAGAGATAGGGATTTTCAAAAGCAGCACCCTTGTCTTTGACTAGCTTTTCTGCAGAGCTCATGGGAGTTGAACAGCCTTTGCTCTCAATCATCTGTGCTTTCTTGAGGATATCACCTACATATTTTGTCTGAGAAAGATGTAAACCTTCAACTGAAGGTGTAACCTCAAGACCAAGAAAGTAGTTGAATTCCCTAAGATCCTTCAAAGCAAATTCTGAACTTAAATGATGAATAAATTTTTCAACAAGCTGAACATTAGAACCAGTCACCAAGATGTCATCCACATAAACTAGAATAACAATTATATCTCCTGCTTTGTGAAAAATGAACAATGAAGTGTCAAATTTTGAAGCAATGAAACCCCAATTCAACAGAGAAGATTTCAATCTGTCATACCAAGCTCTTGGAGCTTGCTTAAGACCATAGAGAGCTTTGGTAAGCTTGCAGACATGAGATGGAAATTGAGGATGAATAAAACCTTTAGGCTAATGCATAAAGACTTCTTCAGTAAGGATTCCATTGAGAAAAGCATTGTTAATGTCTAGTTGTCAAATTGGCCAGTGATACATGACAGCAAGACTCAGAATGATTCTTATTGTGCAAGGCTTTACAACTGGACTGAATGTTTCAAAGAAATCTACTCCTTGTGTTTGATGGAAGCCTTTGGCCACCAGCCTTGCTTTATACTTGGATATACTGCCATCAGGGTTATACTTCACCCTGAAAACCCACTTGTTGCCAACAATTTTCCCAGCTTCTTCTCTGGGAACTAAAATCCAGGTGCTATTTTTATGCAAGGCATCAAATTCAGCCTGCATAGCTTGTTTCCACTTGAAATCAGCCAATGCTGCTTTAACTGAATGTGGTTCAAGGTGTTGAGTAACAGCCAAGTAAGTTTTGGGCTTAAATACACCAGCTTTGGATCTGGTGAGCATGGGATGGTTATTTTGAGCTGGATGAGGTGCAGGATCAGATACGAATGGCAACTGAATAGAAAAAGATGGTTGATATGGTGTACTGTATGAAGAAGTGTCTGAAAAATGAGATGAAGAAAGTGTCTGTAAGATACTTGAATCAGGGCCTGCATCTTGAGTTGGAGGATTGAGAGAAGATTGTGCACAATTACTGTCAGTGAGGAGGATTGTGGAAGAAATGAATGGACTAGGAAAATGACTTTGCTGAACTGAGGACACATTTGGATCTGGTGAAGGAAAAAGATTTGAGTATGGAAATTCAGATTCATTAAACTTGACATGTCTGGCAATATAAGTTTTGCCAGTGGAATCAAGACACTTATAGCCTTTGTGAATAGGACTATACCCAATCATGAGACATTTTTGTGTATGGAAGTTAAATTTGTGTTGACTGTAAGGTCTGAGAAAAGGAAAGCATGAACAGCCAAAGGTTTTGAGGAAATGATAATCAGGCTTTCTGCCATAGAGCTTGGTATAAGGAGAGATATTATTCAAGACAGAGGTTGGCAGCCTATTGATAAGAAAAGAAATTGTATGAAAGACTCCCACCAAAAAGATAAGGGCATTTTTGCCTGAGCAAGTAAAGTCAGCCCTGTTTCTACAATATGGCAATGCTTCCTTTCTGCCACACCATTTTGGTGATGTGTATGAGGGCAACTATGTCTAAACTCTATGCCTTCTTCTTGAAGAAAATGTTCAAAATTTTTGTATTCACCTCCCCAATCAGATTGTAGTGACTTTAAAGGATGATCAAATTGTTTTTCAACAAGGGTTTTGAAGTGTTTGAAAGTAGCTGAGGCTTCTGATTTGAGGGTTAAAGGAAAAATCCAACAATACCTACTATAATCATCTACAAAACTAATGTAATATCTATAGCCCTGTAATGAAGGAATGGGTGCTGGACCCCTGAGATCAGTGTGGACAAGCTCTAAAGGAGCTCTTGTTTTTAATCCTGTTGAGTAAAAAGGGAACTGATGGATTTTACCATATTGACAAGCATCACAAAAATCAGGCATTGATATTGGACAAGGAAGGGAAAGAGAAGATAGAATACATTTCAACACATGTTTGCTTTGATGACCAAACCTTTGATGCAACAAATTTACAGACAAAATATTGTTTGTACAGGTTTTATTTGTAGCTTCATCTAAGAGATTACAAGCTGGATTATTTAAAACAGAAAGCATGGAACTAGGAATCTGAGAAGGACTGTGAGAATTGGAAATGAAATCCTTTTTTGAATCGATATAGCCTCCTCTGCAATCCTCGAGCAAGATGCACTCCTTCCGTCCTTAATAAAACACATATTGGCAAAAAATTCAATGGTTAAGTTGTTGTCTTCAAGTAGCTTTGAGATGCTTATAAGATTTTTGGTAAGATGAGGAACAAACAAAATATCTTTTAAGTGTAAGATTGAGTCTAATGATGTATGAATGCCAGTATAACTAACATGTGATATATGCAGCCCCTGACCATTACCAACATGCAGCAAATGATTACCTGAGTATTCATTTGCAAGACTCAGATTCTGTAGATTGTTGGTGAGATGATGAGTTGCACCATGTACCACCCGATCAAGAAAACATCACCTTCGGTGTTGAGTTAGCATATGCGGACAGCATGAGTTATATCCTGATGGTGAATTGAAAGGAATGAACTCTCTATTGAACCTATTTCTACACTCAGCTGCAGTATGCTTAGGTTTGAAACAGATTTGACAAATTACTCCAGCAGAGTTAAGATCAGAACTACCTCTCCCATTACTATTGTGAAAACCACCTGGTTTTGCAAAATTTCCATTTCCAGAACTAAAGCCACCTCTACCTTGATAGTTACCAGAGCCATTGTTCCAATTACCATTCCAATTTCCTCTTACTTGACCCTGTGAAAAACCTCTACCAAAACCTTTACCAAAACCTCCTCTGCCTCCATTACCATTTGGATTTTTGTTCCAGTTAGCATTATACTGTCCAAACTTAGTATTCTGTCCAGTTTGAGCAACATTAGCTGCAAAGTTCATTTTGGCTTCTTTACTAGAGTTCAATTGATTAGCCTCTAATCTAGCCTCATGAGTCAGAAGCATAGAATATGCTTCATTTACAGACATCTTAGCAAGATTTGCCTCAATGTATACTACCACAGGATAATAAGGCTGACCTAATCCACTGATCAAGTGAGTAAGAAAATCTAGTGAGCTAACAGGACTACCAGCCACAGCAAGTTCATCTGTAACTGTTTTTAGTTTTCCAAAGAATTCAGTCATGGACATAGCTCCTTTTCTAAGATTATTAAGCATGATTTTCAGATGTACCTTTTTAGCAAAGGTTTCAGATCCAAACTGTTGTTCAAGACTAATCCAGAGTTCAAGTGAGGTTTTAGAATTTACCACCAAACTGAGAATCTCCAGACTGATAGAAGACATCAGCCAGCTCAGTAGCATCTGATCTTTTCATTTCCAGATAACAAAGGCTGGATTCTCTCGAACTCCTTCAGCAGCAGTGATCTCAGTTGCATCAGAATCAGAATTTATAACTCCATCAAATGAGAATTGATCTGGACAAAGTTTTGAGCTGTCGAGAAAATCTTCAAGTCCATTAGCACGAACTGAAGTGAGAATTTGAGACTTCCAGATTGTATAATTTGTTCTATCAAGCTTAACTGGTAAGGTAAATGTAAATGAAGATGTTGTGTTTTGATTTGAGTTAAAAGCAACCATGAGATCAGGCTCTGATACCAAGTTAAGAATGATGAGTTTGTTTGTTTACTAAGAAAATGAAAGGGAAAAATCAGAGAAGCAGAGAAGAGGAATCTTGCGTATTATTCAATTCTATCATTTGATTAGTTACACACGTTTATATACTACAATCTGTAATCTTCTCCATTCTGTTTACATGCAAAATAAGCTGAGCTAGTAACTAAACTGATTTGCCACATAAGCAGCCACGTCAGCATGTATAACGGATTCTGTTTAACTATCTTAACACTTTTGGTACGAATACATTTTCCCAAATTCTCTCTCCTCTCTGTAGTGTTTTAATCTGCTCTGTAATCTGCAAGACAAATAAAACACTTCCCAGGACCTTTGATAAAGACTATTCAAGACGCAAGATGAAGAATGAATCCAGGCAAGTGAACACAATGTACCCAAGAACTAGAAAGAATAGAGATCGAAAAACAATCAAGGCAGACACACAAGAATCAATTACGTGGTTTTGCACTTGGTACCACCTACATCCACGGGAAAAGTTTTCTGCAGAGCTTTTATTACTCAACAATAGAGGATCTTATCTTACAGAGAATGGTTTACAAGATTCCAGAAACTCACAATACTTTCCTGAAATCTTTCTCTCTCTAATATGAATTCCCAAGCAAGCTTAATTCGTTTCATCATTTATAGCTAACCAACTAAACCCGGATCGAACCGATTGTTTACACGTAAGCATAACTTAACGAAGAGGCAGGCCCTTCACGCATCATCACGTGCATCACTTATAAGCTTCCTTAAACGACATGATTGAACGTTTCAAGCCTTTAAGTGACAACACACGTGCTTTTCACATGTCCTTTAAGTGCTCTTTCAATTGCCAAAATGTCATCGTTTGGTTCTGATGAGTTTGATTCACCAGCAAACCTCACAATTCTCCACCTTGAATCAATACTCCTCTGCATACTCCTTCTCCAACACTAAGTACCTTTTAGACAATACCTAGTCCCACTAAGTCTAAGCTTAACTCAAACTTAGCTACAGGAACAGACTTTGTAAGTATATCTGCAGGATTTACATCAGTATGGATTTTAACCATTTTGACATCACCCCTTGAAACTTCATGCCTTATGAAATGCAGCTTGATGTCTATATGTTTTGTTTTCTCATGATGTGCTGGATTTTTGCAGAGATGGATAGCACTGGAACTGTCACAGAATATAGAGACTGTTCTCTGCATTTTTCCCAGCTCAGATATTAACCCTCTAAGCCACAAGGCTTCTTTAACTTGTGTATATTCAGTAGAGAGTGCCACCACATGCTGTAATGCAAACTTCCAGTTAACAACACATCCATTAAGCATACACACATATCCAGTCAAAGACCTTCTTTTGTCTAAATCTCCAGCATAATCTGAGTCCACATACCCCCATAAACTATCTTCCTTCTCCCTGGTTCTTCCATACACCAGACCTTTCTTCAAGGTTCCATTTAGGTACCTTAACACCCACTTCACAGCCTTCCAATGTTCCATTCCAGGTGAGGCCATATACCTGCTTATTACACCGAGGCTATGTCAGGTCTAGTCAAGACCATAGCATACATCAGGCATCCTACTGCATTTGTATAGGGGACTGACATCATCTCTTGCTTTTCTTCATCAGTAGATGGACATTGAGAACTATTGAGTCTGAAATGGGAAGCAAGAGGTGTCTGGACAGGTTTTGAATCAGTCATTCCAAAAATTGTCAGCACTTTCTTCAAGTAGTTTTCTTGTGACAGAAATAGCAGCCCACTTTTCCTGTTCCTTCTGATTTCTACTCCTAAGATTTTCTTAGCCTGCCCCAGGTCCTTCATTTCAAATTTGGAGTTAAGCAGCAACTTTAATTCTTCAATTACCTCTCTGTCCTTACTTGCCAGTAGCATGTCATCTACATATAACAGTAGATACACATATACACTGCCATTTATCTTTTTAAAATAAACACAGCAATCATAGTTACACCTCATGAACCCTTTTGACACCATGAATTCATCAAACCTGTGGTTCCATTGCCTTGGGGATTTCTTGAGCCCATATAGTGATTTCTTTAACAAGCAAACACGGTCCTTCTTCTGTGGGTCTTATACCCTCTGGTTGACTCGAATATCTCTTCTTGTAGTCTCCCATGCGAAATGCGCCTTGACATCAAGTTGATCAAGCTCCATGTCTTCAAGGCTAGGATCACCCTTATTGAGGCATGTCTGACTACTAGAGAGAACACCTCCTTAAAATCAACCCCTTCCCTTTGAGTATAGCCCTTAACTACAAGTCTAGCTTTAAACCTCCTTGGTTCTGCTTGAGTTAAACCTTCCTTGACTTTGTAGATCCATTTGCATCCAACCACTCTTCTGTTTGCTGGCTTCACAACTAATTCCCATGTTTCATTTTTATACAGAGAAGCAATTTCATCATCCATTGCTGCCAACCATTCCCTTTTGTTAGAGCTCTGAACTGCCTCCTTGAAGGTCTTTGGTTCTTCATCAGCTATATTATGTGCTGCAGCTAAAGCAAGGGCAGTTAGATCTGCATAACCAAACCTTTTTGGTGGTTTGATTTGCCTTTTCTTTCTATCTCTGGTGAGTTGATAGTCGCCTATCTGAGGATTTAATTCTGTCTCCACATGTTGATGAGGTGCTTGTGCTTCCCATGAGTCATTTTCAACATCTTCAAAGTATGTTGCTTCTTCTATATTCCTCTTATCAGGCTGCTCCACCTCAAATTCCAACATCTCAGGAGGTTTTGAGCCTGAGTTAGTTTCTTCAGCTGGTTGAGTTTTTCTTATCAACTCATCTTCATTGAAGATTACATCCCTACTGATTATACATTTTGGGGGTCTTAGATCAGTGCACCAAATCTTGTAACCTTTCACTCCATCTGGGTAGCCCACAAAGACTCCTTTCAATGCCCTTGGTGCAAGCTTTCCCTGTTTGATATGAGCATAGGCTGAACATCCAAAAGCTCTCAGGCCTTCATAGGTTTACCATGCCACATTTCAAAAGGTGTTTTGAAGTCCAGTCTTGAGAGGGGAGATTCACCAAATAACTAGTCATCGCACCTCGCCCAAGGACTTTGGAAGCCTGGACTGTATCAACATGCATCTTACTTTCTCCATAAGTGTCCTGTTCATCCTCTCAGCTAACCCATTTTGTTGGGGTGTATACTTCACTGTCCTGTGCCTCATTATGCCTTCATTAGCACAATAACTCCCAAACTGTTGGTTGCAAAATTCCAACCCATTATCATCTCGAACTTTCTTACTGTTTGATTTTCAACCAGGCTCTTCCATTCCTTAAATTTTCCAAACACACGATCCTTACGCATAAGTCCAGACCTTTTTAGAAAAATCATCAATGAAAGATACAAAGTATCTACTCCCTCCTAGAGACAACTCCTGAGCTGGTCCCCAGAGATCTGAGTGTATATAGTCTAGGACATTTTCTGACTTCTGGTTTGATCTCTTAAAGCTTGCCCTTGAAGATTTCCCAAACACACAGTCTTCACAAAACTCTAGACTACCCATTTTTTCTTTTCCTAATACACCTTGTTTCTCTAACTCCTTTAAACCCTTTTCAATATGACCCTAGCCGGTATGATCTGTTTGATACTTTCTGCAGGCTGATTCACGGTATGATTTCTCCATCTGGACATACACTCCATTTTTCTATTCCCTTTCGTGTTTTAGAGCCATCTAATACCCTTAGATCACCATTCAAGCCTAATGCTATACCCCATTTGATCAAACATCCCCAGGAGATAAGGTTTCTCTTAAGATCGTGCACATGTCTTACTTGCTTAATCATCAATTGGGTTCCATCCGTAATCTAAGTTTAACGACCAATACCAATGACTCTACACATGGCATTATTTCCCATCATTACCCTACCACCATCAAATATATGGTATTCGGTAAAGTAATCCTTAAAAGGGGTCATATGAAAAGTGCATCTAGAGTCCAAGATCCATTTACCTTTTGGCTACACACACTTCATATCATTCCTCTTCAACTATGCATCTCCACTTCGATTGAGTCTTTTGCCTTAAACTTCCTTTCGAGGCAATCCTTTTAAGATGCCCTCTTTTGTGACACTGAAACATTTCCCTTTTTGTTTCTTACCTTTCTTCTTTTTCTTTTCATCATGATTATCAATTCTACCCCTTCAAACCTTCACCAACACTACTCTCCACATTTTGTTTTCCTTGTAACTCTCTAGTGTTAAGGCGCCTTAAAGAGTCAAAGATTGCCTCCATACATCAAGGCATCCACAAAATGCTCATATGATTTTGGTAAGGAGCTTATTAAAAGAAGTGCTTTACCTTCATCATTCATCTATAGATTCTAAAGTATCACAAACTTTATTAAATTCATCTATATGATGATCCAGAGATGAACCTTCCACCATTTTCGAGTGAACATTCTCTTTTTGATGTAAAGACGATTTGCTAGTGACTTGGTCATATAGATTCCTTAGTTTAGCCCATAAGCCAAAGAATCTTTTCTTTAGCCACCTCTCGATAACATCTCCAAGGAGTATTATTATGCTCCCGGCCTTCTTATCCACTTGCTTCCTGAGTCTTAAGATGAGACTTCTTTTCCTCCTTCGGAAATAGGTTCGATTGCATCTCCCAACCTTGAGTGATCGTGAGGCTTCCATTTTGATTTTCCACATGTTGAAGTCATTCTTGCCATTGAACTTTTCTAGATCTATCCTCGGCGTGCCTATTCTTGGTCTTGATCAAAGATACCGAGCTCTGATACCAATTGTAGTGTTTTAATCAGCTCTGTAATATGCAAGACAAATAAAACACTTCCCAGGACCTTTGATAAAGACAATTCAAGACGCAAGATGAAGAATGAATCCAGGCAAGTGAACACAATGTACCCAAGAACTAGAAAGAATAGAGATCAAGAAACAATCAAGGAACAGACCACACAAGAATCAATTACGTGGTTGATTGCACCACCTACATCCACAGGAAAAGTTTTCTGCAGAGCTTTTATTACTCAATAATGGAGGATCTTATCTTACAGAGAATGGTTTACAAGATTCCAGAAACTCACAACACTTTCCTGAAATCTCTCTCTCTCTAATATGAATTCCCAAGCAAGCTTCGTTTCATCACCTTATAGCTACAAGTAACTAACCCAGATCGAACCGATTGTTTACATGTAGCATAACCAACTTAACGAACTGAGACGAGCCCTTCACGCATCTGTCACGTGCATCACTTATAAGCTTCCCTTAAACGACATGATTGAACTGCCGTTTCAAGCTTTAACCTTTAAGTGACAACACACGTGCTTTTCACATGTCCTTTAAGTGCTCCTTCAATTGCCAAAACGTCATCGTTTGGTTCTGATGAGTTTAATTCACCAGCAAACCTCACACTCTCTTATTTGCATTTGGGGTGAAAGGTGATAAATCCATCTGGAGGTTCTCCAATTTGACAAAAAGAATTAAAAGTGCCAACTGAATTTGTCATAAAAAAATTTACTATTTTTCTATTCCTGTCATTTGTGGAACTTTAAGATAGTAAGATGGATAAAGCTTCTTTTGAATCTCCTGGTCAAGTTTTTTCATTAGCATTCATCTGGAGGTTGATCTATCCACCACCCTAACCTTTTTCATGAATAGGATAAAAATTGTAAGTCTTTGACCTATTATTGTTTTGCTAATTTTGTTGTTCCATCCCAACTTCGCCAAGTGCTTGTTGTTTCTTTGAACGAGAACATCATAGAGACTTTTGCAAGACTAGTTGTTAAGGAGTTTATTTTATTTTCTTTTCATTTTTTATGTTGATCTGCATAAGTCTCTGTGATGTTCTACGTCAGACTTTCTTATCCTGCATTTTCTTTAACTTCTAATTGTAAATTCAGGAAAATTTGATTTAATGTTTCTTAATTACTATTGATATTCTTGGAGATAATTGGATTATTTCTTGCTTCCAATTTTGTGAGCTAGTGCTCAGAGAATTCCATTGTTTGTGGTAGGGAGATATATTAGAATTGATGTTGTGCACTTGGGTATTAGGTTTAGGACAGATATATGCATGCATAACCTTTTATTTTCAAAGAAGATCTTTGTACGTGCACAGCCAGCTATTAAGATTATGAGTATCTTCTTTGTGTTTAACTGTAGATTTTTTATTTTTGTTTGTGTTTATTAGCAAGAAGTTAAGAAAATGAAGGCAAAGCAGGGTGCGGCCAATAATTCTACTGAACATCAAGATGTTGGATGGTCAGGCAGGTAATCCTCTAATTGTAGATTCTATTCTTTTTTCTTTTTTTTTCTTATTTCCCTTTCAATGTGTGAAGTTGTTTGAAGGGTACTGTTCTTGGTAATCATGTGCCATATTAATATATGTAGGAGTTTTGTACTAATGGATATTTCGTTTTTTTAATTTGTAGGCATGTTATTTATGATTTGTCTATTCGAAAAAGGAAGGATGACGATGCTGATAGGCATCTAGCCCAAAAGATAATGCATAATAAACAATACAATATATCTGGTCGGGCAGATGATGAATATGATTTTGAAGATGGTCCAAGTCGAAAATCCCGGAAGAAGAGAGGAGCAAATGATAATGAGGGTGCTGAAAGAGTTTTGCGAGACGTATCATTGCTCAACAAGAGCACTGCCTGTTTTGCTTTGAGAAGCCAAACTGACCAAGGCACCTTGTTTTGGCAATAGCAAATTTTACTTATTTGATGTTGCCACAGTGGCAGTCCGTCGTGTCAGATCATTGCTACATCTTGCTCATGTAGGTAATGTTGTTTCTTTTACTATAATCTCTTACGATTTTTTTGCTAATAATGAGTTTTGTTTTCCAGCTGAATTGTTTTCATGGTTGAACTTAAAACCCATCATTTTGGGGAAATTTCAATATTTTGTTGAAATGGAGTCATTCTATTTGTGATTCATGGCACCTGGAAGCAAATATTTTTACTCTATGATGGTCGTGTGACACTGTAAATGTATGGGCATTGTGGAAAGTTTGATTACCCGAAACGATGATAATCGTCAAATTACTGTCCCTTTTTGAATAATATAAGTTCTAAAATACTGCTATCCGAGAAGAAAATTGTTTAATATGAATGGGTTGCCCAGTGATATAGGCTGAATATAGGATAAGCTGTAAACTCATATCTGGTTTGACTCACACACGATGCAAAACTGTCAAGCTTCAATAATATATCTTGCTGGAGGTTGCATATACCTGAGGGTTTATGTCTGTCAACCAAAAAGAAAAGGACAAGCATAATAGTAAATCTGATTTGAATTTTGTGTCACAAAGGACATATGGTTGACCCTTTATTATCATAAGTTGTTCTATTCTGATTTAAGAGTTTTTTCTTTTGCAGCATGAGTTGGCGACTAGAACTGTTGACAGTCCCCTGTGGGATTAAATTCGTACCTTCGAGAAATGCCTTATCATGATGTTTGCAAAGCAAGAGAAGGAATTAGTGTTTCTCAAGACAGTGATGTGTTTGGGACATGTCGCCATTGTTTGATTGAGTGCATTCCTTTGCCACAGAAAATTGCGAAACATGCCCGTCTCTTTCAAGAAGGTTAGATTTTGTCATTCGTTTTGTCTATTGTTCTTCTTGTTCTGCTTCTTGTCTGTAATATGCTTCACTTTCTTGGTCACTGTGGTTAACTTGACTGACCTAAGTAAAGATGCCTTTGCTGCCCTTAATTTTGTTTAGGATTCCCTTTTATTGCCAAATTAGTTGCATGTTTATGTAAACAAAATTGGAGTTTGGCACGGCATGTTCTTAGCTTGCATAATAAAATAATGTCCTATAAAGTTCATGTTTTTCAACTGATCCACCCATCCACATGAACACGTCTTTTATGTACATACAATTCTTTTTGTCTCAATTCAGACAGTACAAGTTTTTGAAATGAGCTGTATCAGGCAATTGAAGCTGAAGATGAATGGAGCCAGCACAATGCAGACAAGTTAATTGATACGAGTGTGAAGGGCTTGCGTGGTTCAATTCCAAAGGACTTTCCATACTTCCGCATTGAATTTGGTCTAAATAATGGTTTCGTCCATGTAATTGATGACCAAATACAACTTAAAAACAACCTCGGACTAAACGTCACAAGAGGCATGCTTCGTCTTCCTGAGGAAGACATGTACCATCGTAGGAGGCATGAATCTGTGGAGGCATAAAAGCAAGCGGTTGCAACTCTCGCGAGGGACTGGGAACCATTTGACTGGACAAAGCAACTTGAATAGGAAACTATGCAGTGGTCTAAAGCAATTCAGGATTTCAGTTTTAACTGAAATTGATGAACTTGGCCAATGGGCTTTTATATAGCCTGTTGGCAACACCCTGGCATGGGTTGGAGTTTCAGTAATATATTATACTAGGAAATAGAACCGCACTTCGTGTGGTTTTAAAAAAATAATTTAATATTATTTTTTATTATTTTTTAATTGATAAAATTGATAAAAAAATATGAATTAATTTTTTTTAAAGATGACGCAGCCTTATAAAACTAATATTATTTATGAAAGTTAATTTTTTTTTGTTATCGGTCGATGGTGTGAAAACACTTCCTGATGTCGAATTCTAAAAACCAGCGGGAGATTCCCCACTCTATTTATGAAAGTTAATTATTTTTTTGTTAAATTTAAAAATATATATTAATGTGTATAGTTAAGTGTATACAACATTTTCATCAATAAAAATTATATTCACACTAATCAACTCTCCATTTTTCTTGGTATTAATAGACTTCCACATTTTACAAAGTCTAACCCTTATCATCCAACTATCTTTATCATTGTTTAACTCATGAAGAAAAGAATACTCCATGAAACACACAATACAAAAAATTTAAATAAGTCAAAAAAATAAAAACACAATAATATTTCTAAAGAGGATGTTGGTTAAATAATAAAAAAAAATCCAAACATAACAAATCTTAAATACTTAATATTTATATAGGTTGAAGAAGCCAAAAGACACTAAATAAAAGGTTGCATAATTAAATATGAAATTATGATATTAAAATTAGGTCCTAGTAGTATTGGTGAGGGAAGATAAAATAACATTCCTTCCTATTTTAATTAGTTGATGTATTTTAAACCACTAAAATTTAGTTGTTGGCTTAATAAAATAAATGAATGTTTTAAAATTATAATTAATTTATTATTAATGGTTACATATTGTTGAATTTAAATAGAAAGAAGAAGAGACATGTAATCTTTTATAATCTACTAATTATTTTCTATTTTAAATATTTTGTACTGTAATTATTTTTTAATCTCAACCAATATATTAGATTATATAGAATATAAAAAGATGAGAAATAATAATGCCACAAATCTTAACTACTTAATATTTATAAAGTTTGAAAAAGCCAAAAGGCACCAAACAAAAGGTTGCATAATTAAATATGATATTATAGTATTAAAATTAGACTATAATGACATTATTGAGGGAAGATGAAGGAACATTATTTCCTATATTAATTAATTGATATATTAAGCCACTAAAGTTTAATTGTTGGCATAATAAAATAAATTAATGTTTGAAGACTTAGAATTAATTATTATTAATGGTTACATATTATTGAATTTAAATAGAAAGAGAAAGAGACATATAATCTTTTATAATCTAATAATTATTTTTTATTTTTAATATTTTGTAATGTAATTATTTTTTTTAATATCAACCAATTTATTAGATAATAGAGAATACAAGAAGATGAGAAATAGTGATGTCACATCACCTCCTCCAGTCCCAACTTTATATCTATATAGATTCTTAATATTTTGTAATGTAATTATTTTTTAATCTCAACCAATATATTAGATAATAGAGATTATAAAAAGATGAGAAATAATGATGCCACAAATCTTAAATATTTAATGTTTATGGAGTTTGAAGAAGCCAAAATGCACTAAACAAAAGATTGAATAATTAAATATGGGATTATGACATTAAAATTAGGCTCTAATAGAATTGTTGAGGGAAGATGAAGGAACCTTCCTTCATATATTAATATTAATTAATTGATGTATTTTAAGCCACTAAAATTTAATTGTTGGCATAATAAAATAAATGAATGTTTCAAGACTTATAATTAATTATTATTAACAGTTACATATTGTTGAATTTAAATAGAAAGAGGAAAAGACATGTAATCATTTATAATCTAATAATTATTTTCTATTTTTATATTTTGTAATGTAATTATTTTTTAATTTCAACCAATTTATTAGATAATAGAGAATATGAGATGATGAGAAATGGTGATGCCACAACCTTCTCAAGCCCCAACTTTATATATATACTAGGAAATAGAACCGCACTTCGTGCGGCTTTAAAAAAAGAATTTAGTATTATTTTTTATTACTTTACACTTGATAAAACTGATAAAAAATATGAATTAATTTTTTAAAGATTTATTATAAAACTAATGTTATTTATGAAAGTTAATTATTTTTGTTAACTTTAAAAATATATATTAATGTGTATAGTTAAGTGTAAACAACCTTTTCATCAATAAAAATTATGTTCACACTAATCAACTCTATTCTTGGTATTACATTTTACAAAGTCTAACCCTTATCATCCAACTATCTTTATCATTGTTTAACTCATGAAGAAAAGAATACTCTATGAAACACACAATACAAAAAATTTAAATAAGTCAAAAAATAAAAACACAAGAACATTTCTAAAGAGGATGTTGGTTAAATAATAATAAAAAATTCAAACATAACAAATCTTAAATACTTAATATTTATATAGTTTGAAGAAGCCAAAAGACATTAAATAAAAGGTTGCATAATTAAATATGAAATTATGACATTGAAATTAGGTCCTAATAGTATTGGCGAGGGAAGATGAAAGAACCTTCCTTCCTATATTAATTAGTTGATGTATTTTAAACCACTAAAGTTTAGTTGTTGGCTTAATAAAATAAATAAATGTTTCAAAACTATAATTAATTTATTATTAATGGTTACATATTGTTGAATTTAAATAGAAAGAAGAAGAGACATGTAATCTTTTATAATCTACTAATTATTTTCTATTTTTAATATTTTGTAATGTAATTATTTTTTAATCTTAACTAATATATTAGATTATAGAGAATATAAAAAGATGAGAAATAATAATGCCACAAAGCTTAACTACTTAATATTTATAGAGTTTGAAGAAGCCAAAAGACACTAAACAAAATGTTACATAATTAAATATGAGATTATAGCGTTAAAATTAGACCCTAATGGCATTATTGAGGGAAGATGAAAGAACATTCCTTCCTATATTAATTAATTGATATATTTAAGCCATTAAAGTTTAATTGTTGGCATAATAAAATAAATTAATGTTTGAAGACTTATAATTAATTATTATTAATGGTTACATATTATTGAATTTAAATAGAAAGAGGAAGAGACATATAATCTTTTATAATCTAATAATTATTTTTTATTTTTAATGTTTTGTAATGTAATTATTATTTTAATATCAACCAATTTATTAGATAATAGAGAATACAAGAACATGAGAAATAGTGATGCCACATCACCTCCTCTAGTCCCAACTTATATATATATATATATATATATATATATATAGATTTTTAATATTTTGTAATGTAATTATTTTTTAATCTCAACGAATATATTAGATAATAGAGAATATAAAAAGATAAGAAATAATAATGCCACAAATCTTAAAATATTTAATGTTTATGGAGTTTAAAGAAGCCAAAATGCACTAAACAAAAGATTGAATAATTAAATATGGGATTATGACATTAAAATTAGGCTCTAATGGCATTGTTGAGGGAAAATGAAGGAACATTCCTTCATATATTAATATTAATTAATTGATGTATTTTAAGCCACTAAAGTTTAATTGTTGGCATAATAAAATAAATTAATGTTTGGAGACTTATAATTAATTATTATTAATGGTTACATATTGTTGAATTTAAATAGAAAGAGGAAAAGACATGTAATCATTTATAATCTAATAATTATTTTCTATTTTAATATTTTGTAATGTAATTATTTTTTTAATTTCAACCAATTTATTAGATAATAGAGGATATGAGATGAAGAGAAATGGTGATGCCACATCACCTCCTCAAGTCCCAACTTTATATATATATATATAGATATATATAGATAGATTTGTATATATAGTGGTGTACATAGTTTTTTTAATTGTAGTGATATGTCATCGAATTTTTGTCGTGGGTATAGTTAATTTTATTTTTTCACCATTAATTTGATAATTTTGTATATGTAGTACTTTTTACATCCATTTACTTATTATACCCATTATTAAAAATTAATAATGAAATTTATAGTCTACACACCCACCTAAATACGAAAACTAAGCTTTTAGAACTAATTTCTTATGTTAATCATAATTTTTAATTAAACTCATTGTACCCGTTAATCGAAAACATGAAATTGAAAAACTCATTAATCACAAAAATGAAATTAAAATTTTATTTACGAACAGTTGAATAAGCTTAGCTTGATTTGTGTGATTATTATTTTAGCAATCAAATAAAAATTGATTCAAATGTGATATAAAATTGGCCTAAAAAATTACAGTAAAATATATTACAGCAAATTATAGAAGTGAAAGAAATATTAGAAAGGGAGATTTAATGTAATAGCCCATTTAATTGTTATTTTTTAAATACTAGTTCATTTCATCTCTACTTTTTAAATAACAGCCCAAAACACATTTTTATTAATTTACCATTAGTATATTGTATGATTCATTGAGGGCAAAATAGAATTTTTAAATAAGGCCATACAAATTATTTTGAAATAAAACTCTCAAACACAATTAAAAAAATATGCCTTCTTCTTATTCTTCATTAAAAAAATTTAATGAACACATATACATGTGTATATATATTGCATTTTCTTTAGTGTTATTTTTTTTAATTATTCATAAATTTTAAATTTATGCAAACAGCCAGATGTTATTTGATTGTTATTGAGATTTTTGTTTTAAAATAGTTAGTATTTAATTAACTGAAAATCTTATTTTGCCCTCAATGAATTATAGAGTAAATTAATTGTAAATTCATAGAGGAGTATTTTGGGTTATTGTTTGAAAAATAGGAATAAAAAGAGCTATTATTTAAAAGACACTGATGAAATAAGTTATTGTATCAAACTTTAGGGGTAAAAAAGATCTTTTTCCAATTAGAAATAAAGTTGTTGCTCTCCAAAACTTCTCTCTCTCAAAAATGCAAAACTCCCTCTCTCAAAAATGCAAAACTCTCTCTCACACAATTTAATTTTCACCATTCAAATTGGTAAAAAACAAAAAAATAAATTATAGAGATTTGATCAATCAAGTTTAGATGTAGCCCTGATTGCAATTTACTTTGGGTTTGTTTTTACAGATAGAACTCAGTGGAAAAATAATAAAATATTTATTAAAAATCCCCAATTTCCATGAAAAAATAAGTTGTTGATAATTGATACAAGATGGAAAAAATGTGTTAAAGTAATTATATATATGAAACAAGTGCAGGAGTAAAATATTTTTCTTTTTTTTTTACTTTCTTATGTTGTACTTAATAATATATGACACAACCTGTAACTTAATAATAAAATTTTATATTAAAAAATAAATATATTGAATATTTTATGGGATCAAAATATAATTAAGGGTGGATACCAATCCGCCCAACTCGTGAAACCAACCCAACCTGTATGATTTTTTGCGGTTTGAGTTCCGTTGATAAAATATATGAGTTAGGTTGGATTGTTAAATTCTCAATCTGCACTGCTTGCAAGTTGGGTTACCCGTCAACCCGTATATATATATAGTGTTTTGTATTAAATAAGGTTTTAAATTTATGAACTTGTTTATTTGATTAATTATGTACTAATTATTTGATTGTTAAACTTTAACATATTGAATTTGTTGTAAGAATTTTAATTTTGTGTTTTTTAATTTTTCTAATTAATTAATTTATTTTTATTCAATATTAAATTATACTATAAAATATCTTTAAAAAAAAATACAATCCAATCAACCCAACCCGACCCAACTCATAGATCTATAGGTTGGTTTGGGTTGAAATTTGTAATAGATTAGACCGGGTTAAAATTTTTCAGCCTATTTTATTTGCGGGTTGGGTTGTATATCAACCCGACCCATACCCACTCTTAACTCAAATAACTCCACCTATCTCTATCTCTGTGTACTTTAGGCCATGTTTGGTTGACAGTATAGGAGGTGGGAAAGGAAAGGAATTTAAAATCTGGAATAGTTTCTTTTGTTTGGTTGGAATAAATTAACAGGAATTTAATTTCAACAGAAATTTAATATCTGGCGTTATATGGAATCCAAATTCTTCTTTGAAATGTCCGAAATCTATTTCCCTGACTTAAAAATAACTGAATTGTCCTTTGTAACCCTAAAACATTTCCAAATTTTCAATTTTGCCCTTTCTTAAAATTTAGACCTAAAATCACTTTATCTCTCGCTTTCTCTCTATCTAGCAGCCCCTCTTTGATTTTCATCCATTTTCCCAGCCACTGCCATCGATTCAAATCAGTTGCTGCCATGGATTCATCTTAAAATAAGAAGAACAAGACGAAAATCGAGGTAAATTTTTATGATTTTATAGATTTATTAAGTCGTTTTTATGTTAATTTTTTTGATTTGTTGAGTTCATGATTCTGTTCGGTTGCTGAGAAAATTGTGGCTAATTTATTTTATTTTTTTTGTTTATTGAACTAGACTTGATTATTTTCCTTGATTAATTAATTATGGCTGAGTTTATTGAACTAGCTTTGATTCGTTTTATTTGGTGGGTTTATGATTCTGTTTGGTTGCTCAGAAAATTTGACATTCAATAAATTCAACCCCTCCAAAAGCAGTTGACATTTTTAAGCTAGCAGGGCTGTAGCTTTTGACCTACTCTTTAAAGCTTTTGCTTTCTAGCTTTTACATTGTAAAATGTCCTTGTTATTTGTTCTTCTTTATACCTTTTTCACTAACCCTCAAAATTTTCTCCCATCCCTATTATTAGTGCAAAATTTATTTTCTGCCAGTATTCGCCTTCATCTTACATACAAATTTTCATATCTTTTACAGGATCGATGGAAAACTAGAAGATGTTCTAAATCTAAAAAAGAAGCAGCTGGATAAGATTACGCCGGTATGTCTTCCTCTTTTCTACACTTGCCAATTTGAGTTCATGATTAACCTTTTCTACACTTGCCAACCCAAACCGCAAATAAAAGGCTGAAAAAATTCAGAATTACTAGTCACTTGGGATCTAAGATCTAAATTCAGAATTACTCAGTCCCTTATTACGGTTCGTTAAACTCAAAAATGGTTTCTCACTGACTAGTTTTAAAAGAAACAGAACCCACTGCAGGCTGTTGTTTCATGTCGGATACGGATTAGGGAATCCTTATGACATGTCCTACTGGGATTTTTAATCCTTAAAAATACTTATATGTAAAGCAGATCATAATTACACCGCTGCAACTATCTTTTCTGATTCGTCTGTTTTGGATTAGGAATCCTCGAAAGAATCGCTATATACAATAAGCAGATCAACGCTTTGATAATTCAACTGCCGCTGCTGTTGGACTCGCGAGATCCATCAGATGGATAGGTCCTCATTGACGCTACTTCTGTATTTTCATTTTTTCCCTCTGTTTTTGCTGTTTTGTTATTTGTCTTTCAGTGACAATGAATATATATATACGCACACACACACATAAACATCATGGATAAATTTTTTAATTTTTTTGGTGATACTTTCAAATTTTTTTATGCAAAAATTTTTCGTGTTTGTTTGTTTTTTCAAGTTTCGGTTTTTTCCTTCAATAAATAAATAAACATGCTCAATTCAGAACAGTTTTTGTTAAGATGATTTATTTATTTATTTTAAGATGCTCAACTCCGCATAATCCAACCATATTAATCAGTTGCTAATTAATTGTTCAGGAAATCTGGTGATGATAATATTATTATGGAGAGCCTCAGCCACATAGACCGGATATCTAATTTGCCGGAACCAATACTACATCACATTTTGTCATTATTGCCATTCACACAAATGGTTCAAACACGTGTATTGTCTCGAACATGGAAACGAGCATGGCATACATTCTCAGTTTTGAAATTTGATTCTGATTTCTTTTATCAAGTTTTTCCGGAGGATAGCAATGATGGCAGTGAAGCTGGAAAACAAAAGTTAAGGGAGATATTCAATTATATAAAGGAAACTCTGCTCATACGCCACAATGAGATGATAAGGTTAATGAATTTCTCACTTTTTGTGCCTGGAGACTCGCTGGAAATATGTCTACCGTACATAGACCAATGCATTTTCTATGCTTTAGGATGTAATGTCAAAGAGCTGAGTCTTGAGCTTTTGGGCAATCCTAGATTCAATTTGCCTGAAATTATCGTATGTTCAAATTCAATAGAGATACTAACATTAGCAGGCCTTAAGTTGGAGTCTCCAAGAAGTGTGAAGTTATCTTCGTTGACAAAATTGTTTCTAATGAGGGTTGATGCAACCAATCTAGTGCTTCAGAATCTACTTATTGGGTGTCCTTTGATCGAGTATCTAAGTCTGCAATTATGCCCAGGGCTTAAAAATCTAGAGTTATCTGGTCTTACCAAACTCAATAAATTCGAAGTTTGTGATGCTGAGGAACTTCAACGGCTTTGTATCATAGCACAGAATGTCCAAGAAGTTTCAATTCAAGGGCCACTACCATTTCAATGCAAGTTCAACTTAGCCTCATGTAAGTTTCTCAAATACTTGAGGTTTGCCCTTACTCATATAAAGGATGAGTGGCTTTGCAACCAAATTTCTAAATTTCCGCTTCTTGAGAGCTTATTGATAGCTGGTTGTGACGACTTGAAGAGCATTAACATCTCTAGCCACAGTCTTAAGTTATTGGAAATTTATGATTGTTTAAGGTTGGTTGAAGTCAAGATTGTAGCTCCTAGTTTAAGTATATTCAAATACAGTGGTGATGTAATATCCTTCCAATTAGGTGCTATAACTTTTTCCAAATCTCATCTCCTTTTCCAAACTGAAAATAGCAGCAGTGAATGGTACGCTGAGCATTTTAAACTTCTTGCAATGTTCTATAGTGTTTCCAAGGTGGTGATTTTGCGAAGCCAGGAAGGGGAGGTATGTCTTTTCTTGCAAACATTTTTTTTTTTTTTTGGTTTAGAAATCCTATATCTAACTTACAACCTAGCTGTTTCTTATTTTACATTCTCGAGCTGTAGTTAGTTTCTTATTAATTTATTTCGTGAAGAATGTGATTGTTCCGGAAGACTTGAGGCGAATCCAACCTTCCCCATTGGGTAATGTCGACCATCTGGACTGTACAGTAGAAGCATTCAAATGGCGCTTTGCAATAAAAAGTGCTGTTGATGGTTTTCTCTGGATTTCACCTCATTCAAGGACCCTTTCAATAAGATTAGGTTATCCCCCAATGTCTTCTCTTAAGGTACTGCATTTTTGTTCATTTGTTTGAATTCAGTACTTGATCCTGCAATGAGGATGCAATGTAGTGCTAATACTTTAGTCTGCTTTCCTGATCATTTGGTTTACTATGTTCTTATAAAAGTATGGCATACTCTGTTTTTTAATAACTGAATCAGCTTTCCGGATTTAGATTGTTGTCTTGTACACCTGTAGTTTTGCCTAAAATGTTTGGTTGACTTAACAGTTAACACTAGCACTGGAACTGGTTATGAGTCATACAACAGAAACCTCATATTATTATTGAAAGATTTTGCCAGTGAGGACATTGTTTGCTGTGTCTGTAATTTTAATATTCTGTATCATTGAAGATTAATTTTCCTTTCCTTTCCTTTCCTTTCCTTTTGATAGTTGAAATTATCATTCAAATGCTAACTAGTACTTACAATAATTACTGCTTATTTTGCTTTGTTTTATGTATTTTCAGTTGCAGTTTTCTTATAGGAGGCAGGCAGTTTATGAAGGAAGGATTGCTCAATGCTGCAAATCCCATCCCATCTCGTGTTGGTGGCAGTGCATAGAGGAGGTTGTGATTGAGTACACATATACTGGTAAGGCAGGAAACTATGCCGAAAGGCACATTTTTAAGGGTGAAGACATTTGGGACAAGATGGATTGCCTCATCGATCTGCAGACACGAGAAATTCTTGACTGGGATTTTTGAAGTTTTAATGATTCGACGATTGAGTCCAGCTAAGTCAAAGTCTGGACAGTGTATTACTCTCATTTCTGGCCATGGGGTGGTTCTGTTGTATGTTTTATTTATTCTATAAATTTTATTTTCTTTTTGAATGGATTAATAAGGCCAGGGATGAATATTAGTGGAGAATGTGTTTATTGTATTACTTAATTGAATAATATATATATATATATATATATTAATTATTTTAGACATTCATAGAAAGTAAGATTTACGACGGGCTTGTCCAAATGTCTGCCATGCATATTTGTCATGACAAAGGGTTATTTGAGGGCAAATACCCTCGGACCGGAAATATACAAATGTCCTTGAAAGAAATATAATTTCAGATGGATCATCGGGAAAAAAATTGTTTTCGATGGCAATGTCGTTAAAATTAACATGCCCTTCGAAATAATCTCCGCCAAACCAAATGATTACATATTTCCAGCTACATTTGCCCTTAGAAGTGATGTTAGCTACCCTAGAAAATATTACTATCCCAACAGTAATTTACCCTTGAAAATACGAGATACACATCGAAAATATAATTCGTTTTTTCATCACTGACCCATTCAATTTATTTAACATTATTAATTCATAAGATTTTTTTAAAAAAGTATTTGTATTAACAATGCAACATAGTCAACAGAATAGTAACAGTAATTCACAAAATACATTAGATGTAGCTTAATTAATTTAAAATTTTCATAAAAATCACACCCACCAAATCTCATATCTTAAAATTTTACAAGTATCTTCCTCTAAAACTTCTTATTCTCTAAAACGGTTGCCTCAACCTCATCTTTTCCATCCCTATCATCATCTTTATCCGATAAAATAGTATCCTATATGAACGAAGAAGGATCATGATCCTCTTCTAATCTGGTCTTCATTTGAGTAAATTCTGTTAATATAATTGGTGGTTAATAAATTTAAAAAAATAGTTAAATCCTAATAATTCATTAACACTAAAACACATGTGACATAAGATCTGTAAAAGATGAAGAGTGCTTAGATCAGGAGAGGATCCTGATCCAACGAAGAAACCTTAATCATTAAATTATCAAATCAGTATCAAGTATAACAATATGCTATATTTGAACAATCACTCATAAGTATTATAATCAAGATCTGCGTAAGAAGCCTAACAAAATATGAGATTCCTGCAATGGATAATAATCATCAGTATAATATTCTATATACAGAAGCAAATATGCTATATTTGTGTCACCAATAAGAGTTGGATTCTAAATTAGCAAATATTACTAACCTATACATTTAGACATAAGTATGGCTGACAAAATTTAACACGATCCGATTTTTCGACTCGAACACGATACAAATAAATGGGTAGAGATCGTCAAATTTGACACGATTATTAAATGGACCAAATCCAGGTCGACCCTTTTTTTTTTGTACCGGATTAGGATTAAGGTTTTTAACACATTTACCTAAACAATGACATGATTATATTTCCTATTCCAAATTAATTTGTAGGTTATTGTCATCAAAACTCAAATATTGGACATAATTATTTTTTTTTGGAAGAATAAACATACATGTTGTTTCATTTATAAAATTTTATATATATTTAGAACTTTAATAATGTAAATGTGTAAAATATTAGTAAACATGTATATTCTATAATATTCACACACACACACACAAATCGTTGATGTAAATTTTGTTAAATACATATATATTAAGTGGGTTATTGGGTAACTCGTTTATTTTTTGTGTCAGGTTTGAGTCTCGATATTTTAATATGATTATTAAATGGGTCGTGTTTGGGTCTACTTAAATTTGACATGATATAAAATTGACACAACACGAACACGACCTATTGACCAGTTTTGCTAGCTCTAAACATAAGTCCCCATACAAGTTGTCGAAAAATGAAACAATACCATCAGAAGATTTATGCCCCTGCAGTAAATCTGGTTTGTCAATTAGAAAACCCAGTTATGGTCAGCTTCTATAGATTCAAAAGTGAAAAAAAAGCTTGAAATTAAAATGAAAATGAATAATTTGTACCTTCAGAAACGATTCTTGTGCACTTGACTTTCCAAGCACATACTTTAATATCCTTTTCAACTTCTTCACTTCCTTCTTCAGAAACTATAATACAATGATGAATACAAACAATCAGTAAGAAACAATTGCATCTACACGACCCGTCTTCCTTCTCAAAGTTATCATATTCCTTAGATTCAAGCAACTGACATGTACACTTAGAGGAGGCAGCAAACGATTTTCAAGCACATGCATATTGCTATGCAAGGCACTTCACATCCCAAATAAGAAGCAATTTGAGTAGCAAGAAAGAAATAGAGCATTGTCTTCCACCACCATCGGCTGCCTAAATGGGTTAATTGAATTTAAAATATGATCAATGCCTAAATATGTGTTTGGAATTGAGGTGCTGTAACTTTTAAACTACAGCTGCTGTGGAAAAAAAGTTGTAATTAAGAAACAAAAGTTAATAATATATAGTAAATGTAAATTTTAATAATAATTTTGATAAAATTATTAAATATATAATAGATTTTAAATTATACAAGTGAAAAATCATATCAACATAGCTTCCAAACTACAGCAGCTAGTGCTTACCAAACACTTTAGTGCTGTAGCTTTTAAGTTACAGCTGTCCAACCTTAATCCCAAACCACCCTAAATGAGAAAATGAATCCTATCAATAGAAAATAAGTCATAAGAAATTCAAGAGTAAAATGATGCAGACATAAGAATTTCAAGATGATATAACAATTCAAGATTATATGCGAAAAAATAGGAATTCCAATGTTGTTCTCGATATCAAAAACAAACCAAACCGTCGAAAAATATGAGAGAGGATTGAAAAAGACAAAATAAACAAAATGAAATGAAGACCTAAAAAGAGAGGAAAAGCAAGGGGTTGAAAAAGAGATATATTGAAAAATAAAAATCTTCTTATTTTCTTCATTCTTTTTCATTACAATGAATTGATTGCACAATTAAATAAGAGGACTTTCTAGAGAGTGTTTTCAAGATATAAAATTTTTTTTTTGAGTAGTAGCTTAGTTAGATTCATTTGTGAGGGCATTTTATTTTAACAAAGTGATGATACCACTAACATATAAAAAAATATAGATTTCATTACACTGACATACAAAAAAATATAATTTTTAATGTAATGAAATTTGTGTTTTTTTGTATTTTAATTGAAATCTTCATTCTGTTAAAGTGAGAATACCTTCTATTGATGCAAAAAACTGGTCAGGCTCATTTGATGCGACTAAGGGACCACTTGAACACTTGAATTTGTTTTGAATAGGAAACTTTACTATTGCACTTCTTCACCTCGAGCAGAAATCAATTATCACAAACACTTATAGCCAAACTCACCTGCGCCCACAAAGAACTATAAGAGGTCACTGGATATTTTTCCGGCGAAAATCCTTCGACATTTAAGTTAGTAATCGAACCTTTTTTGGAAAATTTTATGCCACTCCTCCTGTGGCTTAATTTTACTTCTTTGGATAAAAAGAAATCCTTTACTCAATTTAAGAAAGAAATAAGCTAAAAAGAACTCTGGTTTCAGAGAGATAGGGTTTCCCTTAGTAATTTTGTGTACTTACCTTGCTTTGGATTTTGCGAGACTTTTATAGGCACTCGGAACTGTTGCACCATCTTCCGTCCGAAATTGGTTTTTTGTGTGTTGTGGCTACATTATCTATAACTGAGTTATGTTTATTGGTGATGGTTATGTGGTGTATTTGGGGGGCTCGAAGCAGTATGCTATTTATGGATCACCATATATCTGTTCATAGGCTCAAGGGATTTTGGACTCTTTTCACAATAAGGGTATCAATAATGTTGAATGTAATTTAAGTAGTGATAGGCGGAGGGGTGTGAAGTGGGAGCCACCACCTGTGGATTGGATGAAACTGAATGTTGATGCAACAATATATGCCAAAAAGGGTGTTACGAGATATGGTGCTGTTGTGCGTAACCATGATGGTTTGGTGATGGCTGCGGGAATGGCTTAAGGTGTTTTCTCTGATAATGTTGATTTGGTTGAGGCTGAGGCCTTATGCTTTGGATTACAGCTTGCTAGGGAGGTTGGTTTATCTCCATTAATAGTTGAGTCAGATATACTTCGTGTAATTCAATTCTTGTCGGATCGACTTAGTACTCGTACTGAGTTGTTTTGACTCATTTATGCGCAAATAACTTACTTACTTCAAAGCAAAAATTTTAAGTTATCTCAAGGGTCTATAATGCAGCAGTAGATACATTAGCAAAATATTATGTCTGTTATAGGAATTCTTATGTTTGAGTGGAAGATATTCCACCACACCTATATTGTTATCTTTGACAATTATTTTATCTTGATGTTAATGGAATTATTTCTTTAAACAAAATATAGTTGAATGAAATTCAACATCACCTTTTTTTTTCTTCTTTAAAAGGATAAGAGAGTGGGTAAAGTTTAAATTTATTTTCTGACTCCTTATCTCTTCCAAAATTTAAACTTTCTCAGTTAAAAAGATATTTTAAAACCACTCGGTGAGACTTCTGTCTTAAGACAAATTCAATATCACTTAATAAGTAGTTTGTTGGCCCAAAAAGCTATATAATCTTTGATTTTGATGATAATAAATTACATGTAGTAAGGTTAATTCGGTCTATTCATGCTTTATCATCTCGCATATGTTTAAAAGGAAAATGTTGTACAAGCGAAATTAAGCTCAATCATGAACAATGGAGTACTCAAAGAAATTTCATAAAAAGGGTACTACATTGTGTAATCAATCTTTTTGTTGTAAATTAGTGTAAATTGGCGTACTTGTATTTCAACATTTTTAAAAGCTCAAGATACTCTTCATAAATCTTAAACAAACCATCATTTCTTCATGAAGTAAGGATTTATGGTTTTAAAAGTAAATTATTTTTATGAAAATTGGTATTTATGAGATTTAAGGACAAATTTGAAAACATTGAAGTTTTTAAAGTTCTTAAGTTTATTTTCAAAATTTTGATTTCATAAAATTATGAATCAAATTCCAGAGAGTTAGTGGCTAACCGCTACCTTCAAGCGGTGAACTAGCTACATAATAGTTTTAGAATATAGATTCCAGAAAGTTAGCGATTAACTACTACTTTTAAGCAGTGAACCAACTACACAATAGTTTTGAAATATTGATTCCAAAAAGATAGCGGCTAACCCCTCCCTTTAAGCAGTGAACCAGCTACACAATAGTTTTAGAATATTGATTCTAGAAAGTTAGCGATCAACCGACTGGTCCAAGTGACCAATCGGCTATGATGCATCTCTAACTCATTCCAAAGAGTTAACAGCTAGCTGGATACGTTCTAACGGCTAACTGGCTGTGTGGCAAATTTTGGAAAATATCTCTAACGGATACATAAGCAGCTAATTGGTTATTTAAAGCAGCTAACCGACTCTTTTTCAATAAAGCTCATAACTGCTAGTTTAAAAACTTAAACTATAAAAACTCAATTCAAACTTATTTTCAATCTTTTTGAAGCATCATTAGTGAGATATATCTTGAGCTTACTATTATTCTTGAGCTTTGAAATTTGCAAATACACATACATTGGGTTATACTTGTGCTTTAGTTTGTATATCTACTCTATTAGAGATTTTTGTTGTAATATTCAATTTCTCTATCAAGATTGAGAAATTGTAAGTATGGGAAACACTTGGGAAAATGTGTGTGTGTGTAAAATATAATTGTAAAGGTTCATTGACGTATTGGAAGTCAATTGTAAGAGGTTGAAGTCTCAAGAGGCTTAGATAGTGAAATCCTCAAGCGTGGTTAGCTTGGAGGCGTGGATGTAGGCAGGATTTACCGAACCACGTAATAATTCTCGAGTTTGCTTTCTCTTTTCCCTATCTCCTTTTTATTGTTTGCTTGAATTTATATTTTATTGAAATTGCTTAATACAATTAGTTAGAATTGAGTTGCATTGTAAACTGGCAATTTTTTTTAATTACACAATGCACCCTCCCTCCTGGGTTGCACCCTAAAATTTCATTTGGTATCAAAGCAAGGTACTCTTAGTTAGAGTTAACTATCTAGAGTTAAAGGTTAATGACAACCCAAAATGATTCTACATTTAGGAAAGGTCAATCAACCACTAAGCCTCCATTTTTTTTTTTTATGGAAATGGCTATCCTTACTGGAAAAACGTGATGAAAATTTACTTGGAGGTTTTAGATTATGAAATTTGGGAAATTATTTACGATGATCCTTTCATACCAATTACACAAGATGAAGAAAAATTGAGAGAAAAAGAGATGAGAAAAGAAAAGAAAAGAAATAAAAGAAAGAAAGAAAGCAAGAGTGGGAAAAGAAGTTTAGAAGTGGAATTAAGAGAAAATATTATGAGAAATTAGATTAGGTATTTAGATATATATATTCAGTGAGTTAGGGGGTAATAGATTTATAAAATTTATGTAGTTATAATTTAATTTACATCATACGTATAAGTTTTTATATCAGTTCTAACCATTAACTTTTGAATCATGTATTTTAGGAGAGATCCGAGAATTTAGAAATCCACAAAAGCCCTAACAAACCCCTGAGTGAAACAGGAGTTATGAGTAAATACTATTATTATTATTATTATTATTATTATTATTATTATTATTATTATTATTACTATTATGTATTCCGTGAAGCATTTATATTTGATAATATGATTTAATATCATGTTATGATTACATGTACGCATATTAAATGTTTAATTGAGTCATGAAATATGATTTTCAGTCACCATATATGTACCATTCCCCGTAAACTCTGCGCATACGTATTGACAGTTAGGCTACTCTACCAGTGCGATGTAGTTAAATTTTGTCGGGTATTGAGATGTTTTTTCCCGCTCTACTCATGCGATGATGATGTTGGCGAATATTGAGAGTTATTTTCCCTAGATACTATTTGGTGCAGTTTTGTCATGTATGTATGTATGAATTCCATGTCTACTGATGTGTGATATTCAATGTGGAGTTATGTCTCATGATTATGAATAAGCACTAGTACACTACTTCATATTATTATTTTTAATTTATAATTACATCCACTCACTGAGCTGCAAGCTCACTATTTTCCTACTTACCCCCTTTCTCCTAGGTTTTTGCAGGATTCGTGCATACCAATTTCTAGTCGGTTAAGGTTAGGCCACGAGAGGCATTGTTGAATGTCTTGCATTTTGAACACGTTTATATTGCTTATGTTTATATATATAGTATGAGTATGTATAGTGAGACATGAAGTGTGTAAGTTTTGAATGTATATTTTTTTATGAATGTATATATAGATATATATTCATAAATTAAATTTGTGGTATGAGTTTTAATTATTAGTCTGCATAATTTGCCTCGGATTCGATATAAATGTCGAGGCGGGTCATGCGGGTCATGTCGATTTCTCTAATCTCTCAGAGTTTATGATAGTTAATTAATGTAATGAAAAAAAAAAGAAAACTCGAGTATACGGATACAAAAGGGGCAACACAGAACCCAATCAACAACAACCAGAGAAGAAATTAAAAGCAATACCTGGATTGAACTGGCACTGATAGCGCGGCCGTGACAGGAAAAAAACCCAGCAAGTGGATACTCCGGACGCGAGAAGTGTGAGCAAAGTTCAAAGAGGGGGTTGGTTAACGACGGAGAGACGAATAACAAAACGATGATGATTTAAGTCTAGGGATTTGAAACGAAAAGGGGAAAATGAAAGCATTTAAGTGATGAGGATGCCAGCTCACTCACCGTATATCGAGGACAGATAGCCCGTCGTTTCAAATTTCAAATACGAAGAGTCTGGAGATGCCACGTCACTAACCGTTGCAGGACGCCAGCCTATATGCAAGCCCAGATACGCAATGGACATGCTCATTTAGGCCCATGCTCAGGTCGGAATCTCCCCAGAAGAAAAATGGTACCTCAGGTCCGTCCCGATAAACAGAAGACTAGATGAGAAGCTCCCCGGGTTGGTAAGATTTGACTATTAGTTTCTAATCTTAACTCATTTCACTCGCAAGACCAGAAATTGGGGGACTGGTGTTAAGTAAATAAAAGTACCAAGTCAGCCATGCTACTATTTCCACCCCGGCATGGATCACCTCAGCCAAATGGTATGAGCAGAACACGGGGACAAACATGAGCCGACCAGAGACGAGTACCAACCAGGGGAATATACCGACCAGAGGTATATACCGAGCCGATATCCATCCCCCAAAAAGCGGGAACACGATCCCACAAAATCACGGTAGTTGCGCTTTTCCCAGAACCGTTGCGGGAGACGCGAGATCCCACGTTTGCCCATAATGTAGCAGTTAGAGTCCCATGAAGGGCTGCCACCACCCGAAAAAGGAGGGATGAAGGGTAAACGGAAACGTGGGACAGCGGCTATAAAAGAAGAAGAAATCGATGAAGAAGGGGAGAGAAAAACTGAGAGAAGGGAAAACTCTGCCAAATTGTATCCAGACACTTTTCAATACCGAGAGTGAGCCAATTCTAAGCAATTATTTGAACCCTAATTGCACCGTTTTCCCGTAAACACCTTGTGCTAACTTAGGCATCGGATGGTTTACGCCGGCAAAACCACCGGCGTCTCTGATCCACTTTTGTGAATGCATGCTTAGTGAGAAAAAGAGGGATAATTCCAACTTCAATGGTTGGAGCAATCGTTGAAGCAAGAAGGAATTGATATTTTCATTATTGATAACGTGAACGTTGGTGTAAAAATCTGATCGGGCAAAGGATGAGCAGATTTCAGAATCAACAGCCCACTCAAAAATAAATTTCCTATTAATTTTTGGGAAACTTATCTTTGGGTGGGGGTAATTTTATAAATAAAATTTAATATTGGTTTCAATTTTATAAATTATTTTTTACTATGATGTTGTCCCGTGTGAATTAATTTCTAGATCCGCCCGTGGTTAAAGTTGTTAATTAATTAAAAAAATTTATGAAGTAATTTTATTGTGGACATGTTCTTGAAGTCAAGGTCTATCTCTATTGATACAAAATGCACTTTTTAATACCTTAAGTTTCAAACTTCAATAAATATGCGAGTTAATTAAAAAAGAAAAAAAATGATAAATAAACTATTTTGCTTATCAAATGGCAGAACAGACTTTAGAAAACGGACCTGCCTATGGTACAGATTCTGTACCTAACATCTCCCATCATCCCACCATCCCATTTTTTATTTGTTTAATTTCTCACTCCACATCCAACGGCTGATGCTGCAGTCTGTAGCTTGCAGATTCTGTAAGCTAGTCGAGTCCCGTTACAGAAACTGTATGCAACGGCCATGCATTTTTTATTCGTTGGATCTAGAGACTGTAATTGGATGGTTGGGATTAAAGGTCAGAATAGAAATTAATCATGGGCAACCGTTTTTAACATTTAGAAATGTTCATTTCCATGCACATAGCACACCCAATTGTTTTGACAAATATTAATATGCACCCATTAAGTTTTTAGGTAAAACCACACACCCAATCCGTTAACTTTTCTATTATTGAATTAAAAAATTATCATGCCTTAATTGAATTAAATTGATTAGGTAAAATATCTCTTATAACTTGTCAATTTTTATAGTAATATACGAATATTTAGTAAAATCGAATTTATTTTTATTTAGTAATCAAATTTATTTTTTATTCAGTAATCAAATTTATTTTTTATTCAGTAATTAAATTTTTTTATTTAGTGAAATCAAATTTATTTTTATTTAGTAGTCAGAATTTTTTTAACAAAAAAGTTCTAAAATCAAATTTGACTCATTTACTATTTAAAAAAATGAACTTGTTTACTAACCAACTAAAGTTTATCTTTAGTCAACATATTTTTTTTCTCTAAAATATCCTTTGACCATAAAAAGAAGAATGAAAATAAAAAGATGCTTTGCCAAGAGTCGATTAATAATAATCAGTATATTTGAGCATGCAATGAATTTACCCCTATATTCATATGACATAAAATATAATTTTATTCATTAATTACAATATTAATTTTCTAAATTTTATTTTAAAAAAAAATAAATTTCTATCTATTTACATAAATCTTAGTTTTTTTATAAAAATAAATTTATGTTTATTTTTTTACATTGACCTAATGTTAAATTAAGGGCAATAATGTCTTTGTGCTAGTTAGAAATGGCCAGTAATTGAACTTAACCGCGTAGGACAACAATTTGAGTATTTTGGGGTGGGGTTGATGGCTTACATCAAACTTAGTGTGTGCTAACGATTAATAATAATAATGGGGTAAATATGAAATTAATCCTTACCCAAGCAATAGAAGTTCGCAGGTTTTCTTTTAGCCGGATAATTACCAGTCAATTTGCCACGCGTCCCGACACATGGCAGCATCTAATTTATTCGCTTGTCATTTCAGTTTCTGTTACATACAGTTTCTGTAACGTAGCCAGCTCCTTAGAAAACAGCGGATTAGTATAACATAATCTTTAATTTACTGGACGAGGATGAATTTTCCTTTAATTGCTCTTTCAACGAAAGTGCCTATGCATTTGTTCGGTCATATTAATCTGCAGGTCTTCAGAAAACAGGAAAGTTCCCATACATTTTGCAGGTCTTCAGAAAACAGTGATTAGTATAGCCTAATATTTAATTTACTGGACGAACGAGTATGAATTTCCCTGTAGGACCGGACTCGTACGCGCATGTAACCCATTTTTATCTATAAATTGGTAAGCGCACTTAGCAGCACCGTAGCCAATAGCCATCTCCATTTTGGAAACAGAAAAAAGAAAAGAAAATCCCATCTTTCACAAACACTTCCTTCCCATTTCTATTTGGGGGACCACATCACATCACCAGCAAAATGTCGTCGTCACTTTCAGGTTCTGATAACCAGAATGCTGAGACACGCCGGGCAGGACTACCAATTGTCCGAGAAAAGAATTTCGAGTTGATGGATTCTCTTTACAAGGCTGCCGTAGAAGGCCATACCGATCAATTCAGAGCACACGCACAGATGCTTGACCAAATATTGACTCCGAAAGAGAACACAATCCTCCACGTCCACATCACAGCCCGACCTAATCAAACAATGAGGCCTAATAACGAGCTAAAAAGCAGCCTTTGGATGATGATGAGTACTTTAAAAAAGCAATCATCATCATCAGAACATTTTGTGAGAGATATTTTAGAAATGTGTCCCGGTCTATTACTGAAGGCCAACACCAAAGGGGAAACTCTGCTGCACATCGCGGCCAGGCACGGGCATGCTGATATAGTGAAGGATCTAATTGCCGAGTGCAAAAAACCCCACCAGAACGACCCCGAGAAAGGTGTTGAAGCCGCGAGGCTGATGCTGGGGACGACGAATGAAGCCAAAGACACAGCCTTGCACGAGGCGGTGCGTTTCAATCAAGTTGATGTGGTGAAGATGTTGACCAAAGAAGACCCTAGTTTACCATATCATACCAATAATGCCGGGGAGACCCCACTGTACCTGGCTGCGGAGAGGGGTTACATAAATGTTGTGGAAGATATTATATCGACTTGCAAATCACCAGCTGACCATGGACCAATGGGAAGAACGGCTTTGCACACAGCAGCATTTTGCGAAGATACGGGTAAAAGCTGCTGTTATTTGATTGATTGTCAACCTTTTCTGTTTTAAATATTTCTCATTTTGAACATACAAGAATCAAAATAAATTATGCTTGTCAACTTTAGGTGCCGGATTAAAATCTGGGAGCAATTTTCAACGTTGTAAACTTATTCTACACCTTAATTCCGATTGAAAAATTTTACTGTGGTATTCTAATTCAACCAAATCTATTATGCAAAATTAATTTGAACAAAGATTTGGTCACTCTGTATCATTTTTTAATTTAATTTTTTTTTCTTTTATGTAGAAATGACAAAAGTGTTACTATCTAGTAAAGGAACTCTGACCAGCAAACCGGATCAGAAAGGGTGGCTTCCACTTCACTTGGCTGCATACTTGGGAAATCATTACGTGGTGAAGGAACTACTCAAGGCCGATAAATCAGCAGCCTACAAAGCTAATAATAAGGGAAAGACACCTCTTCATCTTGCAGCCCTTATGGGCAGACTAAATACAATGCAAGAGCTAATACGGAGTTGCCCAAGTTCTTGTGAACTGGTCGATGACAGAGGGTGGAATGTTTTTCACTTTGCCCTGCATAGCGGAAGTAGAAGGACAATCGAATTACTTTTAAAAAGCCCGTCGCTTGGAAACCTTGTAAACGAGAAAAATGATGACGGAAACACACCTCTCCTAGAACACGCTGTTTCTGGTTCTTTTATACAGTCTTTCGTTTGTCACCGGAAAGTGGACAGGCTCGCATTCAATCATCACAACTGTAACGCTGAAGACATAATCTGTTCAGACAAGTTGTTTTTTGGGCCGAACGAGGTAAGACAGACAACATAATAATCTATATTTTTAATTTTTGTGTCCTTATTAGTTATTTTTACTCACCGACTCCAGAATTAGGAAATTGATTGTTAACTGTTCATAACAATTGTTTCAAAATGTACAACATATATTGTTGCAGAAAAATTTTATGTGGTGCTTGAATAGACTTAACCGTTTCCGGTGCAGGCGACATATAGTCTTTGGAAATGGGGAAAGAAAGGAACAATTTAGTAATACTAGTATTGAAGACAAGAAGAACAATGATAGAAAAGAAAAGTCATCATCAATATACGAGGAGTTGACGCAATATGTCAATAAAGGCAAGGAACCCCAGCTAGTAGTGGCAGCACTTATAGCAACTGTTACATTCACAGCAGGTATTACCATGCCTGGTGGTTACATTAATGAAATTGGTCCAGATCAGGGTGCCGCAGTTCTAACAAAAAGCAGTTCTTTCCAAGCGTTTGTTATATTCAATTCGGTAGCCATGATTTTGTCCACAATTGCCGTTTTCATCCACCTTAAACTGTCATTTCTAGGGGACGAGGTTTTGGACTATATTCTATGGAGAATTAGCCGAGGAATGACTCAGTTAGCCTTGTTTTTTATGGTTTTCGCTTTTCTTACAGGCACATATTCAGTGCTTCCTAGTGCCAAAGTACTTGCAGTTATCGTTTCCATCATCACTGGCGGCTCCATCTTCTGCAGCTACCATTATACCATACCTTTCAGGTTAATAATGGCAGTGATGAGCATCCTGGTCCGCACGCTACAAGAAATTAGGGATGAGTTTCAACAAATTTCTATTCATGTATTTCAATTGTTGGGAAAATATGATCATTAAAAGCATATGTGTTTATTTAATTGTAATCAATAATTTTTTTTATTAATAAAATAAGTGAGGTATTTTATTCAAGTATCTTTGTTGCATTAATATTTTGAGTAAAGTTCATTTAATCATATTATTTATATTTATGTGATCACCATGTGGATTCATAAAAAACATAAATACAAGTTATCTTATAATTAAATAAATTAAGTTCACAATTGATAAATAAAATTCGACACTTTATTTAAGTATAGACTGCAGTAAATTCATTGAATAATTTGTCTTAATCATGTATGAATTTATTGATGTAGTACGACTACATTGAACAAGATGACATATGAGATTTAATTTATTTTGTAATAACTGTCAGACTTATTAAATATCATAGGCATTGATATTATTATAATCTTAATCTTGAGTTAGTTATAATTTCATGATTGTAATTATTATTCAATTTGAGTTACTAATGGGCACGACACACACTTGTAGTCAAAATTACCCGGTATCTTGGTGAGAGCAATTATGAGTATTGAAGTTATAGATTAACAATATAGAATTTATACAACACATCTCTTGATGGGTTTTCGGCACTTGATCATAGAATTCTCTAGGCAGAGTGTGTCAGCATCTTTAGTATGTTGAAAATGATCATTAGAGAAAACTAATAAGTATCAAGGAACAAGATGTAATTAAATTGATTAGACAGTTGAGATATCGATTTAATTAACGATGTGGTGCAAATGATTATACAGTAAAGAAATCAATGTGGCTTGGGACGAATTATTATTCGAGCATACAATTATGGAGGTTAGTTCCAATCTTTTAGCAAGATAGATTTGGAATTAAATAATTTGGTTAGTTTAATTACAAGCCTAATTATTGTAGCCACTATTGTATGTTTCCAAATGAATTTTTTATTTTTTATTTCATTAAGGGAATATATTGAATTATTGTGTGATTTGTTTAACTTAAGTTTAAAAATCTCAATTCACCCCCTTCTTGGGTTGCATAACTAGCATTTCAATGATGCTACTTTTTCTCTCTAAATTGTGTGCACATGAAACAAATCTTGTGTGGAAGCGCACTAAAATCCCATGACATGAATTAGAAAGTGTAAGCATGTACAAGTAGTTGGGTTTGTACCAACTCATGAATGGTTTCAACTCAGCAGTGGACTGCAACTTGCCAAAAAGAGAACCTCTAGCATTTGTAATCTAACATCTTCTTACTTTATGAGGGAATTAGAACATATAACCAAGCTAAACACATATTTTCATACATCCTCCGGCCAAGACATGGAAAATGGGTAAAGGTATTAGCATTGACACTTGCCAACTTGTCCTTAAATGATCACTGCATTTAATTCTAGTCAACCAGTACTCAATATTTCATTCAGGGTCATACATTTTTCTTTCTTTCACCCTATGTGCAATCGGAGTTACTTTATGCTTATTTTAGTAAATGACTTGATATAAAGATCCAACTTTAATGGTTGACTTATGAGTTATTTAGATATGAGACTGTAGATTCAGAAAGTCTTGTTGAATACGAGACTGTAAATTCATATAGTCTTGTTGAACATGGGATTGTAGATTCTGATCGTCGTGTTGAATATCTTATATTTCTCTTGACAAGGGATAACAATAATGAAATATCACCTTTATTATATCTTAGAGCAGAATTTTCTTTATCTCAGTTGCAGTGATAATTGTTGACAAACAGATGATAAATCCAACACTTGCTGGCAATCTTCCATGATATTTTGTTTTCTAGTAAGAACTAGTATCATAATCACTAACTTTATAATTCTCCTCTATGAATTTGATCAACAGTTAAAACCACCCTTGCCCCCGCCCCTTTCCTATTTTGGTGGTGGTTGTTAAACACGTAGTTGAAAGTACAACTCAAACGGCGATGCTTGCAATATTAGCTGATCTCAAGGTGCAGTCTATTTGCATAAGCTATGTGTGCACTGCCTATATATGTGCTTGTGAGTGTGTGGTGGACGAGGAGGATTGTGAGAGAGAGAGAGAGCTTTATAAATTTGTTCATCTTATGTAAAATTAAACATCACATATCTAAAATAGCAACAACGTAAGTGATCTTGAAAAGAGAAAAATGGAAATATGCCCAGAAAAACCCAACGACTTTAGATGTATTGGTGATTTTCAATTTACGGGACTAGAGGAAATCAAGGTTGCACATAAGTTTGCGTACACCTTAATTAGCATGTACAAATTACATTGTCTATAAACTACTTTTATATGTTTGCCACGTGGCCTACTTTTTTTTTTAATCCTCATTAACTATAATATTTATTATTTTCCTTCTACCTATATACTTTTAGAAGTAGTGCTAGTTACAAATCTTAAAATTTTATCCTAAAATTAATTTTGTTGTATGCATTTCAAGGTAATTTGCAATATTAACTATTAACAAACTCTTACAAGTAGATATAAAAAAAAATTTAATTAAATTAAAAGTAGTGTTAGACCTCTTAAAATTTTATCTTAAATGATGAAGTATTCGTCAAAATAGATATATTCTAAAATAATACAACTAGTTCGCTTGATATTTGAAAAAAATATCAACAACTTAATGAATAATACATCATGTAGAATGAAATTTAAGATAAAAGTTATAAGGTTAATGATATTGATTCAAAACATACAATGTGAAACTATAGAGTGCGACTATAAGATATCAGCTGCACCATAACAAACGGTAACAATTAGTTCGTACTTGGTATATATATATAATTCTTTTTTTACTATTTATGATAGGAAGCTTGTTAAATGTAACGACGGACAATGAAAAAATTGTTACGGCTGCACGGTGCAGCTGATGCACCTTAGCAAGACCCAAAACTATATATTTTCCAATAGAAGTGTTTATGGATTATTAGTAAAAATGATAATATCATAGGGTTGGGATATTAACCAAACCATTTGATTGTGAAACTTCCTTAATTTTCTCTATCCTAGGAAAGTGCTTATCAATTTCTCTATCATTTGTAAGTGAATCATTCTCTATTCCAAGACCTTGCAAAGCAAAAACAAAAACAACCAAAAAAATAAAATAAAATAGCTGACTAATTTACCTTACGAGTGGCTATGAATGAGGAAAATTTTCCATCTTTCACACTATACTCTTCACCGTCTTCAGTCACTATCTATGGCCTTTCCTAGTTGTTCGGGTACCAATGTATCTTCTCAAGTGCTTTCCAGAGCATGTGAGAAGGGTACAATTTTCTCAAGCGCGTGAAAGGAATGGCCTTAGCCTATTGGCCCTATTCCTATGATTTTCAAATAGTTTATTTAGGGCCAGTTTGGGATTGCGGAAGCTGATGAAATAAACTACTTGTGCTGTGCAGATAAAATAACATGCTAATTAAAAAAGTAGTTTGGTGTTTAGTAAACTGTGTTGTTGCGGTTGCCGTGAGTTTGAAAAGTAAAATATATGCGTTTGGTAAATTTTATTATAAAAGTGTTGTTTTATTATATAATGACCAATATAGGTATAAGTTTTAATTGCTTTTTATTTTTAGAGTATGTTTAATAAATTGTTTAAAAATATCTTTTTTTCCCTTAAATATGTAATATAAATTAAACTTTACAAGTCATAATTATGAAATTATAATATGAACTTACTGAATCAAAACTAGAGAGAACGTACGTGGTTATGGTGGTAACTAAATTATGACAGTAATATGATAGCTGATGATTTATATATAAGGGTTTATGGATAAGTGAGATACAATTGTGTTTTTATTAAAATATAGGATTATAATATGAATTTTAAAAAAGTGTGGTAGCTTATTAAATAAGCTGCTTATGAAAAGCAACCCCCTACCTGCTTTTAAAAGTTGTTGACAAAATGGAGAAAATTATTAAATAAACTATTTTACAAAATTTATCAAACACTATTTTTATTAAAAAAAATAAGCAGCTTATTAAATTTCAACCGCACTCCCAAACTGACCCTTAGCTAGTTCGCAATTTAAATTTTTAAAAAAATTAAAGATTAAAAATCGATTAAATTTTTTAAAATGTTAAAAAAATATTATTATAATTAGGGACTTCCCTGCGGTGCCACAGTGGCACCGTGCCACTGTGGTTTGTCTTTATTCTATTAAGCCGTTGGATATAAGTATGCTCAATCCAACGGTTTAAATAAAAGTATGGAGAGCGGACGCAGGTACTAACAACAACCGTTTAAACCGGTTGTCTAATGAAGGTCTCGAAGTCCATGGAAACAAAAATACGAGAATAGGATGTGAAACAAATTTGAATCTCAAATCTGACATTTGCAAGAGAGGAGAATAACCGGAAATTTCGTTAGGCAAGGAAGGGTAAAGATTCTTTCCTTAAATCGTAAATGAATGTGTGTTTTTTGGTGGTCGTGATTTTGATTTTGCCGTAAGTTAGATGTTGCTGCCGATTTCTGAAATTATATTCTATTGATGTCTGTATTATTGAAGATGGCCTTGTTGGTATTATGAATCTGGCATTTTTGCAGGCACTGGAAGAGTCGTTTGGCATGCATAGGTAGGCTTCATGTTTGTGAATGCGTTTTTATAGTGGATTTTGAAGATGGGGTGTTCGAAATGCCTAGGTTGCGAAGAGGTGAATGGCTGGGTTTGCTTAGGTTGAAATAAATATAGTAAAGGGGTTTGAAATAAATACAGTAAAGGGGTTTGAGCAGTGGGGTAATCATTGACATGTTAAACCTTATTTATGGGTTAATGGTTAAGAAAAGAAACATAGTTTCAATGGATGCTTTTGATTTTCGTTGGCTCATACTTTGTGTAGATGTAATTTATTTATTGTATATTAGTAAATATCGACAGTGGGTGTATAAAAATAATGGTTAATTACATACATACAGAGTCACAAATGGAAAAAATGGCATAATATTGGTGGTTCGATCTGCAACCACTTTGTTAGTGAGGCGTGTGCTTTGGTTGGTCATTCACTTTAAGTATATGTATAATACAATTGTCTTTGTTTGCTACGCATAATACATTTATCGGCTTTAAGATGAAAAGACTTGCATAAATTTAACGTTATGGTTAGATAGAGGATTGGTTTGAAAGAGATTGCATGGAAAAGTTAGAAAAGTGAATTGTTCGAATTTTCTGTAGGATGCCTTTATAATCGATGAAGAAACAGAAATTGATGGTGGACATTCATTTGTTTATAGGTATATACACGCGGACTATTGCATTGGAGGCTTGGAGCTTTGGTTAGTAAAAGATAGTAAAGTGAGTTATGGTTTATGTATTGATTAGTGGAGGTGTTATTGATACCAACGTTATTTAAATTCATTGAGTCCAATAAGTAATGTATTCACCAAGGCATGTTGAGGCTATGATGTGTAGTGAAAGTTGAATAATGGATGTGTGCTCGTTGTGGAGGTATATGGTTTACACTGTAATATAAAAATCTTCATTTGTTAAACGCAAGTACTATTGACTTAATTGTGGTCTCATTAGTATTTATTTAATAGTTGTGGCATCTACCTGTACAGCAGAAGTGAAGATTGTGGACGAGGAATCATAGATTGAAACAGATGTGGAGGCTGTATAGTTATATAGCGTAAATTTTTATTGTTATATAAGTTAGTTATTACGTTTACAATGGTTAAACATGTTTGTATTTTGTTTGTTTATGTTGTGTTAGGATTTAGAAGAATGAGCGTATGTAATCACTGGTGATGGTTGCTGACAAGGTATTGGAAGTTTCGTAATGGTTCTGGAGAAGGCACTGCAAGGGGGTGTTGAAGGCCTAGAAATTTTATTTTTGGCCTTGTAAAACTGTAATAAGCATGTTTGATGTATTTGCTGTTCTATTGAGATATTTGGAGGATGGTAACATTTGGCCACCACAACTGAGTCGTAAAATTGGATGATCTATCGTTATAGTTATTTTGTTATTTTCCCGTATCCTATTTGTTGGTGGCATCGAAATTGATTAGGTACCTAAATATGCATAATATATATATCTATTTATTCCAAAAGTAAGAGGGTATCAAGTCAGCATTTTAATTATCGAGCAATTCGGTGATTGGCGGGGATATAACTAAACTACCCCGACTGAAATTGTTCCAGAGTGGGACGGTTTGGGGGATTTTCACAAGATTGTGTTTGGGTTATGTTAAGGTCGTGGACGAGGTTCACTGAATGGAAGCATAATATGCTCCACCGAATGGGTATGTCCCCAGTGCCTATTACTCTTCTCCAACAGTTGACGTTGAATTTGCAAAGCAAGAGCGACGACGGTGTTGGGTGAAGCACATACAATGAGTATGAATTATAAAAGCTGGAGAGGATTACATATGAAAAGAATATGAACGTAATCACTGGGATCCTACTATGTTAGAACCGTAGAAATTGATAGAGGAGGCGATTTAATGACAGTTATAATTATTCAGGACAATTGTGTAGATAATAGGAAATGGTTGTCTCTGAACTACAGATTTGTGTGGGTGGTCCTCAATAGGGGAAGAGAGAAAGTTTGTAAGGGAAGAAAAACGGCAATCAGTTCTGAAAAACAGAACAACCATTCTAAGGGTTGGAGGAATTATGGAGATGGACAATGCAAAATCGGGATTTATTTTATAGGCAGCGGTAGTAAGAAGAGAATAATGGCTATAGTGCTGACATTTTAGATGTTTTAGAACACGCTACGGCATCAAAAGTTGAGACATTACGGTTATTAGAGGGAAGCAAACAAACAAAGAGTGCAAAAGCATACAGGCAATAAATGCAGATTAAACTGGTCGTAGTTAATTAAACGGCATTCACAAACAAAAAACGTTGGTTGTGGTGGATATCAAAAGTTGGTTATATGAGAGTTAAAGTTTTTATGTACCAGTAACCATCTTCCCAGAAGCCAAATACAAAACATGCACCATCCCACCACAAACCAATACATATATAATACACCATTGGCGCCATTCTCCAAAAATGGTGGTCTGCGGGCCAAAAGTTGAAGTGCAAGTCCTCCATCCAATTGAAACCGTTATCAGAGGCATGCAGTACAACAAATTGACCATATTGTGTGAAAATATGGAAACTTTTGTAGAGAAACAATTTCTATATTTAAAGGAAAAGAAATTGCACTAGTGTGCAACGATTTTTATAGAGCACAAATTTTAAGTGTTGGGCTCCCAGTTGAAACAACCAAGGAAAAATAACAAATTAAGTAATAGGCAGTAATAGTCATTAAGAAACAGCGCAATTATAAAGTTCACATTGACGTCATTCTCAGCATGGCACAATCATATTCGACACATTTATAACAGTAATTGGATACCACTACCATCCAACAAGGATGGTGTCAGTCGAATGTGCAAAAGTTTTATTTCACCCGCACACGGTTGAAGCTCTTGGTCATTAGTTAAAGATGGCAGTAATAGCAACAGATACATTGCAGTATGCGAATATGAAAAGTTGCTTATGTCAGGAGCAGCATTGGTTCTGTCACTGTCACAATATTTGCATAGACATAGATAAAAGAAGCACCAGCCGAACAGAAAATAGTTTAGTTGCAATTAAGCACATTATATACATATGGTAGTTGTGAATTTAGTAGAATGTTGAGGTAAAAATAATTTAGTGAGTTAAGAGCAGTTGTCATAAGCATGGACACTAAGGAATTGTGAATGACTTATGAGTTTGTTGCAAAATATAGTAAAAAGTAACGGATCCTTACTAATAGTATCAGAGCTGGTGGTGGATATGAGCCTGAGGAGGCTGGTATGTTCAGAAGAGTTGCTCGAATTCTTATTCTGTGTCCACTGTAGTGAAGGAGTTAATATAAGTTTTCGCAAAGGCGACATTAGTTTAAGGATGTGTAGTGCAAATATACATAGAAGTTGTGTAAGGAAAAGATGCACCTGAAGGTTACGTGTAGGTGTGAGGTACTGATCAGCCGCATGTAGTAAATGTCTGTTGGATGTCAGGTCATCGGTGCCTTTGGCCGAAATTGGTTTGAGAGGCAAACTGATGGGTGGAAGCAAGGTGTGACCTGCGTCCCACTTCCAAGCATATTCTTGAGGTAATTGCATCATGCCTGGCGCATAAGTGGACATATAATTTTGTACAGATATCGTGCTGTCCACATAGTCTTCAATCTTGCGCCTCATATATTTGATTCCCCTACAAGCATGAGCACATGGAATTCCTGAGATCTGCCATAATCCGCAACTACATGACATCGCTTCCATGTTTAGCTCATAACATGATGAACAACTATCAGTCAGTTCCAATATTGTGCCAGTCTGCTTAGGCACGATAAATCGCCGACCATCAATACAATGGTCGTGAATGATATCCTGAACTGTGGGCGTTACTTTCTCCCTATACCATTTCCAGACAGCCATCCTTCTGCGTTCGAAAATTTCAGCCGTTGAGCGTGCAATGGCCGCAAATCTTCTAGTAATGCTCATCTCCAAATAGTGGTCAAAGGAAGTGCGAAGTTTCTCAGTAATCGTTAATGTCACACAGGTACACTTAACCCAATGAGGCATACAAAATAGTGCCCACCTTTCCCAATTTGAATTCTTCAACCAGTCATGGCATTGTTGACTTCCAAGAGATATCAATTCCATATAGTTATAGAACCTTGTAGCACTCGTGGTGCGGCAAGCGGACAAAGTCTTTGTCTTGTGGGAATCTCCGGACCATTTCGTTGAAAATCCTGTGGCAACACTGTCGGTACACAGCTCTAGGAAGGTATTCTTCAACAGCGTATTCAACACCGTTGTCTTCATCACCCAATATGCATAGACCTTTGCCATTCTCCAAACGCAGCGCGCTGTTGATATTCTTTAAAAAATAAACCCAAGAATCCAAGTCTTCGACCTGAACTTCGCAGAAGGCAACTGGTAAGATCCCATTATTTCCATCAAGTCCAGCTGCCACCTTGTTGCAGGATTATTAATTTCCCAACCATCAACAGCTAGGATACCTCGGCAATGCACCTTGAATGCATAGGATGTACGTTCACAGCATACAAACACCCTCTTGAACCTTTCTTCTTCTCGTGATTCATGGCTCTCAGTTTCTAGAAGCACGATGTTGTCCCTATCGATCTGTTCCATTTCTTCCTTGAACTGATGCAGCATTGCATAACCATCGTCATAATCCAGGACCAAAATCTGTTTTGCTCTGTTTGCTGCACAAAACACCTTTCACTCAGGGCATTTAATCCCATCCATGGATTCAATCTCATTTCTGACCTCTGTTGTGCTGATACTTGGCTGTTCTTTCCATCGATGAAGAAACATTGCTGAAATCCACTTTGATGCAGGGTGGAATGCGCGGTCAAGTCGAAGGCAATTGTGTTTTGGTGAGAATTCTGTTAAAACAAAACCCTTACCACGGACATCTCTGATTGCTTTAACCTGCCAGTCGCAAGAAAGATCAGAACACTCGCAACTGACAATGGAGATCGGTTTTCCATAATGCACAACTTGAACCGTTCACGAATTGCATACACTTGAATAGCGTTCCTAAACTGGGTCACATCTTTAAATCGCTGGCCGTGATATAATACTAGTCTACGATGTACACTGTCATCAAATATGAACCAGTCACCCACATCTTCATCCAATTGGTTTTCTACCAATTCGTACAAATTGCCCTTCTCTTTTTCTGACGAGTACCCTTCTAATTGTTGTTGATCATCGTTTACGTCTGGCAACGTGTCTCGTTCATCATCCGAGTACCACCCTGTTGGCCAACGTGTTTTAAAAAACACAGGGGTTTGTTTATTCCCTTTTAGATGTTCCGTGCAACTTAGGTTACCCTTGCCAAGCACCCGGCATTGTTGATCTACCAGTTCGCCCTCGCCTTTTGTACTGGGAAATAGCTCCTTGGACACTTTTCTATTATATTTTTCATTCTTAAACTGTAATGCCTTTTGCAATTCGGCCGTGTCAGTATCCAATATAGCCGTTCGTCTATTTGTTGAGCTACGGGAACGAACATATTCTGGCGAACAGTTAGAGAGGCCAGCGTGATTCGTAGAACTAATAAGCCTGCGCTTCTTTGGCTATTTTATACCTTTGACAATAGACTGCTGATCCTCTTCCATGACTAGCTTTGAATTTGGTTTATCTGTTTATTAAATCACAACAAGCATGAGCAAATGAAAAAATTGATATGCTGATGCTCTTCCATGACGGCCTAAACTGTGAAATGCGGGATAGTTTCTTCAAATAATGCACATAACTGGCCATCTTCCCAATTAATCAATAGTGTGGCCAAATATACATTTTAAATGCAAGGTTAATATGACAAATTTAAACCAAATGCACATTGCCGTTCAACAGAGAAGTTGTAAGTAATAGCTAACGTAACAATTATTTGTAATGTAAACATGCGTCTACCGTACGATTGCAAACCTGATTCGTGCTACAATAAACTACCCATACAGCAGTTTTAAAGTGATTATTACATTTCCATCACATGCAATTTCATTGCCCAGCGGAATGAACATATGTGAGATAGACTTGTCATTAAAAAACATGAGCACGATATAATTTTGATGTTTACCTGGTGTCACTGTGTGAAGATGTATTCAGCATACTCTCCTTCTCTGTGGCGTTGTTGGCTCCCACTCCTCAATTATTCCTTCGAATCGATATATGGGTTTTACATGTAGTCTTTACAGGATCCTGTTCATGCACAGATTTATGAAACTCCCTATGATGAAATTTTTGGCAAGAAATTTCCTCTCCTGCGCAAATGTCGTCCATCATTTCACCTTTTTTTTATGGATTAACCTTCCAAAGCAACGACTGCCACAAAAATAAATTAAAATGCCGGAAGTTTGCAATTTCTTTCCTTTCATTGTCAGTGGTTGCGTGGGAAACTGTACTTGGCCGCCGCTTTTGTCCGCTACGAAGCTTCGATGAGCTATCCTTTTTCCCAGATTTTTACCAACACTCCCTCGCGTTCTGAAAAAACCTACCATCATGGCAAATAGCTCCCCTGTTCTAACCAACTAATCCCTACTACTAGGTGGAAACCATGATATCACTTCCTCAGTAAATATCCTAATCTTCAAGGACCAACGACGTAATTGTCACATGGACGTTTATCCCAGCCCGTATCAATAATACAAAATGTCAGGCCCCAGTCTCGCGCCTATGTAGTGTAATTTGTGAACTTCGGGGGTTTTATAAGCCGTGCAACATATGTTACCATCAATACACTTAGGGGAATATCATGTGAATTCCAAGTTAACAGTGGACGTAAATATTTTGTAACAGCATTTTACTTAGGATTTGATTTGTTTTTTGTTGTATTGGTCACAACAATCTCCTTACTATTCCCAGATTATGCTTTACAATTCGTTCCACAACTATGTTCAATTCCTAATAAATTGTACAACTTCTTCATATTGTTACAGGATAAAATGAACATTAGTATTTCACATAGTGTTGTTTCAATCTTGTATGTTCGAAATTTGTTGAGAGGTCTTGATTCCCCTCATTTGAATACATGTAGACTTTAGATAGCATGACATTGGATAGTTAAATAATTAGAAAGAAAGCAGTGCATCAATTAAACAAAACAAGAAAAGTAAACAAACCTTACAATTTATTCATCAAACCACCTTAACTATTTTGGTATTTAATTAATAAATAATATAATGTTGCCTATTTATTTTAATGATACGATGACAAGTAAAAGAGAAACTTGTGATAAATAATATATTTCATGGTAAATTGTCATCATTTTTAAGCTATTACATGAGATTAATATTGGAAATAGATATTACATTACATTGAATAAAAAATAAACATTTTGTTGAAGAATGAAATTACTTTATTCTGCAACAGTTAAGAATGTATCACTATAATTCAATAAGTTTAGGCGAAATAAATTGAGTGTACTATGTTATACCTATAATGAAATGACAAATTTGTCTGTTATTTATAACAGTAATTTTACTGTACAATACATATTTCTTCGCGGGTACTTATTTATACTATGATCACAAAAATTAGATTCGTAATTATGTGTATTACCTCTGCGAATATAAGGTCGACGTAAAAGAAAATTTTGAAATATCAATCTATGAAACTGGCTGCTTTAAGTGATGTTATCGTTTTGCCCTATATTTACATACAAATATAAGATGTGGGGGACCTACATCTTATAATTGGAAAAAAAAAATATTCCTTTCAAACTATTCTAATTATTACATCTTTACGGGGAAAACTAGGGTAGCACACTGGTATCATACCACTACTGGATCCAGCCATGTGCATAATTCCCTACAATGGTCACCAGAACTGGATCCAATGGCTAGATCCAGCTACCTAGCCAGTAGATCTCTAACTATAGCTTGATCTGATGGGTAGGTGCAACTCCATCCCATGGAAGCAATGTTCCACCATACCTAAGTCTCTTATAATGATAATGTTCACTACTACAATTATGTTCATGTGCCCCCATAAATTAAATGACACAAATTATCAAATTCGCGACAACATTAAATTAGTGACCATAAAATTAAACAATTAAACACTAAAAGTTGGACACATTATGTAAGTCTAAAATAATTATACGCGACCGCTTTATAAGCAGGTCACATGTACTAACTTCTTCTGCGATGAAAATAATGGATGGAAAATATTAAATCATTTGTCTCCACTGATAGACATTGCAACCAATTACTTCGTCACAGTTTTAGAATTGTTTAGACCATACTAAAAATTGGTCGCAACTAAACTTTATTAACAATATTATGGTTTATTTATAATATCTTATGGGGTTAAAAATTGTTGAATTTTTCTTTAATAATTCAGCCAATTTTAACTAACGTCATGAAAGTTGAAAAATTACATTACTTTTATTTGCTTTTGTTGAAATTACAGAACATGATGTTTGTCGATGAAATTACATTATTGATAAAAGTTATTAAAATTTATATTTAATCTTGCTTCTATTTGCTGTTGGTGACAAAAACCAATATTCGTTGCCACAATTTTAAAGCGGTTACTTTCCCCATTGTTGTAAGTCACCTTCTCATCATGGTTTATTCTTTGTGTTATGTTATCTCCACTACTACACCCAATACTACTGTTATTGTTATTGCATTTATTCAAACGAAAATTTCGCCTATAACATGTGTACAATTCCCATTCTGAGCGCTAATTTCATGTGATTCCCAATACGTTGGCCATTATTTTGTAGTATGCATTTCCTGATTATTGCTTCCACTCATGCACGCATCGTCTACAACTAATTCACGATTACTAATAACATTCAATACATTTCCATGGATGTTTAATACGGTTGATAGGCAAAGCTTATATTACATTAGTTGTATGTTACAGTTATAAATTCTTAAACCCTTAGAAAAGATAATAATTATTAAAAAGGTCAATAAGTTTTAATGTTTTACATTATACCCCAGATTGTTTATACTCCAGGTTGTTTGCACCCAAGCTGCAATATTTCAAGTTTTTTTGAAGTTCTTCATTTATATTTATAGCAAAGTTAGTATCAAACTGCTCAACAATTTTATCTATTTTATTTAATTGAATCTATAACTTGTTAAATTTTATATCTATTGAATTTTTATTCATTATATTAATAATCTCTTGGTTTAATATATCATGATTTTTAATGTTGAAGTCTTTTATGAATTGTTTATCTTTATTAAATTCTTTACTTAGTTGATCACTTGATCTCTTAACTTTTTATTTTATTTAATATTCCTTCATTGAAATTATTAATTTCTAATATTTTGTTTACCATTTCTATATCATTTATAGAAAAATTTAGATTTTCTAATTTTTTTAATAAATATAGTAACATTCTATTTAATTGATTATTTCTCCACATGTTTGAATCATTAATACAATCAAAGAATTTGAATCTTTTTATTAGAGGCATTGGTAATTTATTCATTGTACCATCTTTTTAAGAATTCATTAGATTTATAAGATATTTATTACATATAATGCCTATTATAATTCATGATACTAAATATAGATTACAAAATCTGTGTGATGGCATTAATGATATGTATTTAAGAACGAAAATAGATTGAATGTGTGTGTGTGTTAGAAGAAAATTTAAGTTTATGTCTCAAGAGAGACAAGAAATTATAAATGTAAGCGCACAAATATATTCAAAATTTGCGGATCTTTATGAATATAATAATCATATAAATCTTTATGAAAATATTGAAAAAATGTATAAAGTTTAAAAATAAATGTAGAAAAGATTAATGAAAAAATCATTTAATTAAAAAAAATCAATGAGGACGTATTTGAAAAAATAAGTAAATATATGATTATAAAATTAAAATTTTTTATAAATATATATTTCACCTGTATTTTGGTTTATGTTAAAATTATTTTTTTCCATTGGATTTAAGAAATATCAAAATCAATGGCCTATATTCATTGGTTGTTTGTTACATTATATGTAAGGTAAGCTTTGCCCGGTTGATAAATTACGGTATTTATGTACAGTTGTGTTTACTATTAATTAAAATTTACACAAAAGTTATCTCCCTCTTTTGCACATGTCCAAACACAGCCTAAGATGCTAGCACTCGCTGGTTATCGTCCACATATAATTTTAGTCAGTGACAAGATTGTCATTGCTTTTGACAAGTTCGCCTCACTTTTCCTTCTGTTAGTTCGAAGTCATCTTCCCGGAGTTGTTGCTGTGTACAGCACATCGCGTCTCCGGTCAGGACTCCAACTAACAGGAGCATTCACAGGTTCGGCGCTTCTCTCTATGCACATGATCTTTTCAGTTCGATGCTTTCCTGCTTTGATGCTTAGTTTTTTTACAACTGTGATCAATGTATTGGGAAATATGGTAAAATGTTTCAGTGCTGGTATTATGATCCCATGGCCGGTCCACTTCTCTGACCTGCGTTAACGTCCCTCCAATCGTCCACGTGACCCTCTTCCAAACTTGTACAACCTGTTCACTTGAGCATACAACTTTTGAACGTTTGTTATATACTTAATATACATCTCCATGCTTCAACTTTGTTAATGAGGACTATTAACATATTATTTCAGTTCTCCCCATGTTATTGTACTTATGGTGAAGCTTCGGTTTAGGGGGTTATACTATCAGTCACACCACCGTTTGATAATGGTCCACGATTAATTATAGTTCACAAAAATGTATCTTTTGGGGGACGCAGCTTCATTTGGGTGTACAAACAGTCATTTCTCATCCCAGCACCTCCATTATCGCTTTGTAAATCAGTACCTCATTCCTCTTTTGTGGGTCATTTATAGCTTGCATCTTCGATACGGATATCTGTTATCCGGCGGTAGTTGTTTCAGTTTAAAAGGGCTGAATTGCGGCAATTTTATCGCGATTTGCCGCTTCCAAACTCCAAGCCACATCCAATTAGGAAGTGTGGATTTTTTTTTCCTGTTATTCAAATTTTTTTTTGTTTTGCTGTAAAATGACATTGTTTTTTACCATGGCTTTCCTCAAGGTGGAACAGATTTCTCACCCGATCATGAACTTCCACATAGCGGTCAATCTTGAATCACGGACATGCCAGGTGCTGTTTACGTCGTCGTTCGTTGATGTGTTTCTCACTTGGGACGGCTTTCTTTCAAATTTCACTTTTCACATCGAGGCCAACAAGGCGTCCATCATGTTCGGCTTGGCACGGTTGGTCTACAATCGCATGCGCTACCATTAACGTCCACACTGAAGATGCACATTTCTAGATGCTGCCACTTATTTGAAAAATGCTCACATAACGAACTCATTTTCCTTTTCTCGTTAATGGTAGTGAAGGTCTTATTATTTTTTTTTTGTCCTCGTAATCGCATATAAGCGGTAGCATCTAGATTGTCAAAAAATTAGCTGTTGGTGTTGCCGACTTGCATCAATAGCGTTTTCATGTTTTGTCAGCTTGGTTTTTACAAATATCACCCTCCGCCCAGAACGTTGTCACCTTGTGGATTAATAAAATGACGTCTTTTTCGGCCACAATTTCAGTTTGCAACCATGCTTCGTTCTATCCTAACTAAGGGGAGCTGACTTGAATTAACAGTGTATATTTCTCAACACCTTAATGCACAATAAAATAGATGCCTTCAACGATATAGTGCATGGGAGCTAGTAACAATATTTGACAGGGAGGTCAATAATTTCATTTTTCTTAGCCCTAACAATCCCTTTACTAATCATAGCAAACACGACAATCAGCATGCTTTGTGCCTAACGTGAATAAAACAAACACTATAGCCCCACTTTCAGGCCACGATGCACAAAAACAATGACTATATACCTTAAAAAACACAATGTAAATTTACTGGTCACACTTGTTTACTGCCGGATCAGCTCTAAATTAAAACATATACATGGAAACTATTTATACTTTAACACCCACCATACTGCTACCCATGCTGAAACTAAAACCACTGCCTCGTCACTCCTGGATCGGCCGAGGTCCTCACCGAAAACCACCATAAGTATAGCACAACCAACGCTCTTGCCAGTATATTCGCCATAATGATCCCAACAAAGCAGGCCACTACATGTAAGCGACTGAGACGGTAGGCTCCTGTCCTTTCCTGCACATACTCACGAAGACTGTGTCATTCATCGTTATCCGGAGTCCACCAATGAAAAAACTTGCAGGTGTCGCAGTAAAATAAAAGCCGTCGTGGGTTCTTTGACGATTCAGAAATCCGTATTACAGCTCGCCGGCCATCATAACAGTTGCAATATCGATTTTTCAACTTAATCCACCTACGACGATCTCTACCGTCTTGGTTGTTACTCATTTTATTGGTGTTATTGCTAGACGAAGACATGCGAAAAATGGTTTTCTTGGAAGAATATTGGAAGCCTCATAGATGCCAGACGATAGAAGGCGGTATTTAAACTCCCATTCATTGCTCGGACATTTCCACGTAATGGTGCACAACGGGAAGATATTAACGGTCACTTTAACTAATAAGCAAATGCTTCTGTCTCATCACAAACAATTCAAATAAATTCGATATTCCCTCAATACCCTTCTCGTTTTCCACTGCTGTAGTCAATGAACCCGATGTGTGGAAGGCCACAGGAAGCTTCCCAATTGAGAGATTACTTCCCATAAACCAGTTTGAACTTTTGGCTGTGGATGTAAATGCCGTGAAAACTTTTGAACGTGTGTGGATTTAAGTCATGGGTCTTCCTACTATGCACCCTGTGTATGCATGGTTCATTACGGCATGACATAAAGTCAATTAAATTCTGACAGGTGTGCAATAAGCATTGCAAAGTAACCGGTTATTCCGGTTGAATTTACAACTGCCCTTGTTTTTTTGTTTGTGTTCCAAGTTGTGTACACCATGTCACTAGTTCTCTAGTTACTCTCTTATTATCACAACTGTTGCTCAATAATGTCACAGATAACATGCTGCATGTCACAAGTACTGTAGCCGTGCTTTTATTGTCTCAAGCGGTGAACACTGAGGTACAAAATTGCAAAAAATTATCAAAAATTACTAAATTATTTATTTTTTATATTAAAAAATTTGAAACTCGTATTTTTATATTTGTGTCTTTATAAATTATAAATGTTAAAACATAAATAAGAGTATATATTATTATAATCTAAATTATATTCAGTAGAATACAACCCTTTAATATTATAAATTAGTATATGTTAATTTTTTAATTAAAAAAATAAAAAGATAAAAATAATAATATATTATCACAAGTTATAGAAATATGTAATAATGTTAATTATTAAATTTTATTTATGTAGAGATAAAAATTAATTAATTAGATATGGATATTTTGGAAAATATCTTTTAATGATATTAGCTAAAAAAAATTAGCTTAATAACTTAATAATGAATGAAAATTTTCATCAAGTTGAAAAAACAAATGAATTAACTACTTAACTGATTGAAATTAGTCAATTAAGTCATTAAATAAAAGAAAATGACTCTTTACACTAATATAACCCTAATTCCAATTAATTTTTTTTCCAAGTGATACCTTTTTTTCAATGGATGGCAACTGAATTGAAATCAACGGAGATAAAGAATTGAATCATGTAGAGCATAAGATTGTAGCGCGAGAATTGGATGCAAGAGGCTTCAAAATTATGTCATGAAACATATTGAAGAAATTAAATCAAATTAGTGTTAATGAAGAAGCCTTAGAGGTAGTATAAAAACTTTATTCTCTAAGTTAGTGTTGGCATGAATATCATTTCGTAATTTAAATGGCCATAAGTTTATAGAACCTTAGTATTGTTACACACACACACACAGAGACATACACATACACATGTACATTTGGTTGTGTATGTATATACTGGATGGCTTCTAAACCTAAAAAAAAAAAATATATTTTTAGTTAATTTAATTATTATTTATATCACTAAATGGTGAACCTATGGATTTAAATTAGGGGAGGCTTGTTTCGATTTAGTAATACATGATAATCTTGCACAAATGATCAAATGCATTTAAAAAATAAATAAATGTGGGTGTTAGGATTCGAACAAAGGTCCCAACTACTCTAAAACTAAATGAGATCCTTTTGTGGTGAAGAAATCGAGCACTGCCTAAAGAGTAGAGACCCAATAATTTATTAATATGTTTTGAATTATAAGACCTCTTTATAGACTCAAAGTCATTAGGGGAAGGTAATGAACAATAAAATGGAGGACCCATGACTTTAGATTAGTGGAAACTTGGTTCAATATAGTAATATAAGATAATCTTGCAAAAATTGATAAAATATATTCTAAAAAGAATAAATGTAGTTGTTTAGATTCAAACCAAGCTCTCAATAATTACTATATTATAGCCATCATGTTTTATTTCAAATATGGTTACATTTATTTTAATGTCTCTTTCAGAAGGATCGTGAGGTATGCTTAAAAGGAAAATTAATGGCCTCAAATGGGAATTTGGCCAGATCTATTCAGATTTTAAATAAATTTTAAAAAAATGGCTAAAAATTGTATATCGCAAGTTCCAAAATGCAATGTCCCAAATCTTTCATAATTAATATTGAGATGAAAATTATGAATAAGTTGGTAGCCGCGACACAAGAGTCCGGATGATGACGATGATGGTAACAACAATCTATCATCATTAGAAATGAAATTTTTGCATAAAACAACTAGGTGGGTAGTTTTGGCCCCAAAAGGATGATAAATGAAACTTTCCGTAAGAGTTAAGATGGTAGATTACCTACCTAAATGTTAATTTTAGTGTTTTTATATGAATATTATTAAAGAAATAATATAAATACATAACAAATATTATTTCAAACGCAATAATAATATTAAAATTAAAATAATATTAACATGGTTTATGTACATCAATCTAATTAGTCAATGGTTATAATTATGATTGAATTGAAATTGTAATGGTAATGGGAATTGTAATTGTAGTTGGAATTGAAATTAAACTTATATTTGTAATTGGAATTGCAATTGTAATTGAAATTGAAATCATAATAATAATTGTAATTGGGATGAATTTGTGATTGGAATTGTAATTATAATTCTATTTTTGAGTTAAAGATGGTAAATATTTAGAATTATCCATAATATCCACATTCATTCATATCCAATTTTAGCTGCTTAATATGGATATGGATAACTATCGATATTTGTAGATTTTTTTTTTCAAATTCACAAATCATACAAGATATTAATAAGTTAGTAACGTGATTATTAATTTTTTTTACATTATAAAATTTTAATTATTTGTATTTCCTAAACTCATTAATATTAAAAGCTAATTAAATTTATATTTTATAAAACAATAATAAATTAACATCACCAGTGTTACTGTTCTGCCACGGTTTGCTACAGTGGTGCCGTCACAAACAGAGATAAAGGTGGTAATTGGTAAAACAATCTGACAACCCTTGTTAGATAGGGCCCACGCTTAACTTCTCTCTCGTCGTCCGCTTCTTCTTTTTCGATTATCTAACCATTGATTTATTTTGAATTTGCATCGAACGGTGTAAAAAAGGTGACTAATTTTTTATTCACCTGATCTATTAATGCACCTGAACCATTGTAGTCGTGGCCTTAAGTCATACCACGTTGGGAGTATCGAAGAAAGAGGCACGAACATTTTCAATGTGGACCTGTCTATGGTACAGATTCCGTAACAAACGTCTCCCCTCATCCCACCATCCCATTTTATAGTTTAGTTTCTCACTCCACATCCAACCATATCCCACGGCTGATGCTGCAGTCAGTATCTTACAGATTATCTGTAACGCCACAAATTCCCATACATATTAAATTATGGAAATTGGGCTTTCATTGAGAATTATGGGTGGCCTATAACCCTTATTTAGAAAGGGGTACTAATTAAATAGAGGTTATTTATGAGATCATTTTGGAAAAGGGTTATTTTTCCTTATTGAATAGGGTTTCTTAAGATCCCCTATAAATGCATACTTTTCCCCCTTCCATAACCCTAAGTTCACAACGTTTATTCTTCTTCTCTGCTGCTCTTTACGCTCCTACCCAAATCTTAGGATTCAAACCTTTGTTTAGGAGAGAATCAAAGCGACGGGTAAGTTGTTCTCCATATTCTCAACAGATTTCTAATCACTCTATCTAACTAGGGTTTATATTGGCACGATTCTAATGGTTGTAGATCATGATGCATGGTTTAGAATATATTTAGACTTTGCTTAGGGTTTTGATTTAGTATGAGTTTAGTTAATCAATCCTTGACGTATTAAGCACAGGATAATTCTGGACAGCATGAGGATCTCGAATTTTAAAGCTATATTTTCGGAACGAATTTTCTTATAAAATTTATATTTCTGGAAACTAGACATGTAGGGCTTCTTGATTAAATTTTATTTCATTAAATTCGACTTCGTTTTCAATTTTATACGTATTTTGGAAATAGAAACCACTGCACTGGAAATCTACGATTCCAGTATTGTGATCAGATTCAAAAGACTATTTGTACCACCAAATGAACTCAAAAAATTCTGAACGTTTATATGTATGTTAATATATGTGTCTAGGATTCCCAGTTTTAATTTCATAATTTTCTGATTAGTATTTTATTTTATAAAAATCACGGAACCCGTTCTGTTTGGTTTAGATTATGTGAAAACAGTTTCGAATTTGCTGAGAAGTAAATAGTTTTTAAAATGTTTTTGATATCGGATTCTCTTGTAAATTTTACATGGGGTACTCATGGATGTCCAGAATGGTTCCATAGGATTTTATATCATTCTGAGACTTGGATTAAGAGCTAAAATTCTGAGAATCAGACCTGTACGGGTATGAATTAGAAAATCAGATTCTTAGAATAAGTTATTGATTGTCATATCTTGTATTTGTTTAAGGTTTTGAAGGTGTTTGAGGCTCTTAGAAGCTTAGAGGTGTGTTAATCCAAGTTCATTTGTCGAGGTAAGTAACTTTATTCCTAGTATACTGGATATGTATAAGTATTTTGATATTATTATTATAAGTATAAATGTTTTTATACTACTTGATTTTGATAATAAAATTAGTTTTATGTAAATGTTTTAAAGCTAAATTCTTTTTAACAAAGTATTTTATAAATGCTTTTGAATATGTAAGTTATTTTGTTACATGCCTACTTTTATGATTTTATCTTTAAAATGTTATGCAAGCCTAAATTATTGATATGGACTTTTATGAATCTGATACGAATGTTTTGTACCCATGTTTGATTTCAATTATTGGTGATTGTATGAGATTCCTAATGTTTTGGCTCATTATCCATAGTTATTGATTCGATTACATTCGTAATATACGATATATCTGGACGATCTTGGGTTTATGTTACGAGTGTGCACACGATATTCGATTCTCACCAACTATAGGTGACACTATGTGATATGAGCTAACTTTTGTTTTCGTATACGTATTACATGATTTGCTTCGTAAGTAAATATGCTTTTGAATATTCTGAATTATTAAGAATTTATCTTATGTTATTGTGATATATCGTTTTATGAAAATTATGGATTATGATATATGCTTTAAACAAAAGAAGGCTTGCAATATTTTTGGTATCGATAGGCCTAGTGTGTTAGGAATGGTTTTACTTACCGAGGTGACGGCTCACCCCTCGTCCTTACTTTTTGCGATTAAGTTTCTTTTGAGAGGTGCACTTAGCTTTGGAGTTAGTGATTTCCAGTTTCTGTTTGCTATTGAATAAGAGGAGGAATATACTTGTGTTTCTATTTAGTTACTTTTATTATGAACGTGTAATTTGGAGTTTGAGACTTTTGTTATTATTTTTATATGTCATCGAGAGAGATTATTTAGTATTTGACGTTTGGATTTATGGATTTATTTGAATAAGAATTGGAGGAATTTCAGTTTGAAACTTATGAGTAAATATTAATGATTTGTGAGTAACCTCCTTCTTCACGTGCTCCGCACGTGTTAGATTTGGGGTGTTACATTATCACTTAGCTAGTCAAGTCGATTCAATGCACTCCAAAAGTGAACTAAAAAAGGCTAATAACACGGTCATCCTCTGTGACAACGTGGCCACGTGGGTGAAGCGATGTTCTTCGTGTCATGTCCTTTCACCGGTGCGACAGACGGCCTCACTCAGCGGCGGCCACTATATAAATGCATGGCCATCCACAGGAAACAACCTGCCGCCTCATGTTCCTTCATCAAGAAGACACTGACTGGAAAATATATCCCTGACAGAATGCAACTACTGTGAATATTGGCAATTAATAACATTCAGCGCATTTGACCCCACAGGAAGCTTCGTTATCGTGAGTCACCATAAAAGCACTGCAGACAGTATAGTAGTTGTCACTGTCAGTTTGTCAGTGCAAAATCTTCAACGGCAAGGTATGTAAACAGTAGGAATTATTTTTGTCGCCTATAACCAGCCTCTTTCAAAGGCGGAAGTTAATTTAAGGTTGGAATTTTTAAACGAAACACAAAAATAATTACCTTCTAATGTCTCACTGGCCATATAAAATACCCATATATTTATGGACTACTTACATAAGTGAAGTGACGATATTACGTTGGTTAAGAATTCCCACTAAATTCAAAATAGTTGGATGAATTTTTTATCTGTAATGCGTATTATTATCAACGAAGGTGTATATTGCCACCATTCACGAATGACCTTAACATAACCACATAGTACGAACATCGCAGTTGATCGTCACTTTTTTTAGTTCGCACCTACATCTCAGTTTCCCCAATACATGGCGACGGTAACGCCAACAACGCCTCCACCATTCACCTTTGTCTTGGAGTACATGGGGTCAGCAATGATGATTAAATCCATCAGGCCCATGCACTACACTCTTCTCAGATTGTGCAATATTGCAGCTCTCGTGCTGCAGACTAGAGAGTCTCCTGCGGTTCATTATTTCCATCCTAAAGTCGTTCTCCCGTGGGATGGTCGGATGGTGGACGTCAACACAGACGATGCGTTGAAAAACATAATCCGCTTGTCCATGATAAAGGGATGCTGCAGTCTCCATGTTGTAGTTCAGTTTTCCGTTAACGCTGCTCACTCTCCAACACTTGGGCCCCCCTCGAAGTTGTGCCATACCAGACAGGATGTCCCGGTGGTCAGGGATGCGGTGGGCCATTCTGACCAAAACCCTGCAGCAACCACGGCTGTACAACCCATTATACCACGTCCCTAAGTTGTGGGCGTGAAGCGAAGGTACAAGTGTACGGTGTGCAAGGCCGACGGACATGGGAAGCGCACATGCAAGCTAGTAAATCCAACTCCGGCCACGGTAAAAAATTTCTTCGAAGCAGTTCTGTGATTGCAAAGCTTTGAATTAATTGGTTGTCGGTATTATCGTAAATTTGCATAGGTTTATTTTATCCATGTATTGGGGCAATCAATTCATCGTTTTTTAAAATGTATAGTGGCATTGATCTTTTTGTTTTTGTCTGTATAAACGCTGTTGACTTCTAGCAGGGAGGCGATCAGTGCCATGGATCCCAATCTAACGGCGTTGGAACTACGGTGGAGACTGCTGATGGAACTGCCACTTGAGTTCATCACCCGATTCTGCTTCATAGGGAAGCGTTACATTAATCAACATCATTTGGGGTGTGCCTCTTTCGTTGGTAGTATATGTGAACGTAGGGAAAATGTGGACTTATATATATTGTACTTTATTGTTGTCTTTTTTGGTCGACGAATGAAGCGTACGTACAAGATATCTCTTGGATGTTGCCACTATCGTTTTTGTAGTGATTAGAACAAGTTCTTGTGCTGCATTAAAAATCACGTTATTTGCGTTAAGTACATTGGTCCACTTACAAATTTGTCAATTGTTCAATGTGTGCATCGATTTGTCTTTCGGGACGCGTGGCTTTTGCTATATATAATCGTATCATGCACCTTAATCATAATATTACTATCAAAAGTATCGTAGTATTCCATGGTTAGGTAATTGGTGGAACCATTCATACGAAAACAGTTTTAGACATGAGTTATTTGCATGTTGCTGAAAAGTTTTTAACCACAAGCTGTAAATGTTGTCTTCTACTATTTTATTACATATGTTTTAAAAAATTGCAGATGCATGTTGTGAATTAGGTTTTTGTAAGTAATTTAAATTTTGTAACATAATATAATGCCTAATAAAATGTTAAAGCTCTCAAACAAATGCATAAATTACAAACTACAAAACAGGTAACATATAATTAAAATAATTCCACTTCAGTGATTGAATAACATTATAGTAGTACATATAAATTATTTTTTACAATATGAATGTTGGGACTTGGTCATTGCACCTACATGACTAAATTAAAATAAAATGAGGTTTTTTATTTAAAAATATATATATATATATATAATATATGTAACACACTATTAATTTTTAATATTATTTAGTTTTCAAATAAGCTAATTTATAATTGTAAGCCTATGGGTAAATTAAAATAATAATTTTATTTGTTAACACTTGTTACTAATGATTTGTTTATTATTTTGCATTATTTTGTTTGATGAAAGCATTAGTTTAAATAATAACTGTATGTGTACATAATATTAAATAACAAAAATAAATAATCAAAAAAATGTCTCAATTTGTAATGCTAACTACTGATTATGTTTATTTCATTTTTATTTATTATCTAATTATAAAAGAACAAATATAATAATAAGCTTATGGTTAAATAATATTAAATAAAAAAGGACATAATTGGAAAATGGAAAAACTTGTTGTCACATTGCGCACATGCCGAATGAAGTCATCATACTTCCATGGCCCCAGGCAATCTAAAAAATGGAATTTGTGTGTCCGGCCGAGTATGGAAGGATTTAAAGTTGACAAGCACTACAAGAGACAAATGAGGCAATGAAAAAGGTTGAACTGAAAGACCATCCAAACGTGTTCAATCCAGAAAGACAAGGGAAGTGAGAAAGCGACTGACCTAAACAATGGGCCCACAATATTATTGTTTCAAGCACCGAGTAATTGTCTGAAGCAAATATTTCAAATTCACATGGCAGTTGCCAGTTGCCACAACAGCACAAGGATTCATAACGGATTGAACTCAAGCTGCAATATCGAGAGTGACAATGATCAATATAGTCACACATCCCGAGAATGTACAGCCCAGTGGCCAATAACATAACCACCAAACAAAAGAAGCATTAACTCACTACATAACGACAACAGTTCCCAGTACAAATGCATAAATTTTATTTGTGTTTTTTTTCCCCATTGTTGCCCCTAATATTACGTTAGGCAATGAACCCTTCTAGTTTGACATCAAAGGGCGTGGTGGACTTGATTACGAGGCACGGCGACTTTCCCTTTGCAACTTAACAAATCGACAACGCTCAAAATCCACACACCGGGAAATTCCGCTGCTGGGACGATTGCTTCTTAGGTAAGGATCTTTACTTTCTATCCTTTTGGTGAATTGTTTGGTTCATTCGCGAATGTGCCATATTTGTTTTATTTTCACGATGATAAGTTAGCAATGGTGGATCTTTGTTAATCAGTCTGAACCTAAAGACTGAAGGCTTGTGTTGGATATATGTTAGAGAAATTCATCGCGATGCTTACAAAGGATAAGGTTTTAGGATATATCGTTTTAAGTTGGGGAATAATACTAAAAGGATTACGTAATTGGTGCAATGTCTGGACTTTTGTCTGTATTATTTTTTCTCTCTACACCTGATTGTAATTGATTAATCAACGACCTCAATAGATTATATAATTTTTTAGGATGAGTCAATAAAAATTTCATTTTTTAACAATCTATGCTTGAATGCAATTCATACTGTAACTGCTTAATTAAACCTTTCAATTATTTATAAATGTTAACTATGACCATGTGTGTGGAAGTGAATTTAACAACCTGCATTGTACATCTAAATAACATCTGTGTAAATGGTTTGATTTTTGTAGCAGATTATTATGAATTTAAATGTATTTCATGGTCCCACAGGCCAGGGTGAGTTGCCTTAAGGATGAGGAGATCAACTGGTTCAGGTCCGCGGATCAGACGGGGAAGAGTGCTAAAAAAAGTACCCGAAGACAGGATCAGTGCACTGCCTGATTCTGTACTGTCCAATATCCTAACTTTTCTGCCACTCGAAGATGCAGTGGCCACTTCAAGTCTTTCGCGAAGATGGAGGCATGTATGGACCTCAGTTCGCAACCTCTGCTTCGACGATGGGGGTCCCATGGGGGCTGCTGCCGACAATCCTGACCTGGTGGATGAATTTAACAACTTCATCGAATCAGTGATGGCTGGAACGGACCCCGTATCAATACATACGTTCTCGCTTCAGAGTGTCAACGCTATACGTAGGGATCGGTTTCCTTTGTGGGTATCTCAGGCAATAATGCGGAATGTTCGGGAGATGGAAATCGATATTATCCAGTACGCACCCATGCAGTTGCCTGCATATGTGTACAGCTCGATGACGCTTGAAGTTCTTCGACTACACACTGCATTTCGCTTAGAAGATCCTCCGGATGGTGTGTGTTTTCCCCAACTGAAGATTCTTCAAATATATATTACCCATCCTGAAAACCGAGTCACAGAGAAGCTGTTTTGTAGTTGCCCTTCACTGACGGAACTCTGTCTGACAGTTTTGATACAACCAGATGATCCTCCAGCGAACTTCATCATTCAGTCGACAACTCTTAACACACTGACGTTTATTGTTCTCTTCGCCTCGTTGCGAGGGATGTCATACCACCATCGTGCTGTCATTATGGCACCAAATATCCAACTAATCCGTATTGTTGATAACATGTTGATGGAATACGAGGTACATGAGATGCAATCCATCCAGCAAGCAACTTTAGATCTTCAACATTGGGAATCGGATACAGTTGATCCACAATGTGCTCGCAACCTCATCGAGGGTGTCACGAAAACAGCTCGTCTGATCCTATCCGGTGGCGTTCTTCTAGTAAGCATTCTCATACTATACCAGTATCTAAATATTTATCTACAGCACCGGGTAATTTGAAGTTGTCAACTAGCATATAAGGGGTAACATTTGCAATGTGACATATTGTATCAATGTAACAACGTGATCACACACATGCAATTAGTATAAAGTTTAGTTTAAGTTTGGTTTGACATTTAAACTGGGCAAGTAAGTAATTGCATGTAAATGGATTATATAGTAGTTTAAAATGTCATTATATCCACTGTCAAATTGCGAATGTCAGAAACATGATCCTAAATTTCACTAACAAAAAACAATGGTGGTGGTTGAGTCCTTGCAAGGTAGCAAAACAATTACCACAAAAAGATGATATAAAGGTTTGTGTGCTGTTTGAACTTGGTGATGTGAAATGAATTATAGATTGTTAACGTAGGTTACATATGGATGATGAATGACGACATCTATTGTCATAAATTTATACAATTTATGAAACTCTCCCTGCGCCGCTGTCCTCAATCCAAATGTGATTTGTACAAAGTATTAATTTGACAAAGCGGCGCTGCAGAGAGATAGATAGACAGAGATTGATATACAATTTTTTCATCTGTTTGACTGTTAGGATTTTGTATTGATCATAAGGCTGAGATGTATTGTTTTGCTTGAACTGTTAAGGAATGTCAGCAAGCCTTGGACAATCGGGCCAAATTTTGCATTTCAACAAAAGGGCTCAAGTTGGTTAATTATTTGTTACTTGAAAGTGACAGTATGTTGTTATTGTTGTTGTTTGGCTACTAACCAATTAAACCGCAGGCACTTAAGCGGGCATGCGAAAGGCAGTCCCTGATTCGATTTGACAACCTCATCTCTTTGGATGTTGAGGTTCGACGAAGTGGCTGGAAAGGTCTGCATACCATCCTCACTGCCACCTACAACTTGCGTACCTGTATATTAACAAAGGTCAGTAAGACAACAGTCATGTGCAGTCATCAGGAACTGGGTTCAATATGTTAACCATGGGTTTGCCTGTTTTAACTGATCAGGGAGATTGGTTCGACGTAAACGACCACGAACTTGGCTGGCTGGAGACAGAGAATATGCCCCATTGCTTGAGTGAACGCGTCACAAAAATCAAGATGA